>OY282641.1:65805529-67005529 GCA_958299015.1 Tetanocera ferruginea
AAAACCATTTCAGCCTGGGAAGCTTTGATGTCTTCTTTGACTGTGGATCTGATACCCAAAAGAATCTGAGGAATCTCTGTGTAGCAATTAGTTTGGTTATTACAAGCCATTATTGACGCTTTTAATTGTCTGTGAAATCTTTCAATCATCCCGTTTGATTGTGGATGGTACGACGAAGTAAAAATGTGATGAGAACCAATGTCTTTAACAAATTGTTTAAATGTGTTTGACGTGAACTGTGGTCCTCGGCCAGAAATGATTTCTATTGGTACGCCAAATCGTGAAACGAATTCCCTTTAGAATGTGTCGATTATTGTTGTGGTCTCTATGTTCTTGAGTGGGTAGGCTTCAGGCGAACGTGTATTTCGGTCAATCGCGGTTAGAAGATATTTAAATCCGTTCGATATTGGTAAGGGACCAACCATGTCAACGTGGATGTGTTCGAAACGGCCGTGTGGAATGTGTATCTTGTGTGGTAATGTCTTTGTATGTCGGTGTACTTTAGCTTTCTGACAACTAATACATTCTTGAGTAGTATTAATTTGTAAGTTCAAGTTTGGCCAAAAATACCGTTCTGTTGTAAGTCGTCGGGTACCTCTTTTCCCTGGATGTGAAATATTGTGTATTTGGTCAAACATTTTTTCACGTAAAGATTGTGGTATATATGGGCGTGTGTTCTCTGTGGAGTGTTCGCACCAAATTTCAATGTTCATGAACGGAATTTTGATTTGTTCAAATTTGTATAACGTTTGATCTACTATGTCTTTGAGTTCTGTATCTGTTTGTAATAGTTTGAGATTAAGATCGCGTGTTTTGAGTTCCTCTACCTCGCATCTTGATAATGCATCTGCTACTGAGTTTTCTGTACCTTTGCAAGAAGAATATTGGTAGAATTTCGACCCCAGGCGATACTAGTTTACATTAATATGGTGAAAATCACCACAGTTTGGCTTTACTGCGAAATTTTAAGTTCTGTTCAATTCATTGTCATATAAAGAGAAAAAAATCTTCACACCCTGTGATCGATTTTTTTGCTTTATTTAAGCATTGCCAACTATTTAAAAAAATGTATCTTAAGATATGTTAACATTGTACTTTTTTAATGCAGGTCTCTTTATTTTTTTGTGTTAAGGTAACTGTAAAAATATTGGAAAACTTGAACAAACATTTTATACAAGTTCTTAAAAATAATACGGGACTTTTTCGGGACAAAATGGTAAATACAGGACTCTCCCACGTCCCGTATTAAAAAAATAATTCACCGGGACACTATGTTAAAATACGCAATGTCTTGTCTTGAAATATTGTAGCTCAGAAAATTGATGTTTTCAACTCCGAAAACGTATTTGTTTGGTTTAATGTTCAAACCATATATGTCGAGTCGTTCGAAAACTTGTGTCAAATATTTCATGTGTTCTGTTTCTATCTCGCTAGCTATCCAAAATGTCATCTAAGTAGACGAAAATGAAATCTAGTCCGTAAAGGACTTCATGTATGAACCGTCGGAATGTTTGTGCTGAGTTTCTCAAACCGGAAGGCATTCGGAGAAATTCGAACATAACAAATGGTGTCGTGATAGCTGTCTTGTGTATGTCTTCGTGAGCCATAGGTATTTGGTGATATGCTCTGGCCAAGTCCAATATCGAATAAATGTTTGTGTTGTGCAAACTGTTTGAAAAATCGTGTATATGTGGAAATGGGTAGCGGTCAGGGACTGTAATTGCATTGACTCGTCTGTAGTCACCGCATGGTCTCCAGTCGTTTGGTTCGCGTTTAGGAACGAGATGTAGCGGAGAAAATGTCATCGATTTCGACGGTCTACAAATGCCAGATTTAACTAAAATATCGAATTCTTGTTTAGCTATTTTCGTTATTGACAAGTCTAGACGTCTAGTATAGTCGGGTTCTGTTAGTAGTGAAGGGAATTGTTTGAGTTATTGTGTATACTTGTTGTCTAGTGAAAATAACTTTGGCAATGTTGTTTCAGTGTACGCCGATATTGTGTTAACTGGTAATTGCGTTAATGGGTCGATGAGACGTTTATATTTGAGATCAACAAGAAGTCCATATTTGGTTAAAAAATCTGCACCAATAATCGGTTTAGAAATGTCTGCTATAATAAATGTGAATGGTAATTCGCGCCGTAAATTTAAGTCTTAAGTTAATAATTTTTTTCCGAATGTATATATTGTTGTGCCATTAGCAGCTTGAAGTGTTAAATCAGATTTTTGTCTATTAATTTTGAATTTTTAGGCAAGAAGTACCGATACTTCCGCTCTGCTGTCAATAAGAAAATTTAATTTATTTGATGGATCAAATACGAAAAGACGACGTGTTAATATGACGGGTCTATCATCAGTCGTCGCGATAAAAGAGTCTTTTAGTTTGTTGTATTGTGTGGCATAGTGTTGTGTTGTGTAGGATAGTTGTTTCGAACGAATGCACATGGTTTTTCACACTTCCGTGCTTGATTACCGAATATATAATGATATTAACATACCCAATAAGAATTGTTTTGAGTTTGACATGTGTCTTATTCGTGAGTTTGAACGAAATCGGTTTTCTGACTTAAGTGTGTTCACTTCTAACGTCAATTTATTAAAAGATTCTAAAATTTTCGAAGTGGAAATTGTTAAAGCTTGTACCATATTTGTAAGTTCAATCGTGTTGGGAGCTTTTCCGAAAGCACTGACTTTATTTTCGGTTATGACTTCCCATAGATTGTCGGCTAACGCTAGCAGTTCCTCGATCGTGTTATGGCCTGACCCAGTCTACGCTATTTTAAGTTTTAGGTAGTTTTCCCACTGAAGAACCGGCTAGGAGTAAGAGCGATCTGTAAAACTGGGATGGTTTTCGTTCTCCAATCTCGCAGTCTGAAAGAATTTTGTCAAATCTTTTATTCTCACTTAGAGAATGACGTTCGATCAAATTTTTTTTTTAAATTTTCGTACAAATTGGTCTGAAGGTTTTTGTATGAATCAAGGACTGTCATAATAACATCCTGTGGAAGAGCTGTAACTAAGTATTCGTACTTATACTAAGTA
The DNA here is from genome assembly GCA_958299015.1 of Tetanocera ferruginea. Classification (NCBI taxonomy): domain Eukaryota; kingdom Metazoa; phylum Arthropoda; class Insecta; order Diptera; family Sciomyzidae; genus Tetanocera; species Tetanocera ferruginea. The sequence goes on from OY282641.1 coordinate 65,808,574, forward strand.
TTCGTACTTATTGGTTTTTACTGGAATTGAATTTCGGCGTAGACGAACCATGCTTCAGGACAAGTTGTCCAAAATTGTGGTAATTCAATAGATGTCGCGTGTACTTCCTTACTGTAAGGTTTATCGAAAGGGTTTGGAAGTGTGTCTGTGTCAAGGGTTATCAATGCGTTGTCTCCTTCTCCACGGTGAGAAGAGTGAGGGGGGTATGTTGTAGGCTCATTTTGAATGTTTAAGTGTATTCCTCAAATGTGTTCCTGGTGCTGTGTAGTGCCTACGAATATATTACGATAGGTTTCCTCCGTCCCTATCGTAAAACATGCGTTTTTAATCTAAGTGTGTGCCTCGTGATAAGCTCAAGGTTGCCAACACATACCTTTTCGCCCGGAGATTTCGGGCTTGAACGGCGATCTCCGGGCTCCGGGCCTGGCACATTTCCTCCGGCTTTCGCGCTAATCTATATTTAAATCAAGTTTTTTTTACAAAAAAAAAATTTGTTTAACTTATTTATTAGTTTTGAGTCACCCTTTTTTAGTGATTGTATGAATCATTTGTTTTCAGGGCCCATTAAAGTTTTTTGGTGACCAAAATAATTTTATTTTTTTTAAATTTTTCGAATCCATAAAATTGTAAAAATTCCATTGAAAAAAGTCCATTGGGATACTGACTTATCCTTAAGCGATTTTTGGGTACATATTTTAAAACAAATAAATATTTTGAAACAACACAACTTGTTATAAAAGTTTTAAGCGTACATGTAAGCAACGCTTTTGTTTTGAGTCGGTATAGAGAAACGAAACAAACAAACTGAACACAAGTTTGGTTAAAGCAAAGCTATTCATACGGATAAATTTTTATATGGATTGTCAGCAGTTCCTTTCGTTTCTTCAACACCCGGATCAACAAGAGTTTGCAAGAACTACAAAGACGGCCAAATTAAAAGTTAAAAATAAATGTGGTATCAGCAATTAATAATTTAATTAACTTTAATAGTGTTTAGTACAAAATTAATTTTTATGATTTTATATTTTGTGATATAAAATGTTGATCTTTATTTATTTATTTATTTATTTATTTATTTATTTATTTATTTATTTATTTATTTATTTATTTATTTATTTATTTATTTATTTATTTATTTATTTATTTATTTATTTACTTTTTGTTTGAAATCATTACAATAGTATCTTTATAGAAAAAAAAACACAAAATGAATTGCTTTATGCCCCACCTTGTTCTAAATTGATGCCAATATTTGAGTCCTTATTTTATTTTTTGTTAACATTATGATTTTTATACCCTAAACCTGAAATGGCAGGGTATATTAACTTTGTGCAAACGTTTGTAACGCATAGAACGAAGCGAGTCCGATATAGAAAAGTATATACAGTGGCTCACAGCTTATTTCGTGCAGACGATGTGTTAAACTTTGAAATGCTACAACTTGGTAACTTGTTCTGGCAATGAAAAAATTTAAACGACAATTGCATGCCAGTAATTATATATTTATATAGAAACTTTCATTTCTTTATATAAAAGTCTATTAAAAAGATAATATAATAGTGCATATAACATTTTTTAAGATTCAGTGCAGTGCACGAAAAAAGCTGTGGCGTTGAATTTTGCTGCATTTTCAGTTTTTTTGTTTATTATCTTTTTAGTAGACTCCCTATAAAGAAATGAAAGTTTTTATAAGAATGTATAATTACTAGAATACAAATGTCGCTTAAATTTTTTCATTAACAGCACTTGTTAAAAAGTTATAGCATTTCAAAGATGGTGGTGGTGGTAGTGGTGGTGACGTTGGTGTGGTTTTTGTTGTTATGGTTGTTGATTTTGTTGTTGTTGCTGTTGCGCTACCTTACCGGCAGGTATAGGGTTTTGCTTGTTGTCGTTGTTATGCTTGACGTTGTTGTTATGACTGAGGTTGTTGTTGATGTTGTTATTGTTGCGTTACCTTACCGGCAGGTATAGGACTTTGCTTGTTATGGTAAAGGCAGCTGGTCTCGTTTGAATTGGTGGTGATGAATTCGGCACAGACTGTTCGTAAAGGTGTCGATCCATGCGGAAAGTTTTGTTGCACTTTATTGGCGAGCTCATAGACGACTGGAGACTGTTCGATTTATGGTGACGCACTGGGGAGCGTATGAGCGGTCTATTATTTTCATTGGCAAAGATTTCACTGTTACTTTCTTTGGCCACTGAGCGACTAAGGCGTGGTTCTTTACTGCTTCCTCGACCTCGACAAACCAGGCGGGATTATGGGGTGCATCGTTCTTTTGATTGAGGATTCTATCGTGAAATGACTTGTGAAAACAGGTTTGGCCGGTTCGATTGTTTGTTCGGGATTGGTTGTTGGTAATGGTTTTGTTGAAAACGATGGTTTAGTTGTTGGCAATGGTTTGGCTATTGATAAGGGTGAAGTCTGTGCTGGATGTTTCTTTCTCTTTTTAGGCAGGATCGCCAGTTGTAGGTTTGAAAAGTATCACAATTTTTATTTTTGGGAACAATTTATTTTGTACGACTATTGCGTTGAACAATTTTTATTTCTGATAAAATATTTTTGAAAGTTTTTGATATAAAATTTTCGGATAACTGATTTAATAATTAATATTTAAAAACAAGTACATAAAATGTAAGTGTATTTCTATATGTGTATGATTGTGTGTCTTGTGAGAGCACCATATATATATATATACTAGCTGACCCGACAGACGTTGTCCTGTCCAAACTTCAATATGTATAATATACATTGTATATATCATTGTGTTTGTTTTCGGAGTAGGTGGTTTTCGGGTAGTCATAGTCGGACTAGACCATCTTTAGAGTTTCTTTACTTGTTTTTTATTTACAAATATTTTGTTATAACATCATTAGTGTCATTATAGCATTAATAGTTTTGTAGAAGAGCAAGTTTATAAAGTGTATTTTCATTCTAAAAACGGACATTTTTAAATTAGCTTCTAAAACGTACGTATGATTTTAAAACGATCGGTTGATAGTTTAAAATAAAAATTTTAAAAAATAGCTTCTAATTATTCTTCAATTCTGAAATTTTCATTTTAAAATATTTAACGAACGTTTAATATTCATTCGCTCATTTTAAAATGTCCGTTTTGTAAATGAAAATAAATGTTAGAAGAACAAAATTTTCTCTGTGTAGAATTCGGGTTTTATGTCTGTCCGATGAAACTTTGAGTAGCTACAAAGAAACCAAACGTTCATAATTTTGTAAATTTTGATAAATTTAAGAAATGTGAAAATGTTATATGATGTTGAAATGGATACAGTCTTGATGGTTGAAAGAGCACTTTCGCATTGGTGAACGTATCGTATCTGAGCAATGAATAACTAACCATAAAAAGCCCCGATTTAAATTAAAAAAGGAAAGTTAAAGAGAATTTCCTCATTAAGCTAAAAAAAAATTTTTAATTTTTATTATATTAAAATATAGTTATATAAAAAGGTACACTGCGCAACAGATGCAGTGGGTGAGGTTGTAAGAGGATCAAACTGGAAAATATCGTTAAAAAATATATTTTAAGGCCTTGGAGTACCACATATACCGAGGTTTTATACAGCAAAATTTTGAAAAAAGCAACACAAAAAACTTAAATTTTTTAAAACGTTGTTCAGGCGTCAAAAAAACCACAAACAAAGTCAAAGGTCGATAAAATAAAGTAACAACAATTTTTTAAAACAATTTTTTAAAAAAACGTATCCATAAAAAAAAATGTTTGCTATTTTCGTGTTAAGAGAGCCCAAATTTATAAGGGATATATAGTGGGATGCCATGTACAAAAACAGTGACGCATACTGTAATCGTTTGCAAATAGAGTTCTCCGCACCCTGTTCTACAACACTTTTTTTACATATTTGCTTACCTTGTAAGAGTGAATTCTTTGATATTTACAGACTAAACATATGAACTTGGCACATCAAGACATCATTAAATAAAACAAATCCACATATTACACTTAAAATACCAAAAAAAGCACCCATAGCCAATTGGGGTGATTTAGGTTTAAAAGCTAATACAACACTTGATTTTTTTACCTGTTTGCAAGTTTGTTATACCCTAAACCTGAATACCTCCCATACAACGCAAAAATCGAAAACTCCAAAACTAAGCTCATAATAAACTTCCAACAATAAAATTTGGTATGTATATACTTTATATCAAAACACGCCCATCTCCCAATCAACCAAAAAATTGAAAACTCACTTTATATCAAAACACGCCCATCTCCCATTCAACCAAAAAATTGAAAACTCAATATGTAAGCTTCTGTTCAACCTACAGAGATAAAATTTGGTACGTATGTTTTGTTTAACAAACCAAAGATGTTTTTGAAAAATGGACGTCATCCGCCCACGGACACGCCTACCTCCCATACAAACCAAAAAAATTGAAAACTGTATAAATATGCTTATGTTTGTCTAACAGAGATAAAATTTGGTATGTATGTATTTTATACTAAAGCTAATGTGTGTTCAAAAATTGGGCGTAGTCCGTCGACTAACACGCCCACCTCCCATACTACCCACAATAGTGAAAGCACTATAAGGGCATTAACATTTGAGTCTTTTATTTTGGTTTTTATAAATGTATTTGTAATTTTTGTTGACAGCGTGTTTATTATATATGCTTTCAGATAGGATCACAAAGTGAAGTGATTTTTTGTGTGCAGCCCAAACAAAGGACGTTATTGACCAAAAAAATCCCCGTTTCGTCTGCTCAAAAAATCTTTTATCGTTCAGTTTAGCAGTGATGTCAAAGTTCAAGAAAACACCACTGTTAATTTTGAGATAAATTGATCCTATAAATAAGTTTCCAATGCATTGGAATGTACAAACTGGTATTACTTTTAACGTCACCACAATTTTCAGCAACGTTTAGAAATGTTAAACAAATCTAGCTAGACGCATTGCTTGCGGATCATATTTTTAGAATTCTTACATTTTTAATCCTTTGTCCATATTTCCGATATGGTAACTGATAATTTTGCCAGAACAATGCAGAAAATCTGATGACATCAATGCCTTTTCAGGTTAAATCGGGGGTTTTTTTTTTGTTGATAGAAAATATACTGGCCATTTTATATTGCAGTGTTTTATTAGTTGCACTTACCATCTCCGAATTGGCTCAAATTTTTTTCTTGAATTGGTTTAATGATTACAAACAAAATCCGAAGTTATACATTTTTGCAATCATTTTTCGCGGCCAAAATAGGTTCTACTTTGAGACAACGTAGCTCAGTCAATTTAAATACGATTTTCGTAAATAGGGTATCATTGGAAAAGTTTTTGTCTACTTTAAAGGAAAAATATAAAACTTTTGGAAATATTGCAGTAAGTCAACCAATTTTTAATTTCAAAGTATAATGCCATCACCAGACGCTATAATTTTTTTTTAACTTTCATAATATAAGCTGTTTTAAGGTTTCATTACCTTTCTAGCGATATAAAATTAAGGTGTACTCTTAAAGAGTTCCGAAGTTTTAGCGATACAACGTGAAGTGTTAATGAATTTTCAATACAAATTCAACAAATTTTTAATACAAAAACAAATGAGAAAAAATATTTTATGAAAACTTAATGTAAGAAATGTAATGACAGCTAGTTGAATTTTTATTGAAAATTCATTAATATTTCACTGTTTTCAATCTTCTAAATCCATCTAGAACGTGAAAATTATAAAAATTATAAAAATGAAAATTATAGCGTTGATGCTGCATGGCATTAAACTTTTAAATTAAAAATTGGTTGACTTACTGCAGATTTCTATGTTTTCCTTTGGTTTTCAAGTACAATAAATTTTCGCTCCAAAAACGAAATAATATTCGGTAAGGCCTAAGAACGTATAATTTTTAATTTTCAATGAAATGGTTTCGAGTATCTAATTTTTTTTTTTACTTTTTTAAAAATATTTTTTTAATAAACAGTTCATTTGCATACACAGTCCCTTAGAATCCAAGGAGACGCCGTGTCTACTGACCGTGATCCAATAAGGACCAAATTTTGTTCGAAATGTTCTTAGGTGTAACCGAAGCTAATTTCGTTGCTTGAGGAAAAATGAAATGGTCTTAAAATTAGGGTTCGGTCTCATGTACACTCAATTTAAAATTTTTTTATTTGATCCAATAAAACTGATTGACCAATGTCGCGATTCTTATATATTTTCATTGTGTATGAATTGTATATAATTGCTTGAAAAGTCTAAATAAATAGTTTTTAACCTTTTTTTAGCTCAGAAATCTATTTTCGTTTTCCAAAAACGACATTTTAATTCTTTAACACGAACTAAAACTGAATGAAGATCTGTAACTTTTAACATCTTGTTTTAAAGCAAGCAGCATCTTGATGAAAATTGTTCCATTCAACTTAATTTAAGGATTTTGAAAATAAATTTTACCACACCTTTCAGTATCGTATCAATACACTTACACCTGTTAACTAATGCGAACACACCATTTCACACATTGATTACACTATGCCCCAATATTTTTAAATTTTTTTCTCGCTTTTTTCAAGTCTATCTTGTATTCTACATATCCAATTTTTATAAACAAGGCTATAATCAAAAATAACGTCAAGAAACGCATATGAATGAAGGTACTAAAATAGGACATTTTACTGGTTTATAAATTTTTGATTCACATTTTGGATCGACCTTTTTAAGTATTAATGACCAAAAATGTTAAAAGCAGTACAATGTGCAATTACTTCCGCACTGTAATTCATTTATAACATGATTTTATACTTACGCTTGTAGCGCTCTTTGTCTCAGCAAAAATTTACGCAGCATAAAAAACAAAATACATAGATAAACATTTACGAAGCATAAACATATCATACCTAAAACTTAAGCAACAAAGACTTAATCACTTGAAGTCTCAGCGCCAACTGAATGAGACAACTTCCTGCGTCTGCTCTTGTACGTAAAACATCCCTTATTTAAAGCACTTTAAGTAAAAGAAACAATAACAACAAACACAATCGGAGAGGAAAAGAGCGAGAAAGCTTTACGCTGCAGCGCGCTGGTTGTGTATCTAACGATTCAATGCAGCAATGTTTTTTGGATTTGATTTTTTTGGCTACTTTTTAAACTCAAGTTTTAATAACTTTTAAGAGCAGTTTTAAAGAAAAAAAGTACGCCAACGACCAAGTTAAACATGTTACTTTATGTTAGTGAAAGAATTACAAAAATCGGTTGAGTAGTTCTTGAGTTACACGTCTACGTAGATACGTGAGAAGCCTTTTATATAATAGTATAGATATATGTAGGTGTGTCCACAAATGAATTTATTTAAATTTTAATTTTTATTTAACATTTATTTTAGGAACTGTTTTCAACGAATACAAATTGAATAATAATTTTACAAATGAAAATTTTTGATTTATAATACTTGACAATATTTTGATTCTTAGAAAATAGTTTTTTGGATAAATATGAAAGTGTATATTTTGTAAAGTGTGTGTTTTGTATGTTGTGATGTTGGTGTTTATATGTGGTGGTATTGAGTCACCACATTATTCCCCCTCCTTTCTGAAAAATTTTGGTCGTGTTGGCTAATAGGTTAAAGTGTACTTTTTTTGTATTTTTATGTTTAGTTGAATGTGTCAATGCTGTTTTAGTGTCTAAGGAGGCGGGTTTAAGTCTGTCAATGTTGACTGTTATGTTAGTGTTATTTTTACGAATTGTGAAGTATTTCGGTGTTCTCTCAATAACTTCGAAGGGACCATCGTACGGCTCTTGCAGTGTTTTACGAATCGTGTCGTTGCGGACGAAGACAAAGTTACAAGAACTGAGAGCTCGAGGTATATATTGTTTGAAGTTGGTGCTGTGATGCGCAATGTTTGAATTAAAGTTCTGACTGCTGTGTATTACTATTTGTTGTGGTAGCCTGAGTGTTTGACCAAAAACCATTTCAGCTGGTGAAGCTTTAATATCTTCTTTGACCTTGGACCTGAGTCCTAGAAGAACTAGTGGTAGCTCTGTGTACCAATTTGTCTGGTTGTTACTCGCTATTAGAGAAGTCTTAAGTTGGCGGTGAAATTGTTCTACAATCCCATTAGCTTGTGGATGATAAGCAGAAGTGGTTATGTGTTTGCTTCCTAGATTCTTAACGAAGTTTCTAAATGTTGTGGACGTGAATTGAGGTCCTCGATCGGAAGTAATTTCCAGAGAAACTCCAAAACGTGAGATGTATTCCTTTTGAAGTGTATCTACGATAGTACTGGCGTTGGTATCTTTAATTGGATACGCTTCGGGCCAACATGTGTTTCGATCAATTAGGGTAAGCAGATATCTGTAACAATTTGATATTGGTAAAGGGCCAACTAAATCGACATGAACATGCTCAAAACGACCGTGTGGAATGTCTATTTTGTGTGGAATTTTCTTCGTGTGTTTATGTATTTTAGCTCGTTGGCATCTAACGCATTCTTGTGACCATTTGTTGATTTGTGTGTTCATTTTGGGCCAAAAGTATCTTTGTGTTATGAGACGTCGAGAAGCTCGTGTACCTGGATGTGAAATGTTATGTAATTGTTCAAAAACTTGTTTGCGTAATGTTTGTGGAAGGTATGGACGTGTTCCTGAACTTTTTTGTTCGCACCAAATTTTTATGTTAAGTATTGGAATGTATATTTGTTCGAATTTATAAGTGTGTTTATTTAGTATCTCTTGTAGTTCTGAATCTGAAGTCTGCTCTTTGTGTAGAGTTCTGAGGTTTATCTCAAAGGTTGTAAAAGCCTCTATCTCAGCTCTTGAAAGTGGGTCTGCTACGGTGTTATCGGTACCTTTTATGTGTCTGATGTCGTCGGAAAACTGTGCAATGAATTCTAGGTGTCGTGTTTGTCTTGGACTTCTCTCTGTTTTTGAATGTTATGCTGAAGTAAGTGGTTTGTGATCTGTGTATATTGTAAATGTTCGTCCCTCTAAATAGTGTCTAAAGTGTTTAATTATAAGGTAAATTGCTAAAAGTTCGCGATCGAAAGTACTTTATTTTGTCTCTGATGGTGATAATTTCTTTGAAAAGAAAGCTAGTGGTTCTGTTTCCTGATTGTGTTCTTGTTGTAAAACTGCACCTATAGCAGTGTTATGCCATGTTCACACAGAGAGTTTAGTTTGCGTTTCGTTTGAGTTTAAATGCAGCTGTTCACACAGAGATGCGTCGGCAGAATTGAGTTTACGGTGGATTTAAATGATCGCCAATTTTTGGAATTTCGCTCAAAACTCAGCTTTTTACGGCCCATACAGACTGACTGATGAGAAACCCTCATCTTCTAAACTTTCCCAAGTTCTTTTATTTGTTTTTTTGGCTTATTTTTGTTAATAATAAAATACAAATAGAAACTTCTCAATTGTGCAAGTTGTTGGCAATCAGCTGTTGTTGGCATTTTTTATCGTTCAATCGAATCGAACACAGCTAAAATCTAACTGAACGAAAGTTTTTATCAAACACTAGCATACTTTTAGGCATGTATCAAATTGAGTTTTGGTAAACGTAGAAAGCAAGTTGAGTTTAGTTGCGTTTTCTCCTGCAAAATTGTACTGGAAACGCCAGCGTTTAAATTGAGTTTAAGGGCAAAACGCAACTTTGTACTGGAAACGCAAACTAAACTCTCTGTGTGAACATGGCATTAGATGCATCTACAGCGATAGAAAGTTTTGCTTTGCTATTAAAATTATTAAGTATCACTTCCTTAGTAAACCTTTCTTTTATGGTTGTGAATGCTTCTGTTGTGTTTTCTGTCCATGTTAAGTGTTTGTCCTTCGTTTTTGTTGCTGAAGTTATCATATCATAAATGTGTGTGGGTGCGTGTGCTAATTTAGGAATGCATCTGTGGTAGTAGTTAATCATCCCAATGAATTTCTGCATTTGTTTAACTGTTTCTGGTTTTGGATAATTAACAATACACTGAATTCTATCGGGAGATGGTTGTATGCCTTTGTTTGAAATGTCGTAACTTAAAATATTTATTCTGTCTACGCCGAAAATACATTTGTTTGGTTTAATGTTTAGTCCGTAATTTTCTAGTCGTTTCAAAAACTAAATTAAGATGTTTAAGGTGTTCTTCTTCTGTCACGCTGGCCACCAGAATGTCGTCGAGGTATACAAATACGAAGTCTAGTTCTCGTAATACTTCGTTGATAAATCGCTGGAATGTTTGAGCTGAATTTCTTAAACCGAATGGCATTCTCAGAAACTCAAACATTCCGAACGGTGTAATAATCGCGGTTTTATGTATGTCTTGAGTGGCCATGGGGATTTGGTGGTATGCTCTAACTAGGTCTAATTTCGAAAATTTATGTTTGTTGTGTAAGTCAGGGTAGCGGTCAGGGACTGTAATTGCGTTTAGTCTTCTATAGTCACCACAGGGTCTCCAGTCGTTCACATCTTTTTTTGGTACTAGATGTAGTGATGTAGATGTAGATGTAGATGTAGTGGAGACGATGACATGGAGTCTGAAGGACGGCAGATGCCTGCTTTGGTTAAGAAGTCAAATTCTTGTTTGGCGATTTTGTATTTGTTGAAGTCAAGGCGTCTTGGTCTTGAAAAAGGTAATTGTCTCTGTAGTTATATGGTGTACTGTTTTGTGTTTAACTGGTTTGTTGTAATCGGGTTCTGCTGTTAGTGATGGGTAATTTTTGAGTATATTTGTATATTTGTTGTCTAGTGTAATTAGTTTGGGTATTATTTTATATACCCAATTAAAATATTATATTATATTTGTATATTTGTTGTCTAGTGTAATTAGTTTGGGTAGTGATGTTTCTGTAAATGCTGTGATTGCGTTAACTGACAGTTGTATAAGTGGATCAATTAGTTTCTTGTGTTTTTAGTCTATCAAGAGTTCATATTTCGTAAGGAAATCTGCTCCTATGATGGGTCTTGTAATGTCTGCTAGTATAAATGTGAAAGGGAAATCGCGTCTTAGTTTCAAATTTACGTTAAGTAATTTCTTGCCGAAAGTTGCGATTGTACTACCGTTAGCTGCTGTTAGTATTAAGTCTGAATTTGTCTTGGCTTTGAATTTATTTATTGAAGTACTGAAACTTCTGCTCCACTGTCAATCAAAAAGTTTATGTGATTGTCGTTATCGTATATAAAAAGGCGGCGTGTGAGTATTGTTTGACTTCCATCATTAGCCGTCGCAATGATGGAGTCACTTAGTTTGTTGAGCTATGTTGTGTTGTGTTGTGTTGGGTGTCGTTTTGACCGAATGAGCATGGTTGTTCGCATTGCCTAGCTGCCCTACCTACAGTTGGTAGATCGTTGTCGTGACACACTTCTTGAAGGGGATCTTCGTCTTGAAAATCTTCGGAAATTATTCTCTCTCGAGTTCGAACGTGAATGATTACGGTATCGTTCGTTTTTTAACTCTTGGACCTCAATTACTAGTTTGTTGAAACTTTCTAGGATTTTGGACGTTGTTTCAGCAAACGATTGCGTTATCATCGCAAGCTCAAAGTTTTGGGTGATTTTTGTCATGCGCTGGGCATTATTGACAACTGAAGCGACTTCGGATTCTGACATAACTTCCCACAAATTGTCAGCTAGTTTCAATTGTTCCTCTAGCTCTCCATGACCAGATCCGGTCAAAGCAATATTTAGGCTTTTGGGGAGTTTGCGAAGCCAAATTTTATAAACTAAGTCGATACTGACTCTAGTACCGGCTAACAGTATAAGTGACCTATAAAATTGAGATAGCTTTTGGTGACCCATCTCAGTGCCAGACAAAATTTTGTCGAACCTCTTGGCTTCACTTAAAGAGTGTCGGTCAATCAAAGTTCTTTTTAAGCCTTACCTAACACTGTTACAATTATAACACTGTTATAATTACCTCTTGAGGTAGAGCGGTTACGAGGTACTCGTACTTTGTCTTGTCAGTTGTGATTCCTTTTGCCTGAAATTGTATTTCTGCATGGGCGAACCATGCGTCGGGACAAGTTGTCCAGAATTGTGGCAATTTTACTGACGCCGCTTGTATTTGTGGATGCATTAGTGAATCAAATGGATTGTGAGGGTGATGGTCATCTTCGCCGAAATGAGAGAGGTGTGAGAGAGGGTTAGAAGTATGTAAGGGGGTGGAGGGTTGTCTGGAGTGGGGTGGTGGTGTATGTGAAAGACTCATATTTTTTTAAATGTGTACCTAAAAATGTGTTCCTAAAAATGTGTCCCTATAATGTGTTTCCCTAGTGCAGTGGAGTGCCTACGGATGTGAGACAATAGGTTTCATACGTCCCTATTGTCTTACATACGTTTTAAAAGCTAAGTGTGTGCCTCGTGTAAAGCTAAAAATAATAAAGAAACCTGTAAAAAAAATTTTATAAAAAGCTAAAAAAAAAAAATATTAATAAATTTTTACAAAATTTAAAAATGATTTTAAAATTATGTGCCGATCTCGTTGCTGTAGCTGTAGTAGTTGTTGTTGTTGTTTTTGTTGTTGTTGTTGTTGGTATTGCTGCTGTTGTTATTGCTGCTGCTGCTGCTGTTGTTGTTTTTTGTTGTTGTTTTGTAATTGCTGTTGTTGTTATTGCTGCTGTTGTGTTACCTTACCGGCAGGTATAGGGTTCCTTTTTGCTGCCGTTTTTAATGGCACTTCTTGAGAACGTGTGGATCCAATTGTCAGACGACTACGTCCAGAGAGAGAGGCAGTTGTTGACCGAGTTGTTGTTGTTGGCTGCCGTGATTGCCATCAATTGTTAGATTGTGTCTATGTTTGGAACGTGTTGTTACTGTGGATATCTTGTTGCCCTTCACGTTCTAGCTCTAGTTGATGTTGTAGGTTTTGATGGTGTTGTAGAGCACGTTGTATGTAGGTATGTTCGCCGTGATGTGCGCAGCACGTGTTGCTCGCGGTGCTGCTATCCGTATCGTAAGACGACGAAGGAATATCAATGATTGTCGCCTCGATGAATGGCAAGCGGGTTTGAAGCGATGTTGGTAACGCTGCCGCTAAGGTGATGTCTTCGTCTTGCTGTGTTGCTGATGTGGCTTGTTGTTTGTTAGTATTGTCGTCGTCGTGGTTGTTCGCTGTGTGCCTCCTGGCAGGATCGCCAATTGTGGGTGTGTCCACAAATGAAAATTCTTTATTTATTTAAATTTTAATTTTTATTTAACATTTATTTTAGGAACTGTGTTCAACGAATACAAATTGAATAATAATTTTACAAATGAAAATTTTTGATTTATAATACTTGACAATATTTTGATTCTTAGAAAATAGTTTTTTGGATAAATATGAAAGTGAATTTTTTGTAAAGTGTGTGTTTTGTATGTTGTGATGTTGGTGTTTATATGTGGTGGTATTGAGTCACCACATACAGGGTTGCCCATATTCGACGGACCCATGTTTTTGTTAAAAAAATCAAAGAAAAAAATAAAAATTTGGCGGTTGGCAATCTTAATCATTTAATTTGTTCCAAGTAGATTTGTTTACATCAATTTTTGAATATGATATCTCTCAAATGGCCGCCTCTGGCGTTGATGGCGTATTGTGCCCTTTTTGCAGCATTTTCCATCGTTTTCGCCAACATTTCGGCCGGAATAGCGGCTATTTCTTCACGAATGTTGTCCTTGAGCTCTTCTACGGTCCTTGGCTTGTTAACGTAAACCTTTGACTTCAAATATCCCCACAAGAAGAAGTCAGGCGGCGTCAAATCGGGCGAACGCGGTGGCCAGTCCAAATCACCACTTTTCGACATCAAACGGCCCGGAAACAAGTTCTTCAGAAAATCGATTGTTATGCGACTTGTGTGCGGTGGAGCGCCGTCTTGTTGAAACCAGAACTGCCTCATACGCTTTCGACGAATAATTGGCATCACAAAATTGGTCATCATGTCGCGATAAAGCTCCTGGTTGATGGTAACAGCATGGCCATTTTCATTTTGGAAGAAAAACGGCCCAATGACCGTTTTCGCACTAACGCCGCACCAAACTGTGACTTTTTCGTCATGAAGAGGCACTTCTTGAATCTCCTGAGGATTTTCAGTGGCGTAAATACGGCAATTTTGCTTATTTACGGTCCAATTCAATGTGAAATGGGCTTCATCGGACATGATAATTTTGTTCCAAAATTGCTCGTCATCTTCGGCCATTTCGATGACTCTTTGGGCCCATTCCAATCGACGAGGCTTGTCCGTAGGCAACAATCTTTGCGTCAATTGAATTTTGTACGGGAACAAATGCAAATCAACGCGAATAATCCGTTGTAAAGTGGACCGAGCCATGCCCAACTGCTGAGAACGGCGTTTTTGGGATGTTCTTGGGGACCTCTCAACACTGGCTCGTACGGCAGCGATATTCTCGGCCGATCGCTTTGGTCGCTTTATTTCGCCTCTTCGGATTAGAAAGAGCCTCACCAGTCGAAAATTTTTCGTATAAACGCTTAATGGTGTTCTTAGAAGGCGCACTTCTCACATTTTTTAATATTTTAAAAGCACGTTGAGTTTTCACAATTGACTTCTTCTGTTGAATGTAAATTTCAACTATTTCAGAGCGCTCGCGTGGCGTGTATTGTTCCATGGTAAAAATCTGCTTGGACTGACGCTTCAAACGCGGTATGTCATTAAGCGATCTGACATCTCTGTCAAAAGTTATGGCGTTGCCAGATGGGTCCGTCGAATATGGGCAACCCTGTATATATCTTGGCTGACAGCATATATCAATTTTTCCGTCTTTTACTGGTCTTATATTGTATTTATATTTATATTGTTAATATGGAGAAAACTCTCAGACTCATGAATATCACATTTTCCGACTTTCACAGGTTTTGTAAAAATACTTTTTAAAAATTGATTTCTCAAGTGACAGAGAAATTCACCCACTATTATTTCCTTCTTTTAATGAATTGTGAATCAAATATTTATATTGAATCATGCAATATCAAGGCTTTTTGACAAAAATAAAAATGCATGTCTAATACATTTAGAGAAACACTCTGATAGCGACTGCAATAAATATGAGATATGGTAATGATTAAAGTTATCATTTGCATAGTTCGGTGGCTCCCCAAAATAAACTTTAAATTTTATGGTAAATAAAATATGTACATTAGACCGGATCAAAATTTAGATTCCGCCGGTCGGGGTCTCAAAAGTCAGAGAAACTCATAAAAATGATTTCTGCATACTTTTTTTCAAATCGGAGGAAAATCGCCGAAGCAATTTTGATTCTCCTAAAGGTCCTTTTTAGTAAAAACATGTTTTTGCTTGGAATTTTTTATTTTTCACAGAACGCATACCCAAATTTTCTTAAATGTTAAATATCTTACTCATACTAAAATTTTGACTTAAAAAAATTGCTAAAATTTTGTTTCATTATAACTCTTATTGACCATCAAAAATTGAACTTTTTGCTATTTTTAAAAAGGCATTTTTTTAAAACCGCTGTAAAAGACATATTTTTTATTAGATTTACGTGGAATTGTTATTGTTGAAAAGGCATTGAGTTCTTCCTTCTTTCTGTGTATCGCTTTAATCAAAGCTGTGTGCGAAAACTGACAGAATGTGAGAAATCGACTTTAGAAATCTGATAAAATGAAGCATTTCTTATTCATACAAAAAATTAATTTAATTTGTTCACTGCTTTATCGTCCAGTTTTCGATAAATTTTTTTTTTTAATCACATAGCTTTTATTAAAACGATACACAGAACGAAAGAAGAACTTAATACCTTTCAAATAATAACAATTCCACGTAAATTTAACAAGAAATGTATCTTTTACAGCGGTTTTAAAAAAATGCCTTTTCAAAAATATCAAAAAATTCAATTTTTGATGGTCAATAAGAGTTATAATGAAACAAAATTTTAACATTTTTTTATGTCAATATGTTAGTATGAGTAAGAAATTTAACATTAAAGGAGATTTGGGTATGCGTTCCGTGCAAAATAAAAAGTTATAAGCAAAAAACATGTTTTTTTTTGCCAAAAAGGACCTTCAGGAGAATCAAAATTGCTTCGGCGGTTTTTCTCCGATTTGAAAAAAAAGTATGCAGAAATCATTTTAATGAGTTCCTCTAACTTTTGAGACCCCGACCGGTTGACATTTTTTGTCTCCATATAAGAATAATCCGGTCTAATGTACATAAATAATAACGAAAAATTATTTGCATAAATTCGTTATATGGAGATTGAAAACGCTTCAATCTTGAAGGTACGGTCGCAAAAATGTTTCGTTATAAGGAAATATTCGCTGTAATGATATTCGTTATATAGAGATCATAATCCACGCAAAGTCGAACCAAAACACAGTGTTCTTATAATTTCTTCGAATTATAAAAATTCATAATTCAGTCAAAAACAAACATTTTTCCAAAATTTATTATTATTATCCAATTTTTATTATTGTAGAGAATTGAACAAATTACAAAAAAAAAAATTCAAAAAATATATTTTTCACTCCAACATGGTTTAATAGAACTCCAAACTGGCGGCAGAGAACAAAAAGGGGCCTCGTGTTTACAGCGCTGGGAGCGCTATAACAAAATTGGTTATAGTATGACAGGAACTTTTTTTCAATTTTTGGTGATGTTCCAAATTTGAAAGTGTGTTTTTCGAAAAAAATATTGACTTTAAAAATTCATAAAAAATCGAAATAAAATTTAAAAAAGAACTCGTGTCATACGATAGCGAATCAAGTTTAAAAATATACAAAAAAAAAATTTCGTCAAAAAATGAACCCGCTAGTGCCGCAACCAGTACGAAAAACAAGTTTTCGAGACAAACGCGTTTGTGGTCAAAGAAAAATGCAAAGAAAAATAAAAATGCGCTCTCACTAATCCGGCTGTAACTTTTGAACCCGTAGGAATTTTTCCATGAAGTCTTTTCTTAGAATCTTAAGAATATTAACTAAAATACAAAATTATAAAAAACGTCGATTTAAAAAAAACGGCCAATGTCATGTCCCCCGTTAAGACAATTTTACATTTAGTACATGGTTGCATTGCATTTAAAAAGTTAGAAGTAGCCGAAAAATGCAAGGGGGACAAGATATGACTTTATATCACATTACCGCCTATACCACAATACCCTTACTTACTTAAAATCTTCAAAGAAATCAACTTTTATTTAATGTTTATTTATTAATTTTATTATAAATGTTTCTTTCCTTAAAAAACACGTGAAGAAATCAAATTTTATGTTTATTTATTAGTTTTTTTGATTTCTTTTGCAAGTCTTGCGACACAGCTTGTTAAACATTGCAGTGCTTGTACTGTTTCGCGCTGTTGTTGCTCGCATAGCAAGTTTTGCTGTATTTCACGTTTCTCACGCTGCTTCTCTCGTTTTTCTCTCTTAAATGCTCTTCATGAGAACTTGCTTCATACTCGGCGATCAAACCGACTCGGTTGCACCCTTGACAAAAAATTCCTGCTTTTGTTGTTGCACCTTCGACTACCAATCCAAACATGCTTTAAGCCAGCTCTTCAAATTCGGTCATCGGCTTAGTACATGGACCACCTCCAGTTTTTCGCTGGCTTATTTCGATCAAAATGGAAGCTCCTTCGCTTCCTAAAGTCTGCGAAAAAAAAACATTCTTAATGCACAACACGAGTAAGATATATTGTTTGTTACATTTTTTGCCTTCTTTGGTCACAACAGGAAACAGAAAAAAAAGAAACAGCACTAATCTCTTTCCGCGTTGCTGCTGTCCGTGTTGGGCCTCGTAAGGCATTCAAACCATTCGCCAGCTCGTTCCAGAATCAAAAAATGTTCTAACAATTAAAAATGTTACAATCAAAAATGTTACTTACAATTAAGTGAAGATCATAATGCGTTTGACCATAGATGCGAACTTTTGAAAAGAAAGGTTAATATCGAAAAAGATAAACTGTACTAGCAATCAGACTCGTTAATACAGTGCAAGTTTTCAAATCAGGCCTAATCAGCGAAATTAATAAAAAGGCCAAAGCCTAATTAAGAAAGATAATCGCCTGACTAAAATAAACAACAAAATACATTACCAACAAAAAAAGCGAACATCTTAGCGTCACCACCATCAACGACAATTTACTTTGTTGCTTTTTGAAGGTGCAAAGAATGTGTTCATAACAAAGTCCCAAAAATAAAATATATATGCGACAAGGTCGCCAAGATCGTTTGAATTTCTATTACACTAACAAAACACATACGCACAACAACAATGCTGTTGGTTTGGTTTTCGCGAAGCACAGCTTGTGCGTTTCGATGCGTAAGGTGTTGTTGTTTGTTATTGTTGATTTTCGCAAGTGCATTTCGTAAATTTGGCGCACGCAAAATGTGAGTTTTATTTAATATTAATAA
Source organism: Tetanocera ferruginea (assembly GCA_958299015.1). Classification (NCBI taxonomy): domain Eukaryota; kingdom Metazoa; phylum Arthropoda; class Insecta; order Diptera; family Sciomyzidae; genus Tetanocera; species Tetanocera ferruginea. The sequence goes on from OY282641.1 coordinate 65,826,864, forward strand.
TTGGGCCACAAGGGCCACTTTTGTGATCAGGCCTGATTTAAATGTGCAAAGCTTACTCAATAATTTCGTTGAGATTGAAGAAATAGTGTCTAATATCAATATTGGTTTGCTTTTATTACACTGGTATACAGCCAATATGTACTTTGAATGCCACTATCCTTTTCTCATGTAAAATCGGTCGCTAATTCCGAAAAAAAAATTATTTTTTTTTTCTGTCACTCCGTTTTCGAGATATTGCCCACTGTAGGGTTTTCAACGAAAAAAAAAAGTTGGTTCCACTTAATTGCATATATCTCCAGAACCAACAACAGTAATCAAACAAATGATATATCAAATAAAAGCTAATAAAATTTCTTACAAACAATGCAAACATTATTTTTTGGTCGAGTTGTTAGTTTTGGCGCAATAAATTCAAATTTCGGGGATTTTTTTTATTTTTCAGAAAAATTTCGAAAAAAAAAAAAATAGTTGCAAATTTCGTTAAGAAATCAAAATATTTTATTACTTTTGATATTTTTTACTAAAAGCCCTTATTTTTCCAAAAAAAATAAGCTATTGTTGAAGAAAATCTATTGAGAAATGAAAAAGTTGTGTTTAATGGAACGAAATCACCCAAATTGTGTGATTATCAATTTATGCATTTGGACTTATTTTATTGCCATAAAAAAAAAATGAGAACTAAAGGTTGTTGTAATAAAATCATATATTCTTCATTTTTATTGTTCTTTTAATAATTTACATTATTTTTACATTATTTAAATTGTATATAATTATTATTAATAATTTTTATTGTTGCATTAAATCATTTATATTGTTATTTACATTGTAAATAATTTTTATTTATCATTCAGAAATTCAAAATGATTAGAATTCTTGTTAAGTCGTTTATTTAATTCGGGATCGGTTTCTCTGATGAGAAACCAACAATAGTCGCCCATCATTCCTTCGTCCCAAAATCCTTGGTACCGATTCTCAATTGCTTTCATCTGTTGGTGGAATCTTTCCCCATGCTTGTCGCTCTCGTCACCGAGATTCTTCGGAAAAAAATTCAAATGGGAGTGCAGAAAGTGAATTCACATCGCCACCACGTGAGATAACACGGCCATTGAATTTGTCGCGCAAAAGAGCCATTGCTTCGTCACCTGTGTGGCAAGTAACACCGTCCTGTTGAAACCACATATTTTCCACATCCATATCTACCAATTCGGGCCATAAAAAGTTCGTTATCATTTCACGATAGCGAACATCATTCACAGTAACTGCCTGACCGGCATCATTTTGGAAAAATACGGCCCGATGATGCCGCCAGCCCATAAACCTCACCTAACAGTCACTCTTTGTGGGTGCATTGGTTTTTCGGCAATCACTTTTGGATTATCATTCGCCCAAATGCAGCAATTCTGCTTATTGACGAATCCACTGAGGTGAAAATGTACCTCATCACTGAAGATGATTTTCTTCGAAAATTGACGTTTAGGTGTTGTTCACATCGCCAATTAAAATTTAACCACCCTTTATTATTAATTTTTCTTTATTTAGAACTAGCAATACCCGGCGCACGTTGCTACGCCTTAGACGAACACATAAACTTCATCTGTGACTTTAAAACCTATTCGATCAAAAATGTACCTTGTATGGGGAGGCACACCCACTTGTCAAAAGCCCAGCCCAGTTTTCTTTTAGAAGGACATAACCAAATGGAAACAAAATACTGAATTTCAATGCTCAGCGACTTTTACTTACATAGCTATTTGATATCAAAAATTTGACTTGTATGGGCTGAGCCACACCCCTTTGTCTATTGACCGTCTAAGTTTTCAAGAAGAAGAACATCACTTAGTAGTAACTCCATTCTGTACTTATAGTAAATTTGGCTTGTGTGGGGTGGAGTCACACCCCGTTTTCCAATGCCTGTGCTATTTTTCTGGTCGAAAGACATGGCCAAAAATTAACTTTATACTGATTTTAAATGTTATAAGACATTTAGTACCAAAGCTATTCGTTATAAAACATTTGAATTGTTTGCTAAATTTTTCCAGTCGAAGGACACGACTAAATGTTATATTCGTTCCGAGTTTCATAAATGTGTAAATAAATATTTTCAATAAACTGAAAAGTTTGAATGCCTAAAAAGTGTTGTTTATTTGACTAAATTTCCAGTACTTGAACTGGGAATTTATTTTGTAATAGTTCCTAAATCTGGGTTTCTAGTACATGAACTAGAAATACCCGCCGCTAAATAAGAACAAGTTTGGTCTTTGGTTTTCTGACTTCAACTGCCCTTTATTATATAATGATAAACAATAATACAATTAAAACGCATACAATCTTAATAATATATCAATAGTTAATAATACATAAATATCAATAACATATATACGTGTCAATATATTAATGTATATATAAAATATAAAATCACAATCAAAATATAAATATATGTAACAATGTAATAAACAAAACTGTATTTAATGCAATAACGCAGACATAGCATATTTGTGAAGTTAAATTAAAATTAAATCAACAGACGGAAATTCGCCAAAACAAAGGTGTAGAATTTCTGTACACATTTCTTGACCTTGAGTCGAGCAAGTGTAGTGAACTTTATTTTTTATTAGAATTACTATGTCAGCGTTATTGACGAATGCATTAAAATATTGCTGGTTGACAACTGCAACATGACGTGCAGCAACATCCTCTCCCGCGTTGAACGAGTGTTCAATAATCCAGTCGTACTTTTATATGTCCACGCAGAAGCTGTTAGAATACCGAGGAGCTGCTTGTGGCTGGGCGTTATGAATTATCTCTGACCGTGAAAGTTGTTCCATTGGTAGATTTGTCGGTGTTGCTGGAGAAGTCATTGATGGAGCTCCTTCGTGCTTCCTCCCGTGCCGCTTGTAAATGATGAAAATGGCCAATATGATGACAACAGTCAAGAACAGGGCCAGATAACTCACTGCAAAGCTATGATATTGATGAGTTTTCAGTTTATTGGAGTTTTCAGCCTTGACAAATCTGTTAGTGAGGGTTCATACTCAATTTCTGTGGTGTCTAAGACTGGAGCTGATGCTGGATTTGTTACATTTACGTCGACAATGTGTCCAAATGCAGTGTAGGAAGTGCTTGTAAATGATGTTAGTATCGGATTGCTTGTTATCGTTAAGAGTTGATATTTTAACACACATCCTGCCGTTAATTCGATAAAACCTGATCCTTCCAATAAGATTCGTGAGACCTGGTGATCACATACAGCTGTTATTTGTATTGGCGTTGCTAGTGCAAACATCCATCGATTTCTGTCATTGACTTGTGTCCACACATGATCTTCCCTGTGCTCAAGATTACAATGGGATCGGGTTTCGTTGTTGAATAAACTTACTTCGCAGGCACAAACTTCTGATCCTTTGTTGTAGGTGGGCTGATTGTTGGCACAGAGATACAATTCGTTTTCCATTCTAAAAACAAGATTGTAACTTTTCAACTGTGCTTGGAAAGTATTGATCTCGATGCGCGTTGATTGCCAGAATTGTTGTAAACAATTTTATTGCCACCATAGTGTTGTTAATTTTTGTGGGAATTGGTATAAGCCGATACAAGTTAAATTGATTCAAACTAGTTAATGGAATAGTTATCTGAAAAATTGCATGGTTCTCTGTTATCGCTGCCTTAACTTTCATTAACTTGTATATCGATAGGAGATCACCTTGATAGCCTGGGATCTGCATGGCTGGTGCCAAATGTGCTGTAATTCTTAAAATTTCATCGTTAAGTTGCTGTGGTGATATCAATTGAGGGCTGATCTGTCCGTTATGAACATTTGTAAGAACATTTATGAGTGCTGCTTGAACACGTTGAACGTTTGATGTCATAATAGATAATTGAAAGGCTAATGATAAGAACATCTGGAATGTATGCTCTTTCTGTTCTTCCTGTTCATTATGCCGTAGTTGATTTTTAATATCTGTCAATTTTCCTTCAAGCCTTTTGAAAGCCATTTGAGTTGTGGTTTGATCATGTTTGATGATGTTAATGGTTGAATCAACTACCGATATCTGTTTTTTCATCATGCTTGTCAAATGCTGTTCATTGTTGTTGATGTCCGTTATTGTTTGTGACATCTGAAGGGCATATTCTGAGTCTAGAACTCCAAACAACGAGTTAGCAATATTTCCAACAAAATTAAGTGCACCTCTTTTTCTACGATGGCTTCTTAACAAACCTTTATCAAGGTCCAGCTCTGTATTTGTGCGTTGAAACTGTGTGACTAGTTCATTGCATATTGTTGTTGGCTGTATTTGTTCGCACATGTGATTCATGGTATTGATGCCATTTTTTAGTAGTTGAATTTCCGTACGCAATGGTTTGAGATCATAGTACACAACCATTTTCCATTCACTTGTAATGATTTTGCTTGATCCGATGTGTTCAAAGTGAATGCCTGCATTTGGATCAAATTTTGTAATTTTGATTGGTTCGCTCCATGCTATTGGCAACATTAACAGTACTGTCAATAATGTAATTAAGCTGTTATGCCGTGCAATTTTTGGTCTCTTTGGTGGCTCTTCATTAATTTTGTCCCTTCGTTTTCTTGCATTCTCATCATCCTTTGATTCTGTGCCAGTATCTGTGTCTATGGGTAGTCGAGCGAGTCGGTGGATTACACGTTTATATGTTCCCGTTGCTGTTTTTACTTCCACTACTCGACCAAGGGGCCAACGCATAACAGGAACATTGTCTTCCTTGATAATTAAAAGTTCCCCGAGTTTAATATTATCGGTTTGCCTTGTCCATTTGTGTCTGTGTATTTTGAGATCGTTTAAGTCGCTCAAATTTTCTCGAAATGCTGTCCATGTGGCGTCGATCGTTCGAGAAAATTCGTTCTCGAACTATCAGTGTCATTCTTTCAAGAAACCTTTAGAGGACAAACACGCTTTGTACAAGGAAAAGATAATCCTGCAGACATTCCATCTAGAAGAACATTTGGAGATTCAAGTTGTTATAATTCTTGCGTTACATTTATTAATATAATTTGAGTGTTTTTAGAGCATTAATTCTCGCGTTGTGTTAAATTGTGAAAATAAGTGTTTAGTTATAAATCAGTGCACTTTGCTTTGATTTGAGCTTAAGTTTCCTATAACTATTTGGTTAAGTAGTGGTTGGTGGAAAAATGCGTCACTCAAATCGGACAACTGATCAAAAACATCCAATGTTTTTATCCAACGCATGCTTATTAACAAACTTCATTCAGCCAACTTGAAACGATAGTTCTATCAACATTTCATATAGTACCCTTAAGGGTGGACTGTTTTTTGAAATTTTTTTTTAATAATTTTGTATTTTAGTAAATATTCTTAAAATTCTCCTACGGATTCAAAAGTAACAGCCGCGGATTAGTGAGAGCGCATTTTTAATTTTCGCTCTGTTTTTTTCTTTGTTCACAAACTTTGAACGCGTTTATCTCGAAACCATGTTTTTCGTACTGGTTGCGGCACTAGCGGGTTTATTTTTTGACGACATTTTTTTTTTTGTTTTTGTATTTTTTTAAACTTTGATTTGCTATCGAATGTCAATATGAATTATGAATTTTTAAAATCAATATTTTTTTCGAAAAAAACTTTCAAATTTGGAACATCACCAAAAATTGAAAAAAAAATTTAAAAAAAGCTTGTCATACGATAACCAATTTTGTTAAGATTTAAAAAAGTCATTATTTTTCCACATCGGACAATTTTTGCGATTCCTAGCGGTGCAACCACGAGGCCCCGTTTTTTCTCTGCTGCCAGTTTGGAGCTCTATAAAACCATGTTGGAGTGAAAAATATATTTTTTGAATTTTTTTTCTTGTTATTTGTTCAATTCTCTACAATAATAAATAAATAAATAAATTTTGGAGAAATGTTTGTTTTTGACTGAGTTATAAATTTTTAAAAAAAGGTCTGTTTTCTCTGCCGCGAATGTAATGTCCCTCCTTAAACGTTGGAAGGTTGTGCAAAAAAAAAAAAAAGATATTTGCAATTTATGGTATCCAGATTATATTAAAAGCCTTCAACAGCGGCGCACATTGGTTAAGGTTCATAGAACGAGCGGCTAAATATAGAAGGACAGTGAAACTTGGCACATATGCATTTTTTGTTTGATTCAAGAAAAAAATGAAAAATCAAAATGATCCGCCCACTTTTACGCCCACCTCGCATACAAGGTGAGAATTAAATTTTGACCTACGGCATTTTTTTATTTGACACAGCATTTGTAAAAACTCAGAATCATTTGTGTGAAATTTGAAAAATATCCGCCTACTTCCCATACAACTTGTATTGAAAAAGTGGCATAACTCCGTTGATTTTAAATGCATCAACTCAATTTTCACAAAAAATAAATATTACAATTGTAGACAGGGCTCCGCCCACCTCCCATAGAAAAAACAAATATAAAAACATGAATAAGTAATTTAAGCATAGTCTTTTAATAATTTTTTTACATCATTATCGTACTCTATTTTTTGGAAAGGAGCAGCTGAATTTTTTTTAACTTTTAGCTGAGACTTCAAGCTGTAATTTGACATCTTTCGTTAAACAGAGCTCCACAGCGCTAAAAAGATGCAGTACACTGAAGTTGGTGAACATTGCAATTTTGATGTTGTTTATATTTTGTTCTACGAAATTTTTTGTGTGGCTTTTTTTCCAACTTTTTTAATGCAAGTCTCATCTATGACAATTGTCATTTACGAAAATACGAAAACATACAACAAAGTCAAATGATAAGTTTACTGTGATTGTAACAAAATATTGAATATACTGTAAATTTGCATTCCATTTTAAACCAGCGAACATATATGAACTACGAATATGTCTGTCCAAACAAATAATAAATATATCAGCCTAATATTACGGAATCATAATATTCAGATATCTGATAACAAAATACCAAATACTTATCCAAATCGGCGAACATGAAAAAAATTAATTTCGGACAATCTTCAACCTATGTGCGGCGGTATAATTGGAAAAATCAAAAAGATAACTTGGAACCGGGTCAACTATTACTACTGAAAGATGAGGCATTGTTTCCGAGGTTGCCTTTGGGGCATGTACTAGAAGTTTTCAAGGGATCAGATCGACTAAGTCGTCCAGTTGCCACAGTTAAGACGCAGAAAGCACCAGTTAAAAGGTCAATACAAAAGATTTGTCTTTTACCAACTGATGACAATATCAACAACGGCCGATAAGAGAAGGAGGAATCAATGACAACAGAAGATCAAGGCAACAAAAAACGGCACGAGAAAAATCTGAAAGACAATAAAAAAAGGTGGCAAGATTTTCACTTATTGCGCTTCTATGTCTACTGGCCAATCCGAGAGAGGTGACGGCAAAACATACTTATTCAAGTGCGGGACTGTTCATCGAAGGCCTCGGAACCGCGAAGGTGCAACGAAGCACACTAGGCTGCAAAACTTTATTGCCGTTTTCAACTTTTACCAGAAATCAAATATCATAAAATAAAACTATGAGTAAAATGTCAAATTTGTGCAACTCTGTGAAGGAATTGACACATAATTGCCAATGCAACGAATTAATACATCACTGATAAGAGGAATGGAAAAATATATTCGATATGTGACCGATGTGGTGACCGTGGCATGCAGGTTAAGTGTGTGGCTCATTGCATGCCCGAAGCCCGAGAGCGAATCCCACTCGCGGCAGAAAGTTTTTTCAATAAAAAATTTTCATTGTATTTGTTAATCTCTTTAATTCTTTGTAACATATATTATTACAAACTAACTTAACTCTAAATCGCTCTCAATTTTTATGCTACACATATCTTATTATTTTTAGTTTGTATAATACGAAAATCAGGTTTTTGTTCTTTTGTAAACTTCTTTTGCGTGAACAGTTAACCTTGTAAAAATTCGTGCCTTCATAGCAAAATTATATTCAATTTAAAATCACTTACGATGAAATTGTCTTCGAATAAAGAATAGAAAATTAAAATAAGAAAGGAAACAAAACTGCAATTTACTTCGAGACATCCATCAACATAATTGGTGCTTCGTTGGCGGCACCAATAATAATATGAAAATCAGGTTTTTGTTCTTTTGTAAACTTCTTTTGCGTAAACAGTTAACCTTGTAAAAATTCGTGCCTTCATAGCAAAATTATATTCAATTTAAAATCACTTACGATGAAATTGTCTTCGAATAAAGAATAGAAAATTAAAATAAGAAAGGAAACAAAACTGCATTTTACTTCGAGACATTCATCAACATAATTGGTGCTTCGTTGGCGGATTTGGCAGAAAACATTTAATTTGCTCATCGTTGGAATCTTTAAGTGGACACAGACCAACTTGGAATTGGTGACAGCGTGGACGATTTGTGAACAACGAATCATCATTTTATTATTGGCTTCATCGGGGGTGCTAGCAACAGGAACGTCTAAGAACAACAACAACAAACAGTGTTGGAGCAATAATACTTCCAGGTAACAAATTTGTTATTCATTATTTTCGCGATGGCAGAAGAGTTCAGCAATTTAGTGCAGCTTAGAGGCCGTCTTAAAACCTCAATAACGCGTGTCTTGGCATACGCCGAAAACCCGCCTGATAACTGCTCATATGAAGAGGTAGAAACGAGGCTTGAGAGGTTAGGGCAGGTATGGGAAAGTCAACTGACAAAATGTATGAATAAAAACAGATGGATGATTACACTGATCCTAATATTGACTTCAGCACCTATGAAGAAAAATTCTTGTCAGCACGAGCTCGTCTTTGCACAATCAGGCGTGCACTTTTACCACCTGTTGAAAGTACGACGCACGTGGATTCTGTTTCGAAGCTTGTAGACCAACTGGTCACTTTTTTAAAACAATTTTCTTCTGCTGCTCTTGTTCCTCATCGAGAAAGCGAGCTACCTAAACTAAGCATTCCACCATTCTCTGGGCAATACAAAGATTGGCCCGCCTTTAGGGACCTTTTCGTTAGCTCAATTGACAGAAAGACAGGCTTAACAAATACGAAAAAATTTCATTATCTCAAATCGCTTTTGAAGGATGAAGCGGCAAATATAATAAAGCATATGATTCTCACGGATGCTGCATACGAAACAGCTTGGAGGCGTTTAACTAATCGCTTTGATAGACCACGTCATATCGTCAATGCTTTTATTGAATCTTTCATGTCCCTTCCAACGATATTAACTGAGAATCCTTGTGGCTTGCGTAAACTTTCTGATGGCGCCAATGAGATCGTTCGCGGATTAGATGCAATACAGCAAACTGAACGAGATGAGATTGTTGGCTAATACATCTTCTCTTAGCTAAAAACGATCCATAGTCACGCAGCAAGTGGGTTCATGAAAGAAGAGAAAATACTGATCCTACAATACTAGAGTTTTTTTAATTTTTAGATAAGCGTTTTGAAGAACTTGAGCTTACCAACCGTAAAACAGTTTCTGTGTCTAAGTATACAACGTCAAAGCAACCGTCATCTCGCTCGTTCGTCACAGTTGACAGCCGCTCTCAAAAATGCATACAATTCTTGCACCCCTTGGTCGTCCGCTGCCAATCGCTCCTCCAGTGACTGCAAGTTAAACCCTCCACTGGAGTCATCTCCATCTTTCTGCACGGTACAGACACCGCTGGGTAACATAGACAAAAGGTCACTTTTGCCTACAGCTCTTGTTGATGTTCAAAATTCGCTCGGTGAATTCGTTACATGCCTAGTGCTGCTCGATAGCGCGTCGGAGCTATCATACATATCTGCGAGGTGTGCTCAGAGGCTGGGTTTGACACGCTCACCTTCACGTTTCATTGTTTCTGGTATTTCGTCCGTCGAAGAAGAGGCAACACGAGGTTGCTGCTCTCTTTTAATAAAATCGAAAATTTATTAATTAATTTATATTTATTTGTAATTGGACCTAAGCTTCGTGTCGTATTTGATGGCTCCTTTCAAGATGCAAACGGAGTTTCTTTAAACAATACACTGCACATCGCCCCTAGTATTCAACGCAACTTGTTTGCTGTATGCCTTCGGTTTCGTTTTCATCGATATGTTTTCTGTGCGGATATTGTTAAAATTTTTCGGCAGATTTGGGTGACAGAAGCCCAACGTAATTACCAACGAATAGTGTGGCGGGAGGAGCCCTCACAAAATTTAAAACATTATCAGTTATGCACTATAACATATGGCACTTCTTGTGCTCCATTTCTAGCCGTAAGAGTTCTTGAGCAACTCGCTCATGATTACAAAAACAAACATCCTCTTGCTGCAGAAATATTACTTGAAGACTTTTACGTTGACGACGTACTTACAGGTGCCCAAACGGAAACATTCGTTACTAGCAAAACGAGAAGAGCTTGTTGAAGTGCTATCATATGCTGGACTTGAATTACACAAGTGGGTGCCAATAGTGCCAAAATAATATCAACCTCGAATGACCAGTCGTGTAGAGATAATATTAAGCAAAGCAATGATGAAGGAACAAAAGTATTAGGCATTTATTGGCAACCTTGTGGAGACCGCCTATTGTACAAGCTTCGTTTAAAAGAATTAGCAGTTGCCACCAAGCGGCAGGTTTTGTCCGGCATAGCAGGCATATTCGACCCGCTAGGACTTCTAGCGCCAATTATTATTCAATTCAAAATCCTTTTCCAAGATCTTTGGTTGCATAATTTAAAATGGGATGACCCTTTTCAAGCTAACGCTTCCAGCTCCGCAGTGTAGTTCAAATGCCGAACGGACTTAAAAAATGTCATACAATTTTCACTACCGCGATTCGTTTATAATGCAGCAGATGACATCGAGCTCCATGGTTTCTCTGATGCATCTACAAAGGCGTACTCTGCTGCTGTTTACTGCAGAGCGAAAGATGAGAATGGTGTTTTTTAAGTTGCTCTGGTTGCTGCTAAGACTCGCGTTGCTCCACTTATGCAGCTATCGCTCCCACGTCTGGAGTTGTGCAGCGCTCTGCTCTTAACGCGTTTAATGCGCTCAATTGCGCCCCACAAAACAATAACAATAAGAGCGTGGTGTGACTTCGTTCTCTTGTGGAAAGATTATGACATTGGAGAAGATTGCTGCGAATTATCGCTTACGTGTTACGCTTTGTTAGACGCTTACATCCACACAACAGAATTTTGACTGTTGGTAAATTAACTTTCAATGAAAAACATGCTGCTCGGATACTATGTTTAAAACTTGCCCAGAATTGTTTTAGCGGTGACCGAGAAACCTTATTAAATAAAATGGAGCTTAACAAACGCTCCAAATTGCTACGACTCACGCCTTTCATCGATGTAGATGGTTTGATACGGGTAGGTGGAAGAATACGTTACTCCAATCTCGATGTCGCAGCTCAACACCCCATAATTGCGCCGAAAAATTATCGTGTTACACACCTAATCCTGCTAGATGAGCATGAGAAAAATTTACACCCAGGCGTCTCAGCACTTTTCGTTATTGTTCGGCAGAAATACTGGGTGCAAGATGCGCGTAACTTAATTCGAAACTTAACTCATAAATGCATTAAGTGTTTTCGACAACGACAACTTTCAACGCAACAACTGATGGCTGATTTGCCAGCAGTACGGGTACGTCAAGCGCATCCCTTTGAAATACAGGCTGTGATTATGCCGGCCCATTACCTTTGAAGCTATACTCTGGACGTAACGCTCGAACATCGAAAAGATAAATTTGTTTATTCTTTTGCCTAGTGACTTCCGCTATTCACTTAGAACTCGCAACTGATCTGAGTACTGAATGCTTCTTGGCAGCTCTGCGCCGCCGCTTAAAAAAAAATTATTCGCTTAAATTAACTCAGAAGGGAAACCAATAAGAAATTACTTGCAACTCTTTTACAGTGATTGTAAAACTTTGCGGTTTTCTGCGTTCATTTCTTAATATACGCGCACACAAAAAAAATTGACTTTTCCGTTCGTCTGATAATCTGCTTAAAGTTAATGTGCAAAGACAGACATTTGCGCGTAACTTTAAAGGCGTAACAACTGACCTTTTTTTAAAAATTCATAACTCAGTGAAAAACTAGCATTTTTCCAAAACTTTTTTTATTATTCTAGAGAATTGAACAAATTACAAGAACAAAAAATTCAAAAAAATGTATTTTTCACCCCAACATGGTTTTATAGAGCTCCAAACTGGCGGCAGAGAAAAAAACGGGGATTCGTGGTTGCAGCGCTGGGAGAATCTTACGAATATTGACTAAAATACAAAATAATAAAAAAAAACGATTTAAAAAAACGGCCAATGTCATGTCCCCCCTTAAAGGAAAAGAAAATGTTTGTTGTGAAAAAGTGCCAAAAAAAATAAATAAAAGATTTTAACAAGCAACGAACTGCTAATGCCGTCAGCAATCAGTGCATACAAAAGAGTGGTGGATTTTCGTTGTCTTTGTTGTGTTGTGAGCTCACATTTTTCTAGGGTGCGCGTGCTACAAGTTTGGTACTTTTTCATAAAAAGGGTTTGCGTGCAACCACTTTCGTACTTTTTCAACACTACTTTTTTTTACTATTTGTTATAGTTAGCCATTTTATAAAACACACTTTTTAACACAGTTTTTAATAATAAATAATTTTAAAAAACATTTACATATAATTTGTACTTATTTAGAAAAATTATATATTATTGGGAAAAGACATTCCTATTTATGAAAAAATTGTTTTTATTTGGGTTTTCTCTAAGATCAATCCGCTAGTTAGTTTAACATAACAAAAGTGATCGTTTATGGTATATTTTCTGTTTTTTTTGGGATTTCAAAGATTTTTTCACAATTCATCACAATATCTCTAAAAGCTTTTACCCGGGCAGCTGATGAGTTGTTGGAGTTCGAAGAACAATTCAATGACATTGTTGATTCTGAACACTCAAAATTCACTTTGGAAGTTCGCAAGGAGGAACTAAAGTCACAGTGGGTAGTTGTCAGAGGAAGTTATAGTATAGCATGCAAAAGTTAGTGGGAAAAGTTAGACTGCAGTGGGCAGTTGTCATAGGAAGTTATAGTACCTGCATATAAAAGTTAGGTAATTCAAGCACTGAGGCGAACGATGCCGATATTTCCTTATTTCAAAGTTAAGTACCGCTTTTGTTATAACGCTTATTTCAGATGGGCAGGAAAAACAGGCGAATTAACTGAAAATATAATGCAAGTTAATTCAGCAGAAAAATAATTGAATACTGACAATTTCACGAATATGCCCTTAAGAAGTCATAATATCAATCTGTCTCCTTATTCAAGGGCGATTATGTATCTTGGCTTTCATTTGGAGATATTTTTTCCGCAATATGTAAATATATCTAATACACGCTTAACTCCTCTAGAGAAATTATACCATGCAGTGGCGAAGCGAGGGGGGAAGGGGGTGTCATCATGCCCCGGGCCCCACTCGCAGACGGGCGCCAAATCATTCTCAAGACAAACAAAATTTTGCAACAAAATTTGTTTTAATTAATAAGTTCAATAATTAAGTTAGCCAAGTGTAGAGAATAATGCTATTATAATGCTGCTCTTATGTCAAATCACATATCTGGCGTTCAAAAAAAATAATGAAATAAATAATAAGGCAACATTTGTAAATTGTGATAACCACACATTAAATTTAGTAGGAGTTACTACAGCCAAGATTCAATCGTTGTAACATGTTTTGAAATAATTGATAACATACGTCTCTTTTTCTCACGTTCAACATTACGATGGAAATTGTTAAAAAATGCTTTAAAAAATCTGATAGACGTGAATCTGTAACACGATGGAGCGCCAGAGCGCAAGCAGTTAGCGTTATTGTCGAGGGACTGAAAGAATACGTAGAACTATTAGAAAAATTAGCAGATGAAAATACTGCCACAAGTGGTGCCAGAAATGCTGCAATCTTTATCTTAAACCGAATTAAAATATCATAACTTTAGTCCATTTCTGGCATGAACTCTAAGAGAATTGATCGTGTGCAGCTCAGATTACAAGGTCCTAAATTTAAGTTTACAGAAGCGTTCCATGATCTCAAATTATTGGCGACTGAACTTGCAGAAATTCGTAACGAGATTTGTGAAAAAGTAATCGAAAAGACTAAAAATCTTTGCAAAAAATGGGGAATCGATACAACAATCCGTATTTTTGCACGCATTTCTTTCGGCGATAGCTTATATTCTCCACTAAAAATGAAAATAGTTTTCGATTTTTTATGAATGATGATAGCGCAACAACTACTCATCCAAATGTAAAAATTTGTTGAACAAACATGAAGATAATTAGAATTTTTTTTCGGCTTAGCGTTATTATTAATATTGAACAAGAACTGTACAAGATATATATAAAGATATGCGACTTTATTTGAAAAAAGCAAGAAAAACTTTAAAAATCTTATACATCTTATAAAATCTTTAAAAAACACGTAAATCCTAGTACTCTGTCCGTTTGCGTGAAATTTCACTCGCAACATTCATTTTTTTTTTGCGTGAAAATTCTAACAAATATTTTGTTGCGAAGAAATTGAAAAATTTGAGAAAGTCATGCTTTACTTCTCAAAATAGAAAAAAATAAATATATGAAAATAAAAAATACAAAAATTTCACTTCGGCAGTTCAATTAAATTGTCGTGGAAAAATGTTGCGAGTATTTTTCACAGCGGAACAGAGTAATATTTTGACGAATATGTGAAAAATTTCATCCTACAGAAATTCAATATATCTTTAGTTCGTGTTTGTAAGAGTAGAATAGAGTTAAAATATCGAATGTTACATGATCAGTTCGATACAATTTATGACAAAATTAAATATAGTAAAATTCACTCAATTGATATAAAAAAATATAAAATTTAGTATTTCAGTTAGCGAGTAGTTAAGCAAGCAACAGTTCTCTTTATCGAACTGTCAAAGTAAGGAATAAACATTGCTAGCAAAGATGTTATAGATACGAGTTAACAGGTAAGGTAGTTAAGGGCCAGTTAACGATAACCACAAGTTTCCTTAATGCGTTTGGGAATTCTGCTGATGTTGATGCTCTACGAAAAAATAATTTAAAAGTGAAGTGGCTGAATACTTGGAAAAAAATTAGATCAGCTGAACAACTGAACAACCCAAAAGAATCAATGCTGTAGTTGTTACCAAAGTTGCTATTATCTTTAGACTTTTATTTCTTCGGCTAATGATAGTCCTATTTCTAATATTTGAACCACTTCTTTTTTATTAAAACCAATTTAGAAATATATTAAAAATTTTTTAAATGAATTGGTAACATCTCGATGTTACTCAATCTTTGTACTCGTACAACTAACTCCAATCAAAAATGTCAAATGTACCCAAATGCTCTTGGCTTCTTTGTTTTCAATTTTTTTAGTTTATATTTAGTTTTATTGAAATTCACTTATATTTTCAAAAACATAAATAGTTTTTACCTTTTGTAAAATGAACTTTGATTAACTTTTGTAACTCGGTCAGGAAGTCCTTATGTATCAGTGCCGGAAAATAACAGTTACGCGCAAAGAAACACAAAAACTTTTCTATTAATTTTCTTCATGTAATGCAAGAATCATCGACCTTCGTGACGATTACTGAAATACAATGATGCAAAATTTATAAAACAAATTATTGAAAAATAACGGTTCATTCATACCGAAAAAGTCACAGTCAAATGTGCCCCAAAGTCAAGGGAACCCCAGTTTATCCTACTAGGCTCAAATATAAAAACTTTTTTTGCGATTTTCGTGTTAAGAGACCCTAAATCTATAACAAAATATAATGAACTGTCGTGTACAGAAGCTTTTTCTGATTTAGGCGCATAGTGTTATTTGTATTAATGTAATTTAATAAGTGTATTATAATTATTTGTGCAATATATAAGAATATTATATATAATATATCATATTTTTTTCATTATTTCATTGGGGGTGCAAAAAAGTTGTTTTTGCCCCGGGCGCAGTTATCTTCGCTACGCCACTGATACCATCTTAATCAAAAGACCAGAAGAGAAATAAAAGAGATGGATTAAGAAATCTCCTCTCACTTATGATGAATTCTTTAAAGCGTGGAAAAATTTATAAAAACAAGCGAATTTAAGTCAATAGCCAGTTGAAAGTTTTATTCAACATACCCTCCATATCATCAGAGTAAAAAATTACAGGGGGACATAAATAACTGTATTTCAGCTTTAGAGCTGCATAGTGTCGATATAAGCAACTGGGATACTATTTTGACTTATTTATACTCTATTCGTTTACCAGAAACTACGTTATCGCTATGGGAACAAGGCCGTGTTAACAAATATGAAATTCCAAAATGGAAAGATTTGGACAGTTTTTAAATCAGCTTGTTCCAAACCTTAGAAACAGTTTCTGATGTTCGAAATTCTGGTAATGCAATACCTTCCAATAATAGAAATAGTTCACAAGCTCACCAAAGTAGTTTAGTGAGAAAAGTGAATTCTAATCATGCAAATGTGAACAACAATTCTCAATGCAAGCTTTGCCCCAATCAACGTCATGTTCTCAAAGGTTGTCCCAAATTTTAATAATAAGTATTAGCGATAGATCAGCTACCGTAAGAAGACTTCACTTATGCATAAACTGTTTGGCTTATTCTCATGAAGTCAAAGATTGTAAAAGCCACTTTAATTAAGCGACTTTTAAAAAACGCCATAATTCCCACTCACACTCAACTCAAATACAGTCCACCCCTGTAGAAGTGAATGTACTTTCCTGTTTTGCAAGTAGCAGTGTACTTCTCTCTTATATTGTTTAAACTGCCAGAGTCTTGATTGATTCGGGTTTAGAGGCAACATTTGTGTCACAACGCCTGCAAAGAATTCTGAAATTACCCACACATCCAGTGAATGCACAAGTAGCTGGCTTAAATAATGTACTTTCAGCAAGAGCTTCCCAAATGTGAAGATTTGTCAGAGGTTCCCCTTATGAATCCTTGTTTGAGGATTGAAGTGAAAGGCATAATTCTCCCCCAACTCACAGGGAATCTTCCCACAAGCTCTATAGAAATTTCTTAATTCAATACCTGCCTGATTTACAACTTGCTGAAACAAATTTTTATAAGAGTAACCAAGTAGATGTGGTTATGGGAGGCGATATATATCCTAGCATTCTTCTGAACGGCATCAGGCGCAATATATTGTCATCTACTTAGATAAGAGTGGTTTTCAATGCATCGTCTTCAAGCTCCATTGGAAAGAGTTCAAAAGACGTTCTGTATACTGGACCTGTTCTTCGATCGGACCTTGCTCTCTTAATTTTGAAATTAAAGTTTTTTAAGTATATTCTCAACGGTGACATTGAGAAAATGTACCTTCAAATTTAGGTTGACTCCCAGCATACCCCCTATCAACGCATTTTGCATAGAGATGCGTCAAATAGTGAAGTCAAGGATAACGAGTTAGACACTGTTATCTTTGGACTAAACTGTGCTCCATTTCTGGCAATTCGAACTCTTCTGTAACTCGCAAAGATGTTCACCAGATATACCCCTTAGCGGCGTCAGTTGTAAGAGAGTATATGTACGTAAATGATGCGTTGACTGGAGCTCATAATGTAGAAACTGCGATAAAGACTCGAGATGTGTAGCACTTAAATCCGCTGGACTTTAAATGCGAAAATGGACCTCAAATTTTAAAAAACTTCTTGAAGATTTGGCAAAGGATTACCTGCTCAATGAAGATTTTTTTGAAGTTTGAAGATTCAAGTGTGGAAAAACGTTAAAGTTCTTGGAATGCTAGATTTGATCACTTTAATTTTGTCACAAAATAAGCGGAAATAAAAGCTACCTATACCAAACGAGAGTTTTGTCTACAATTGCACAGCTTTTTGACCCGGCTGAATGGCTAGGTCCAATTGTAATTGAAGCAAAAATTATTATGCAACAAATCTGGTTTGATAAATTAAATTGGGATGATTATCTTACGGGGCAGAGTCTGTGTTCGTGGAAGCAGTTCCACAAAAATGCAATTTCATGGCTTTTGCGATGCATTCGAGAAAGCTTACGCAACAGCAATCTATATTCGTGCAGAAAACTCAAACGCAGTGGTTTTCACTCATCTACTGACCTCGTAAACCAAGGTTGCTCCCATAAAACCTTTCTTTGCCTAGATTGGAATTGTATGGAGCAACTCTTCTTTCTGAAATGGTTGATACTTTGCTGCCGCAGATAAATCTTTATCAATTCAGTGTGCAGTTGTGGACCGATTCAACTATTGTCTTTGGTTGGCTAATAAAAGCCACCCTGCACCTGGACGACCTTTGTCGCCAATCGAATCGCGAAAATCAGTGAAAAAGTTGATGATCGCTATTCCATGTTACATCGCACGACAATCCAGTTAACTTGGAAAGTCGTGGAGTTATGCCGCAGGGTCTGATCGATACTAGTTTGTGGTGGGAAGGTCCCTCGTGGCCAAAGAAAGACCAATCTGAATGGCCCCCTCAATTGAAAAACTCAGATCTGGACACTTCTCTCGAAAGCAAACCAGTAGTCTTTTTTCTCTTACTTCAAAAATTTTGAGGATATTTTCAAAAGGTTCTCATCAGTCTCACGAGCCTTGCGCGTTCTGTCGTTTGCATTTCGGTTTTAAAACGAACGCACCCAACATTAAAAAAGATTGTAGCTACCAAACAATGCAAGTGACGAAAGATGAAATTAATTTCGTTAAAATACGATTAATTGTTCTCTGTCAAAAAGTTCACTTTTCTAATGATTATCGTGACATTGAAAGTAAGCAAAGGCGCTTTGTGGCATTTAAGTCCTGCTGGAGCCCCTCATATGTGATACGTTCGAACAATATAAATGTACCTTTTATTTATTTTAAATTAACTTTACTGTAAAGAAAAATACAAGAAACGTACACTGAGAAAACTATCTTTTCAAAACTAGCAAAAACGTACTACTTTTGAAAACGTTTAACCCATATTTTGCTCAGATTTTTTTTTATTTTAAAAACGGACATCTTAAAAAGAGCTTCTAAAACTTTCGTTTAATTTTCTACAATAAACATTTTACAATGATCTGCTAAAACGTTCGTTTGACTTTCTATAATAAACATTTTAAAATGAGCTTTGAAAATGTTCGTTTGATATTTTTAAATTAACATTTCAAGAGAGGTTTTAATTGCCTTAATTGCCTAAACGGAGTTAATGAAATCTGATCGCATTTTACGAAGGTCAAGTTTAGTCGAGCTGGCTAGCGGGCAAAATTAATACTAAACCGTCCGTCCAGGGTTTATACCTAAAGAAACCTGCAAGAATTTTTTTTATTTAAAACACATTTATTTTTGATATATTTTGATAGATTGTTTTTAATATTGTATTATAATTTTTTTTATTTAAAACACATTTATTTTTGATATATTTTGATAGATTGTTTTTAATATTGTAACCGCGAACTTATTTCGAGGGTTTTTCTGATCAATGAGTTAATGAAACAATTAAAATTGTAATTTAAATTATTAAATTAATGCTTTTGATACTGCACAATCAGGATGCGAACCTACGTCCTCTGCATACAGTCAAGCACACTTCTACTGAGCTAATGGTAACGATAAGTTAACAATAGCAAAACATTTTTAAAACTGCTTATCTTAAATAGTGTCAGAAAATCTTGACAAAACATGAATTTTTTATAAAATTCTAGTAAAACCGTTTTCAATCAAGTTAATTTGCTAAAACGTTCATTATTGTTTCAAAAACGTTTCGTATTACTTTTAAATTATTAAATATGCGTTCTCATTTATTTAGGGCGTAGAATGTTTTTGAATAATATTCATTTTACCTTACTATGTCATAGTAAAACGTTCGTTTTTGTTTTTAAAACATTTCATTTTACTTTTGTATTTTAAAGGAAGTATTTTCATTTTTGCATGGCGTAGAATGTTTTTAAAATAAACATTTTACTAACGGTTTTTGAAATGTGCGTTTTACTGTTTTTGTTTTCTCAGTGTAGTTACATATATAAAAAAACTTCAATAAAACAAACAAGTTAAAATTCACGTCTGGTCTCGTTGACTTCTCTCTCTCGACTGACTATCTCGAAAAACGATTCAAATGCGATTCAAGGCTGCAATGGACACAAGGTTGCATTTTGGTTTACAATTCGGCCAATCCTGCATTGAGGCCGTCCTCGGCGTCATCATCGATATCTATACCATCTAGGTCTGGCGATCTGACCTGGCGATCTGACCAGGCCGTCTGGGTCTGGCGGGGAGATAAGGGGGCGATCTTCACATGGCAATGTGTCTGACTGCCTCAACTTGGCGAGGCCAGCATTATCCATGTCGAAATCGTCTCAAGTCGACTCAAACCTCCGCGTGGTGTCTCCTGGAAACGTAAAAAAACTATCATACCGATATACTTTGGCGGCGAATCTGAGCGGCGGGCTTCCTTTGGTCATCAAGCAAAGGTTGTGCGTTGGGTTTGAGCCCACCATGTAATAAAAATATTTCAATGAAAAGTTTAAGAATGAATAAAAGAATGATCCCCAAATCTGATGACGACTACCGCAAACGAAAAACTGATAATGATTTACGGATATGCACCTGGAATGTCCGAACCCTAAATTGGGATGGTGCCTCTATCCAACTGATTGATATCTTGGAAAGATATAATGCTGATATCACTGCAATCCAAGAAATGCGATGGAAGGGACAGGGTTGCTTACGGCAAGCATCCTGTGATATCTACTACAGCGGACATGCGTTGAAACACGAGTTTGGATGCGGATTTGTAGTTGGCAAGAGAATACGGCATCATGTCCTGCGATTCACTCCTGTGAACGAACGACTTGCCATAATTCGCTTCAAGGCTAAATTTTTTAACATAAGCCTGATATGTGCGCACGCTCCGACAGAAGAAAAAGATGACGAGACCAAAGAAAGTTTTTACGAGTGCCTTGAAGACACATACGAGCGCTGCCCCCGTCATGACATAAAAATCGTGCTTGGTGACTTCAACGCCAAGGTGGGTAAGGAAAACATATTTGGTCCAACAGTCGGAAAGTTCAGCCTCCACGCCAACACATCCGATAACGGAATGAGGTTGATTGACTTCGCCGCAGCACGAAACATGGTCGTAAGTAGCACTAGATTCAAGCATCTCAATATTCATACGGCCACTTGGCTGTCCCCTGATCGAAAAACATGTAACCAAATTGATCACGTTTTGATTGACGGAAGGCACTCTTCCAGTGTACTAGACGTACGCACGATCCGTGGCGCTAACATAGACTCGGATCATTATCTTGTTGCAGCCAAGATCCGCACACGTCTGTGCGCAGCTAAGAATGCTCGCAATCCTACAAAAAGAAAGCAAGACGTCGACAAGCTGCAGTCAAAACGGACGGCCGAAGCCTTCGCTACTCGACTCTCACTCCTGCTTCAAGAAAGCACTCCTCCGATCGACGATATATGAGGACAGTGGACTCACATATCCCACTCTATGCGTACGGCTGCCGAAGAGGTGATAGGCTACCACCGCCCTCGCCGAAACCAGTGGCACGACCAGGAGTGTCGCGACGCCACTGCAGAGAAGGACGCCGCCTACAAAGCCACCCTGCAGTCGGTTGTAACGCGTGCTGTTATGGAGCGATACCGAGAGAAGAGGAGGGAAGACGAGAGGTGGAAATGCGAGAGTGCGAGAAAATTGGGATGCATGGCGACAGGAATGAGACTCGGAAATTTTTCGAAAAAATAAGACGCCTGGCCGATGGTTTTAAGACCGGAGCCTCTTCCTGCAAGGACGAGAATGGGAATCTAGTGACAGATATCCAGAGTACACTGATGCTATGGAGGAAACACTTCTCTAGACTTTTAAATGGCGACGCTGACAACAATTCCGCCAGTGGAGATGATATCCCGGAAACCCCAATTATGGATGAAAGCGTTGAAGTTCCGCTGCCCGACTATAATGAGGTCTTAACAGCTATAGCTCGGCTTAAAAACAACAAAGCCGCAGGAGCCGATGGCCTACCGGCTGAGCTGTTTAAGACCGGTGGCGAAGCTCTGTTTAAATGCATTCACAGACTTCTATGCAGAATATGGTCGGAAGAATGCATTCCAGATGATTGGAACCTCAGTGTGCTCTGCCCAATCCACAAAAAAGGCGATCCCACCATTTGCTCCAACTACCGTGGGATTAGCCTTCTTAATATCGCATATAAGGTCCTGTCGAGCGTATTGTGTGAAAGACTGAAGCCCATCGTTAATCAACTGATTGGACCTTATCAGTGTGGCTTCAGACCTGGAAAGTCCACCATCGACCAGATCTTCACGCTCCGACAAATCTTGGAAAAGACCCTCGAAAAACAAATCGATACACACCATCTTTTTGTCGATTTCAAAGCCGCCTTCGACAGTCCAATAAGGAGTCACCTATATGCCATCATGTCTGAATTTGGTATTCCTGCGAAGCTAATACGTCTTTGCAGGATGACACTGAACAACACCAGCAGTGCAGTGAAAATCGGGAAGGACCTCTCCCTTCCGTTCGATACCAAGCGAGGTTTCAGACAAGGTGATTCCTTATCGTGCGACTTCTTTAATATAGTAATGGAGAAGATCATCCAAGCTGCTGACCTGAGACGCAGCGGCACAATTTTCTATAAGAGTGTTATGCTGCTGGCGTATGCAGATGATATTGACATCATTGGCTACAATACGCGCGAAGTCAGTGCAGCATTCTCCAGGCTAGAAAAAGAGTCGAGTCGAATGGGTCTTGCAGTGAACGCAGATAAAACGAAGTATCTTGTGTCAACAAACAAACAGTCCCAGCGTCTTGGAAACCACGTCACTGTTGACAACATCTCCTTTGAGGTAGTCAAGGACTTTGTTTACCTGGGATCCAGTATAAACTCCTCCAACGATATCAGTATTGAGATTAAACGAAGGATAACTCTTGCCAACAGGTGTTACTTTGGGCTCAGTAGGCAATTGAGAAGCAGAGCTCTCTCTCGACGAACAAAACTGACGCTCTATAAGTCAATAATCATGCCCGTCCTACTATACGCATCACAAACCTGGACGTTGAGCAGCTCTGATGAAAGGACTTTGGGAGCGTTCGAGAGAAAAATCCTTCGCAAGATCTATGGTCCAATCTGTGTCAATGGCGAGTACCGAATACGATGGAACCACGAGCTGTATGAGCTATATGCCGACATCGATATAGTCAAGCGTATTAAAAAAGAGAGGCTTCGCTGGCTAGGTCATGTCGAGAGAATGAACGACGAAGCTCCAGCGAAAAAGATATTGGATTCGGTACCCAGCGGTGGCCAACGCAGACGAGGAAGACCGCATCTCCGTTGGAAAGACCAGGCATTGGATAACCTGACAACGATTGGAGTTTCCAACTGGCGCCAGCAAGCGCACGACAAAAGAGGCTGGCGAAAATTCTTAGACCAGGCCAAAACCGACCAACGGTTGTAAGCGCCATCTTAGTAAGTTAGTAAGGTCTGGCGATACGTAGCACCATGGCTTAAACTTATTTGATGCAAAAACTGATGAAAACTTTCGGTGCTTTAATATAATTCCAGGAACATCTTCCACTAGGTAGCGGTCGTTGCAAAGATTTTTAGCTATCATTTATGGCCCGCGGAACTTGGGCTCCAGATTTGGAGACTCCACTATTGCAGACGCTTCATTTGAAATAACCACCAGATAATTTTCGTTATATAACGTCGGTTTAACATGTTTTCTGTCAAATCGCTCCTTTCAGCGGCGGCGCTCCTCAGCGATGTTTATTGCAGCGTGTTGTCGTTTCTCTTTGATGTTTACTTCTGCAGTGCGGTAATCAATGTCTTCATGTTAAGCATACAGCAAGCGGTTTTGTGTTATATCAAGTAACTGGAAATCAAAGATTAGCTCGTTGGGGCTGAAACCTGAGGTTGAATTTTTCTGCGAATTAATGGACCATTGAACATCACGGAGAAGAAGGTCCCAATCTTTCGAATCTTTTACTGAAGTGCGTAAATGAGCCAAAATCGATTTGTTGGCACGCTCCACTTCGTCATTTGCTCTGGGCGAACGAATGAAGACGAACGGTATACAACAGTTTTGATGTGTTGTATACCGTTGTGGCTGCAATATTCTTCGAAAATATTGGATGTGAATGCTGTTCCCCTGTCACTAATAATTTTCTTTGGAAAGCCAAAATAAGTCGTTATTTTATTAAGAATTTGTATGACTGCAATGGTTTTTGTATTGCGTACAGGCTTCACAATAATCTATTTGCTGAAAGCATCAGAAATAGCTAAAACATATTGCATACCTCTTTTACTGCGAACGAATGGTCCAAGGTGGTCGATATAGATTTTACGAAAAGTGATAGGTTCCACGTCATCGTAGTGGAGACGGCCTTCACTCATCCCTCCCTTAGCCTTTTGGTAGCAGCATTCAATACAAGCACAGATATATTGCTTAGCATACTTGCGAATTTTCGAGAACCAAAAGTGTTTTTGAATTCGGTCAATAGTTTTGTCGAGACCATAGTAACCCATGTCGTCATGGCAAGAGTCAACGACTCTCCAACACGCAGCATTTGGCACCACTAGCTTACGCCCATCAGCAGTTTTTCTAAACAATCGATTTTGATGAATGCAGTACTTTGTTTGGTATTGATTTATGTGTTCTGATTTCTGCTCTTCATTTAGAACAGCGATGATGTGTTTTAAAGTTGGATCTTCCAGCTGCATCGTTAGAACCCAGTCGTCAGTATTTACTGCAATTTCGAGTACAAATCCAGCGGGTTCCACCTCGTGTGCAACTTCGTTTGGAGAGCAGCTGAGCAAGTCAACGTGCGTCAGCTGACTCCCCTTTCTGTGAACAAAATCATAGTCGTATTCAAGGATTTTCATGTACCATCTTGCTATCTTTGGAATTAGTTCATGGTTCGTGCGAGCTTTTGCGATGGCAGAACAATCTGTAACGAGACGAAAATTCTTACCCAGTAAATAAATGCGGAACCGCTCCAGCGTCTCAACTACAGCAAGAACTTCAAGCTCATGTCCGTGGTAGCGTATCTCGGCATCAATGCAGTGTCGCTTGTAGTACATTACCGGTTGCCAGAGCTTGTTATCTGTTGACTGTTACAATACTCCAGCGAGTTCAATACTGCTAGCATCTGTGTTCACCTCGTGATAAGCATTGCGGTCGTAGAGTTTCAGAACAGGTTTGTTGCATAAAGCGGCGATAAGTGTTTTACCCGCCTTTTCTTGCTGGTCACCACAAGTAAATTTGTCAGCATTGGTTTTGTGCAGTAGTTGAGTCAGTGATTTTGAGATCAAAGCGTAGTTCTGTACAAACTTTCGGAAAAAACCTGTGAGTCCAAGGAATCGTCGAACTTCAGGTACGTTTGTCGGTGCCTAAAAATTTCGAATGGCGTTTATTTTAGTTTCTTCAGGTGATATACCGTTTTCGTTGATAATGTGGCCTAAATAAGAGATTTCAGTGCTGAGAAATCTGCACTTGTCAAGGCGCAGCGTGAGGTTATATTCTTTTATAGTTTTAAAAGCTTTGCAAAACGTTGCAAGCCATCATCTATTGTGTTGCTGGGCATGTTTAAGTCATCCAAATAAGCAAGCACCTCTCCGGTACCCATTGGTGCGACACGTTTGTTCATAACTGTTTGAAACACAGCTGGGGCATTGACAAGACCAAACGGCAAACAATTGTACTCGTAATGCCCCTCTGTTGTTACGAATGCTGTGTACTTTTTGGACTCTTCGGCTTTGGCAATTTGATGGTATCCCAGCGAATATCCAATGTAGTAAAGTATCGGCTACCAGCAAGTTGCGCAAAGAGTTCCTCCATAATAAGCATTTGAAATGGCGTTTTGACTGTAATGCTGTTTAGTTTTCTGTAAAAAACGCTGCTCTCCATTTTTTTTACCGACTAAAACGACAGGAGAGGCTTATGCAGAATCAGATAATTTCGTTGTGCAGCAGCTCTTTGATTATATTATTCACGATGTCACGTTTGGCAAGTGCTATGCGGTAGGGCTTCATATTTATTTAGTGGTTAGTGTATTCGTTAGAGAAATTTCCATTTGGCTAACATTGCAAGTACCCAATTCAGCGGCGCTTTGAGAATTGTTTTCGATTAACACATCGGAAAGTTGTTGTTGTTGCTCAGACGTAAGATTTGATGATAACGTATGTGCGCACGTTGCACGCTCAATCCAACACTCTTCACTTTCGTTGACAACTCGAGTTCCTTTTTGGCAGAGAATGTCACGTCCAAGCAAAATGTTCTCCACAAGAAAATCATCATCTACAACGAGCAACTCGATTTCATGTGCATGGTTATGTTGCATGGTCGATGTTTAAATTAGCAAATAGTTTTTCGGTACATGCAAACCTGCCACCAGCGAATCCGCCCAGAACGATGTTGCATGGCTTAAGTTGTCCAATAGCCTCTGCAAATGATCTACGCATCAGCGTGCGGACGCTTCCTGGATCATTAAAAGCTTGTGTCGCATTATTATTTACAGAAATTTGCTTGGTGATGACGGCATCGGTATCCAACGATATATTGTTGACATTCGGCTTTAATTTTTTCTCCGGACAATTTTGAATGGTATGAGAAGTACGTTGACAAGTACTGCATCTTGGTTTTTGCTGAGGCTCTGACAGTTGAAGCTCTGATAGTTGAAGCATTTAATTTGCTTCTCTTCGTGTGTGTTTTCAGCATATTTAATTTTAGGTCCTGAATAAGACGCTATACCTAGCAATAGCGTCTTCAAGTTGACCTCCTCGCGACCCCAGAGCAAGCAATTTATAAAAGTACTCACATGGTGTCTCATTTGTTAGTCGAGAACTCTGTGCCATCTTTTTATGAATATCAGCAATATTTTCGATGTACGGAAAATTAAATAAAAAATTTTTTACGAATTCAGTCCACGTCGAGAAAATCACTGTCAATGAGTCTGCCCAGTACTTTGCAGGTCCACGCATTTTCTGTTGAATTGCAAAGATTACAGTCTGGTCGTCCCAGCTATACATATCTTTTAACATTTGCACTCGCTTAATGAATTGTTGTGGATTAAATGAGTTTTCCGAGGTTGGATTGAATTCCCAAAGCAGAGCAACAATTTCTCGTTTGTTTCCAAATGGATTGGACATCGGCGGCGTATTCAATGTTGCTGCATGAGTGATTTGCGACATGTGCAACTGTGAGTATACTGGTCTCGACATGCGTTCTACATCAACATCAGCTAAGGACTGCGTAACACAATACATTCCGCTGCGTGCCGAATGCATGCCGTTTGAAATTTGTAGCTCAGCTGGTTGGGCATGAGAGTACGTTGTATATGTGTATGGCTCTATATACGAGCGAGAGGGAATCCCCTGCGACGTTGATATTTGCGGCGTTGATACCTGAACGTTGAAATCAACAAGCGGCTGCGTAGCATTATATTTAAATGTATCGTTCGTAGTCTGTCCATCAGTTGCGGGTTGGCGAGAATACATTGTATGTATGTTTGGTTACGCATGCGAGAGGGTTTCGTGAGAAGTTGAAATTAGTGGTGCATAAGGATAGTGAGCGTTGCCAGGCGATGATCGTTGGGTGTGTGTTTGTGTGCTTTGGAAATCGTTTGCGTTTGCGACTGTACGTGCCGCTTGCATGTTTGACTGCGTGTTTGGTGTAAAAATTCCAAGAATGTTAAATTGATTTCGTTGTTCGTTTTCCTTTTATACATTAAGATTTGCAATTGCCTTCTCGATGCTATTGAGAATTTCTAGCAAAGGCTGTTGCAGCGATGTTCCGTTATTGTTTTCGTTTGTATCTTTGACGTAATGTGCTTCAAGCCTTTCAATTAGCACATTTTTCTTACCCGTTGTTGCTAGGCCAGCATCCTTGCATTTTTTCCGAAGAACCTTCACTCGCAAATTACGAACATCGTTCATCTCGATTCTAATGCACACGCTCACACTTTTTAACCCACTTCAGAAATTGTTACAATGGAACACTTTCAATGTACCTTTTATTTATTTTAATTTAACTTTAATGTTAAGAAAAAGACAAGAAACGTTACATATATAAAAAACTTCAATAAAAGAAACAAGTTAAAATTCACGTCTGGCATCGTTGACTTCTCTCTCTCGACTGACTATCTTGAAAAACGATTCAAATGCGATGGCTGCAATGGACACAGGGTTGCATTTTAGTTAACATATGGGAGGAGCTTATGGGAAGCCGTGGTTCACGACCCATTTGAGAAAAATTGCAGGCACGCTCAGATCCACTTTTGACTTAAAAAAAGTATCCACTTCAAGTATCCACTTGAAGACCGAGTATAAGTCCAATGTCCGATAATCCAGATGTTCTTACTGCATTAACTCCTGGTCACGTTCTAGTTGGTTGGCCACTGTTATGCAAATCTGAGCCAGACATATCTGGAAACCCCATATCCATCATCAATAGATGGCAAAAACTCAAAGCTCTACCTTAGCTTTTTAGCTCGTGATGGAAAACAGAGTATTTTAAGGAAGTACATAAGAGATTTAAATGGAAAAATTACCAAAAAAACCTAGAAATAGATGATCTTGTTGTAGTGCGTGAAGAAGTTTTACTCCTAATAAGTGGCGATTACGTAGAATCATAAAAACGTATTGTAAAAAGGATAGTAAAGTTCTAGTGGCTGATATTAAGACAGCCTACTAAGCTTTTTCCAGATAACTCGTCAGAATGACATGTTTTACCGTAACCGAAGCCGAACTCACAAAGTTTTTAAGTCCGGTGCATGTCGTCTGTGTGAAGGAGAACAGATGTATGAGTGAGATGCTTTGCAAACATTGTAGTGAGAAGTACCACAGTCTACTCCATCGCAACTCCCGTGACCAAGCTCGACAACGCCGCTTACCGAGAGTGATGTTCCCAATCGATCTGAGCCCAGACCCCACCCGTCTAGACCACGTCGTTTAGCGGACCATCCCACTTCCGAAGAAGATAGCGATGAGCCTAGACTTCCTCCGTCTACGCTATCGTTTCCTGCACAGGTAATGAAGACAGACACTGCGGTTGAGCTCAGATCTCGTCCGTCTACGTCAACGGTGAGATTAGAGCGTTCGCTGGAGCATCCATTCCGTCCAGTGTTAATTTCTGAGCCCAGACTACGCCCGTCTATTCCAGAACGACGTCGACGCCACCGAAATCAGAAAATAAAGGGGGCGATATGCGTAGTCGACGAATGCGAGAAGAGTGGACGCACGCATGCAAATAACCTGAAACGCTCCTCCAAAGCTAACTCAGCAATTGGCGCCGCTTAACGTCACTGTGATGTTGAAAATTTTGGCGAACAGAGGAATACGTTTGGTGCGAGCACTGATTGATCCATGCTACGACATGTCTTACACATTATTCTACGCATAATTTTAGGTGAAGATGTATATGCGCACATGATGAAAGCGGGACTCCTTACAAGTGCAGCCGGACAGCCATTCGCACAAAATACCATGCTTGGTTGGGTGTTGTCGGAATCGTGCCCCATTTAATACCCCCATATCATTTATCACACTTCGGGTGGTTTGTTCACAGAGTTATAAATTAGCTTATAACGCGTTTTATCTAAAACTAGCTATATAATAAAACTTCTTCATAATTTTTTCAATTTGTTCATTCAATTTTTTCTGTCGATTTGTAACACTATAAACTGGTGAAATTCTTTTATAACGTCAAATACCTTTACATTTTGAGGCGTTTTGATAGAACTGACTTTTAATTCATAATCAGTATAAAACTTGCTACAAATTTAAAACACATTTTGTGGCGTTTAAGCATAACTAAATTTTTATTTATTACGAGGTTTAAAGTGCGTTACAATTTGATATATGCCAAGTTTAAGATGGCGAACAAACCGATTTAATCACAAAAACAGTTTCAAAACAAGTTTTATATTTATAACTCCATGAACAAACCGGCCGTAAGTTTACCACATTTTTGTATGTCGTACTCAGTATGAATTTAATTGAGTTATAATGACATGATTTTTTATATTTAATGCACCGTGGATCACCAAAGCATATGTTACATGTTTTTACTTTATTTATTATGCACATATAAGTTTTTAATTTGTTTGGTCTTTATCAGCTAAAATTTCTTGCAGTGATGCTGCAAGGCGGGCGGCAATGTTTAAGCCGAACCTGGTTGGGCACCTGTTTTCGGTTTGTTATTCAATTAAAATTAATATGGCGCTCGGGTTCTCATTATTCAAAGAGAACCCGAAGTTTTTGTTGTTAAAGCGAACATCAATGCTGTTGGTGTTCGAGAAACTGGGATTTTACTGATTTTTCGGTTTCATTTTTTTTAAAATTGTGCATTTCGAATAATTCGAAAAACCGGGTTTTTCTGGTTGGGTTATTCGACATATTCGAATACTTAAAGTTCTTATTTTTGCCCATTTTTGTCTTTTGTTTTTTACCAGCGTATAAAAATATTTGCAAAATAAACGTTTATTTAAAGAAAAATCTTCGTGGTTACAGCACTATTTCCTTTATATAACGCATCCACTAAAGTTTAACACTTAAATGTGTGTTTGTAACCAAATTGTTTATAATGAACTATTAACGCAAATTGCAAACAGAACACTATTTCAATTATAACTGAGGCAATGTTACTACCTTCATTCACATAAATTCTGGAAAATGTCCTAATATATGTATATTCCTGCATATATTCACAATAAGCTCCATAGTGTGGAAGTATTCGACTAAAAAGTAATTAAAAGATACTCGATCAAGTTTGATGGATGAGTATTCTTTTTAAAAAAAATGTAATAAGAGAACAATAAAATTAGATATTTTATATGGTGCTTTGCTAACTATTTGCCCAGCATCTACAATAAGTGAAAGAATATTTTGCGTTGCAACTTCAGTTAAAACAAAACAAAAAAATATATTGTTCCCAAAGCATTTTAAATGTATTTCATTCCTCAAATATAATTTTAAACGTGAAATAAAATGTTATATTATTAATTTTGTATACGCCCATAAGAAGGCGTGGTAGGTATAGAAAAGTATATATATAGCCCAACCACAATGACGACAACAGGCGACGAGCGTCAAACGTCACTTTATTTTGCATGTATTTCTTATGGCACAATCTTTTGGAGACAATCGCGACGACATTGTTGTCCGACATCGACTGTTGCTGTAGCCAGCTTCAATTTAATTCTAATTTGGCGCCGAAAACAGACGACAAAGAGAAGTTTCAGTCATTGTTTACATTCGTGTTTTTTTCGTGCTTGCTGCTCGATTGCTTGTTTTTGTTTTCAATTCATATTTTTAGGTGCAAACTTTGATGTGAGTTTATTTAATAGTTGGATTTAAACAGTCGTTATGTTAAATTAATATTTTATTCTTAATTTCAATAGTTTAATTGTGAGTGCATCGAAAAAATTGTGAGCATTAATAAGTATTGTTCACCCATGAGCGCCGCAGACGAAAAATATTAATAAAAAATCGCGCAGTTCTTATCAAATCTAAGATTTTAACAATCATAAGAACTGTTCATATATGAGCGGCGCAGGCCGCTAAACAATAAAACTGTTGAATAAAACATTTTATATATAGAATGAAAAAAAATTATTTCTTGTTGTTCAACTTTTCCTTTGTTACCTGAAACAAAATTATTACTGATTGAAAATCTAGCAAATTATTCGAAAATACTTTCTTCAACTTCTAACTTTGAATAAAACAATTTAACTTTTAACTTTTCATTATTAACCTGAAACAATATTGCTGATTAAAAATCTTGCCAATTATTGAAAAATAATTTCTTCACTTTTAATTTTTATTTTGTATTGCGTAAATATTTTTTGTTTTTTGTATTTGTGTTTGTACTTAATTTCGAGTAGCATAAAAGCCAATATCATTTTTTATCAAAAAAACGCAACTTCAATTAAAATAATTGCTTGTAAATGTCAAAAACACTTTCTGATGAAGCTTGTTGCTGTCGCGATTAAAAAAATCAAATCACCCGACATTTATCTACAACGACAGAGTGGAGACCTGTCGTTCGTCTTCCGTTATCGTCATTGTGGATGGGCTTATATTCTTGATCAGCATAACCAGCTGAGTTGATTTAGCCATGTCCGTCTGTCTGTCTGTGGATACAATTACAGCCGTAATTTTCAAGCTATCGTAATGTAATTCGATATTTAAGCTTATCTTATTCTATTAAACGAGCAATATTTGTATATATATTTGCAATTGCGTTCTCGAAAACGGCACTAACGATTTCGATGAAATTTACAATATAGATGAAGAGGGGGCTGAAAAATCGATCCAGCTAGGTCTCATCTCTGGGAAAAGCTGTTTTTCCGAGTTTTCACGCATTTAATAAATAAGTTAATTTTTTTGCCGAATATGTTATGTTAAGTTTGCTTGCGTTCATATAGCAGTGATAGCTTAGAGAATAGATCTTCTATCCAATGAATTTGTTATATTTTTCATTTATTTTTTTATAGAAACGTTTTTAGTGCAGTTTTGATGCACCAATTTTTGATATAAAAAAAAATCTTACAAATAGAGTAATTTACATCAAATCTTAAACAAATTTTAAAAAGGAAAATATTTTTGTAAGAGTTTCCTATGCTAGAGTTTCCTACGTTTTGAAAAAAATCTAATTTGTTCACATCTCAAAAAGTGCACTTTTTTTTGTAATTTTAAGAAACAAATTGAGTTTCCACCAAAATAAAATATAATGGCCAAATGTTATGCTTTTCGTAATTTCAATTTTTTCTAATATACATTTCACTTAATCGTTCATAACTTCTATACCGTTTGAGATATTGTTATAAAATCTGGAGCAAAAATGTTTTTCTTATTAGGTCAAATAATTATTTTGTATATAATAAAGGAATCTTGGACCATAAAACTGTAAAAAGCTTGAACAAAATTTTTAGTTCCTTCTTTTTTATTTCCAGTAAGTTTACAAAATTTTAAATGCCTTATAAAAATTCGAAATAAATTAAGATCAAATTTACTCTAAGAATTTTTTAATCGGTCTTAAACCAAAAAGTTTTAACATTTTTCAATCAGTTGTCTGGGGAGGATGAAGTAACAAATTCACATTTTGTAAATATCTTAAGGTGTGAACAGACCACATAGTACAACAACTTTACGGTTAAAAATCTTAGAGTAATTTTTAAACAATACATTGAACTAATACATATGTTAATCCTTTTTTAGAATTGATACGATTAAAAATACTAGACATATTTTAAGTCAAAGCTGTACGTCAAATTAATTAATTGGGAATACCATTTGAATTATGGTAACTTAGATTAAAAATTGAATACAAAATAACTAAAAGACTAATAAAAGCTGTATTTTGCTTACATTTTGTTCATGCTATCGCAAGCAACAGGATGTGACAAAAAATAAAAATATTGCACTATGCAATTGTTACATTAAATAATTAATAAAATAAGATTATAATAATAAAAAATTAAAAAAAAACATACTTATCAACCAGGCTGAGAACCGAACCTAGCTTCTTTGATTCTTAACGTTATCACCTCAACAGCTTATCCGACTAAGCCACGACTTTGTCGGAACTTAATAACAACCGGTTGCTGTTTTAGATGCAAAGATCATATTAAGTGAATAGAAAATGACATCTATTGGGTAGTAGTATACAACGAAAAATAATGCCAATAGTTTTTTTCATAAGTGTTAAATCTAATCGGAACTCCCTCTTAACTTAGAACTCCCTCTTAACGTGGAGCAGAGCACCAATGCTGGGAATCAGTTCGTTCAAAACAAAACCAACACAAGCAAAAACAAAAACAAAGAAAGCAGCAGACACTAATGATTGATTTTTTTATATAAAAATCTAGATTATTCTTCTAAGCTTTTGCTATTTAGTGACTTTAATATAAAAGTAACAAAATCCAAAATTAGATATTCGTTTAACGCAGGATATATCTGATACTTAAGTATAAATATTATGTTTGAACGATGAATATTATAGGCTGTAGGTATGACCTTAAAAAAATTTGTTAAAACGACTGCATACAAACCGCGCTGTAAGACGTAATTCTACGTAAAAAAAAACCGAAAATGCATTTTTTGAGATATGAACAGTTTACTTACTTGAGATATGAACAGTTTAACAAATGACAGAGGCATGATTTATTGAAAATGACTCCATTTTCAAAATTTTTACTTTGATCAAAAATTGTAAGTGGATTCATGCTCCTATTCTTGTAAGTGGAAAAGGAGCATGCGGTTAATTTTGGGAAAAAAAAAAATTTACTTAGGCTTGGAATGGCCGGCATAAGTTCAGCATAGGTAAATTATCAAAATAATTAAACCAAATATAAAAAAAATATAAAACCAAAACAAATTTCGTTTAGTTGAAAAACGAAGTTATCATAAAATAAAAATGTATTTAAAGTTAATTTAAAAATATGATCTTATATGTTGTTTCTAAGATAAAGTTGGCATTTCCGATACATTAAAAACCGTAAAACATTTGAATATACGGCAGGAATCTGAGCGGAGCTCGGTCGCCCAGGTACTTTTAAAAAAGCAAGGATCAAGACCGAAAATGGGCTTAATCGGACGAAAACCACGACCACCTCTGATACAACCCCAAAATTGAAAACTTAATAAAGAGGCTAACATTAAAGCTACAAAAATAATATTCGGTGCGTGCGTGATTTATATCAAAACTATGGTGTGACAGAAAAACGGCCGTTATACACCCACGAACACGCCCACCTTGCATACAACCCCAAAATTGAAAACTATAAAAAGGCTAATACTTAACCTACAAACATAAAATTCGGTACGTGTGTAGTTTATTTTAAAGCTAAGGTATGGTAAAAAAAAAAAACAAAACAAAAAACAAATTGGCCATTTCAGCCCTTGAAAGGACTTTGACCGAGCTTCTAATGATCAATTGTGTTGTGTGTGTTATTAAATGTTTGCACACAATTGACCGAAAACTGGACCTACATGTTTTATGCCGACTCCGAACGGATAAAGTTCATGTTATCAAGAAGCTTTACATGGCATAATTTACTCTCTAAGGTTTGCCATTGTCTGCAGAGAGGTGGTGATCGATCAGAAAAATTTTTTATTGAAAAAAACTTCGCCGCGGCTGGGGAAAGCCGCTAAGGTATGGTACAAAACTATAAAAATGGGCGTCGTTCACTTACGAACACGCCCACCTCACATACAATCCCAAAATTCAAAACCTATGAAGAAGCGAATACTTGAAGAGACTACAAAAATAACATTCGGAATGTGTGCAGTTTGTATCAAAACTTAATCATTTAGAAAAGTTGGTGTCATTCACCCAATAACGCGCCCACTTTCCATTCCTAAGAATAAATTATAAAAAGTACAACAAATTTGCTTTATTATTTGTACAAATCGGCCGTGTGGTATTTTAATTTCGGCCAAGACAAAGATATGTATATCTTACTCGTTTTTAATATTAATGGATAAAACTCTTATTACTTCTTGTTCCTTGCAAGTCCTAACTTGTTTTCATATATATAAATGAATTTAATATTATTTTTGCCAGAAAAAATTACTCGGACTAAAACTTGCAACTTCTGACAAATAGGGGAAATTTTTTACTCTCTAAATTGCACTCTTTTACAATTTACAATTTTTACGGAAACGCTTCTCCGACAAAAACATGTAAGACTAGTAAATTTAACTAAAACTTTAGAGTACGGGGCAAACCTACTAATGGAGCGGGGGGCTAGTTGTAACAGGGGAAAGTTGTAACACTCTATTTTTGCCTAGAATACGAAAGTTTTTTTACAAGTCTCTCGTTTTTGTCATCCTTTATTATGCGCTCTTTCAAACGAGACCCATTAGTGTCTAATCGGACTTTACATCGAGTGGGCGGAAATATAGGCTTTATTTCTATCAGTTATTATTAAATATACAGAGACTACTGATGAGTCGGAGTAGCGTCCGACGAAACCAGGTCTAGTCTGCTCGGTTCTTTTGCAAAGAATTTTGTTGTTGCAGCAAGCCTGTTACTTCATGAATTATTTGGCATTAAGCTCTAAATATAATTCTTAAAGAATATGTTCTTTAAGAATTATAAACTAAATAACAAATTAAAATGCCACAATTTTATAACTCATGTAAACTGGTACGAGCTAAACCTACGAAAACATGATGAGTAATTATATGTTTGCGCATATAATAAACATCTGCTTTCAAAAAACTACCTTTTTCACGTCTGCTATGGTTAAATACCAAC
The DNA here is from genome assembly GCA_958299015.1 of Tetanocera ferruginea. NCBI lineage: Eukaryota > Metazoa > Arthropoda > Insecta > Diptera > Sciomyzidae > Tetanocera > Tetanocera ferruginea. The sequence continues at coordinate 65,863,068 of OY282641.1, forward strand.
AAAATGTTGGAACCTAGATGGACACGTGATAAAGAAGTTAACAAAAAGCGCAACAACAAAATCTTTGCAGAAGCAATGCAGTCAACTTTTTGAAATTTTGCGACTAGCAAAAGAGTAGAAAAACACTGCTTTGATAAAGTGAAAAGTGCTGGTAATTCCTTTTTGGTTTTACGAAAGTTGCACTTATTAGCTTCTCAAAGTTAGTGGACTGCATGAACTACAGAGACTACTGATGAGTCGGAGTAGCGTCCAACGAAACCATGGTCTAGTCCAGGGATGATAAATTCAGTACTAAAGTACTGAATTCAGTACTTTTCACTTTCCAAAAGTACCGCAGTACCCCCGCGATAGTTTCAGTACTTTTTACAAAAATTGTTAAAAAAATCTTCACTTCACGGAGAAAATAACTTGCGTGTGATTCATCCATAGTCGACTCATAAATATAGATGGAACTCCTGTTTTTCAATTAATACGAGGAAATACTTAAATTAGTGAATAGTCTGGCACATAAATTATGCATGACACATGGTTACTGTACTGTATGTAAAAATTCACATGTTAAGTCTTCTTGCTCTTGAATTTGGAGAACTATTTCGTAAGCCATATTTTTTGGGAATAAGTTCACATTTCCTGAGCAACTATTGCATGACTCATGTTTCAAATTCTTACAAATATTTTGTTTATAATTCTATATTGATATAGAAGCATACAAATCCATTAACTTGTTGGTCGAGCTAATCATTCGCACATCATTCGTCGGCTAACGTTGAACGTATTTTTTCTTTTCAAAATTTAATCAACACAAAATGTCGAAATGGGCTTCAAGTACGCACGCTTCCAAGATTTTTACTTTTTTTTACAATTTTTACTATAATTTTATATATTACTTTTCTAATTAAATTTTGTTTTTTATCAACCATTTATGGTACTAATTCAAAGATCCTTCCACGAAATGCAATATATTTATAGTTAAAAAGTGAATTAATGTATATTAACATTTATTCTATATATAAATATTAGTAATAAGTTCTTTACTTTAATTCAGTCACTTAAAAATTTGTTTTGGTTTTTTTACCTTTTTTATGTAAGACTAATTAATACATATAAAACTGTAAATTTAGATTTTAATTCTTAATTCAGTACTTTTAGTACTTTTTGAAATTAAAAAAGTACCAAACCGAAAATTTGAATTATCTTCCCTGGTCTAGTCTGCTCGGTTCTTTTGCAAAGAATTTTGTTGTTGCAGCAAGCCTGTTACTTCATGAATTATTTGGCATTAAGCTCTATATATATTTTTGTATTTTCGCTTTTTGAAAGCGTCTTAAAGATTTTTTAAACTAATTTAATTTAAATCGGAGCATATTTTATTACAGTTTACTAATATATATTTTTAAGTAGATTAAGTAGATTTTTATATATTAAAATGTTTCTCAAAAATTATACTGCGGGGCAAGTTGTAACAATTTTGTGGGGTAAGTTGTAACATGTAACAACTTGCTCCACACATATGAACTGAATATTCGGTGTTTGTTTATTTTATTGTTATGTCTTAATAATTTTTTGCAGAATGAGAAATTATAAACGAAAGTCTAATAGGGCAACTCAAAGTAAAGAATTTTTCGACTTGGCTGCTATTGCAGTTAAAGAAAAGAAGACAAGTGTCAGAAAAGCTTTTTCAATTTGTGTCATGCATCTTTTAATAGATACATTAAAAATAACATATATCACCAAATATACCAGCCTCATGTCTAAAATAATATGGCTTGACCTGATTGGTTAAAAAAATTAATGCAAAAAAAAACTCACAACTTTCTCTAAGAACACCTGAAACTACTTCTTTAAGCTGAGCCAGGTTCAACGTTAAAGAATTCTTCAAAAAATATAAAACTAATAGTTGGTGAAACTAGGCCATAATGTTGTTAAATACTTGAATACTTTTAAGTTGTATCAATTGAAAATAAATAATTACAGCAAAAACTTCAGTTTAATTGCTTGTTACAACATGGCCCATGGCTGTTACAACTAGCCCCATACATGGGGTTAGATGTAACACTAGCAATTTTTTTTTAAAATGTCCCTCAGTTACAAAATACTTCTAATTCCAAAAATTTCTTTTAATGCAAGGATAGTCAGACATTTAACCTTTCAACTCATGTTTTATAACCAGGATATATTGTGTAGTTTCGTTTTCCCATCATATTTTCCAAAAAGTGAAACAACTAGCCCCCCGCTCCCCTACTACTTTTATTTTTGTCTTACTGTTTTATTAAATATGCTTTGTATTATCTTTATTTAAATTAACTTAATATAAAAGAAAAAATATACGATGCCTTTATATTATTCTCAATTTTTCATTTTATTTAAGAATACGTTTAATTAAAAACCGGTTTAAACAGGTTAGTTTTTTTGTAGGTATTCAAAAGTTCGGTTTTTAAAAATGTAATTTTCAGGATATTCGATAAACCGGTTTTTACATTTTGTCGAATTTTTGACAACACTACAGCCAAATCATATGTAAATACTATTTTTTGTAGGAATCCAGGTTATCCATGCTGTCAGCACCAAAAGGGGCAGCTGCCCCTTTAAGTATATCCGCGCGAACTACGATAAAGAAACATTTACCTAAACTTCTGTCAAATCACTTCATGCAGCAACAGAAATACATCACATCAACAGAAGAAGTTGGTTGCTTAACAGGTAATGCCTTAAGTTATTGGTACTTTCAAACAATTTCATTTCGTTTATAAAATTGTAGAGTTGTGTAGTGGAGAACATTTAACGGAAGTAGAGATATTTTCACTTTTAGAAGAACAAATACCAAAATATAAAATAAGGTCTGATATATTAACCGATTTTACTGGGTATTCAAATCAAGATTGGTATATTCCTGTACCAGCGCTGACTATTGCTGCTGAGGGATTAGGATTGACAACGGATCAGACAAGAGAAACATTAAATTATTTTTGTAAGTATGCAAAATTATAATTTCTATTTCGAAGGCTTTACTTTTATAACCTGTTTCAAAACAGAAGAACATTTTTTAGTTAAATTTTTCGATGTGCAGTGAGAAATTATTTTTAAAACTAAATAATATTTTGGAGCGTAATTTATTTCCCTTTTGTATTGTTGTTTTTGATGTTTTCAAAATAAATAACTAGCTAATATCATTTCGAAGTTAATATGGTAGGGTACGTTGGTGTAAAGCGTTTCGGTGGGTGAAGCGTTTCACCTGAGAAATGTTGTACATATAACTAAGTGTCATACCGTCATGTGTCATTGCAGAGACTTTTTTTGATCCTGTTTTTATGCCCTGGAATTCAAATCACTTAACGCAAAGCAGAAAGAAAAAACATCTTATATAACCATCATAAAAAGATTATTTAATTTTATATCAGATAGTTTTTCTTTTTGCACTGCGTTAAGTGGTTTGGATTCCAGAGCATAAAAACAGGATCAAATTCGTAAAACACAAAGTCCGTTTAGTTACGATTTTATATATAACGTTACTAATATATTTTTTATGAATTTGTATAAAATATTTATTTAACAATGTTTAAGTATCAAGGTAAGATTTTGTAATGAAAATCTTTGAAAGCAAATATTTTTTTAAAAAAAACTTTAAGAACACAAAGTTAACAATAAGAAAAACTAATAAATAATACACTACATTATTCCCCTTCGAGCGAAACGAATAAATAAAACATTGCTGTAATAAAGAAAACAAATTAGCATATATAAAAAGTAACTTTCTTTTTAAAAGTCGGAACAAGTGAAAGTATCGTTTGTATGTGGATTATTACCATATTCTCAGCCGTATCGTCGTGGGGTCGGTACGTGCTGTGGTTTGTTCATCTTTTTATAGTCGTTTTCTTTCACGTAAACCTTACAATTTTATTAACAATTTCATTAAAACAATGCCTTGCATATGCAAACAAAAAGTGGAACGCCATCAGGCAAAAATTAATGTGCTATTTGTAATGAATTTTTCCAGTGTCACTGCATGAAAATAGAGCCAAGTGATTTTGAATTTATGGAAAAAAAAATAAACTTTGTTTAAATTTGATGCTTGCTTATAATGCCCGACGTGCGTCTCTACGTTCTTTCCAATTCCCACCGCCTCATTATCTACTCCTGTAAAGCTCCTGGACACTCCCTCACAACCTACTGTTTCAACTGAGTCGGCTTTAAAATTGCACTCATCGCCAGAATTGCCAGTCTCTAATGTTTGTGAATCTAGCCTAATGAGTCAACAGCAGTCTCAACAACAGCATCAAAACATTAAAATGCAGCCACAACAACAACTTCAAGCGAAACGGTACAACTTTTTTTCAAAACGATATTACAATGTATATTATAAACTATCTCTTGATTGTTAAATTTAGCGGCTGTAATAGTGTGGCCAGCATATTCTTTTACAATATTAATAAATCGACTGCCGCTTGGCTAGAAATAATATAAAATAGTATATTACAACTGTGAAAGAGACAATGTCAGCATGTACATGTCAAGTTAGCATGTACATGTATGCCGTCGCGGCGGCACACATGCACAGACCAACCAGCACTGCTTTGTTTTCTTCCTTTGTTTCTGTACTGGATATAACGCATCCAGAAACAATGCATTTATAGACGCTCGCTTCGTCATCAGCGCTAATGACGAAACGATTTGATTGGTAGCGGCGAGTAGAGCAACGTACACCAGCAAATATGCTGGCAGCGCAGTCGCCTGGCATGATGACGCTCGCTTCGTCATCAGCGCTAATGACGAAACGATTTGATTGGTAGCGACGAGCGCTCCAGAGAATATAAGCCAAACGCTTGTTACTAACAACAATACATATGTAGGCAAGCCTTGCTCTTGGTACATGAATTCTAAGTGACACATAGTCATTTGAAGCCAAGCGCTTCTTGTTGCTTATCACAACAACACACATGCTTGGGTCGCAACGAACGGTCTGACGTTCAGCTGCAGTGAATGAACGTCGGTCGTTGATGACAGCGGACTCCACTTACTTTACCAACCGTAGCTGGCTGAATCACCAACGATAAACAAGCAGCGGCGGCTCCTATTACCGCTGTGTCGTTCACAGCGATAGCGAAGTCGCTAGGCCAAGGAATGTGATAAAGAATCTGAGTCGGTGGGCTGCAAAAAGTGTTGCTCAAGATTCGCAGAACAATAAATTCTGCTAACCCACTTAAGTATGTTATTGCTTATAACGAAATAGGAGATGAGTTGGTAGACGGCCGCGCCACACCCTTATTAAACCAAAATTACATAGTAATGTGAAGTGCGAGTGATAAATTATTTTTAAATGTCTATATAAAAGAAAAGAAGGCAAATAATCGTAAAAATAATAGTTAAATCAGCTTTCCCTAAATTAAAGAAGTTAAAGGTAGGTGCCAGGGTTCCAGCGACAAAAAACAAGTTGAGATCAAAAATAAAAGACAAGCATAAATCTTAGTTAATTAAGTAAATACAGAGAGAGGTTACTTTTAAAAACGTTTTAAGATGAAGAGAAATTTCTCAAATCTCTTGGTAAGGCATTCCAGAGTCTTAATTAGAAACGATTTTTCAAAAAGAGAGGAGGAAATTTTAGTGTAAACAATCTGAGTGTTTCTTGCAGAGCGAGAGAAAGTGAAAGACTGAACAAAATACTCCGGGGTTTGGCATTTAATAATATTGTAACAAAAAGTTAAAAGTTTAAGATGAACAAAATGCAAAAATGAACAATTTAGGAAGTGGATAGTGTGGTTAGAAATATGATCTCTACGTCGAACGTTATATATAAATCTTACTACTCTATTAAGCAATAGTTGAACTTTGCGCATAATGTATGACAGGGTGCCAGGAAATACTTCTAATCCATACGTAATTCTAGACATAAGAAATGCATGTGCTTACCTGAGCTTGACTCGTAACTTTAGATGAAGATAAAGACTGTACAACTTTCTTAAAGTAAGATTTACTGAAGAAATCAGGCTGTCTATATCAGAAATCAGGCTCAAACGACAAATTATTATCAATAATAAGACCTAAGCATTTCATTTCGTTGACAAAAACAAAAGGCACGTTGAGTAAGTGTATGGAGATATAAACGGACATCAGTCGTGAAAGCTTAAATAGCAAGGCGTTTGTTTTTTTGGCATAGATACGCAAAGAGTTTTTGGCCATCCAAGAGGATATACTGGAGAGATTGTGTTTAACAACGGCTTCAAGAGATCCAGGAATCGAGGTTCATTACTAAAAACGAGTTGAATTTCATTAGCGTAAATGAAAGGAGAACATCCATCAAGGCAATTAGTGAAGTCATTCAGATATAACATGAGCAAAATAGGCCCTAAAATTGAACCTTCGGGACGCCGCAAGTAAAATCGAGCAACTTAGAGGTGTAACCATTGCATGAAACAAATTGTTTGCGCTTAGATAAGCAAGATGAAATTAGCTTACAAGATGAGAGGGAGAAATTGAACCCGTAATGGAGTTTCTCGACCAAAGTACAGTGATTAATGCTGTCAAAAAAATTGCTTTAATCTAAAGACAAAAGAATGAAAACCTTGGAATCATTATAGCATTTCCTGATACAGTCTGAAAGACCAATCAGAAGTGAGGTCGTGTTATAACCATTTCGGAAACCATATTGACAACTATGGATTTTGGTAATGACATGACTCATAATTTGGTGCTTAATGAAATTTTCAACCGCCTTGGATAAGGAAGGCAGAACACTAATAGGTCTAAGTTTGTCAATAGAACTGGAATCTCCACGCTTCTTGATAGGAACAACTCTTGCTAACGAAATTAAGTATATGATGCTGAACCAAAGGAAAAATCAACTTCAAAAACTTTATGGGGAGATTGTCATAGCAAACCGCATTAGACTTAACTTTCATCAAAGCAAGTGATAGTTCAATCAAGGAAGTAATAGTTCAAGAAGTGATAGTGGAAGTCAAAAAAATTAAAAAAATTGTTGTCAAGTCCATCAAACATTTTCCAATTAGTCGTGGTTTTGCAAATAATAGATTTGACACGATTACGTAATTTATACAAAACCCTCCAATTGTGACCAGAACAATCTTCCTTATAAACGATAGAGATAAAAAAACTAAAGAATGATGATAGAAACGCGGACATTGCATCTGTCCGGACGTACGAAGACGTATCAGTGTTGCTGATAAAGAAGTAATCGAGCAAGGAGGAGGATTTATGCTGCAAATCAAAAAAAGTGGGAATATAGTTGTGCACACAGGCGAGATTACAGGGCTGGCAAATGCTACGAACAAGTTGGGACTTATGAGAATCATATAAGTTATTGTTAAAATCACCCATAATGATAACATTCGAATATCTTACCGTAAGGTCACTAATGTAACCTTGAAAACCGTTAAGTCACCATGAAGGAGATATACTACTACAAGGAGAACGGTTTTAGTAAACAAAAACAAACAAAAAGAAATTGGCCATTTCAGCCCTTGAAAGGACTTCGACCGAGCTTTTAATGATCAATTGTGTTGTGTGTGTTGTTAATTGTTTGCACACAATTGTCCGAGAACTGGACCTACATGTTTTATACCGACTCCGAACGGCTAAAGTTCATGTTCTCAAGAAGCTTTACATGGCATTATTTACTCCCTGAGGTTTGCCATTGTCCCCAGAGAGGTGGTGACCGATCAGAAAATTTTTTTTTTTTATTGAAAAAACTGTTCGCCGCGACTGTGGATCGAACTCGGGCTCCGATCACGCTAAGCCACACACTTAACCTGCATGCCACGGTCACCACAAACGCTTTCAGTACTGAGCAGGGATGATATTTTGAGTGGAATAGTACTTTTTTGAGTACTTTTGACTCTACAAAATTAGCAATTGCTAATTAATTAATACCATAAGCTTATAAGGAATTGCTTGGTTTTTATTTATAAGGCTCAATGTTTTGTGTTGCGTAGTGGGTTAAGCATGTCAAAAATGTTTAACTGGGCCATTAGCTTATTTTATTTTGACAATGGCAATTGATTTGTTTACTTTAAGGGTATTCTAAGGGCTTACTATATAACGGAGAAGGTACCAGCTGATAAGTTGCTGAGTTTAAAACTAATTTTAAAGAATTTTACTTGAAATTTTGTCAAGAAATTAAAAAAAATCCGTTTTGAAAATGAAGCAATAAACTTCTTGCCAAAATTCACCATAATTCTCGCCCAGTCACGTATTATGGTGAAAAAACCAGCATTTTGGCGATGATTTTAATAAAGTTCCCAAAACAAGAACTTTTAAATGCAGAGTCGATCAATGCGGAATACAGGGCGCTGTCATATTATGAGGAAATGAAAAATTTAAGGATTCGACTACTTCCGAATTCTGGACTGAAGTGGAGGTAATAAGAAGTGAGCTAAATATAAATATGTTTTCAAAAACTTTCAGAACTACCCATGGTATCTTTTCAATTCCCCACTCTTCTGCCAACGTTGACAGAATTTTTTTGAATCAAAATTTAATTAAGACCAAGTGTCGTTATCGTTTGTCAATATGTTAAACACTCATACAAACAAGGGACTTAATTAAATCTAAAAATTGCTATTGTCATAATTACGACACTAAAAGTACTTAAAAGAAATCATACATAAGAGAATGTGTATACACATATTGAACAGGTTCTGAAAGGTTTGAAAGGTTGAAAAGTTTTTTGTTCGTTTATGTTATAAATACAATAAAATTAAAAATAGCATTGGTTTTATTACCAGAAAGGACGTAACTCATAATTCCATAATTTTACATGAAAATACAATACATTCCAGTGTTATGTAATCAAAAGTTATTTAACGCAGATTGTAATGAAAATAGTCAAAAAATTCAGTATTTAAAACCATATTTCAGTTTTTTTGGTTTCATGGAGGGTGTTCAGAGAATAACTTACCGATCATCCGAATATTATTAAATTATTGTTCTAGTAAATTTTCCAATTGTATCTAAACATGGTAGCTGTTTTAAAAGCTTTTTGATTGTTGTCTTTGTTTCTATATAAAACAGGTTAGCTTTGCATAATTTTACTTAGTTACTAACTTGTCAATCGCATACTTTAAATTTTTCGCTGTCGTCAATCGGTCGCAGCATAATAAAACTGTACATAAAATTCGTACTATCTCCCCTTTTTTATTGCAAAAATAAGTACCAAAAAAGCTTGGTGCTTCAACAGAGGGTATTCTAACTTATAATGCAAAAAACACAATTTTGATAAATTTTGAGATACGTCCTTTCAATATTTCTTTATTATGTATTCATACACATATCATTACTTAATAAAAAGTACCCTAAACAATAAAAAAGTACTATTTGGCATTATAAAAAAGTAATCTAGAAAATGATCTCATATCATCACTGGTACTGAGAGTAATTTTAACGAAATGTGTTTCGCAAAAGCCAAACTCACAAAGTACAAACACAATTTTATATTTTAAAAAAAAAAAGGAATTAACTCTGCGACTCTTAGAGGAGAAAAATAATTCCATCGAATACTTCCTCCAAAACTTAGATGTTACAAAAAATGATGAACACAGTTTGTGGAAAGCAACAAAGTACTTAAAGCGCCCTACAAAGAGAAGCGTTCCATTTAAAGATGAGCTTGGAAATTGGTGCAAGACGGACGGTAAGCAAGCTGAAGCGTTTGCAAATCACTTAAAGGAAACATTTACACCATTTTCATTTAACACTGATCCTAGTGACATTGTTAATTTTCTTGACTGTCCTTGCCAGATGGATCTACCAATTCGTCATATATCACCAACTGAAATCACTAAAGAAATTGAAAAACTAAACAACATTAAATCCCCTGGCTACGACTGCATTAATGCTAAAGTTGTAAAGAATCTTCCTAAAAAAGGAGTAATTTTCTTGGCAAATATTTATAATGCTATGCTGCGTCTAAATTATTTTCCAACACAATGGAAGTGTGCTGAAGTAATAATGATCGCTAAGCCGGGCAAGCCAGAAAACTGTTTAAAATCTTACAGACCAATAAGCTTATTGGCAACATTCTCTAAAATATTTGAGAGAATATTTTTAGAACGATTGCTGCCAGTTTTACACTCGCGTCAAATACTGCCAGATCATCAGTTCGGGTTCCGAAGCCAGCATGGGACACCTGAACAAGTTCATCGTGTTGTAGAGGCTATAAGTACAGCGTTAGAAAAAAAATTGTACTGCTGTGGAGTATTCCTCGATGTACAACAAGCTTTTGACCGAGTATGGCATGAAGGATTATTGTACAAAATCAAACAACTTTTACCGTCTCCGTACTACCTTTTTTTTAAATCATATTTAAACCATCGTCATTTCTATGTCAAAGTCCGAGAAGATCTCTCACAAGTATGTGAAATAAAAGCTGGTATACCTCAGGGCAGTGTCCTGGGACCAGTTCTCTATACAATATATACCTCAGATATGCCGATAACAGAAAACACAACAGTTGCAACTTATGCTGATGATACGGCTATCTTAGCCTCAGCACTATCAGCAGATCAAGCAACCAACATAGTGCAAGACCATTTAGACCAAGTAGAAATTTGGCTTAAAAAGTGGAATATAAAGGTCAACTCGATTAAATCCACACATATCACATTCACAACAAGGAGGGCTGAATGTCCAAATGTAACAATCAACCAAACAACCATACCTAAAAGTAGCACTGTTAAGTACCTTGGAATGCACCTTGACAAAAGACTTACATGGAAAAGTCCCATCAAAGCAAAACACCAACACTTAAAACTAAAAACTAAAAACATGTGGTGGCTTCATAACCCGCGCTCGAAACTGAGCTTAGAAAATAAGCTCATACTATATAAAGTTATTTTAAAGCCTGTGTGGACCTACGGCATCCAATTGTGGGGTACAGCATGCAACTCCAATGTTGAAATATTACAGCGATACCAATCAAAAACTTTAAGAATCATTGCAAATGCTCCGTGGTATCTCAAGAACAACATCATTCACAGGGATCTTAATATACCAAAAGTAAAAAACGAAATTAGTAGATTTAGTTGCTCATATCTGGAAAAGCTATCCAATCATCCTAATACGCTAGCCAATAACTTGTTAGATAACAGTCAAGCAATCCGTAGACTTAAGAGACATCATGTATTAGACTTGCCATCTAGATTTAATTTCTAGCTCTAAACAATGTTAATTAAGTAATTTGTTCCTTTGTACACTAAGTGGTACAACGGACTCTGTTAGTTAAAGTATTGTATAAACAAATTTGCTAAATGTCTAGATTAAGATAGATTGCAAATAAATGAATAATAATAAAAAAAAAAAAAAAAAAAAATATTTTAAAAACATAGATAAGAACATGCCTACACCACCACCGCGACGATCAAGGCATCACATCTAAAAAGACATATCCAGAAATTTCAATGGACCGAGGAAACAAATGCCATGTTTTAGTAATACAAAAGACGTCCAAAAATCAACCTTCTAAAATAAGTTTAAGCTCATCCAGCTTAGTAGACTTATTAGATGGTTTAATGTTTTGACAATTCATATGGCCAATATTTAGGTTATGTTTGTACATATGAAGTGAAGCTTTTAAAAAGGAATTATCGCTATGAATCGGACCCAAATTGAAATTAAGTGGTGTCATAGGCAAAAGTATAAAGGGAAAACTGATTTATAACAAAGATATCAAAAATATTTAAATTAAGAATAAAAATGTTTAAAGATAAGTAATATATAAAAAGGCAAAAAGCCATAAAAGTCTTATATGAAAAACTAAAAAATTTCGTAAAGAAAAAAATATGAATTTTTGAAAATTGATCGAAAATTTAATTTAATTAATTAAAAAAAGATTTATTAAGGTGATTAAATTAAAAAAAATTATAATGGCTTAAGGTAGGCGACCAGTGAGAATATAAATCATATAAATGCGTTTTTCTATTTCATTGAATCCAAAAGAAAAGATATTTTTTTAAGAAAATTATTTCAAATCATAACAATAAAAATTATTTCATATCATTCATACACAAAAAAAAAAAAATTTATTAAAATATACCTTATTTTCACTGGGTGCCGGCCTTAATATATATTTAAAAAAAAAAAAATAAGCTCCAATTTTTTTATAGACATCAGCAGTAGAAGCGAAGACTTCTGTGCATTTCTGAAAATCATAAGACTTCGGCCATCCAGTAATTTGATTTTAACCAGAGGATTGTCAGCATTTATAAAATTGAAATTCAAAAACTTTTTCTCTTTGAGCAGCTTACGTCAAAAAAACCAAGTTTATAAGTGGCAGCAATTTAATAGTCGTAAAGGTACACACGTGAGTTAATGCCGCCGCCCACAATATGAGAAAGTAGTAAATTACGTGTTTAAAAGTAATTTCATGATGACATCACGAATGAAAACAGAGTTGAGCTTAACAAGAATAGCCTTCCCTTTGCGGATATAAGCGCATTATATTACTTGCAATCGCAAGAATAGGCACTTGAAGTTGAACAATACCAGCTGGAAGTCCAGTGACAATCAAATCAATTAGACTTAGAGCTGATGACACGCTCAAGCTCCTTGAGTTTACTGCTGGTTTTTGGATTCCAGAGACTCAATTATATTAATGCATGCATATGTCAGAAGTGCACGTCAAATGTATGTTCTTTGTAAACGATAAGGCTTCCGAAAATCGTAATTTCTGCATACTTTTCGCACATTATAAAATATTTACTTACTAATATTAAGATATACACATTCAGTGTCAATTCAGTTTTAATTAAATCGATTTTTAGATTTATTTTATTTATTTATTTTATGATATAACAAACAGGACATTAAGATAATATAATCTTATAAATGACAAGTTGTGCAGTATTCTTGGACTAATCTGATTTTAATTTTAATTCTTAATGTCTATGGACTCCTAATAAATAATTACTATAAAAAGTAAACATACAAGTAACATTATTTTAACAATATTTAGCCTATAAATAACTTAAAACTAACTAGAAGAAAAAAAAAGAGGTTGAAATAAAAGATAAAAAAATAGGTGGGGAAATAAAGAATTATTAGGGAGATAAGGGGGCGATCTTCACATGGCAACGTGTCTGACTGCCTCAACTTGGCGAGGCCAGCATTATCCATGTCGAAATCGTCTCAAGTCGACTCAAACCTCCGCGTGGTGTCTCCTGGAAACGTAAAAAAACTATCATACCGATATACTTTGGCGGCGAATCTGAGCGGCGGGCTTCCTTTGGTCATCAAGCAAAGGTTGTGCGTTGGGTTTGAAGCCCACCATGTAATAAAAATATTTCAATGAAACGTTTAAGAATGAATAAAAGAATGATCCCCAAATCTGATGACGACTACCGCAAACGAAAAACTGATAATGATTTACGGATATGCACCTGGAATGTCCGAACCCTAAATTGGGATGGTGCCTCTATCCAACTGATTGATATCTTGGAAAGATATAATGCTGATATCACTGCAATCCAAGAAATGCGATGGAAGGGACAGGGTTGCTTACGGCAAGCATCCTGTGATATCTACTATAGCGGCCATGCGGAGAAGCACGAGTTTGGATGCGGATTTGTAGTTGGCAAGAGAATACGGCATCATGTCCTGCGATTCACTCCTGTGAACGAACGACTTGCCATAATTCGCTTCAAGGCTAAATTTTTTAACATAAGCCTAATATGTGCGCACGCTCCGACAGAAGAAAAAGATGACGAGACCAAAGAAAGTTTTTACGAGCGCCTTGAAGACGCATACGAGCGCTGCCCTCGTCATGACATAAAAATCGTGCTTGGTGACTTCAACGCCAAGGTGGGTAAGGAAAACATATTTGGTCCTACAGTCGGAAAGTTCAGCCTCCACGCCAACACATCCGATAACGGAATGAAGTTGATTGACTTCGCCGCAGCACGAAACATGGTCGTTAGTAGCACTAGATTCAAGCATCTCAATATTCATAAGGCCACCTGGTTGTCCCCTGATCAAAAAACATGCAACCAAATTGATCACGTTTTGATTGACGGAAGGCACTCTTCTAGTGTACTAGACGTACGCACGATCCGTGGTGCTAACATAGACTCGGATCATTATCTTGTCGCAGCCAAGATCCGCACACGTCTGTGCGCAGCTAAGAATGCTCGCAATCCTACACAAAGAAAGCTAGACGTCGACAAGCTGCAGTCAAAACGGACGGCCGAAGCCTTCGCTACTCGACTCTCACTCCTGCTTCAAGAAAGCACTCCTCCGATCGACGATATATGCGGACAGTGGACGCACATATCCCACTCTATGCGTACGGCTGCCGAAGAGGTGATAGGCTACCACCGCCCTCGCCGAAACCAGTGGCACGACCAGGAGTGTCGCGACACCACTGCAGAGAAGGACGCCGCCTACAAAGCCACCCTGCAGTCGGTTGTGACGCGTGCTGTTAAGGAGCGATACCGCGAGAAGAGGAGGGAAGAGAGACGCATTTTCAGGCGAAAAAAACGAGAGGCGAAAATGCGTGAGTGCGAGAAAATTGAGATGCATGGCGACAGGAATGAGACTCGAAAATTTTTCGAAAAAATAAGACGCCTGGCCGATGGTTTTAAGACCGGAGCCTCTTCCTGCAAGGACGAAAATGGGAATCTAGTGACAGATATCCAGAGTACACTGATGTTATGGAGGGAGCACTTCTCTAGACTTTTAAATGGCGACGCTATCAACAATCCCGCCAGTGGAGATGATATCCCGGAAACCCCAATTATGGATGACAGCGTTGAAGTTCCGCTGCCCGACTATAATGAGGTCTTAACAGCTATAGCTCGGCTTAAAAACAACAAAGCCGCAGGAGCCGATGGCCTACCGGCTGAGCTGTTTAAGACCGGTGGCGAAGCTCTGTTTAAATGCATTCACAGACTTCTATGCAGAATATGGTCGGAAGAATGCATTCCAGATGATTGGAACCTCAGTGTGCTCTGCCCAATCCACAAAAAAGGCGATCCCACCATTTGCTCCAACTACCGTGGGATTAGCCTTCTTAATATCGCATATAAGGTCCTGTCGAGCGTATTGTGTGAAAGACTGAAGCCCATCGTTAATCAACTGATTGGACCTTATCAGTGTGGCTTCAGACCTGGAAAGTCCACCATCGACCAGATCTTCACGCTCCGACAAATCTTGGAAAAGACCCTCGAAAAACAAATCGATACACACCATCTTTTTGTCGATTTCAAAGCCGCCTTCGACAGTCCAATAAGGAGTCACCTATATGCCATCATGTCTGAATTTGGTATTCCTGCGAAGCTAATACGTCTTTGCAGGATGACACTGAACAACACCAGCAGTGCAGTGAAAATCGGGAAGGACCTCTCCCTTCCTTTCGATACCAAGCGAGGTTTCAGACAAGGTGATTCCTTATCGTGCGACTTTTTTAATATAGTCATGGAGAAGATCATCCGAGCTGCTGACCTGAGACGCAGAAGCACAATTTTCTATAAGAGTGTTATGCTGCTGGCGTATGCTGATGATATTGACATCATTGGTAAAAATACGCGCGAAGTCAGTGCAGTATTCTCCAGGCTAGAAAAAGAGTCGAGTCGAATGGGTCTTGCAGTGAACGCAGATAAAACGAAGTATCTCGTGTCAACAAACAAACAGTCCCAGCGTCTTGGAAACCACGTCACTGTTGACAACACCTCCTTTGAGGTAGTGAAGGACTTTGTTTATCTGGGATCCAGTATTAACTCCTCCAACGATATCAGTATTGAGATTAAACGAAGGATAACTCTTGCCAACAGGTGTTACTTTGGGCTCAGTAGGCAATTGAGAAGCAGAGCTCTCTCTCGACGAACAAAACTGACGCTCTATAAGTCAATAATCATGCCCGTCCTACTATACGCATCACAAACCTGGACGTTGAGCAGCTCTGATGAAAGGACTTTGGGAGCGTTCGAGAGAAAAATCCTTCGCAAGATCTATGGTCCAATCTGCGTCAATGGCGAGTACCGAATACGATGGAACCATGAGCTGTATGAGCTATATGCCGACATCGATATAGTCAAGCGTATTAAAATTGAGCGGCTTCGCTGGCTAGGTCATGTCGAGAGAATGAACGACGAAGCTCCAGCGAAAAAGATATTGGATTCGGTACCCAGCGGTGGCCAACGCAGACGAGGAAGACCGCATCTCCGTTGGGAAGACCAGGCATTGGATAACCTGACAACGCTTGGAGTTTCCAACTGGCGCCAGCAAGCGCACGACAAAAGAGGCTGGCGAAAATTCTTAGACCAGGCCAAAACCGACCAACGGTTGTAAGCGCCATCTAAGTAAGTAAGTAAATAAAGAATTAGAAGAGAGATATATTTTATTGCCTCTTATAATAACGTGAAAAATCCTCCTTGAAAATATTAAAATTACTGTTATTAATGATACGCGTAGGAAGCGAATTCCATAACCTGATAGCATAAATAAAGAATTGACGGTCAGATGTTAGAGACACGTGTCTAAACTGTATAAGATGATTGAAACGGCTAGAGTAAGTGAATCTTAGTCGTTTGAACAGGTAAGATGGTTCCTTATTGTATATAATCTTACTTACTTACTAAGATGGCGCTTACAACCGTTTGTCGGTTTTGGCCTGGTCTAAGAATTTTCGCCAACCTCTTTTGTCGTGCGCTTGCTGGCGCCAGTTGGAAACTCCAAGCGTCGTCAGGTTATCCAGTGCCTGGTCTTTCCAACGGAGATGCGGTCTTCCTCGTCTGCGTTGGCCACCGCTGGGTACCGAATCCAATATCTTTTTCGCTGGAGCTTCGTCGTTCATTCTCTCGACATGCGAAGCCGCTCTATTTTAATACGCTTGACTATATCGATGTCGGCATATAGCTCATACAGCTCGTGGTTCCATCGTATTCGGTACTCGCCATTGACGCAGATTGGACCATAGATCTTGCGAAGGATTTTTCTCACGAACGCTCCCAAAGTCCTTTCATCAGAGCTGCTCAACGTCCAGGTTTGTGATGCGTTTAGTAGGACGGGCATGATTATTGACTTATAGAGCGTCAGTTTTGTTCGTCGAGAGAGAGCTCTGCTTCTCAATTGCCTACTAAGCCCAAAGTAACACCTGTTGGCAAGAGTTATCCTTCGTTTAATCTCAATACTGATATCGTTGGAGGAGTTAATGCTGGATCCCAGGTAAACAAAGTCCTTTACTACCTCAAAGGAGGTGTTGTCAACAGTGACGTGGTTTCCAAGACGCTGGGATTGTTTGTTTGTTGACACGAGATACTTCGTTTTATCTGCGTTCACTGCAAGACCCATTCGACTCGACTCTTTTTCTAGCCGGGAGAATACTGCACTGACTTCGCGCGTATTTTGACCAATGATGTCAATGTCATCAGCATACGCCAGCAGCATAACACTCTTATAGAAAATTGTGCCGCTGCGTCTCAGGTCAGAAGCTCGGATGATCTTCTCCATGACTATGGCTCTTATTATGAGTAACTTTCGACATTCGATCTTCGCTGGTTATCGAACAGCGAATATCGGATGTCAAGTTCTTACTATGAGCAGTGCAACCCTGTCGAAATATTCGTTGTTGAACGAATTTTCAGTCGAACAGAATTTTGCTTTCGATGGGCTTCATACTGCAAAATAATTATCAAAAATGTAAGTATTTTGTGATTGTTTTTTAGTTTTTTGACAACTTTAAACTAATTTTCAACTGTTTTTGCTAATCTTATGCAAGCCTAAGATGGTGAGCAACAAATCACAGTTGGAAAAACTGGTTTCATTGGTGGAGACAAATCGAATTTTCAGTCGAACAGAATTTTGCTTTCGATGGGCTTCATACTGCAAAATAATTATCAAAAATGTAAGTATTTTGTGATTGTTTTTTAGTTTTTTGACAACTTTAAACTAATTTTCAACTGTTTTTGCTAATCTTATGCAAGCCTAAGATGGTGAGCAACAAATTACAGTTGGAAAACTGGTTTCATTGGTGGAGACAAATCCTCTAGTTGCAAAAGGTATTTCTCTAAAACGTTCATTCTCTTCTGAGGAATCCTCTTCTGATGAAACGTCGAACCATAATTCCATCGAAGTCATGAGTATTTTGTTTACTTTTTTATTTTTTTCACAATTAATTTTCAAAAAAAACCTTGCTTAGTTATCCAAGTGACATTTAGCGGTTAGAAATAAATTATTATAAAAAAGCCTACTGAGCAAAATTCACAATAGCGCTATTCTTTGTCGAAAGCACGTCATAATACGAAACGCAAATTCGATCGATCAGGCCATTCGACTACAATCGAAGATCGAAAGAAGTTCATAATAAGGGCCTATATTAAAGAAGTCGCACGATAAGGAATCACCTTGTCTGAAACCTCGCTTGGTAGTGAACGGAAGGGAGAGGTCCTTCCCGATTTTCACTGCGCTGCTGGTGTTCTTCAGTGTCATAATGCAAAGACGTATTAGCTTCGCAGGAATACCAAATTCAGCCATGATGGAGTAAAGTTGACTCCTTATTGGACTGTCGAAGGCGGCTTTAAAATCGACAAAAAGAAGGTGTGAGTCGATTTTTTTTTTGAGGGTCTTTTCCAAGATTTGTCGGAGCGTGAAGATCTGGTCGATGGTGAACTTTCCAGGTCTGAAGCCTCACTGATAAGGTCCAATCAGTTGGTTAACGATGGGCTTCAGTCTTTCACACAATACGATCGACGGGACCTTATATGCAATATTAAGAAGGCTAATCCCACGGTAGTTGGCGCAAATGGTGGGATCGCCTTTCTTGTGGATTGGGCAGAGTACACTGAGGTTTCCGGGATATCATCTCTACTGGCGGGATTGTTGTCAGCGTCGCCATTTAGAAGACTAGAGAAGTGTTCCCTCCATAACACCAGTGTACTCTGGATATCTGTCACTAGATTCTTATTCTCATCCTTGCAGGAAGAGGCTCCGGTTTTAAAACCATCAGCCAGGCGTCTTATTTTTCGAAAAATGTTCGAGTCTCATTCCTGTCGCCATGCATCTCAATTTTCTCGCACTCACGCATTTCCGCCTCGTTTTTTTCGCCAGAAAATGCGTCTGTTTTCCCTCCTCTTCTCTCGGTATCGCTCCGTAACAGCACGCGTTACAACCGACTGCAGGGTGGCTTTGTAGGCAGTGGCATCGCGATACTCCTGGTCGTGCCACTGGTTTCGGCGAGGGCGGTGGTAGCCTATCACCTCTTCGGCAGCCGTACGCATAGAGTGGGATATGTGCGTCCACTGTCCGCATATATCGTCGATCAGAGGAGTTTTTCTTGAAGCAGGAGTGAGAGTCGAGTAGCGAAGGCTTCGGCCGTCCGTTTTGACTGCAGCTTGTCGACGTCTTGCTTTCTTTGTGTAGGATTGCGGGCATTCTTAGCTGCGCACAGACGTGTGCGGATCTTGGCTGCGACAAGATAATGATCCGAATCTATGTTAGCACCACGGATCGTGCGTACGTCTAGTACACTGGAAGAGTGCCTTCCGTCAATCAAAACGTGATCAATTTGGTTGCATGTTTTTTCAGGGGACAACCAGGTGGCCTTATGAATATTTAGATGCTTGAATCTAGTGCTACTAACGACCATGTTTCGTGCTGCGGCGAAGTCAATC
This sequence comes from Tetanocera ferruginea, assembly GCA_958299015.1. Classification (NCBI taxonomy): domain Eukaryota; kingdom Metazoa; phylum Arthropoda; class Insecta; order Diptera; family Sciomyzidae; genus Tetanocera; species Tetanocera ferruginea. Next base: position 65,882,669 of record OY282641.1, read on the forward strand.
AACCGCATTCCGTTATCGGATGTATTGTCGTGGAGGCTGAACTTTCCGACTGTTTGACCAAATATGTTTTCCTTACCCACCTTGGCGTAGAAGTTACCAAGCACGATTTTTAAGTCATGACGGGGACAGCGCTCGTATGCGTCTTCAAGGCGCTCGTAAAAACTTTCTTTGGTCTCGTCATCTTTTTCTTCTGTCGGAGCGTGCGCACATATTAGGCTTATGTTAAAAAATTTAGCCTTGAAGCGAATTATGGCAAGTCGTTCGTTCACAGGAGTGAATCGCAGGACATGATGCCGTATTCTCTTGCCAACTACAAATCCGCATCCAAACTCGTGCTTCTCCGCATGGCCGCTGTAGTAGATATCACAGGAAGCTTGCCGTAAGCAACCCTGTCCCTTCCATCGCATTTCTTGGATTGCAGTGATATCAGCATTATATCTTTCCAAGATATCAATCAGTAAGATAGAGGCACCATCCCAATTTAGGGTTCGGACATTCCAGGTGCATATCCGTAAATCATTATCAGTTTTTCGTTTGCGGTAGTCGTCATCAGATTTGGGGATCATTCTTTTATTAATTCTTAAACTTTTCATTGAAATAGTTTTATTACATGGTGGGCTTCAAACCCAACGCACAACCTTTGCTTGATGCCCAAAGGAAGCCCGCCGCTCAGATTCGCCGCCAAAGTATATAGGGTGATAGTTTTTTGACGTTTCCAGGAGACACCACGCGGAGGTTTGAGTCGACTTGAGACGATTTCGACATGGATAATGCTGGCCTCGCCAAGTTGAGGCAGTCAGACACGTTGCCATGTGAAGATCGCCCCCCTTGTCTCCCTGACTTTATTTATTGTTTAAAATAACTTGATTCAGTAATTCTTAATAGAGCCTTCTTTTCTCTTGTATTGATAAACAGTTATAAATTAATATTCCTCATAATGTTAACGATCTTACCCAGAAGGTCTTGTACATTACCTTCTAACAAATCCTTGGAGAGATTAAAAATTGGCTCAAGACATATGTTTTCGAATTATTTGCCAAAATTTAAGGAGGATCATCCTGCTGTCTAAAGTGGATAGCGTATGACACAGTCATTGCAGGTGGATTTTTTTGACTGATAAACATTTTTGAACTAATTCTTTGAAGTGCATATACCTTATATGCCTCGGACTCACGATAGTTAGCAGGGTGATCCCCCTTACAATTTACACAACGGGCTCGTTGACCTGAGTCGTTAGTTATAGAGCATTCACCTAGTTGATGAACAGTACTACATTTCACACAATTATACTCACAAGCACAATTTTTAGCAATGTGACCAAATTTCTGACAACTCTACATTGAAGAGGGCCTTTATTGACTTAAGGTTTCTCCCAATTACCTCGTCTATCAACCAAATACCTTATTTTTAAAGTATTATTAATTGATTTTCTAACAGGAAGCCTTACCAAGAAAATGTCATAGTTCATTTTGTCTTTCAAAGACCGGATAGTGGTTAGTTGATTACCTTAACCACGCCTTTATTTTCTTCCTTGGGTGTATATGTATATGGGTCATTATTAAAAAACATGACCAATTGGTGTCCCCAGACTTTACTATTTTATATTTTATTTCTCCAAAAAGAAAATAGAAAAATATATGCATTTTTATAAATTATTATCGATTCTACGTAACTATATTATAAAAAAAAAATAATTAATTATATGAAAATAACTTTAAAAATATTTTTAATGTCAAAGGCTTAGCAAAAACCTGTGTCCCGAGCCAATTTATAAAAATGTAATAGTTATTTTCAGTTAAAATAAAATTGAAAAAAAATAATATATACAATTTTTATTATTCAGTTTGTATATATTAATACCATATATAGAAAAGAATGATGAAAAATAATTTTTTTGTAAAATTTTTTTGAAGAAAATTCTTGTCCCCAGGTTTTGGTCCCCTCTGTTACGTCCACTCATTTTATTGAAAAATTTGTGTTAAACGTTATGACTCGTATATTTTTCTAATGCTTCTCCATCATAACGTAGCCAAAATCAATCAAATGTGTTTTGAACTGTTCAGTCTTGTTTAGTGCGTGGTTGAGTAAGCAACATAATTGTAGGCCGGGTGCGTACCCTTATTCAGTGTCAACTCTGTTACTGTTGAAAAACGGTGAGTAAAGTGATTTTTTATTTATTTTATAATTTTTGTACAAATATTTTGTGTACACTAATTAAGTGGACAAATAAATTCTACAAAATTCTAATAAAAAACTAAAATATCGTATTTTTGAGTTAATTTGTCCCCTCTGTTACCGGTCCACTCTGTGACTTATTAAAAAGTAACAGAAGGGACTCAAAAGTAACAGAGTGTACAATTATGCTTAAATTTTAGAAAATGGGCAAGAATAAACCATTATCTGCAGCGGAAAAACAACGCCGATATAGGGAAAAAAGGAAGCTTAATAAAGAGAAAGTTGAAGAAAATAAGAAGAAAGATTTGGAAAGGTATCATAATAAAAAAAAACTTATAAGTGATATGAAAATTAGAGAGGCTAGGTTAGCAAGAAGAAAATGGCGCACAAATAAAAAAAACTATCGTGAACGTGTAAAAAAATTGAAAGCCGTCATCGATATTACACCACCATCGTCGCCTTCTACAGAGCAGGTTCTAAATGTAGTCTGTGGCCGTAAAAAAATGCGTATGGAAAAAGCAAAAGTACATAGGAAGAATATCAAATTGCAAGGCGAAGTTAATAATTTAAAGAAAAAAGTTGAGAAATTGAAGAAGCAGAGACAGCGATCCAAAAAAGTTAATATTATCAGTTCAGCGTTAAGCCCACTTTCAAAAACCAACGAGTCAATAAAGACATGTTTGCCAAATGTACGAGGTGCTGGAGTTGAAACTGTTAAAAAAATTTACTGAAATACGCAACACTAACTGAAGGGTTAAAAAAAAGGTATGCGGAATTACGAACAAAGAGCCAAAAAGTAGGATTTAAATCAATTTTGAGCAATAAACTTATTCGGAAATACAAGCTAAAAATGCAATTTCATCGCGATGTGTTCAATTTAACAAGAGTACGTAAGAGTTTTTCAAAAACAAAACCAAACGCCGATATCTTAAGTCTGCAACGTTTTTACGAAAGAGATGACATAAGTCGTGCTACTGCTGGCAAGAAAGAAACTAGAACTAAATTTAAACAGAAATTACAAAAACGATATCTTCTTGATACCTTACAGAATATCTACAAAAAGTATAAGTCTGAAGGAGGTCGGTATTCTTATTCATATTTTGCTGCTCATCGTCCATTTTATGTGGTTTCACCAACAGTTTCATCAAGAGATACGTGTGCATGCAAACTCCATGTAAACTTTGAATTCAAATTGTCCGCTTTGAAAAAAATTAATGCAATACATGTTAGCAATTTAAATGAATTATTAATGTCTGTAGTTTGCGATATGAACAGCAAAAGATGCATGTACAATGAATGCACCTCATGCAAAAATAAAAATTGCACTTTAAGTATTCAAAATGAATCTGAAGTAGCCTGGAAAGAATGGATTCGAAAAGAAGAGCGGTTCGAAAAAAATAAAAAAGTAACTGTTGCTATTAAAATGATACGAGAAGAGCATACCACAACAACATCGCTATTAGCAGAGAAATTTAGTTCTCAATTACAAGTTTTTAAAAAACATATATTTAACATTCGCACTCAACATAAAGCATATCGGACCTGTATCGATCAATTAAAAACCAATGAGGCTGTATTATACGTCGACTTCAGTGAGAACTATAGTTGTAAAATGGGTCAGGAAATCCAAAGCCATCATTTTGGATCTTCGCGGAACCAGATCACACTACATACAGGGGTATTATATTTCTCAGGTATGGTGAACTTAACCCATTCTTTTTGTACACCATTCAACGGTATATTATATTTTTCAGGTGAAAATAATCCTTTTTCTTTTTGTTCTATATCGGCCTGTAACGAACACAGCCCCAGCGCAATATGGGCTCATTTGCAGCCAATATTTGATTTGATAAGATATTCAAAAAAGGATGTTAACACAATTCATATTTTCTCAGACGGGCCCTGCACTCAGTATAGACAAAAACAAAATTTTTACCTTTTCGGAACAAAACTTTTTGAACATGGATTTAAGCTAGCAACGTGGAATTTTTTTGAAGCAGCTCATGGTAAAGGAGCAGCCGATGGGATTGGTGGAGTGCTAAAAAGAGTTGCTGATAGAATGGTCGCACACGGAGCAGACATAATGAACAGCCTGCAGTTTTTGAACAGGTACAAAAAGAAACAACAATAAAATTATTTCTAATTGATAAAGCGGCAATTGATTGCATCAGGAAGACACTTCCGTCCAATATACCATTACTGAAAGGTACCATGCGTCTCCACCAACTTATGACTAAAATTCAGGGTACTGTTTTATATCGTGATGTTAGTTGCTTTTGTAGTCACATTCCAAGAGGATTTTGTAGCTGTTTTGAAAGCAAAGTATATAAAACTAATTTAATCAGAAAAGAAGAAGAAACAACTACTAAAAAAATTAATTTATAAAGAAGTCTATACTCCGTCGTGTATGAAAATGGTTATATCAAGGTAATTTTTCTACGTTCGAATGACAGCACAAGTGCCAACTTCAGGATTGAAGAAAATGACATTTCGTTTATACAAAAAGAAGCAGTAATTAAAATCCTGGAAAATGCGAACATAAAATTAAAAGGTGGTCGAGTTTACTACAATTTCAACCATCCAATAGATATATTAGAAGCACAAAATTAATAATCTACTTTGTAAAAATAGTTATGGTAATAGCGGATACTTAAATAGTACAGTGCCACAGTAACAGTGTCTCCTCTGTTACGTTACGTCTCCTCTGTTACGTAAGTCTCCGCTGTTACCATCTACTTTTCTTTAATTAAGAAATAAGGCTAAGTCATTAGATTTATTATATGAGTGTAATTTAATAAGGTACACTGGACTAAAGTCATTAAAAATAATAAACCAGTATTAAACTATTTAATATTTTATTTATCATTAACTTAATTCACCAAAATTAAATTTGAATTAATATGGGTGACATTATGTGTTATTTTTTGTTATTTTTATGTTACTTTTTAAATTTTTTATAAAATAAATTAAATTAATTATCTTTCCTGTGGAAAAACAATAAAAAGAATTTAATTTTCAATTGTTGATGTTTTTTTATTTGGTATTTAATTTAGGTAACAGAGTGGACGAAAGTGCATTGGTCTCTTCATGTTTTTATCTGTAAAAACTCCAAAAATTAAAAAAATTACTGCTGGTTATGGATTCCTATTGTTGATACCATCCGTAACCACATGAGGCCAATTATAAACATATTTGGCCAACTTAATTTTTAAAAATTACAAAATTCAGAATGGTCATGTTTTTTAAGAACGACCCATATGCCTGAATGTTGGTACAATCCCTGAGCTTCTCCAGCAGATACCGATGAGTCATTCTATTCTCTACAAATAGGTTGCTTTTTCGACCCAAATTAACCATATTAAAAACAACTGATTTTTCGCGCAAGTCTTTTTTCTAGTTGTCTCACATTTATATTTTTTATAATAATCGGAGGGCAAAACCTACCTTTTTTAATCCATTTAAGCCTGGCATTATGACACTTGTCATTGCGCTCACTCGCCAACTGCGAATTAAGCTGGTTCTAGTTGTCTGCACCTTTCTGCTTTTTCTGCTTGGCTCAAAAAGCCACGTCGCACACTGGGTTGGCTTGTAGAGGAAGCTTGGCCAAAATGGATTTATTGAAAAATGGGAAATTGAAAAAAATTTGGATGCAGTAATTATAAGGAAGATACTATGACACACTCGAAATTTTTTGCTTTTCGGGTTTTCCGTTTCAAAGATCAATGGTCGAAACTTTCCCCTTTTTAGTTGTTTTTTTTGGTCATTTTCATATAGCGTGAAATTTAAAACCATTTCAAAAGTCTATATTTTAAGCTAGGAATGCGCTATTGTTATAAATGTTCATTTTTTGTAACAAATAAAATCTAAACATAATTTAAAATATTTTTTATATAGATTTTATGTTTATGTTAGGGTGTTAGGAGTGCAAAAACAAAAACACTTTTTTTAAGAAAAAAATTAAATCAATTTTTTTTTTCAATTTGCGCAAACCAATTGGTGAATTTTTATAACAATAGTAAAATATGACCTTTCTACTCTCAGAAAATGTTTTCCGCTTTGCAATGGGCTTGCGCAAGTTGAAAAAAAGTTATTGTGAAATTTTTATGTATAAATTGGCAAAATCGTTATTTTCAGATAATCAGTTATAAGACGCGAAATAGAAATTTAAAAAAACCTCAGAAGTCACATTTTTCTTAAATTTAATATTATAATTGTAAATATTGCCTGAAATTTTTTTTAAAAATATATTTTTTAAGATATTTTGATTTAAAACCAAAATAAAAACATAATTTTGACAGGCCTTATTTTATACTAGCAGGCCACAGTCGTCCGAGGCTTCGCCACGGACGACTGTGGCGAAGTCGTCAATAATACCTTTGTATATTTGAAAAATTTCAATAATAAAAAATGTTAAAATATTTGCATATTATTTGTATTTGGAAGCAAATTATATTAAATAGAATAATGGTAATAAAGTGAAGATATTTTCATTTTAGTTATTTAATGCTTCAGTATAAACAACGTTTTTTGATTCATTGGCATTGCCAGGAATAAGAAAACTCTTATTTTCTGATGTACCGACTCTTAACCATAATCTACTTCTACGATTTTCAACGTTTTTTATTGAATATTTATTATACTCCACCCGCAAAGCGTAGCGGGCACAATAATTTTGTCACGAAATTTTTTTCACGACCATGAGTCGATTAAGCCATGTCCGTCTGTCTGTCTGTTCATTCGTTTATCCACACGATGACAGCCGTGTCTTTATTGCAAATCTCTTTAAAATCCAGAGTCGTTCGGTAAATCGAAAAGTTAATTAAGTCGGTAATACTATTTTCGAGTTTTTTATCATATAACAAAGCTAATAAATTTGTCAACTTGAAACAAATATCCTTACATTTTTTGTCTGAATTATGCACTCCAATAAAGTTGAATTTTTGAACTTGTTTTAGGTATTATTAATTATTATTATTAAATGTTTAGAAAGCTGCTGGTTAAAATCTGTTCACACTCTAAATGAAAAATCGAAGATTATGTCAATACATTCCTATAATGTTTTTTAAAAAGGAAACCCTACAATATGTACATTAACCCGAGGGGACTATTTGAGAATTAGATAAGTTAATACATATTAATGTTATTACAAATTCAAAAACAAACGAAGCACGCTCAGAAAGCAAATGTTTGTTCAATAGAATACCTACAATTTCAAATGTTCGCAATATAGAGTTTTTATTTGTTTATTTGTTTATTTGTTTATTTCATCAATGGAACATAATTTCCTTACTGACTACAATAACAGAGTAAAAATAATAAAATTATTTTACAATAAGTTTTAATTTAAATAATAATGTAAATTTAAGTTAATTGAATAATATGACGGCTATCTAAAAGTTTAACGATATATGCTATTTAGAATAGTTTTTAAAGCTGGTTTTGTAAAAGACAAATCAATGTAATTATTTTTCGAGATCAAATTAAACTCCGATAAGGCTCGATTCAGAGGAGCATTAATTGCGTAATTAGTTCTAAGAAGTCCAATAGCAAACAAATCATAGTTACGAAGGCTTCTAGAGGGAATGTTGAAGTTAATCATTTCTAAAAGTCTTGGACAATCAACTTCACCGCGAACTAAATCTGAAACAAACAGAAGGGAAAGTATAGTTCCTCTACTTTGAAGTGTTTTCAGATTAATTAGTAAGCAGCGAGTGCTATATGAAGGAATAGGTTCGGAGAAATTTAATGACTTAAGGGCATATCGAGTAAAAACCCTTTGAATGCGTTCAAGACGGCTGACATGAGCGCAATAAAAAGGCCTCCAAACAAATGTTGCATATTCCAATTTTGATCTAACAAAGGCTGTATAGAGGGTTTTATGCGTGTAGGGATCAGCAAAAGCTGAACTATTGCGCCGAATAAAAGCAAGCATGGCATAAGCTTTAGATAAGGTAAAGTTAATATGGCTTACGAAAGAAAACTTAGTATCAAAAATTACTCCTAAGTCTTTAGTTTTATCAACAGAGTTCAATATAGAACTACCAATTTGGTAAGAGGAATTGAAAACATTAACAGATTTTGAGAACGTAATGAAAAAACATTTTTTTATGTTCAAAGGAAGGCGATTTTTACAACACCAAAAAATACATTTGACAGCTCATTTTGTAAAACATCTATATCAGACGCATTTTTAATAGTCGAGTATATTTTCAAATCATCGGCATAGAGCAAAAAATTGGCCTTAGAAAAGCAACTGCTAATATCATTAATAAATAAAATGAATAGCAAAGGTCCAAGTATGCTGCCTTGAGGTACTCCAGAAGATGCAACAAATGGAGCAGAATTAATATTATCGATTAATACAACACAAATCCTATCAGTTAAATAAGACTCAATCCATTTCAATAAGACAGAGTGAAATCCAATGCGTGACAATTTTGAAATCAAAATTCTGTGAGAGACCTTATCAAAGGCCTTTGAAAAGTCCGTATAAACTGTATCAACCTGGAATCCATCTTGAAAGGCCGAGATACAATCTTCAGTGAAAACTGCAAGGTTGGACACAGTTGAACGTCCAGATACAAACCCATGTTGATTAGGACAAATTAATCGTTTAACTCCGAAGTAAATCTTATCTTTCATAATGCTCTCAAAAAGTTTCGAAATTGAAGAAAGTTTTGAGATAGCCCTATAATTTGATATATCATTTTTATTACCACTTTTAAAAATTGGGGTTATTGAAGCAATTTTCCAATCATCAATAAAAAAACCCGAAGAAAGTGATTTATTGAATATTTTTTTTATGGGATCAACTAATGACGAACAGCTTTTAAACAAGACAGCAGACAAGCCATCAATATCAGTCTGCATCGACGGTTTTAGATTGAGAATTCCCTTAATGATATCATCAGTTGATAAAATGAGCGAACCAAAATCAAAAGAAGACTGGATATGAGGGAAACTTACATCATCTGAATCATCATCATTAACAAAATTTGACTTGAAAAATTCTGCAAAAAGGTCAGCAGCTTCTTTTGGGCAGCTTGCTTTTTTATCATTATAAAAGACAGCAGATGGAATGCTTGAGCAATTTTTTTTCGATTTAATAAACCTCCAAATTCAAAGTTTAAAATATATTTGTTATAAAGATATTTGTTTAAAAAATTAAATTCCCTCATATAGTGCTGGTATTTATCAAAAAAGGACAGGTCATTAGTTTCTTTGAACCTCTTAAAGAACTTATTACGTAAATTTTTTAGTTTTCTTAAGCCTTTAGTAAACCATGGCAGCTTAAAAGACTTATTCGAATTAAGCGGGATGTTTTTGCAGCATATGTCATAAACATTAGCTTTAAATTTATTAAAACATGTGGCAACATCAGATCCCTCAAACATGGAATCCCAATCAATATTATTAAAAATATTTTCTAAATGATTAAAATCACATTTATTGTAATTGAAGCTTATTAAAGAACTATTGAAATTAAAATTAATAGATGCAAATTCATAGAATTCAAGCTTTATGATTAATGGTATATGATGCATATCAGCAGACGAAAAAGGATAAGCATTTTCATATATTTTAAAATTAATATTATTGCTAACAAAAACCAGATCTAAAATTCTATTTAGTTTATTAGTCAAGCTATTTATCTGTAATAAATCAATGCTTAAAAAATTATCAACAAGATAGATTTCATTAGAGGTATTAACATTAGATGCTGTAAGAATATTATTATCAAAAACATGGGACCAAGTTAATTTATTTAAATTAAAGTCACCTAAAACGCAGAGGTGATTTTCACCAACAGTATTTAGTGACAAATCTACAATGTTATCTACGTGAGCAATATAAATATTATCGGCACTGTGCGGTGGTATATAAGATGCGCAAATAAATAAAAGTCCAGATGCACCATGCACTTGCACACACAGCTGGTCCAGTAAAGTATCTGCATTATTTAAAATGACTAGAGATGCACGAAAGCTGCGCCGAACAGCAATTAGTACCCCTCCCCCTCTTGAGCAACCCGTTTTAGCAGCATCACGATCTTTGCGAAACGTATTGTAACAAGTAGGATTGAAAAATTCTTCATCAAAGAAATCTGAGTTTAACCATGTTTCTATGAGCACAATAATATCATAATCCAGTTGGGAACTGTTCGAGGCAATAGTATGAGATTTGGTTCTCATACCAGAAATATTCTGATAGTAGATAGAGAGATTTTTATTTGTAAAAGCTACATTTGGAGCATTAATTATATTTTTATTTCGGTATTTCCTTGTTTTGGAAAAAAACGAAAAGTGCGCAAGTTAATTCCAACAGGCCACAGTGATGAATCCAAAATTTTGTCATAAAAAGATGCAGCGACGCCTAGTTTGAAATTAACTCTTAAAAGAGAGTCATTCGAAACATCACGCCTGATAAGCTTAGTACATGAGAGGTGACGTTTATCAATTGCAGCATGTTTGACAACGTAATCAATAATATTATCCTCAGTCACCGAGGGCATAAAAGATGAGAGATGTAGCCATTTCATTTGAAGAGCGACGTCAAGATCAGTTGCAATATTATTGCCAACCACAAGAGTTTTATTTCGATTATTTCTCTTACGTTGAGCAACATTCCACTCGTAGTGTGGTCGCGCAGCGGAAGAGAGCGAAGAGGTGGTGGGTGCAGTAGCAAGCGATGCAGTTTGGACAACCCCAGCGTAAGTATTTTTTAAGAGCGGCTGAGCACTAGCGCCAGCAGCAGGAATTAGCATAGCGTTGTTAGCACTAGCACAAGCAGGTGAGAGTGACGTAGCAGCGTGTGGAGAATGAGCGCCAGAGTCACTGTTAACAGCAGCAGTATCAGACATAAGCAATGCATTGTTAGCATCAGCATGAGCAGGCGAGCGTAACGAAAGAGCGTGTGGAGAATGACTGATAACAGTAGCAGCAGCAACAACAGCATCAGCAGGAGAAGATTTTGAAGAAGGCACAGCAGAGCCAACATCAACAGCAGCAGCAATAGCAACGGGAACATTTTTTTTAGATTGTCTCGAGAGAGATTTAGGCACAGTGAGGCGCGAAGCTTTTATTTGCGATTCAGTGGCATTATTAATATTAGCCGTAAGTTCGGATATTTTATTTTTTAAAACTTTCACTTCAGAAACTAAGTCTGATACAACCATTATGAGGTTAGAATAGGAGTCAACAACGAACATTAAATAAGGGTTCGTTATATTGGAAGTTCGTTAAATCGGTGTTCGCTAAATTGGAGCACCACTGTATTGCTTAAATTTGAAACATATACCCTGAAGTTGAAATTCAACAAAATTTTGTGAATACTTCCATAGAAAGTGACGTCACCAAAATATCAAAACCTTCATAATTAACAAAAAATAATGTGTTGAATTGAAAGTTCATACATTAGTCTTGTTTTCTTGATAAATCAAACGTTCTCTGAGTTTGAAATATGAAAATTCGAATAAACTTCAACCTGAGTAATTTGACTTCGGGCCAGTCGAAGATCATTTTTTAATGGTTTTATTTTTCATTTGTCTTTTATTCATCATTAAAGTGATGAATTAAAGTATATTCCTATATATATATTCCTCACGTTATATTCCATAAAGTTTTTTTAAAAAGCTTTTGTACTTCAAGTATTCATCTTAAGAAGTGCTCAAACATGCTAGTATAGTAGACATTTCATCCAATATCCCAGAAAAATTTTTCGTTAGGTCTTGTTTTTTAATCGATTCTAAAATGCATTACATAAATGCTAAAGCAAGAACTTAAATTTAATCCGTAATATATTCACGGCAAAGCATTCATATCAACTTGAAAGTTGTTATTCAAGTATTAATTTCGTGAAATCAGTTATAAACCAACCATTTTAAGCGCTTAATCTTTTCAAGTGACAGCGCTTTCGATTACCTCTGGCTATATAACAATGGCTTTATAAAAATAATGGGTTCTGTAAGCGAGAGGGTAAGCGATGAATGAAATTTTCTGGATTACTTTTTCGATTATATGTAAGCGAAGATTTTGCTGGGATGTTCTCCAGCAATACATTTCTCCAGAGCTTTTTAGAAAAACGTGCTCATGTCATAAATGTCAGGAATAAAAATATACTTTATAATTTTGTGATTACCAAGTTCTGAGACTATACATTGACAAACAAACCTTATTTGCAGCTCTTAACCTGCTAGAACATAATTTTAAGTAGTAATATAATTTTGGGTATCCTGTAACATAAAACAATTTAAAAGCTAAATTTTAAATTAATTGCTTTAAAATTTCTAAAAAAAAAATAAATTGATTAAAATTCATTAAATTTTTTATTTAAATTAAATAAATGATGTTTTATAACAATTTTAGGGCGTTCTGATGTTTTTTTATTTTATTTTGAAGATGTCTATTTAAAACTCTAAGAAGGTTTCCTAACTCCTTTACTTTACTAAAATACATAATTATTATTCTGTTCAAATCAACCAACAAAAACTGTCAAAAATACAGTTTTTAAGTAAAACTATTCTAAAAATTATTCTAATTTTCATGACTCTTGACCTTGTTCTCCCAGGGAAAGTTTGCTTTGGGAATTATGTAGATAATGACTATGAAACAAATTTCTTATATCAATTTGGTATCACTGCAATATTGTGATACTGTGATATTTACGGTCGAGAATAAGGCAGTCAAATGTTACAGACCTCAGTCTTGTCTAGTAAAGTCGAAGCTGAAAGTCGAAATGTATAAAGAGTACTATAAAGAAATTTATAAAAATTAGGAAAAAAGTTTATAAATTAATTTTAATATTTTGTTCTAATTTTCACTTAACTTTTATATAGAAGACGTGGATTGATTTCGAAAAAATGTTTAAATTGATAGTTATTCAGGGTCGCTGAGGGAAAATTTGTTAACGTTTTACTTCCCGGTCCTATTTTTTCATTTATTATGCAAAATTATTCAAAATAGATCTTGGGGATTTAATCACTATTGCAAGTCAAAATTTTGAGTAAACAAAACATTTGATTGCGGAAAATTTTTCAGTTTTGTATAAGTTACCAAATTATTTTTCAAATGATATCAAATATATTAATATCGATGAGATTAATTTTTAATTTTGTATAATGTTACCGACTTTTATAAATAATACAATGAATTAAAATATATATATGTTTACTCATTTGCACTTTAACAAAATAATCATAACAGTAAACTATTATTTAAAAAAATTATATGCATTTCGTAGTACTTTTTTATATGCAATTATATGCATTTCGTAGCATTGCTTTTATGAGGTATAGAATAACCTTTAAGTATAACCTTCTTAAAGGGTGCACAATTTAGTTTCGGCCCCAGGTGCTAGAAACCCTAGCTATGCCACTGATTCACTCCAATCGCAGTCGTGTAAGCAAATAATTGCATGCATTATTTACCAACAATTTTCTCTTTGAGTCGCTGCTCTTGCTCTCCTAGCGCGGAGCATCGCTCTTGCATTTTCTGTTAAACTTGTCAAACTTGTTTTACGTCGAGGCATTTATTTGTAGTTAAGGGAAATACGAACACTTCATTTTTCAAACTTTTAATTTATCTTTAATCTATACAAAATATGCTATCACACTTGTGAATGCCGCATTTTGAAATATTAAAAAATTGGAAAACTACAATAATAATATGTGTAAAGAAATTGCATGCGGCGAAACAAATATGCACACATTGGTTTGCAGCTCATCATTCTACAGCAATAACAGCACAGCAAGGTTTATTTAACTTGTATTCCCATCACGTCAAAGAGCGCCAACTGCTTTTGGTTACTCTTCGAATGAGTGTGGAGAGCGAGATCAATAAACTTTAAAGAGAAGGGTTGATAGCAACATGTAGTTTAAACTCTCGTAACACAGACGCGTGAAAAGTAAGCGACCAAGCAATGCTTAGCATCGGTGGTAATTTCCTAAAAAACTTAACAACTTAATTAAATATATTTATTATTAAATTTTCTTAAATAAACCCCACCTATGGCATTCTGTAGCACAAATATGATATTTTAAAATTTTTTTCATAAAAATCGGTTCAGTAGTTTTGGAGTCATTGCTGCACTTAATATTTCCACTTCAATTTTATATAATACTAGCAGGCCACAGTCGTCCGAGGCTTCGCCACGGACATTTTTTCTTTATCAATAATACCTTTGTATATTTGAAAAATTTCAATAATAAAAAATGTTAAAATATTTGCATATTATTTGTATTTGGAAGCAAATTATATTAAATAGAATAATGGTAATAAAGTGAAGATATTTTCATTTTAGTTATTTAATGCTTCAGTATAAACAACGTTTTTTGATTCATTGGCATTGCCAGGAATAAGAAAACTCTTATTTTCTGCTGTACCGACTCTTAACCATAATCTACTTCTACGATTTTCAACGTTTTTTATTGAATATTTATTATACTCCACCCGCAAAGCGTAGCGGGCACAATAATTTTGTCACGAAATTTTTTTCACGACCATGAGTCGATTAAGCCATGTCCGTCTGTCTGTCTGTTCATTCGTTTATCCACACGATGACAGCCGTGTCTTTATTGCAAATTTCTTTAAAGTCCAGAGTCGTTCGGTAAATCGAAAAGTTAATTAAGTCGGTAATACTATTTTCGAGTTTTTTATCATATAACAAAGCTAATAAATTTGTCAACTTGAAACAAATATCCTTACATTTTTTGTCTGAATTATGCACTCCAATAAAGTTGAATTTTTGAACTTGTTTTAGGTATTATTAATTATTATTATTAAATGTTTAGAAAGCTGCTGGTTAAAATCTGTTCACACTCTAAATGAAAAATCCAAGATTATGTCAATACATTCCTATAATGTTTTTTAAAAAGGAAACCCTACAATATGTACATTAACCCGAGGGGACTATTTGAGAATTAGATAAGTTAATACATATTAATGTTATTACAAATTCAAAAACAAACGAAGCACGCTCAGAAAGCAAATGTTTGTTCAATAGAATACCTACAATTTCAAATGTTCGCAATATAGAGTCAACAACGAACATTAAATAAGGGTTCGTTATATTGGAAGTTCGTTAAATCGGTGTTCGCTAAATTGGAGCACCACTGTAATGCTTAAATTTGAAACATATACCCTGAAGTTGAAATTCAACAAAATTTTGTGAATACTTCCATAGAAAGTGACGTCACCAAAATATCAAAACCTTCATAATTAACACAAAAAATAATGTGTTGAATTGAAAGTTCATACATTAGTCTTGTTTTCTTGATAAATCAAACGTTCTCTGAGTTTGAAATATGAAAATTCGAATAAACTTCAACCTGAGTAATTTGACTTCGGGCCAGTCGAAGATCATTTTTTAATGGTTTTATTTTTCATTTGTCTTTTATTCATCATTAAAGTGATGAATTAAAGTATATTCCTATATATATATTCCTCACGTTATATTCCATAAAGTTTTTTTAAAAAGCTTTTGTACTTCAAGTATTCATCTTAAGAAGTGCTCAAACATGCTAGTATAGTAGACATTTCATCCAATATCCCAGAAAAATTTTTCGTTAGGTCTTGTTTTTTAATCGATTCTAAAATGCATTACATAAATGCTAATGCAAGAACTTAAATTTAATTCGTAATATATTCACGGCAAAGCATTCACATCAACTTGAAAGTTGTTATTCAAGTATTAATTTCGTGAAATCAGTTATAAACCAACCATTTTAAGCGCTTAATCTTTTCAAGTGACAGCGCTTTCGATTACCTCTGGCTATATAACAATGGCTTTATAAAAATAATGGGTTCTGTAAGCGAGAGGGTAAGCGATGAATGAAATTTTCTGGATTACTTTTTCGATTATATGTAAGCGAAGATTTTGCTGGGATGTTCTCCAGCAATACATTTCTCCTGAGCTTTTTAGAAAAACGTGCTCATGTCATAAATGTCAGGAATAAAAATATACTTTATAATTTTGTGATTACTAAGTTCTGAGACTATACATTGACAAACAAACCTTATTTGCAGCTCTTAACCTGCTAGAACATAATTTTGAATAGTAATATAATTTTGGGTATCCTGTAACATAAAACAATTTAAAAGCTAAATTTTAAATTAATTGCTTTAAAATTTCTAAAAAAAAAATAAATTGATTAAAATTCATTAAATTTTTTATTTAAATTAAATAAATGATGTTTTATAACAATTTTAGGGCGTTCTGATGTTTTTTTATTTTATTTTGAAGATGTCTATTTAAAACTCTAAGAAGGTTTCCTAACTCCTTTACTTTACTAAAATACATAATTATTATTCTGTTCAAATCAACCAACAAAAACTGTCAAAAATACAGTTTTTAAGTAAAACTATTCTAAAAATTATTCTAATTTTCATGACTCTTGACCTTGTTCTCCCAGGGAAAGTTTGCTTTGGGAATTATGTAGATAATGACTATGAAACAAATTTCTTATATCAATTTGGTATCACTGCAATATTGTGATACTGTGATATTTACGGTCGAGAATAAGGCAGTCAAATGTTACAGACCTCAGTCTTGTCTAGTAAAGTCGAAGCTGAAAGTCGAAATGTATAAAGAGTACTATAAAGAAATTTATAAAAATTAGGAAAAAAGTTTATAAATTAATTTTAATATTTTGTTCTAATTTTCACTTAACTTTTATATAGAAGACGTGGATTGATTTCGAAAAAATGTTTAAATTGATAGTTATTCAGGGTCGCTGAGGGAAAATTTGTTAACGTTTTACTTCCCGGTCCTATTTTTTCATTTATTATGCAAAATTATTCAAAATAGATCTTGGGGATTTAATCACTATTGCAAGTCAAAATTTTGAGTAAACAAAACATTTTTGAATAATTCCTTGATTGCGGAAAATTTTTCAGTTTTGTATAAGTTACCAAATTATTTTTCAAATGATATCAAATATATTAATATCGATGAGATTAATTTTTAATTTTGTATAATGTTACCGACTTTTATAAATAATACAATGAATTAAAATATATATATGTTTACTCATTTGCACTTTAACAAAATAATCATAACAGTAAACTATTATTTAAAAAAATTATATGCATTTCGTAGTACTTTTTTATATGCAATTATATGCATTTCGTAGCATTGCTTTTATGAGGTATAGAATAACCTTTAAGTATAACCTTCTTAAAGGGTGCACAATTTAGTTTCGGCCCCAGGTGCTAGAAACCCTAGCTATGCCACTGATTCACTCCAATCGCAGTCGTGTAAGCAAATAATTGCATGCATTATTTACCAACAATTTTCTCTTTGAGTCGCTGCTCTTGCTCTCCTAGCGCGGAGCATCGCTCTTGCATTTTCTGTTAAACTTGTCAAACTTGTTTTACGTCGAGGCATTTATTTGTAGTTAAGGGAAATACGAACACTTCATTTTTCAAACTTTTAATTTATCTTTAATCTATACAAAATATGCTATCACACTTGTGAATGCCGCATTTTGAAATATTAAAAAATTGGAAAACTACAATAATAATATGTGTAAAGAAATTGCATGCGGCGAAACAAATATGCACACATTGGTTTGCAGCTCATCATTCTACAGCAATAACAGCACAGCAAGGTTTATTTAACTTGTATTCCCATCACGTCAAAGAGCGCCAACTGCTTTTGGTTACTCTTCGAATGAGTGTGGAGAGCGAGATCAATAAACTTTAAAGAGAAGGGTTGATAGCAACATGTAGTTTAAACTCTCGTAACACAGACGCGTGAAAAGTAAGCGACCAAGCAATGCTTAGCATCGGTGGTAATTTCCTAAAAAACTTAACAACTTAATTAAATATATTTATTATTAAATTTTCTTAAATAAACCCCACCTATGGCATTCTGTAGCACAAATATGATATTTTAAAATTTTTTTCATAAAAATCGGTTCAGTAGTTTTGGAGTCATTGCTGCACTTAATATTTCCACTTCAATTTTATATAATACTAGCAGGCCACAGTCGTCCGAGGCTTCGCCACGGACATTTTTTCTTTATCAATAATACCTTTGTATATTTGAAAAATTTCAATAATAAAAAATGTTAAAATATTTGCATATTATTTGTATTTGGAAGCAAATTATATTAAATAGAATAATGGTAATAAAGTGAAGATATTTTCATTTTAGTTATTTAATGCTTCAGTATAAACAACGTTTTTTGATTCATTGGCATTGCCAGGAATAAGAAAACTCTTATTTTCTGCTGTACCGACTCTTAACCATAATCTACTTCTACGATTTTCAACGTTTTTTATTGAATATTTATTATACTCCACCCGCAAAGCGTAGCGGGCACAATAATTTTGTCACGAAATTTTTTTCACGACCATGAGTCGATTAAGCCATGTCCGTCTGTCTGTCTGTTCATTCGTTTATCCACACGATGACAGCCGTGTCTTTATTGCAAATTTCTTTAAAGTCCAGAGTCGTTCGGTAAATCGAAAAGTTAATTAAGTCGGTAATACTATTTTCGAGTTTTTTATCATATAACAAAGCTAATAAATTTGTCAACTTGAAACAAATATCCTTACATTTTTTGTCTGAATTATGCACTCCAATAAAGTTGAATTTTTGAACTTGTTTTAGGTATTATTAATTATTATTATTAAATGTTTAGAAAGCTGCTGGTTAAAATCTGTTCACACTCTAAATGAAAAATCCAAGATTATGTCAATACATTCCTATAATGTTTTTTAAAAAGGAAACCCTACAATATGTACATTAACCCGAGGGGACTATTTGAGAATTAGATAAGTTAATACATATTAATGTTATTACAAATTCAAAAACAAACGAAGCACGCTCAGAAAGCAAATGTTTGTTCAATAGAATACCTACAATTTCAAATGTTCGCAATATAGAGTCAACAACGAACATTAAATAAGGGTTCGTTATATTGGAAGTTCGTTAAATCGGTGTTCGCTAAATTGGAGCACCACTGTAATGCTTAAATTTGAAACATATACCCTGAAGTTGAAATTCAACAAAATTTTGTGAATACTTCCATAGAAAGTGACGTCACCAAAATATCAAAACCTTCATAATTAACACAAAAAATAATGTGTTGAATTGAAAGTTCATACATTATTCTTGTTTTCTTGATAAATCAAACGGTCTCTGAGTTTGAAATATGAAAATTCGAATAAACTTCAACCTGAGTAATTTGACTTCGGGCCAGTCGAAGATCATTTTTTAATGGTTTTATTTTTCATTTGTCTTTTATTCATCATTAAAGTGATGAATTAAAGTATATTCCTATATATATATTCCTCACGTTATATTCCATAAAGTTTTTTTAAAAAGCTTTTGTACTTCAAGTATTCATCTTAAGAAGTGCTCAAACATGCTAGTATAGTAGACATTTCATCCAATATCCCAGAAAAATTTTTCGTTAGGTCTTGTTTTTTAATCGATTCTAAAATGCATTACATAAATGCTAATGCAAGAACTTAAATTTAATTCGTAATATATTCACGGCAAAGCATTCACATCAACTTGAAAGTTGTTATTCAAGTATTAATTTCGCGAAATCAGTTATAAACCAACCATTTTAAGCGCTTAATCTTTTCAAGTGACAGCGCTTTCGATTACCTCTGGCTATATAACAATGGCTTTATAAAAATAATGGGTTCTGTAAGCGAGAGGGTAAGCGATGAATGAAATTTTCTGGATTACTTTTTCGATTATATGTAAGCGAAGATTTTGCTGGGATGTTCTCCAGCAATACATTTCTCCTGAGCTTTTTAGAAAAACGTGCTCATGTCATAAATGTCAGGAATAAAAATATACTTTATAATTTTGTGATTACTAAGTTCTGAGACTATACATTGACAAACAAACCTTATTTGCAGCTCTTAACCTGCTAGAACATAGTTTTGAATAGTAATATAATTTTGGGTATCCTGTAACATAAAACAATTTAAAAGCTAAATTTTAAATTAATTGCTTTAAAATTTCTAAAAAAAAAATAAATTGATTAAAATTCATTAAATTTTTTATTTAAATTAAATAAATGATGTTTTATAACAATTTTAGGGCGTTCTGATGTTTTTTTATTTTATTTTGAAGATGTCTATTTAAAACTCTAAGAAGGTTTCCTAACTCCTTTACTTTACTAAAATACATAATTATTATTCTGTTCAAATCAACCAACAAAAACTGTCAAAAATACAGTTTTTAAGTAAAACTATTCTAAAAATTATTCTAATTTTCATGACTCTTGACCTTGTTCTCCCAGGGAAAGTTTGCTTTGGGAATTATGTAGATAATGACTATGAAACAAATTTCTTATATCAATTTGGTATCACTGCAATATTGTGATACTGTGATATTTACGGTCGAGAATAAGGCAGTCAAATGTTACAGACCTCAGTCTTGTCTAGTAAAGTCGAAGCTGAAAGTCGAAATGTATAAAGAGTACTATAAAGAAATTTATAAAAATTAGGAAAAAAGTTTATAAATTAATTTTAATATTTTGTTCTAATTTTCACTTAACTTTTATATAGAAGACGTGGATTGATTTCGAAAAAATGTTTAAATTGATAGTTATTCAGGGTCGCTGAGGGAAAATTTGTTAACGTTTTACTTCCCGGTCCTATTTTTTCATTTATTATGCAAAATTATTCAAAATAGATCTTGGGGATTTAATCACTATTGCAAGTCAAAATTTTGAGTAAACAAAACATTTTTGAATAATTCCTTGATTGCGGAAAATTTTTCAGTTTTGTATAAGTTACCAAATTATTTTTCAAATGATATCAAATATATTAATATCGATGAGATTAATTTTTAATTTTGTATAATGTTACCGACTTTTATAAATAATACAATGAATTAAAATATATATATGTTTACTCATTTGCACTTTAACAAAATAATCATAACAGTAAACTATTATTTAAAAAAATTATATGCATTTCGTAGTACTTTTTTATATGCAATTATATGCATTTCGTAGCATTACTTTTATGAGGTATAGAATAACCTTTAAGTATAACCTTCTTAAAGGGTGCACAATTTAGTTTCGGCCCCAGGTGCTAGAAACCCTAGCTATGCCACTGATTCACTCCAATCGCAGTCGTGTAAGCAAATAATTGCATGCATTATTTACCAACAATTTTCTCTTTGAGTCGCTGCTCTTGCTCTCCTAGCGCGGAGCATCGCTCTTGCATTTTCTGTTAAACTTGTCAAACTTGTTTTACGTCGAGGCATTTATTTGTAGTTAAGGGAAATACGAACACTTCATTTTTCAAACTTTTAATTTATCTTTAATCTATACAAAATATGCTATCACACTTGTGAATGCCGCATTTTGAAATATTAAAAAATTGGAAAACTACAATAATAATATGTGTAAAGAAATTGCATGCGGCGAAACAAATATGCACACATTGGTTTGCAGCTCATCATTCTACAGCAATAACAGCACAGCAAGGTTTATTTAACTTGTATTCCCATCACGTCAAAGAGCGCCAACTGCTTTTGGTTACTCTTCGAATGAGTGTGGAGAGCGAGATCAATAAACTTTAAAGAGAAGGGTTGATAGCAACATGTAGTTTAAACTCTCGTAACACAGACGCGTGAAAAGTAAGCGACCAAGCAATGCTTAGCATCGGTGGTAATTTCCTAAAAAACTTAACAACTTAATTAAATATATTTATTATTAAATTTTCTTAAATAAACCCCACCTATGGCATTCTGTAGCACAAATATGATATTTTAAAATTTTTTTCATAAAAATCGGTCCAGTAGTTTTGGAGTCATTGCTGCACTTAATATTTCCACTTCAATTTTATATAATACTAGCAGGCCACAGTCGTCCGAGGCTTCGCCACGGACATTTTTTCTTTATCAATAATACCTTTGTATATTTGAAAAATTTCAATAATAAAAAATGTTAAAATATTTGCATATTATTTGTATTTGGAAGCAAATTATATTAAATAGAATAATGGTAATAAAGTGAAGATATTTTCATTTTAGTTATTTAATGCTTCAGTATAAACAACGTTTTTTGATTCATTGGCATTGCCAGGAATAAGAAAACTCTTATTTTCTGCTGTACCGACTCTTAACCATAATCTACTTCTACGATTTTCAACGTTTTTTATTGAATATTTATTATACTCCACCCGCAAAGCGTAGCGGGCACAATAATTTTGTCACGAAATTTTTTTCACGACCATGAGTCGATTAAGCCATGTCCGTCTGTCTGTCTGTTCATTCGTTTATCCACACGATGACAGCCGTGTCTTTATTGCAAATTTCTTTAAAGTCCAGAGTCGTTCGGTAAATCGAAAAGTTAATTAAGTCGGTAATACTATTTTCGAGTTTTTTATCATATAACAAAGCTAATAAATTTGTCAACTTGAAACAAATATCCTTACATTTTTTGTCTGAATTATGCACTCCAATAAAGTTGAATTTTTGAACTTGTTTTAGGTATTATTAATTATTATTATTAAATGTTTAGAAAGCTGCTGGTTAAAATCTGTTCACACTCTAAATGAAAAATCCAAGATTATGTCAATACATTCCTATAATGTTTTTTAAAAAGGAAACCCTACAATATGTACATTAACCCGAGGGGACTATTTGAGAATTAGATAAGTTAATACATATTAATGTTATTACAAATTCAAAAACAAACGAAGCACGCTCAGAAAGCAAATGTTTGTTCAATAGAATACCTACAATTTCAAATGTTCGCAATATAGAGTCAACAACGAACATTAAATAAGGGTTCGTTATATTGGAAGTTCGTTAAATCGGTGTTCGCTAAATTGGAGCACCACTGTAATGCTTAAATTTGAAACATATACCCTGAAGTTGAAATTCAACAAAATTTTGTGAATACTTCCATAGAAAGTGACGTCACCAAAATATCAAAACCTTCATAATTAACACAAAAAATAATGTGTTGAATTGAAAGTTCATACATTATTCTTGTTTTCTTGATAAATCAAACGGTCTCTGAGTTTGAAATATGAAAATTCGAATAAACTTCAACCTGAGTAATTTGACTTCGGGCCAGTCGAAGATCATTTTTTAATGGTTTTATTTTTCATTTGTCTTTTATTCATCATTAAAGTGATGAATTAAAGTATATTCCTATATATATATTCCTCACGTTATATTCCATAAAGTTTTTTTAAAAAGCTTTTGTACTTCAAGTATTCATCTTAAGAAGTGCTCAAACATGCTAGTATAGTAGACATTTCATCCAATATCCCAGAAAAATTTTTCGTTAGGTCTTGTTTTTTAATCGATTCTAAAATGCATTACATAAATGCTAATGCAAGAACTTAAATTTAATTCGTAATATATTCACGGCAAAGCATTCACATCAACTTGAAAGTTGTTATTCAAGTATTAATTTCGCGAAATCAGTTATAAACCAACCATTTTAAGCGCTTAATCTTTTCAAGTGACAGCGCTTTCGATTACCTCTGGCTATATAACAATGGCTTTATAAAAATAATGGGTTCTGTAAGCGAGAGGGTAAGCGATGAATGAAATTTTCTGGATTACTTTTTCGATTATATGTAAGCGAAGATTTTGCTGGGATGTTCTCCAGCAATACATTTCTCCTGAGCTTTTTAGAAAAACGTGCTCATGTCATAAATGTCAGGAATAAAAATATACTTTATAATTTTGTGATTACTAAGTTCTGAGACTATACATTGACAAACAAACCTTATTTGCAGCTCTTAACCTGCTAGAACATAATTTTGAATAGTAATATAATTTTGGGTATCCTGTAACATAAAACAATTTAAAAGCTAAATTTTAAATTAATTGCTTTAAACTTTCTAAAAAAAAAATAAATTGATTAAAATTCATTAAATTTTTTATTTAAATTAAATAAATGATGTTTTATAACAATTTTAGGGCGTTCTGATGTTTTTTTATTTTATTTTGAAGATGTCTATTTAAAACTCTAAGAAGGTTTCCTAACTCCTTTACTTTACTAAAATACATAATTATTATTCTGTTCAAATCAACCAACAAAAACTGTCAAAAATACAGTTTTTAAGTAAAACTATTCTAAAAATTATTCTAATTTTCATGACTCTTGACCTTGTTCTCCCAGGGAAAGTTTGCTTTGGGAATAATGTAGATAATGACTATGAAACAAATTTCTTATATCAATTTGGTATCACTGTGATATTGTGATACTGTGATATTTATGGTCGAGAATAAGGCAGTCAAATGTTACAGACCTCAGTCTTGTCTAGTAAAGTCGAAGCTGAAATGTCGAAATGTATAAAGAGTACTATAAAGAAATTTATAAAAATTAGGAAAAAAGTTTATAAATTAATTTTAATATTTTGTTCTAATTTTCACTTAACTTTTATATAGAAGACGTGGATTGATTTCGAAAAATGTTTAAATTGATAGTTATTCAGGGTCACTGAGGGAAAATTTGTTAACGTTTTACTTCCCGGTCCTATTTTTTCATTTATTATGCAAAATTATTCAAAATAGATCTTGGGGATTTAATCACTATTGCAAGTCAAAATTTTGAGTAAACAAAACATTTTTGAATAATTCCTTGATTGCGGAAAATTTTTCAGTTTTGTATAAGTTACCAAATTATTTTTCAAATGATATCAAATATATTAATATCGATGAGATTAATTTTTAATTTTGTATAATGTTACCGACTTTTATAAATAATACAATGAATTAAAATATATATATGTTTACTCATTTGCACTTTAACAAAATAATCATAACAGTAAACTATTATTTAAAAAAATTATATGCATTTCGTAGTACTTTTTTATATGCAATTATATGCATTTCGTAGCATTGCTTTTATGAGGTATAGAATAACCTTTAAGTATAACCTTCTTAAAGGGTGCACAATTTAGTTTCGGCCCCAGGTGCTAGAAACCCTAGCTATGCCACTGATTCACTCCAATCGCAGTCGTGTAAGCAAATAATTGCATGCATTTGCTCTCCTAGCGCGGAGCATCGCTCTTGCATTTTCTGTTAAACTTGTCAAACTTGTTTTACGTCGAGGCATTTATTTGTAGTTAAGGGAAATACGAACACTTCATTTTTCAAACTTTTAATTTATCTTTAATCTATACAAAATATGCTATCACACTTGTGAATGCCGCATTTTGAAATATTAAAAAATTGGAAAACTACAATAATAATATGTGTAAAGAAATTGCATGCGGCGAAACAAATATGCACACATTGGTTTGCAGCTCATCATTCTACAGCAATAACAGCACAGCAAGGTTTATTTAACTTGTATTCCCATCACGTCAAAGAGCGCCAACTGCTTTTGGTTACTCTTCGAATGAGTGTGGAGAGCGAGATCAATAAACTTTAAAGAGAAGGGTTGATAGCAACATGTAGTTTAAACTCTCGTAACACAGACGCGTGAAAAGTAAGCGACCAAGCAATGCTTAGCATCGGTGGTAATTTCCTAAAAAACTTAACAACTTAATTAAATATATTTATTATTAAATTTTCTTAAATAAACCCCACCTATGGCATTCTGTAGCACAAATATGATATTTTAAAATTTTTTTCATAAAAATCGGTCCAGTAGTTTTGGAGTCATTGCTGCACTTAATATTTCCACTTCAATTTTATATAATACTAGCAGGCCTCAGTCGTCCGAGGCTTCGCCACGGACATTTTTTCTTTATCAATAATACCTTTGTATATTTGAAAAATTTCAATAATAAAAAATGTTAAAATATTTGCATATTATTTGTATTTGGAAGCAAATTATATTAAATAGAATAATGGTAATAAAGTGAAGATATTTTCATTTTAGTTATTTAATGCTTCAGTATAAACAACGTTTTTTGATTCATTGGCATTGCCAGGAATAAGAAAACTCTTATTTTCTGCTGTACCGACTCTTAACCATAATCTACTTCTACGATTTTCAACGTTTTGTATTGAATATTTATTATACTCCACCCGCAAAGCGTAGCGGGCACAATAATTTTGTCACGAAATTTTTTTCACGACCATGAGTCGATTAAGCCATGTCCGTCTGTCTGTCTGTTCATTCGTTTATCCACACGATGACAGCCGTGTCTTTATTGCAAATTTCTTTAAAGTCCAGAGTCGTTCGGTAAATCGAAAAGTTAATTAAGTCGGTAATACTATTTTCGAGTTTTTTATCATATAACAAAGCTAATAAATTTGTCAACTTGAAACAAATATCCTTACATTTTTTGTCTGAATTATGCACTCCAATAAAGTTGAATTTTTGAACTTGTTTTAGGTATTATTAATTATTATTATTAAATGTTTAGAAAGCTGCTGGTTAAAATCTGTTCACACTCTAAATGAAAAAACCAAGATTATGTCAATACATTCCTATAATGTTTTTTAAAAAGGAAACCCTACAATATGTACATTAACCCGAGGGGACTATTTGAGAATTAGATAAGTTAATACATATTAATGTTATTACAAATTCAAAAACAAACGAAGCACGCTCAGAAAGCAAATGTTTGTTCAATAGAATACCTACTATTTCAAATGTTCGCAATATAGAGTCAACAACGAACATTAAATAAGGGTTCGTTATATTGGAAGTTCGTTAAATCGGTGTTCGCTAAATTGGAGCACCACTGTAATGCTTAAATTTGAAACATATACCCTGAAGTTGAAATTCAACAAAATTTTGTGAATACTTCCATAGAAAGTGACGTCACCAAAATATCAAAACCTTCATAATTAACACAAAAAATAATGTGTTGAATTGAAAGTTCATACATTAGTCTTGTTTTCTTGATAAATAAAACGTTCTCTGAGTTTGAAATATGAAAATTCGAATAAACTTCAACCTGAGTAATTTGACTTCGGGCCAGTCGAAGATCATTTTTTAATGGTTTTATTTTTCATTTGTCTTTTATTCATCATTAAAGTGATGAATTAAAGTATATTCCTATATATATATTCCTCACGTTATATTCCATAAAGTTTTTTTAAAAAGCTTTTGTACTTCAAGTATTCATCTTAAGAAGTGCTCAAACATGCTAGTATAGTAGACATTTCATCCAATATCCCAGAAAAATTTTTCGTTAGGTCTTGTTTTTTAATCGATTCTAAAATGCATTACATAAATGCTAATGCAAGAACTTAAATATAATTCGTAATATATTCACGGCAAAGCATTCACATCAACTTGAAAGTTGTTATTCAAGTATTAATTTCGTGAAATCAGTTATAAACCAACCATTTTAAGCGCTTAATCTTTTCAAGTGACAGCGCTTTCGATTACCTCTGGCTATATAACAATGGCTTTATAAAAATAATGGGTTCTGTAAGCGAGAGGGTAAGCGATGAATGAAATTTTCTGGATTACTTTTTCGATTATATGTAAGCGAAGATTTTGCTGGGATGTTCTCCAGCAATACATTTCTCCTGAGCTTTTTAGAAAAACGTGCTCATGTCATAAATGTCAGGAATAAAAATATACTTTATAATTTTGTGATTACTAAGTTCTGAGACTATACATTGACAAACAAACCTTATTTGCAGCTCTTAACCTGCTAGAACATAATTTTAAGTAGTAATATAATTTTGGGTATCCTGTAACATAAAACAATTTAAAAGCTAAATTTTAAATTAATTGCTTTAAACTTTCTAAAAAAAAAATAAATTGATTAAAATTCATTAAATTTTTTATTTAAATTAAATAAATGATGTTTTATAACAATTTTAGGGCGTTCTGATGTTTTTTTATTTTATTTTGAAGATGTCTATTTAAAACTAAGAAGGTTTCCTAACTCCTTTACTTTACTAAAATACATAATTATTATTCTGTTCAAATCAACCAACAAAAACTGTCAAAAATACAGTTTTTAAGTAAAACTATTCTAAAAATTATTCTAATTTTCATGACTCTTGACCTTGTTCTCCCAGGGAAAGTTTGCTTTGGGAATTATGTAGATAATGACTATGAAACAAATTTCTTATATCAATTTGGTATCACTGCAATATTGTGATACTGTGATATTTACGGTCGAGAATAAGGCAGTCAAATGTTACAGACCTCAGTCTTGTCTAGTAAAGTCGAAGCTGAAAGTCGAAATGTATAAAGAGTACTATAAAGAAATTTATAAAAATTAGGAAAAAAGTTTATAAATTAATTTTAATATTTTGTTCTAATTTTCACTTAACTTTTATATAGAAGACGTGGATTGATTTCGAAAAAATGTTTAAATTGATAGTTATTCAGGGTCGCTGAAGGAAAATTTGTTAACGTTTTACTTCCCGGTCCTATTTTTTCATTTATTATGCAAAATTATTCAAAATAGATTTTGGGGATTTAATCACTATTGCAAGTCAAAATTTTGAGTAAACAAAACATTTGATTGCGGAAAATTTTTCAGTTTTGTATAAGTTACCAAATTATTTTTCAAATGATATCAAATATATTAATATCGATGAGATTAATTTTTAATTTTGTATAATGTTACCGACTTTTATAAATAATACAATGAATTAAAATATATATATGTTTACTCATTTGCACTTTAACAAAATAATCATAACAGTAAACTATTATTTAAAAAAATTATATGCATTTCGTAGTACTTTTTTATATGCAATTATATGCATTCGTAGCATTGCTTTTATGAGGTATAGAATAACCTTTAAGTATAACCTTCTTAAAGGGTGCACAATTTAGTTTCGGCCCCAGGTGCTAGAAACCCTAGCTATGCCACTGATTCACTCCAATCGCAGTCGTGTAAGCAAATAATTGCATGCATTATTTACCAACAATTTTCTCTTTGAGTCGCTGCTCTTGCTCTCCTAGCGCGGAGCATCGCTCTTGCATTTTCTGTTAAACTTGTCAAACTTGTTTTACGTCGAGGCATTTATTTGTAGTTAAGGGAAATACGAACACTTCATTTTTCAAACTTTTAATTTATCTTTAATCTATACAAAATATGCTATCACACTTGTGAATGCCGCATTTTGAAATATTAAAAAATTGGAAAACTACAATAATAATATGTGTAAAGAAATTGCATGCGGCGAAACAAATATGCACACATTGGTTTGCAGCTCATCATTCTACAGCAATAACAGCACAGCAAGGTTTATTTAACTTGTATTCCCATCACGTCAAAGAGCGCCAACTGCTTTTGGTTACTCTTCGAATGAGTGTGGAGAGCGAGATCAATAAACTTTAAAGAGAAGGGTTGATAGCAACATGTAGTTTAAACTCTCGTAACACAGACGCGTGAAAAGTAAGCGACCAAGCAATGCTTAGCATCGGTGGTAATTTCCTAAAAAACTTAACAACTTAATTAAATATATTTATTATTAAATTTTCTTAAATAAACCCCACCTATGGCATTCTGTAGCACAAATATGATATTTTAAAATTTTTTTCATAAAAATCGGTCCAGTAGTTTTGGAGTCATTGCTGCACTTAATATTTCCACTTCAATTTTATATAATACTAGCAGGCCACAGTCGTCCGAGGCTTCGCCACGGACATTTTTTCTTTATCAATAATACCTTTGTATATTTGAAAAATTTCAATAATAAAAAATGTTAAAATATTTGCATATTATTTGTATTTGGAAGCAAATTATATTAAATAGAATAATGGTAATAAAGTGAAGATATTTTCATTTTAGTTATTTAATGCTTCAGTATAAACAACGTTTTTTGATTCATTGGCATTGCCAGGAATAAGAAAACTCTTATTTTCTGCTGTACCGACTCTTAACCATAATCTACTTCTACGATTTTCAACGTTTTTTATTGAATATTTATTATACTCCACCCGCAAAGCGTAGCGGGCACAATAATTTTGTCACGAAATTTTTTTCACGACCATGAGTCGATTAAGCCATGTCCGTCTGTCTGTCTGTTCATTCGTTTATCCACACGATGACAGCCGTGTCTTTATTGCAAATTTCTTTAAAGTCCAGAGTCGTTCGGTAAATCGAAAAGTTAATTAAGTCGGTAATACTATTTTCGAGTTTTTTATCATATAACAAAGCTAATAAATTTGTCAACTTGAAACAAATATCCTTACATTTTTTGTCTGAATTATGCACTCCAATAAAGTTGAATTTTTGAACTTGTTTTAGGTATTATTAATTATTATTATTAAATGTTTAGAAAGCTGCTGGTTAAAATCTGTTCACACTCTAAATGAAAAATCCAAGATTATGTCAATACATTCCTATAATGTTTTTTAAAAAGGAAACCCTACAATATGTACATTAACCCGAGGGGACTATTTGAGAATTAGATAAGTTAATACATATTAATGTTATTACAAATTCAAAAACAAACGAAGCACGCTCAGAAAGCAAATGTTTGTTCAATAGAATACCTACAATTTCAAATGTTCGCAATATAGAGTCAACAACGAACATTAAATAAGGGTTCGTTATATTGGAAGTTCGTTAAATCGGTGTTCGCTAAATTGGAGCACCACTGTAATGCTTAAATTTGAAACATATACCCTGAAGTTGAAATTCAACAAAATTTTGTGAATACTTCCATAGAAAGTGACGTCACCAAAATATCAAAACCTTCATAATTAACACAAAAAATAATGTGTTGAATTGAAAGTTCATACATTAGTCTTGTTTTCTTGATAAATAAAACGTTCTCTGAGTTTGAAATATGAAAATTCGAATAAACTTCAACTTGAGTAATTTGACTTCGGGCCAGTCGAAGATCATTTTTTAATGGTTTTATTTTTCATTTGTCTTTTATTCATCATTAAAGTGATGAATTAAAGTATATTCCTATATATATATTCCTCACGTTATATTCCATAAAGTTTTTTTAAAAAGCTTTTGTACTTCAAGTATTCATCTTAAGAAGTGCTCAAACATGCTAGTATAGTAGACATTTCATCCAATATCCCAGAAAAATTTTTCGTTAGGTCTTGTTTTTTAATCGATTCTAAAATGCATTACATAAATGCTAATGCAAGAACTTAAATTTAATTCGTAATATATTCACGGCAAAGCATTCACATCAACTTGAAAGTTGTTATTCAAGTATTAATTTCGTGAAATCAGTTATAAACCAACCATTTTAAGCGCTTAATCTTTTCAAGTGACAGCGCTTTCGATTACCTCTGGCTATATAACAATGGCTTTATAAAAATAATGGGTTCTGTAAGCGAGAGGGTAAGCGATGAATGAAATTTTCTGGATTACTTTTTCGATTATATGTAAGCGAAGATTTTGCTGGGATGTTCTCCAGCAATACATTTCTCCTGAGCTTTTTAGAAAAACGTGCTCATGTCATAAATGTCAGGAATAAAAATATACTTTATAATTTTGTGATTACTAAGTTCTGAGACTATACATTGACAAACAAACCTTATTTGCAGCTCTTAACCTGCTAGAACATAATTTTAAGTAGTAATATAATTTTGGGTATCCTGTAACATAAAACAATTTAAAAGCTAAATTTTAAATTAATTGCTTTAAACTTTCTAAAAAAAAAATAAATTGATTAAAATTCATTAAATTTTTTATTTAAATTAAATAAATGATGTTTTATAACAATTTTAGGGCGTTCTGATGTTTTTTTATTTTATTTTGAAGATGTCTATTTAAAACTCTAAGAAGGTTTCCTAACTCCTTTACTTTACTAAAATACATAATTATTATTCTGTTCAAATCAACCAACAAAAACTGTCAAAATACAGTTTTTAAGTAAAACTATTCTAAAAATTATTCTAATTTTCATGACTCTTGACCTTGTTCTCCCAGGGAAAGTTTGCTTTGGGAATTATGTAGATAATGACTATGAAACAAATTTCTTATATCAATTTGGTATCACTGCAATATTGTGATACTGTGATATTTACGGTCGAGAATAAGGCAGTCAAATGTTACAGACCTCAGTCTTGTCTAGTAAAGTCGAAGCTGAAAGTCGAAATGTATAAAGAGTACTATAAAGAAATTTATAAAAATTAGGAAAAAAGTTTATAAATTAATTTTAATATTTTGTTCTAATTTTCACTTAACTTTTATAAAGAAGACGTGGATTGATTTCGAAAAAATGTTTAAATTGATAGTTATTCAGGGTCGCTGAGGGAAAATTTGTTAACGTTTTACTTCCCGGTCCTATTTTTTCATTTATTATGCAAAATTATTCAAAATAGATCTTGGGGATTTAATCACTATTGCAAGTCAAAATTTTGAGTAAACAAAACATTTTTGAATAATTCCTTGATTGCGGAAAATTTTTCAGTTTTGTATAAGTTACCAAATTATTTTTCAAATGATATCAAATATATTAATATCGATGAGATTAATTTTTAATTTTGTATATTGTTACCGACTTTTATAAATAATACAATGAATTAAAATATATATATGTTTACTCATTTGCACTTTAACAAAATAATCATAACAGTAAACTATTATTTAAAAAAATTATATGCATTTCGTAGTAATTTTTTATATGCAATTATATGAATTTCGTAGCATTGCTTTTATGAGGTTAAGTATAACCTTCTTAAAGGGTGCACAATTTAGTTTCGGCCCCAGGTGCTAGAAACCCTAGCTATGCCACTGATTCACTCCAATCGCAGTCGTGTAAGCAAATAATTGCATGCATAATTTACCAACAATTTTCTCTTTGAGTCGCTGCTCTTGCTCTCCTAGCGCGGAGCATCGCTCTTGCATTTTCTGTTAAACTTGTCAAACTTGTTTTACGTCGAGGCATTTATTTGTAGTTAAGGGAAATACGAACACTTCATTTTTCAAACTTTTAATTTATCTTTAATCTATACAAAATATGCTATCACACTTGTGAATGCCGCATTTTGAAATATTAAAAAATTGGAAATCTACAATAAAAATATGTAAAGAAATTGTATGCGGCGAAACAAATATGCACACATTGGTTTGCAGCTCATCATTCTACAGCAATAACAGCACAGCAAGGTTTATTTAACTTGTATTCCCATCACGTCAAAGAGCGCCAACTGCTTTTGGTTACTCTTCGAATGAGTGTGGAGAGCGAGATCAATAAACTTTAAAGAGAAGGGTTGATAGCAACATGTAGTTTAAACTCTCGTAACACAGACGCGTGAAAAGCAAGCGACCAAGCAATGCTTAGCATCGGTGGTAATTTCCTAAAAAACTTAACAATTTAATTAAATATATTTATGTTAAATTTTCTCAAATAAACCCCACCTATGGCATTCTGTAGCACAAATATGATATTTTAAAATTTTTTTCATAAAAATCGGTCCAGTAGTTTTGGAGTCATTGCTGCACTTAATATTTCCACTTCAATTTTATATAATAGTATAGATATTTTATATGATTAAAACACTATTTTCAACATTTGGTTATTATTTAGTATTTTGCAAATATTTATCTTCCAAACGCTTTTTATTTAAGGCTTATGTCATTGGTTTTTACCTTACAACATTATGTTGAACTTTGTTAATTTTTAGCCACTGCATAAAAAACAAAAAAAAAAAAAAACAAATTGGCCATTTCAGCCCTTGAAAAGACTTTGACCGAGCTTCTTATGATCAATTGTGTTGTGTGTGTTATTAAATGTTTGAACACAATTCACCAAGAACTGGACCTACCTGTCTTATGCCGACTCCGAACGGCTAAAGTTCATGTTCTCAAGAAGCTTTACATGGCATTATTTACTCTCTGAGGTTTGCCATTGTCTGTAGAGAGGTGGTGACCGATCAGAAACATTTTTTTATTGAAAAAACTTTTCGCCGCGACTGGGGATGGAACTAGGGCTCAGAGCAAGCTAAGCCACACACAGTGCAGCTTAGCCACTGCATAGTCATTTTCTGCATTCCCTTTTTTTCATTTTCTGGTATTATTGTTATTGTTAAAGTGAGGTGAATTTTGACATTTACCAACATATTATTAAAAATTTATCATGCAGTAATTGAATTTAAATTTTTAATATTATTTAATATACATACACATTAAGTCGGATCGAAATTTAGATATCGCCGGACACCAACTCAAAAGTAAGAGGGACTCTTTAAAACTATTTCTGCATAATTTTTTTTTGGATCGGAGAAATCCCCACGGAGCGGTTTTGGTTCTCCTAAACCCTTTTTTTGACTAAAAAATCAAGTTTTTTGCCTATAACTTTTTTTTTTCTTCAGAATGCATACCCAAGATAAGCAAAAAAGTTAAGATTGTGATAGTACACAAATATTGGTTAAAAAAATCTTGAAATTTGTTGTCCTTACAAACTCATTTGAGACCCCAAAAAGTCGAGTTTTCATCATTTTTGAAAAGATTTTTTTTTTAAACACCTATAAAATATTTATTTTTCAAGCAATTCATATGCATTTATGCTAAGTGAAAAGATATTGAGCTCTTCTTTCCATTGATATATCTTATGATGTAGTTTAACCAAAACTAAATGCCACAATTATATAAAACATGAGAAATTGATATTCACAAGGATTCTTCAGCTAATTATTATTTAATTGCCTTAATTACCGTTAGATTTTGACAAATCTTGGTATGTTTGAGTTTTTATTTACGCTTAATCGAATTCTGACAACCATTTTTTAGAAAAGTATACGCCAGATGGCGCTCCAGTACAAAATGCATGAATTTCGAAAATATTTTTTTTTAACGTCTACAATATACGTATTTTTCATTGTAGCCACTTTTGATAAAACCACTCCATACGTTATACCAATGAAAAGAATAGCTCAATACTTTACCAATAAGCTTAAATACATATGAATACCACGAAAAATGTATATTTTATAGGTGTTTAAAAAAAACACCTTTTCGAAAATGATGAAATATCGATTTTTTGGGGTCTCAAAAGAGTTTGTAAGGACAACAAATTTCAAAATTTTTTTTAACCAATATTTATGTACTATCACAATCTTTACTTTTTTGCTTATCTTGGGTATGCATTCTGAGGAATAAAAAAAGTTATAGCAAAAAACTTGATTTTTTGGCCAAAAAAAGGGTTCAGGAGAACCAAAACCGCTCCATGGGGATTTCTCCGATCAAAAAAAAAAATGATGCAGAAATAGTTTTTAAGAGTCCCTTTAACTTTTGAGTCGGTGTCCGGATGACTTTATTTTTCTCCATACAAAATCGATCCGGCTTAATACACATATTAGTGATATGCTTTGGAAAGGGAAATAAAATGAAGGTGAATTTAGAAGAAAAAGGTATCAATATAAGAACAACATTTTTCTTTGCATATATTTAAACAATGCTTATACTTAAACAAGTAAAGAAAGTCTAATGTCGATCTAGCCCGACTATGAAATACCCTAAACCTACTTTATCAAAATACAATAATAGTATTGAAAATGGACATGTTCTTGAGCGGATGAAGCCCATATTTTATATGCATTTCAATTTTGATAAGTAATTTACAAAAATGTGTAAAACATGTAGCTCACATGTTAATGCCTTATATAAAAACGTTTATTTTAATTAATTTTAATTTAAGAGCTAAAACTTACTTCTTAGGAACATCCATAATTTTAACGCGTTAAAAAAAATTTGCAAGTGCCAGTTTTTTAACAGTTATGTAGTTAAATTAAGGCAAAAATTAAATACATAAGTTGTCCATAAATAGATAAACATAAACAAAAAGTCGATTTTTAAATTCTATGTGACCATATCATGCATTGGTATGATGCATTGGCAATAGGATTTTAGTGGTGCAAATTTAATACAGTCGGGCAAATGCATTGCTATAAATTATGCTGTTGTGCTGAAAATATTTGCCATCATAGTTTGCAAATTTCACAATGCAAGGCTGTATAAAGGGTGTACAAAGTACATATAACTTTATTTAGTTAGCAACTGGAAAAATGTCTGAAAAATTTGTTTTGCTTTGAAATTCGAAAACTTCTATGATAAAAATGAATTTATTTTAAAATTTATAAAAAAATTATTTTTGAGTTAAAAAAAAAATGAAGTAATATTTTAAACACCAGATTCGAGTTCAGCGACCTCAAATTACCCTGAAATCATATAAAGCATTTCTTTTTTGAGAAATTTTCTTCAAATCCGCACAGATCCACACCAATTTTGTTGCGGATGAAAAGCGAACAAATTTATATGAAGTGCGGATGGACTGCGTTTTCAACAATAGCACTTTTTCACTCCGAATCCGCCAACTGCATTATCGATACGCAACGAACTTACTCGCCGGTTTCTACAATCGCTAAAACAACGAGTTCGAGTAATTTTCCCACCGCAACTAATCCGCATTTTTCCACAATCAGCATGAATATACCCTGACCTTTTAGGTTTAAGGTATAAAAAAGGACATGAGGTAATTCAGTGTTTGTTATTTCTTTGTTGTTAAGCAATTGTGTGGGTCTGTGGTCCAGTTTTAATATTGAGCTTGAATATTGTGTGTTAGTAATTTTGGAACCTGGGTTCGATTCGTAGTAAATACCGTGCACTATTTTATTTTTTTTTTTCTCTTACTAAATATGTGTTATTGTGTTTTGTGATCAAATTCAGTATTTGTTGGTAAAGTTTTGCATTGAATTAAATAAAAAAATTATATACTTCATAGTACTTATCTAATTTTTGTATTGTTAATACATAATTTGTATTTTTTAGGATATAATGGCAACGTCACTTCTGTTACTATTAAAAAAAGCGATGTGTGCAGCTTTGTTTTTGGCTTAAAAAATAAAAGTTTAGTTGAAAAACTTAAGGACTTAGAAAATAATCTTATAATTGTTAGTTCGTGTAGCGATTCGTCATAAGATCAAACACAAGACATATAGAACATTTTCATCAAAATGAAAAAGGAT
This sequence comes from Tetanocera ferruginea, assembly GCA_958299015.1. Lineage (NCBI taxonomy): Eukaryota > Metazoa > Arthropoda > Insecta > Diptera > Sciomyzidae > Tetanocera > Tetanocera ferruginea. The sequence continues at coordinate 65,919,657 of OY282641.1, forward strand.
GGCTTGATAGTTTTTTTGAAATCCAAATAAAATGTAAGGAAATTGCTGGCAGACGTCAAAAGGAATTCGCTGAATGTAGTGAACGATCAAAGCGCAGAAAAACATCGGAAATAAAATTTAATATGTCTTGGAAAAATCACTATTTTTCAAAAAAATTATATATTTAGTTGCGGTCTTTATTTTCTGAGGAAGAATTAAGTTACGCACCTCAAATGAAAATAAGGTCATCAGGAAAGTTAGTCGAAGCTAGTGTTTTAAAGCAAGCTTTAGAAGATTCTGAATTTGCAAAAGAGTGCATAATGAATAGGTCACGTGCAAAAGTCTACAAAATAAGTTCGCTCGAAACTTTCCTATTAATGATGGATGCTCAGCTGACACGTGCGCAATACAATAAAATAAGAAATTACACAAAAGATGTTTTACCATCGTACACAAATATTCAAAAAGAAAAAATAAATTGCTATCCCAATGGAACCAGTGTTACGGAAACTGAAGCAAAAGTTCCGCTTCAATCTTTGCTGGATCACACAACATCGCGTTTTAAAAAGCACAGAATAATACTTCTTATAATAGTTCTTCATTAAAACTTGTTTTGTATTCGAAGTGGGAATTTGATGGCAGTTCAAGTCACACACAGTACAAGCAAAGATTTGTTTCTGAAGAGGCTGATGATAAATATATGTTTTTATCATGTTTAGCTAGTGAAGAAACGCACGTTATATGGCAGAATCCACGCCCTTCATAGACACGATTTTGTTAACTACAGTATATGAAAGAAACCGATGAACTTGTGAAGCAAGAAAAAGAAAATATTCATCTTCAAATTTAATTCCAACTGAAGTCAATTTAAATGGCAGGAGTTATGAAGTTATCCTATATTTACTATGGTTGATGGAAAAATATGCAACTCTTTATTCCAGACTAAATCAACCCTTAAATGCTATTTATGTGATGCTACAGGTCAGAATTTTAATAATACTGATCAAATGTTATTGCGATCTACAAAGAAGGAGTATGTGTCATTTGGTCTATCTGTAATGCATTCTTGGATAAGATTTTGTTAATGTTTTTGCACATTTCTTACAAGCTTCCAGTTAAGACATGGCGTTTAAATCAACAAAACAAAGAGATTGCTGAGAATAATAAAAAAAGAATTCAAAACGAGTTTTTAAGAAAAATGTTGGAAACTCAAATGATGGAAATGTTGCTAGGAAGTTTTTCCAAAACCACGAGATAGGTGCTGATAAAACTGGTATTGAAAATGAACTTTTAAGAAAATTTTATATAATTCTTCAAGCAATATCTTCTGGACATAAGATAAGTAAAAGTAAATTTCAAACATTCTGCCTTGAAACATCAATACTTTATGTTAGTCTGTACCCGTGGTATCCTCTGATACATGGAAGCGAAATTATCCAACACGCATTGCTTTCGAAAGGACAACTAAGTGAAGAGGCCCAGGAGGCACGAAATAAGGATTTTAAAGCTATAAGGGAAAAATATAGCAGAAAAACCAGCCGATTGGATAGTTACGAGATATTTTAAGTAACAAAAAATCATTTTATCTAGAAGTTTTAGATATGATAGAGGCTGAGTTGGTGAACACGGAAGTGGACTCTTCTTCTGATGAATAAAATTATGTTGTTGAATTCAAATATCTTTCGTTTCGATGCCTAATAATAAATGTCGTTTTTACGCTGAATTTTTAATAATATATACAAGCATTAATAAACACCTTGTAGCTGCTTAAAAGTCGTTAGAAAACAATCATTGGTGCTTAAAAGATCTTTTAATACTATTCTTATCCTCTCTGTATACTTTTTGTTATTTTCAATGACACTCATACTTGGTTGCGTAACAAGATTTTGTGCAAACAACAAAATCAATTTATTTTTCAAAATAACAAGGTTCCGCCAACGGATTCTGATAGAGGGGATAACAAAAATACACGTGTATCGGCGTTTTAAAAAATTACGTCGTGAGTCTTATTTTACGGGAGTTTTAAATTTCTCCCTTTTTGAACATTCTTATAGTGAATCGGCATACGAAATCATGTTCTTTTCATTTTAGGTATAATATATGTTCTGGAGTTTTATGTAAAATACTATGGGCAACATTTTTGTGGAACATTTTAACATAACCCATTTGAGATAAGGGACAAAAAAGACCCATTTAACAGGGATATAACGGGTTAAAATGTTTTGTTTTTTTTTATAATTTAATAATTTATTGCGTGTATATATCACGTGTATATATCAACTAAAAGCTAATATCTAGATAAAGTAATCATATATCATAATTTAAATATATTATAACAAAACAAAAATATTATATACAAGTTAGATTGAGATGATAAGATTGAGGAAACAAATCGAAAAACAGTTAGAGGGAGACAGATAGAGAGAAAAAGAAAGTGAAATAGAGAACTGGAACTTTATCAAATATTAGATGACTAGGCAATGTATTCCATAATTATGGATTATAATCTAACAGCATTTATAAAAAATAGTCTTGTGGAGCTAAGAAAGTTAAAACTAGGTATAATTAGATTTTGGCTTCTACTAGAGCGACTAAAATGGAGCTTGTCAAAAAAGTATTACGGGGTATTGGAGTGTATGATCTTGTGTAGAAATATGCAATTCCTGGCATTAGAGTAGCTTATTATATCGCACCCAAGTATATCATTTTTTTAATTGACCTAAATGATCAAATTAACGTAAGCCATACACATATCGAGTAGCGTGATTAAAAGCGATTTGCGACTTTACTTAAGACTGCGAGTCTTACTTGTTGTATACAAGTTCTGAAAATAATATGACAGGGACAACAAGTTGGATAACAAGTTTACGCCGAATATTAGTTGGCGTATACTCAGACGACATTCTAAGATTACGCAAGATGTAATAAATTGTACGGACTACATTGTTGATATGGTCTGTGCACGTAAGAGAAGCATTAATATTAAATCCAAGACTAACAACACTATTCACAATTTTCACGATCATATTACCCAATAAGACATCAGGAATGGATTCTATGCTAATTTTCTCCTAAGAGATAGGTAACACATACGACTTTAGTACATTAAGGTGAAGACTATTTTTTATAGTCCATTGATTTACACTTTGAAGATCTTCATTAAGTTTGCAAACTAAGTCTTCCAGGAGGTTTGTTAAGTCTTCCAGACAAGTAAATCTGGACATCATCAGCATAAGCATGCATTGATGCATATGAGCAGCAACGAAAAATGTCATTTACGAACATGAAGAAAAGCAGCGGGCCAAGAACAGATCCCTGGGGCACGCCACAACAAACAGCTTTAGGATGAGAATAAATAGTACCGACCTTCACTCTTTGTACTCTATTTGATAGATAGCTACTAAGTAGACGAAAGGCACTATTACAAAAACCAAAAAAATGCGTTAACTTTACACAAAGAAGTTCGTGACATACAGTGTCAAACGCTTTGGAAAAATCAAGAAAACATAAAATAGTAAGTCGACCATCATCATAATATGACCTTATATCATTACTTTAAGTGTAGCAGTCGAGCAACTGAAATATTTGCCTTAAAATTGTACTATAAGTCTGAATACACCAAAGCTCCAAAAAAAAACTTATAATGTGTTTAAGGATTATTAAGAGTTGGTTCTAAAATGTCCTACAAAACTCAGTTTTAGGGCATTAGTTTCTATAAAATAAATTTTTTACATAAAATTTCACTATAAATCACCATACAAAAGAAAGCTCTACATTTAAATTTGTGTATTTGAGGAAGCATTTATTTATTAAATTGTTCTTTCAGCTCTACACAATTCTTTACCGTTATCAAACTGACCAGCATATTTCAGCTATGAGAGAGTGAATACTCTTGCCTTTAAAGCGTTCTTCAATAGGTGCACATGTCTGATGAAATCATTCACCATGTTCATCAAATTCTGTTGCCAACTGTTGCTCGTAGTAATCAATATGAGAATTCAAAAAATTTTTTTCGACATGTGAAGAACACCTAGTTTTTCAAAAGAACTTAGCATGTTGTCAACGTATTTTCGAGCAGTTGGGGAACGATTTTTGCCTAAGAAACTGTTTTTCCTTTTACTTCTTTTTTTTTATTTTGCATAAGCTTCCTCATATCAGGGCCAACAAAAACACCTGTTATAATAAAAAGAACAGAAAGAATTGTTAAAGAAAATTAAACAATAAATATATTTAATTAAAGTGTTAAGTTTTTTAAAAAATTACCACCGATGCTTAGCATTGCTTGGTCGTTTGCTTTTCACGCGTTTGTGTTACGAGAGTTTCAACTTCATGTTGCTTTCAACCCTTCTCTTTAAAGTTTTTTGATCTCGCTCTCGCTCTCCACACTCATTCAAAAAGTAACCAAAAGCAGTTGGCGCTCTTTGACGTGCAGTTGTTGCTATAGAATGATGAGCTGCAAACCAATGTGTGCATATTTGTTTCGCCGCATGCAATTTCTTTACACATGTTTTTATTGTAGTTTTCCAATTTTTTAATTTACACATGAGAAAGACAGATATTTTAATATTTCAAAAGTGGCATTCAGAAGTGTGATAACATATTTTGTATGGATTAAAGATAAATTAAAAGTTTGAAAAAAGAAGTGTTCGTATTTCCCTTAAACTACAAATAAATGCCTCGACGTAAAACAAGTTTGACAAGGTCAACAGAAAATGCAAGAGCGATGCTCCGCGCTAGGAGAGCAAGAGCAGGGACGCAAAGAGAAAATTGTTGGTAAATTATGCATGCAATTATTTGCTTACACGACTGCGATTGGAGTGAGGCAGTGACGCACGTTGGGAAAAAATGGAGCAAAACGCGCGCATGGCTTATTATTTGCTGCCGTTTCTACATTTAATGACTTAAAATGCTGTTATTTGCACATGTAAAGAAGAATTTACTGAGGAGCAGCCAGTATGTTTTTGGTTTTTTTTTTTTTGTTACACCCTACACTTATACCCTACAGTTTAAAAAAAATATTTTAAATGTCCGTTTAAAATGGAAGGAAAATTAAAACGTTTACAATATTAGCAAAACACCATAAAATTATGAAAAATTCATGCCTGCTCATTGCGTTTTATAGTTTTGTATGCCTTTTTTTGAAAATAGGTATACTTAAAAAAAAATTTTTAATATTTATCTCCATATTTAACTTCACAAACAACCAGCATATATATGAGCAGATTTGTATGCGAGGTTACTCAACTTTATTTCAAAGCAGAATCGGTCTGCTGGCAGTAGAAAAAGTTTTGTACACTGAAAAAATATTTTCTTTTAGACAATTTTTTCTTTTCTTGTGTTTTGTTTTTAGTTTTAAATTAAAATATTGTTAAATAGGTTAAATATTAAATATTGTTGTTATATAGTCTTTGACCTCTGCAGGCAATTCTTTTTCTTTTTTTTTAGTGTATTTGGTGATCGCAAGTAAGTAATGAATGGATCCGAAGTGATCATAAATCTATAAAATATGTCAGTCATATTTGCTGTCCTATTTGTTCTTCTTGAATAACTGCTCTGGAATTGGTCTACCTTTCTGTGACGTTCTTCGTTAAGAATTTATGTTATTAACAGAAAAATGGAAAATTGTGATGTAGGGAAGCGAAATGGCGAATTTCCCCATACAAATTTTTGTAACTTTGGTACCATTTGGTATATCTGTATGAAATTAACTTGTAACAAAGATGTGCCACTCAATAGCTTAAATTCCAAATTTCAAATCATTCCGTGCACTCAAACTCGAGTTATTCCGTCTAAACAGGCTAAACAGTCCACTGTGCAGCGCAAGCATTTTAAAGTTTTAAGTGTTGATGCTTATATATTTAAGTCATGAAATTAAGAATTCTGATTTTTTGGTTATCAATATTTTATTTGATATTACTTATTTAAACCAATTAAAAAACAAATTAAAAAAAAATTAAAAAAAAATTAAAAAAAAAATAAAAAGCATTTTAAGGCTTTTATTATACACAGAATAACAAACAAGATTGCAAGAAGTAGCAAACAGATTTTGTACCATTTGTTTATAAAGCTTTATATTTTCATGTCCATTGTTTTGATCATTACCCGCGATTACCTGTGGAAGTTGCATTTGAAAGAAAATTGATTATTTTTTAATATTTTCTTAAAATTTATGGTATTTCAAGGAAGTACATCTCCTTATTTTGTCACAGGACCAAACTTTAAGGTATACAAATTTAAAGTATATTTTTTTGTAATTCATTGTTGAAAATTTCATTAAGTTTCACTTTAGTTTGAAGTTTTTATGAGCATTTTAGTAAGATTATATAATTAATGAAATTTTTGATTAAATATTTTTGAAGTTAGGCATGACTTTGGAGGACCATAAAAAAAAAGTGGTAAGGCCTATGAACTTAAAAAAAATGGATTTCTATCATTTAATATATCCCAAATCATAAAATCATTGCAAAAAACCAATAAATAAAAGTTGATATGTCATCGCTATGCGCGCGTTTTGCCTGATTTTTTCCCAACGTGTGACGTAGCTAGGGTTGCTGGGACCCGTGACGGAAACTAAATTGTGCACCCTTTAAGAAGGTTATACTAAACCTCATAAAAGCAATGCTTAAAAAGTACCACGAAATTTATATACATTTTTTTAATAATAGTTTACTGCTATGATTATTTTGTTAAAGTGCAAATGAGTAAACATTTATATTTTAATTCATTGTATTATTTATAAAAGTCGGTAACAATATACAAAATTAAGAATTTATCTCATCGATATTAATATATTTGATATCATTTGAAAGATAATTTGAAAGATAAAACAAAACTCAAAAATTGCGCTTAATTTCAAATTTGAAGTACATCTTAATTTGTTTGAAAGCGGGATTTTCCGCAATCAAGGAATTTTTCAAAATCTTTTGTTTACGCAAAATATTGACTTGCAATAGTGAGTAAATCCCCAAAGATCTATTTTGAATAATTTTGCATAATTGAGGAAAAAATAGGATGATGACCGTGGCGTGCAGGTTAAGTGTGTGGCTTAGCACGCTCGGAGCCCGAGTTCGATCCCCAGTCGCGGCGAAAAGTTTTTTCAATAAAAAAATGTTTCTGATCGGTCCTCGGAAACCTCAGAGAGTAGATAATGTCATGTAAAGCTTCTTGAGAACATGAACTTTAGCCGTTCGGAGTCGGCATAAAACATGTAGGTCCAGTTCTCGGTTAATTGTGTGCAAACATTTAATAACACACACAACACAATTGATCATAAGAAGCTCGGTCAAAGTCCTTTCAAGGGATGAAATGGCCAATTTGTTTTTATTTTTTTTTTTTTTGAGGAAAAAATAGGACCTGGAAGTAAAACGTTTACAAATTTACCCTCAGTGACTGAATAACAATTTAAATATTTTTCGAAATCAATCCACGTCTTCTGTATAAAAGATAAGATAAACGACCAAGCAATGCTTAGCATCGGTGGTAATTTTCTAAAAAATTTAACACTTTAATTAAATATATTTATTGTTTAATTTTCTTAAAGAAAGTCCGCCTATGTAATTCTGTAGCAGAAATATGATATTTTACAATTTTTTTCATAAAAATCGGTCCAGTAGTTTTTGAGTCTATTGCGCACTTAATATTTCCACTTCAATTTTATATAATAGTATAGATAAGTGAAAATTAGAACAAAATATTAAAATTAATTTATAAACTTTTTTCCTAATTTTTATTAATTTCTTTATAGTATTCTTTATACATTTCAGCTTCGACTTTAATAGACGAGACTGAGGTCTGCAACATTTGACTGCCTTATTCTCGAGCATAAATATCACAATATCACAGTGATACCAAATTGATATCAGAAATTTGTTTCATACTCATTATCTACATAATTCCGAAAGCAAACTTGCCATGGGAGGACAAGGTCAAAAGTCATGAATGGCCCAAAAAGTGCTGGCAATTCCAAAAAATCTGTTAATGCTTCACATTCGGTGACTGAGAACAATATTTTATTTAAATAATTAGAATAATTTTTAGAATAGTTTTTTTTAAACTTATAAAAACTTGATTTAATCAAGTTAAAAAATTGATTTAATCAAGTTAAAAAATTGATTTAATCAAGTTAAAAAATTGATTTAATCAATTGATTTAATCAAGTTTTAATCAATTTAATTTTTTTTTTAGAATGTTTTAAGCAAGTAATAAATTAAGCAATGATTTTTAAATTGTTTATGTTATGCAGGTTAAGAGCTGCAAATAAGGTTTGTTTGTCGATGTATAGTCTCAGAACTTAGTAATCACAAAATTATAAAGTATATTTTTATTCCTGACATTTATGACATGAGCACGGTTTTCAAAAAAGTTCTGTAGAAATGTATTGCTGGAGAACATGTTGGATGAAATGTCTACTATACTCACATGTGTGAGCACTTCTTAAGATGAATATTAGAAGTACAAAAGTTCTTTTTTTAAAAATTTATGGAATATAAAAAAAAATGTTTTTACATTTTTCCTTTTGTTGAAATTTGAATATAGTTTGTTTGGCAATTGCACCCCTAACCAATGAAAAATTAAATACCGAAATGACTTCTGTTTAAGTATGAGCCTATGTATTGAAAAAAAAAAATATGAAGTTAAAGTTTGTTTTAATAAAAACGAAATCCTGGTGATGGTAAAATATTTGCATTCACTTTTGCACCTTCTTGATATTCAATACATAAAACCGCAGTCATGAAATGTGTTCTGATTATTACAAAAATCAAAAATTGTGTTGTGAAAAGTTCTTTTGCCAAATTTTGCACCCTATTTTAGCGTGCACCCGGGGCGGACCGCACCACCGCACTCTTTGCTACGCTGCTAGAGTGAGGTCTGCCTTTAACTATCGACCTCACATTAATTATGAAGGTGGGTTTTTATTATTAGATATGCAACGGATATCCGACAAAAATTTACTTTTCGGCCGGATACCGGTGTATAACTTAGTATTTACACTCATTTATTTTGTTTTAGTAAAAATTATTTTAATATAGAATACACCAATAAATAACAATTAAACAGCTTAATAGGTACTAATTATTGCGGTTTTTATATACATGTGTAATAGTTTTTACAAATTTACTTATTATCTTCCTTAAATCATAAATTACATTCTAAGATAATCACTTTAATTATGAATAAAAGACAAATGAAAAATAAAACTGTAATAACCGCTGCTAATGATAGACGAGACAGTATTTATAATGATAAATCAAATAGATAACTTTTATTTATTAAATTAACAATATTTTAATTCCGAATGTAATTCAGTCAACTTTCACGAGTCGTCGCTATTAGTAGATTCATTTGCTGTCATCGTTTTCCCCGCTCTGTCAAATCAACAGCGTTGCCAGATCTCCACATCCCTCCGATGTTTTTCAGCTTCAAAGTCAATTTTGGATTAGAATTCTTCGAGCCGGAGTCTGCCTCGTCTGCCTGTAGTAAAGAACCAAATTCCCCATCGTTACCCCCAGCCTTTTGAGACTCATCCGTAGTCGTCACAGTCGGGACCCTTTTTAGGTGACTAATGTTTCGTCTAAGCACTTTATTGTTGTCTCCACGCACCATTACGTCATTTCCATTCCGTTCAATCACTTGAAACTCCTCTGGGTCAAATGTTGTTGTCAATTTGTTCGGAAGCACAACATTGCGTAATAAGACCTTATCGCCTACTCCTATGTCGCACTCCTTTGCATTACGGTCCTTATCACTTTTCTGTTTTCCCCTCTCTTTATTCAGAATATCGAGATCTCTCGCGCCCGAATCCAAAAGGTCTTCACTTATATCGCTGAAGGAAGGGAGTTTATCCCGCAAAAGTCTGTTAAACAGCAATTCTGATGGAGCTCTCCCAGTCGTGCCATGAGGAGTAACATTGTACATTAAAACAAATTTCCGAATCTCCTTTTTAAGATTTAATCCACTGGCATTCGCAATCTGCAACCGTTTCAAAATCGATCGGTTCATATTCTCGACTTCTCCATTTGCCTGGGGCCAGTAAGGTGGGGACGTCATCAATTCAATATTATTATTTGCGCAATATGTCTTGAATTCGGAGCTCACAAACTGTCGTCCATTATCAGCAGTAATTGACTTTGGATAGCCCATTCTACAAAATATTTCATCCAGAAAATCAATTATGGCACTTGATGTAATTTTTTTCAGAAACTTCATCTCCTGATATCTCGAATAGTAGTCAATAACCACGAAAATATAGTCGTGAGTTGGTAGCGGTCCCAACAAATCCATCGCCAGACACACCCATGGTCCAATTGGTAACGCACGCCTGCTCATTGGGGCTGGTCGGATTGGTTGAGATACCAGTAAACAGTCACGGCAGCGCTTCACAAACTTCTCTACATCGCGATCAATAAGAGGCCACCAAATTTTGGATCGAACTCGTCGCTTCATAACGCTCTCTCCTGGATGCCCTTCATGAGCCAATTCCAAAGCCCTTCTCCTTAAAGCTTCCGGTATAACGATCTTATTTCCACGTAAGAGTATGTTTCCCAAGGCGCACAATTCAAATCGAAATGGAAAGAATATATTTTTGCTATTCACATTCCATGCATCATTCTTAACGCAGTCTACGGCTTCCATAAGCTCGACATCACCCTCATTTTTCTCGACGATTTCCAGTAAAGACATCGCACATGGAACCGATTTTTCAATGATGGAACAAATGTTTTGTTCACACCTCTTGTCGAAAGTGTCCGAGTGTTCTATCATACACAGCCTTGACAACGAATCAGCAATATTTGACTTGCCTGCTTGATATATCACTTTAAACTTAAATGATTGTAACCGCAGCACCCAGCGTTCAATTCTTGCAGGAGGCTTTGAAGTTGGTTTGAAAATTGCTTCTAATGGCTTGTGATCCGTGACAAGCTCAAACTCGACCCCCGCCAGGTAGTAGTAAAACTTTTCAACAGCCCAAACCAACGCGAGGCTCTCCTTCTCAGTTTGAGAGTATCGACGTTCTGTTTCCGATAAGCTTTTACTAGCGAACGATATCACCTGTGGGTTGTTATCCTCAAACTGCAACAGTACTGCCCCAAGGGCAACTGGGCTTGCATCAGCTATCACTCGGATACGGCTCTTTGGATTGAAATAGGATAAAGTCGGAATATTTCCTAGTTGACTTTTCAATTTCCGAAATGAATTTTCTTGACTTGAACCCCACACGAACTTGACGTCTTTCTTCGTTAAACTCCTAAGCGGCTCTGTAATATCGCCTAGGTCTGGAATAAATTTACCTAGGTACGTCACCAGGCCCAGAAAACTTCTCACTTCCTCCTTGGTATTTGGTGGACGAAATTTTTGAACCGACTCGATTTTTTCGGGGTCTGGATTTATACCATCACTAGACAATATGTGGCCTAAAAATTTTAGCTTTTGCACTTTCCAAATACATTTATCTTTGTTGAGCAGCACATTGAAATTTTGGAAAATCTCCAACACCTCTCGCAGGTTTTTTTCATGTTGTTCCTCTGTGTGCCCAAACACAACAACATCATCAAGATAATTCAATGCGTTAGTACAAGAAGCCAAATATTTTCCATAGTTTTTTGGAAAATTTCCGGAGCCGAATTGACACCAAACATGAGCCGTTTGTACCTAAATATGCCTTTGGACGTTATAAAAGCTGTTATTTCTCGACTCTGCTCCTCGAGTTCAAGCTGGTGGTAGGCATCCTTCAAATCGAGTCTAGAAAAGTATTTTGCTCCTTTCAACTTGGTCATAAAAGAGTCAAACGTCGGCAGAGGGTAATTTTCTCTCAAGATTGCTGTATTCGCCCGTCTCATATCGATGCACAACCTGATGTCGCCATTTTCCTTAAACACAACCACTACAGGGGAAATCCACGCACTTGGTCCAGAAACTGGTTCAATAATGTCTCTTGCAACAGCTTCATTTAATTTTTCCTCCACCTTTTCCTCGAGCGCAGATGGAATGCGCCTTAGAGGTTGCTGAACTGGCCTAATCGCCTCATTTATTGCTAATTTTATTCGGATACCCTTTATTTTAGGAAAATGTTGAATTTTCTCAATCTGATTTATACCGCGACCTAACTTCAGGACGTTAAGCTTTATAGCCGTATCTCGCCCCAGCAGTGATTGTCTTCCGTTCTCAATGACATAGAATGGAGCAATCACATTTGAGCTGGCATCGACTCCTATTACCGCTTGGAAAACAATTTTAATCCTGAGTAAATCATTTCCAGCGTAAGCCCGAAACTGTTCTTTAGATTTAGTTCGGATGTCCCACATTGTAGCGTTCTGATTAGTCAAATAGCTCCAATCATCCTCACTCAGGAGATTGTGGCGCGAACCAGAATCAATTAGCATTAAAATTTTATGGCCGCCAATTAGACACTCAATCATCTCATTCATATCAGTTTTTGAATTTTTATCCGAAGATATTTTAAAACAACCATATTCTTGCGATTTCTCAGGGCCATCTTCGATCCTAGTCTCCTCTGCAACAAATTGTATCTTTGATGGGCTCAACTTGAACCGCTTTGTTTGTCTTTCCTCAACATCATCAAACCTGCGTTTATTAGCTCTTGTTTTGCACATGCGTGCGAAATGCCCGACAAATTGGCATTTGTTGCATTTAGCAGATTTAGCTGGACAGTATGCACTGTTTGGAGCATGTCCGCGTCGACCGCATCTGCCACATTCAATTTCCGACTTCCTATTCCCTGCTACCGAAGAAATTTTGTTTATACCGAACGATGGAGCCGGTGTCATCATCGACTCCGATTGATTATTGATTTGCTCATAGACATGGCACATCTCAATAATATCTGCCAGGGTATGCTCTTTCTCCAACAACCGTTTTTTAAGATCTTTAGGAGCCCAAACGTCTATTAGTTTATCCTTTAGGTTTATTTCCACAACTTCTGCCTTGGTCTCTCCGAACTGACATTTGGTCGCCTGGTTTCGCAATCTCAAAATAAATTTGCTCAAATTCTCACCGTCTTCAGGCTTTATCGCACGAAACAGATGACGCTCGAATGTGGAGTTCCTTTTTGGCGAAAAGTATTCCGTCAGCTTGTCGACAAGGACTCTAAACACATCCTCATCGTCATCGGTTACAGAGTCTACCAGTGCACCCGGAATATTAAAGATAACTTCTTGAAGTTGTGTACCGCCTAGATGAAGCAATTTATTTTTCTTTCTAACAGGATCCTTGATTTCTTCTGATTCGAGATACAAGCTGAATGCCCGAAACCATTTTTCCCATTCTGATCGAACAAGGGACTTATCCATAGCTTCACATAAGAATGGCGATATCCCCGACGCACTCATATTTAAGCCAACTGTGTCCTTGGTGGTTCCCACCAGTCTGACCAGTCTATGTAATTTAAAAAAACATAACCATTATTTCTTTTCCTCTTTTTTTTTATATGTTCTTTCTTTCTCTTTTTTTTTTTTTTATTTTACCTTTCAAGTGTAACAACCAGCAATGAAATTTGCTTGACAAATTAATGCCTTTCTTCTCAATCACAATTTCAAGTGATTTGAATAAACCAGCAATTAAAGCTTGGCAATTTATTGCCTTTCCAAACAGTCACAACATAAAATTTTCCTTTGTTGCGACTCGACCACAATTGAAGGCTTTCTAGTTTTCACTAGATCTATTCAATTTAATCGAATTAATATTATCATCAATTCAACAGAATCTTCGTTAAGACTTCCTTCTTCCTTTCAGCTGCCAAAATTGAGACAGCTTTGCGGCAAACGAACACACACACACACACAGCGCATTTCATGAAAAAGAAAAAACAAGTGCATGTTTTCGTATGTTTAACGCAAAATATCCAATATTTACCTCGTCACCAATGTAATAACCGCTGCTAATGATAGACGAGACAGTATTTATAATGATAAATCAAATAGATAACTTTTATTTATTAAATTAACAATATTTTAATTCCGAATGTAATTCAGTCAACTTTCACGAGTCGTCGCTATTAGTAGATTCATTTGCTGTCATCGTTTTCCCCGCTCTGTCAAATCAACAGCGTTGCCAGATCTCCACAAAAACCATTAAAAAATTATCTTCGACTTGCCCGAAGTCAAAATACTCCGGTTGAAGCTTATTCGAATTTATTTAGATTATATTAATTTGATGACGTAATTTTCAAAAGGGGATAGGCGAATTTTTTTCCAATTTTTCATATTACAAACTCAGAATACGTTTTATTTATCAAGAAAACAAGACTAATGTATGAACTTTCAATTTGATTTTGCAATACATTAATTTTTGTGTAAATTATGAAGGTTTTGATATTTTGGTGGCGTCACTTTCTATGGGAAGTATTCACAAAATTTTGTTGAATTTTAACTTCTATGTTTAAAATTAAAGCATTAGACAAATCTCAAGTCATGAAAATTATTTTATTATTATTTTATTAAGAGATTTGCAGTAAAGAGACGGTTGTAATCGTGTGGACAGATGAATGAACTGACAGTCAGACGGACATGGCTTAATCGACTCATGGTCGTGAAATAAATTTCGTGACAAAATTAATGTATCCGCTACATTATCGATGGTTAACCACTCGATACAGCAGAAAATTAGACTTTTCTCTTTCCTGGTAATGCCAATGAATCAAAAATGTTTTAAACTGAAGTGTTCAATAACTAAAAGACTGAAAAGATCTTCACTTTATTATCTGATACTATTTATTACAATTTGCTTCCAAATACAAATAATATCCAAATATTTGAACGGTTTATTATTATTGCAATTTTTTCAAGACTTTAACAAAGGTATTATTCAAAAAGAGAAAATGTCCGTGGCGAAGCCTCGGACCACTGTGGCCTGCTAGTTTCATATACGTGTGGCAGATAGAACTCTGATGTATGCTCTACGTGGTCGAATGTGTGATAGAGAGCACATCAACCCGCTCTTATCGCTCTGAACAAAATAAAAATTACGAACAAGTTTTTTGTCAGTCTTTGTTCTGCTCTTAACAAATAAACGAAAACGCCTAATGTTACTGAGGCTCATTGATAATTGCTATGTAAAGAGAATTAATAAACCCATAGGTTCTTCATCTGTTAATTCTGCGGTGGACATATGATGTGTAAAATGTGTTTCAACTCTTTTAAAAAAGAAGGTTACTCGTATGATGAATAAATTCAAATATAGAAAGAGCATGAATACTAAGCTATTAAGATGCGAACGTAGTGCTAACATCTTTATTAATGAAAGTCTTTCTTAAAGAACTTGGTCTCTTTTTAATGAAGCCCAGAAGCTAAAAATAGAAAAAAATTTTAAATTTATTTGGTTAAGAAACGGAAAAATATTTTTGCGCAGAAAGAAGGTGAAAATGCTGTTACTATTAACTCATGGGAGGACTTAAATAAGATTCATTAGTACTTGTTTGTTCTAATAACTTTAATCAAACTGTCAATATGAGTATACGTAATGAAAGTCCTCATGCAAATTTATTTAATGTAATGTTTTGTATTAATTTTCAGTCCGTTTCTTCTCACCCAAAAAAAACTAATAGCTTTTATGTAATTCAATTTTATGTAATATTAAAGTTCAAGAAAAAATGTTGATAACTTTATTGCACATCTTGAATCGTTTGTAAATAAGACGGATTTAATTTTTTAATAGAAATATGGATCTTTGAAGATGAAAAGACTTTGTACAATATTCCTGGTGTTAAATATTTTGCATCTTGCAATAATGATTGTGCGGCTGGAGGAGTTGTGGCATTTGTAAGAGTAGAATTTAATTGTGATTTTTGTTCTTATAACTTTTAAAGCTCGGACATCCTAAGAATTAGTTGTTTTATTGGTAACCAAAAATATTAATTTTCTTTGTTTATACATATTACAGTCCAACTCTAATCTTGACATGTTTTTTTGTGATTTTAATGGATTTTAATGTTCTGCTAAAGTCCGAAAATGTTATACTTCTAGGCGATATAAACTTGAATATATTATAAAACTCTTCTTGTAAACTTGTTTATGCTTGCGTCTTATGGTTTTAAATCATGCATCAATGAACCTACTCGTATATCTGAATTTTCATAAACAGGTATAGATCATATTTTTGTGCGGTTAAGTCTGTCATATTTTTTCAGACCATTGCTTGATTTGTTTTTACTTTGAAAATATTTGTGAGCTCTAATAACGTTAATGCAGCCTTACTTGTTCAAACCTCTTACGACGAAATTGATTTTTCTTCTTTGACCAATAGACTAACATATGAATCTTGGGGAAATGTGTACAGTAGACCGTATCACCTTGTATGGCAGAAAAGTAAACCTATTTTAGACCCCGCCGCAATTGTTAGATATTTGAAAGACTTTTTTGAAAATAATATTTTTTTTGTAAAGTGGTCCCTATGGTGCTATTTTGGTTTTTTCGTTTTATCTTCGGTGTTAATTGCTCGAATCGGAAAAAAATACCATATCTTTGTGTTTGTTGATGTTGTGCAAACATTTTCTGATTTTTTTTTTACCTCAAATGTTTTTTTTTCAACTGATTGCACAATCGATCTCAGTTCCTACCATATTATCCTGCTCCAAAAAATTAAAGCTTTAAAAAAATCATTATAACCATGGGAACAAGTAAAATCGAAATAATGGATTTTAGGATTTTTCTGACCGATTTTATGCAAAGAATAACACTTTGGTAGTGTCCGACCGAATGTGATTTTTTGCCGAAGCCGAAGCCGATTCTTCGGCAAAATGACAATAATCGGCCGAACGCCGAAGCCGAAGCCGAATAACAAACAAATGGTTTAAAGTCAAAAAAAATTTAAAAAATTTATTCTTTGCTTTTGTTATATATTCATTTACAATTTCAGTACAAAAAAACGTAATGAAATCATGAAATGCGAATTAAATGTAAGAGTTTTTCTACAAAATTCGGATGTTTCTGTAATTGATTTATTGACGTCAGGATAACGTAGAAAAAAAATTTTATCAATTTTCGACCCAGTCGAGAAAAGATACTTACTGATACTAACTGGGTCATTCCGCCGAGATTGATCACAAAATAGCGATTTCGGTCGGTCAACCATTTAAAAAAAAAAATTTTTTTTTAACCAATAATTTCGTAATGTTTCGGCACCTTAGAACTGCTTTAAAAAATATTTTTAGTTGTATTTACAAAATGGCGACCTTGCTTATCATGAACCACGAGCGATTTTCGGATTTTATGGAGTTTGCGGTAATGATCATATCTCAGCTCCTATTAAACATACAGTAATAAATGAATAAACATAATATTAATTATACCTTAGGCTATTATCTTGCATATCAGAAAAATTTTTTGGGATGTTACTTAATTTAAAAAAAAACGTTAAAGTTTCCGAAAATAATCGTAATTTTTGGTAACTTTGAAAAAATATTTTAATATAAAAAAGTGAGTGGCAGACCTATTTTTTTGGTATAAGGTACGTCTAAGTAAGAACTTAAAATATAAATTTTTAAAAGAGACTAGATCATAAACTTTTTGGGTTACATCGCTTTGAAAAATAAGAAATCTTAAATTCGCCCCAACTTTGGGGTCAAATATCTCCAATGGGCACGGGTGAAAAAATTTGAAATTAATGTTAAAAAGACTACGTAATAAGAGGATTCTGATGATATAAAAATTAAAGTGATGTTTATTGTTCATTTAAAAGATATAGCATTTTAAAATTCGTGAATTTTATTACATGGGGTATGAGTATTAAGGTGGGTCACCCCATATGGGGAAAAAAAGTTTGCATTTACCACCCCTGATATGAAAGCTTATGTTGAGAGGATTTCAGAACAATACAGATTTTTTATGTGATCCCGAAATCTGCCCCAAATGGTCTAACTTCACCAGTTTTAACCCGATCGTGAAAAGAAGTATATCTTTGGATATGTATCGATTAGTACACAAGCACCCCCAAAACTTTAAATTTTTTTTTAATATTACAAAAGTTCATAAAAAATCATTAAGCTATTGTGAAGAAACTATTAAATTTCATTCGTAGGAAAAAAGTTACAGCGAATCAAAATTTTAGTGAAGTTCGTTTTCGCTTTTGGACTTTAGCCTTTGGTTCATCTTCGTTTGGGTTCGTTTTTCATACCAAATTTCTTTACACTCTGGCCAGTCGTTCAAGCGTTATTGAGACATATATATTTTATTACTTTAAGCGCCCTCTATCGAAAGTTTTTATAACTTCTAAAAGTCTATCTTGTATTACTAGGTCCGAAGAATCTTCGTACAATTTTATCAAAAGCGCTCCAGTCGTTTAGCCAGTCATAAAAAAATAGTCTAACAAGCAAAGCAGCAACTAAAGGAAAAGGCACACAACCCCACACACAAGCGAACAAAATATTTTCAATACTAAAAACGAACTTCATATATGCTTTTCATAAAAAATGCGCTTCGTGAAAATTAACACAAACTTAACAAAGCTACCGTCTAATCGCGATGTTATTGAGTATCTTCTTTTTCTTCAGCATGAAGGTACCGAAAGTGTCGCCAAGCATAGAAAACTTTCATATTATAAGCTTTCGATAGAGGGCGCTTAAAGTAATAAAATATATATGGCTCAATAACGCCTGAACGACTGGACCGAATGTAAAGAAATTAGGTATGAAAAACGAACCAATTCATAAGAAATGATTTATCATTTAAATAAAATTTTCAACGAGTGAACACCAACTCATGAAAGAACAGAAAAGGAGAGAAAAACAAAACAAACAATGGAAAATGTTCCAAATGTGGAATTATGAACGGAGTTCACTGAATAATTCAAAAAAATTCTAAAAACTTATAAAAAAAAACTGCAAAGCAAAAACATTCGGCAAAAATAATCGGCTATCTCGGCCGAAGCCGAAGCCGATGCCGAAGGTCCAAATATTGGCTGATTATGCCAATTACCGAAGCCGAAGCCGAATAATCGGTCGGACACTACACTTTGGATCATAATAAAATTTTATTTTTTATTTTCAAAATCTCTTCGGATTCAAGGTGGCGCACAGTCATTCGTCCCATAGACAAAAATCAAAAAAATTTATGGCAGAGAATAAGAATGTTTTGATATCAATTGGAAGGTAAAACATCAACTAAAAATATAAAAAAAAATTATTTGTTTAGAGTTTAATTTACGCCCGCTATAGGTTCTAAGAGTTGATTGTTTTTCATGAATTTTATGTATTATCGCATCTTGAGAATCGGGTAAGACAAAAAAAATTATGAAAACTGCAATTTAAAAAAAAAAAAATAATAATAACATTTTTGTAAAGATAATAAAAAGGTCGAATTTAAGTTTTTTAAATTGTAAAAATAAAATTAAAAATTTTAATTTTACTTCACTTCAAAGTCACGCTTTTTAATACTTAAAATTGCAAAATAGCAATATTACTAAGACATTTAAAAAAATATGCATAAACTTCGGTAACATTTTTTTTCATATATCATTTGTCTTAACTTTCTACTAACAAGAACTAAAAAAATTTACTCCGCTTTCGTCCGCCTTTTAAAAATATTACTCTTTTTCCAAACATCAACTTTTGTTGTTTCTTGCTTTAACTCTTTTTCTTTGTAAACATAAAATCAAAACCGTTAAAAAATTAACCCTATATTGCATTGCATGTGAAAAGCATAAGTAATGTAATATAAAAATAACAATTGGCTTAAAATATCATAATTATTAAGAATTTTTTATAAAAATTTTGATTAATTTAATTAGAAATTCCTAAATACCTTAGAATTATTTTTATCCACAATTATTTTTATTAACTTTAAGCTTTATTTTGTTTAAATTTATGAAGTCGCCACTATTGGGTTAATTTTGTTTACATTTGACATAAAGCAAGTGGCAAAAAAGTTAAAAGTGCGATTGATTTAGTGCAAACATTATAAAATATGCCAAAACAAATATTATATGAAGATGTTATTGATTTGTGGATTACTAGTGATGTAACAAAAAGATCATTAAATATATATTCATTTTGTTTTTCCAAGCTCGGGGAATCAAGTTTTAGTGACGGAAAACTTCGCATTAATATATCTCGATTTAACGCCGAGATGACAAAAAAGTGGCGTCAAAGCCAATATAAAAAAGAGAGGTTACTTGAAAACCACTCTGCTTGGTTGAAGTGGACTATATTCAAGGAAACTAATTCCGATAATGTAAATTAATTCCGATAATCCATATTGCATATCGTCTTCCGTTCAAAAAGTGGCAAGTGCGAAATGAAAATAAAGAAATATATTTAGAAAACAAATATCGTATTCAGCGCGAATTTAAAGAAGAAATGGGTTTGATTATCGACCAAGGCAAGCAAGGATACGGTACTACGAACGATGGAAACACTGCTCGTAAATTCTTTTCCAATGTGGATACTGCAGCAAGAATAACAAAGTTGGATAAGGACTTGATTTACAATATGTCCTTAATATTGAAAGTTTTGTCGTGTGGAAAAACCATAAATATTAAAGACTTTGATTTGCTCTTGCTGAGAACAAGAGATTTATATCTTAAAAACTATAGTTGGTACTACATGCCCAGCTCATTGCATAAGGTGTTAATACACGGAACAGAAGTCATCAAGTACTTCGATTTGCCAATAGGTTATTTAAATATGATATATGTATTTACAAATTATTTTAAATTTTCTTCAAATTTGGAAAAAATCTTTTGCAGGTTCCCTTTCTGAGGAAGCTTTGGAATCAACTCATAAAATTATTAGAAATGCTAGACTTTCCCACACTAGAAAAACAAGTCGTGAAAATACAAATGAAGACCTTATGCGGTTTTTAATTTTGTCATCTGATCCAGGGATTGTATCAAAAAGGAATTTGATATCAAAAGTGCAAAAGCGAAATGATAATTGTATAGCAAAATATTTAGTTGAAATTAATATGGAAGGGACAGGCGAAGGAATTGGTTGTTATTTCTTCGATAAAACTAAAGAAGTATCGTTTCATATCCTGTTTATGTCTTTATATTAATATTATTACTAATAACTTTCATTATGCATAATATGTAAGTTTCTGAACACTTTCCTTAACAACTTTTCATTACGCAATAATTTTTAAATTCACTTATTTATATATTATAAATAATACATTTTATCTCTAGTTTTTCTCCCTGATAGTCATAAAAATGTATCATTTTATGGCAGTACTACTTTGCAGAATAATGAAGAAAAAATAAATGATAAAAACCCATTTTTTTAAAAACTATTTAAATTTAAAAAACAATTGTTTATTTAAATTTTTTTACGTTTTTCGATTCAGTATACTATTGTTCAGATACAAGCAAAATTTCATTCGATTCCGACCACTCCTTCTATTTTTGTCCATCGCTTGTATGGACTCGAATCACTGTGTGGCGCTCACAACTGTCAAGTTTCGCGAAAATGTGCAATCGATTTTCGTTAGTGACTGCTGTGTCCGAGTTATGTACTATTTGAACGAAACGCTGACATTACATTGGTGCTCACATAGAATTTTAATGATTTCGTCTGAATACTGTAGATCAGACAGTTGGTCTTGCTTTCAAACTGGAGACATGGCGGCTCAGTGATCTGAAATCTTGTCCAGTCGATCATTTCAGTGTAAGTTGTGCTGCTGTAGTTGATGTGGGGTTGGTGGTTGCGACCACGAAATTGCCGAATTTGACTTGTCATGTTTGACGAACTGTCGCATCCGGATCAGTTATCATGGATAATAATATATTTTCATGATGAAAATAGTACACATTGTTGTTAATAGTAGGTTTGAGAGCTACCTGTACGTTGTCCGGCAAATCACGTATCCAACTTATGTATTTAAACATATTGGGGCTGCCATAAATGACTTGTGGCTGGCTTATAACTAAAAACTAGAATGACGCATATACTTTGACGACGAACGCACTATGGGAAATTCAGCCCTCTTTTGAGGCCAAAAGTAAATTTTTCAACATTTTTGAAACTATTTGTTTTTGGTTGTATCTTAAAGGGAATGCTCAAAAGCATACAAATTAAAACTATGTTTACAGACAAAGTGGTTTACCGATGCTATTGCAACTCCCAAACAAGTAATTTCGAAATGAGGTAAAAATCAGATTTGGGACTTGCATTTAATGAGGTAATGCATTGACCATAATTTTATCATTAAACAAAATCAATGAAAATGGAACTTTATTTCATTACCATTAACTAGAGCAATTTTAATGCAATGTTTTTTTACATTACATTAATTTCTTAACAAAATAATGCATTAATTTCACTGTGCTAGTTGCAAAATCCATCAAAGGGGGGACCCAGGGGGATACCATAATTCGAGTGCGCTGTTTCTAATGGTGCTATGCGTTTTTTTATGTAAGCTCTAGTTTCCGAGTAATTTGAAAAACAAAATATCACTATTAAGGATAAAACCGAAGCAAATTTATTTTTTATTTTTTACAATTTATTAAAACTAAATCGATATAAATAGATAGAATAACCATTTTATCGACAAATATACATCAAATAAAAACAATTTGAAGAATATTTATTCGAATTAGTTGATTTAAGGGGGGACATTCGCGGCAGAGAAAACAGACCTTTTTTTAAAAATTCATAACTCAGTCAAAAACAAACATTTTTCCAAAATTTTTTTTTTTATTTTTGTAGAGAATTGAACAAACTACAAGAAAAAATTTCAAAAAAATACAGTTTTCACTCCAACATGGTTGTATAGAGCTCCAAACAGGCGGCAGAGAAAAAAACGGGGCCTCGTGGTTGCAGCGCTAGGAGTCGCAAAAATTGTCCGATCTGGAAATATATGACTTTTTTAAATCTTAACAAAATTGGTTCCACTTAAATGGATTCCAGTATACCCAAAACATATTACTATTCAAAATTATGTTCTAGCAGGTTTAAAGCTGTTAATGAGGTTTGTTTCATGATATATAGTCTCAGAACTTAGTAATCACAAAATCATAAAGTATATTTTTATTTTTGACGTTTATGACATGAACATGTTTTTCTGAAAAGTTATGGAGAAATGTATTGCTTACAAAACAACTGACGCCTCCATTCATAATACTCTTAAAATCATGCAGGTTTTCGAAACTTAATGGTTTAAGAAATGTCTACTATGCTTGCAAGTTTGAACACTTCTTAACCTGAATATAAGATGTAAACAAGTGCTTTTTTATAAAACTTAATGGAATATAAAAAAATGTTTTTACATTTTTACTTTTGTACTCCATCTTAATATCATGAAAATTTTAATATAATTTGTTTGGAAATTGCACCCCTAACCATTGAAAAATTACATATGGAATTGACTTGGGTTTTAGTGTGAGCGTTAATATTGAACAAAATTTAATATAAAGTTAAAGTTTGTTTCAATAAAAACGACGTCCTGGTGATGGTAAAAAATATTTTCATTCACTTTGCACCCCTTTGATATTCAAATATTAAACCGAAGTCATTGAGGTGAGTTCTTTATACTAAAAAAATCAAAAATTATGTGGTAAAAAGTTCTTTTGCCAAATTTTACACCCCACGGCGTGCACCCGTGGCGGTCCGCCCCCGCACCCTCCCCCCTTGCTACGCTACTGCTGCAAGTAGCTGTAGTACCGGTTACTGCAGTATAAATGCTTGCGATGGCATCATCATCACCGTCGTCTGGCAATGAATGCAAACGCGGACCGCATTGATCGAGGAAAAATGCTTTCGCATTTTCGGGAAAATCATTCTCAATTGAGCTTTGCAATGCGAAACACAAAATAGGACATCCCATTGGTTGGCGTGAAAAAATCGAGGATTCTTCGTATGAAAAGACGACTTTTTCAGCAAGGCATTTATCATTCGATTTTTGGTTCTCGACACAATTGGTATTTTTGTGCATTGCCACAATCTTGAAATTTTGTCGTATATATTTTCTGTGAATGCACTGCGTTTGACTTCTGAATTATGCTGAAGAAACAACACATACTCCACCATATTTCGTTTTGTTGGTAATTTTTTTTTTTGTCCAAGTCGCGCTTGCGGAAATGCATTTTGTTTAAATTAAGTATTTTGTGCACGTTTTATGTGAATTACGACTCGATATTATTGATTTCTTACATAAAAACAAGCATTTTTCTTCTTATATTTTACTATTTTGTGACTTTAATATAATATTGACAAAATCCAAAATTAGATAAAATAGAGATAAAATTGAAGATCTGTTCACAATAGATGCATTAAATTCGACTTTTGTTAGATTTGTTTTATTATTATGAATCCTTAAAAGTAACTTAGAATGAGTTTTTCCGTTTCTTTTACTACACTGAGAAAACTACATTTTCAAAACTAGCAAACGTGCTACGTTTGAAAACGTTTAACCCAGATTTTGCGCATCTAACGTTTATTGTTATTTTAAAAACGGACATTTTAAGAAGAGCTTCTAAACGTTCGTTTGATTTTCAACAATAAACATTTTACAATGAGCTGCTAAAACGTTCGTTTTGATTTTCTATAATAAAACATTTTTTAATGAGCTTTGAAAACGTTCGTTTGATTTTTTTAGAATGAACATTTTAAAGATACGTTTTAATTGCCTCGGTTGCATACACGTAGTTAATGAAATTTGATTAGATTTTACGAAAGTCAAGATTAGCCGATCGTGCTAGCGGTCGTCATCAATATACACTATCATTTTGTGTTCATCAATCAAAGCTCTAAAAATGTTGAAGACAAAACGCTGAAAATTGGCTGACCCAAAAAAATATTTTTACCACAAACATAATGTGAGAGGATACTATTAGGTTTGAAAACTTATTGAGAGCAAACAAGTTTATTTTTACTAGAAACATGTTTCTACTTTACGGTTACCATAAATAGTTTGCGTAAGCAAGTTACTTTGTAACGATTTATATATTATGTCCAGTCCACTAGCAACTTTGCTAATTTTATACAATAAATATATTATGTTTACGGTGACCAGTTTTGAGGCAACTTAGTTCATAGTAAACTAAGAATGCAATTAGATCGAGAGGAAAATTATTATTTCGTGGTTCAGTTGGTTAAGCGTTTCTTAATTTGATTTGAATTTTAATATCCCAGGTTCAATTCCCAAGCAAAACCGAGCTCTAATTCTATTTTATTTGTATTAAAATTTATACAAGTAAATAATGTAAGGAAAAATTGCATTTCATTTCAATTGACCAATTTTCCATCAAGAGGGTTTTGAACGCGGACCGTCGCTCATAATAGTGCAACACATTAACCATTATGCCAATCGCCTGATGGCGTGTGAGCGAAAAAAATTTAAACAAAACAAGCAAACCGATCACGAATATTGCATGAACATATAATGTTGTATACGATCATGTTGTATGTTTCTGACAAATATGATATGCTCATGGCAAACAAATTACTGTTTTTGTTGCAAACATATTGCGGCTGTTTTTTAACAAAACTATTTTTATATCACATCTATCAAAATATGTATACTGGCATAAGAAGCAAATATTGAAATGATTGTCACGAAAAAAGCAACATGAATAACACACAACGTATGGTCAGAATTGTAATTTTTATTTACAGTAAAGGGAAATATGTTTGCTACAATCAAAGTCGAAAATGTACTTTTTCTGCGTGCATATCAGTCACCAAACCATTGTTGCATTTTACAACAGTACGTTATGATGAGCTTCATCTTCAACATCATCACCACTAATATTGCTTATGAATGAATTCCGTAGTCACCATCAATTGAATCCGTCTCGTTGTAACTAACTGTGTACGCTTATTCTCTTCTAATTTCTAAATAATATCATAACAGAATCATCATCATCAAAATGACCATCTTCGCTCTGCTCTAAATCTATAAGTTCCAATATGTACTCATTTATATCGGATTCATTTCTTAATTTACGACCTCTACTCATATATCAGTACCTGTTAAAAAAATCGTAATACGAAACAAAAACAAAGAAGTAAAGCTAATAAAACAATAAAGCAAAAAAATACGATTAAAGCAAACGGAAAATTTCAATAGAAGAATAAAGTCATATCTACGACTACGAAGTGCGCGTAGTGCATGAGGTGCCACATAAGGCACAACTATACTTTTGTTCGTAAGAGACAAAAAAATATGAAACGCTAATCTAACAATAAATGTGTGTAAATTAAAGACTATGTTCCTTACTTGATTTTTTGTTTCGACCAAATATACCCTTAACTACTTTAATTTATTTTTTGAAGTAGTCTTGCTTTATTTTTTTATGCAGTCAACATTTTTTCACTTTTGCGCCAAATAACTCAATGAGCTGATTTCTGTATGTGTTGCCTCTGTGAGAAAACGAAAGCTTCAAACCAGTATGCCTAAACAAATTTATTATTTTTTCCAAACTTACTCTCGTTCAGACTTGAGAAGAAATTCTTTGGTTGTGCCATATATGGCACACTATGCATTTAAGGGTTAAGTTTGACTAGTTAAGTTCACTTAGTAAACTAGAACAGTAGTACATACATAAACCCAATGCTTACACTGCTACCAATACGAACCAATCAGTTCGTGCAAAACAAAAACAATGCAGGCATAAACAACGAAACAAAACAAAGAAAGCAGCAGGCACAGCAAGCACATTATAAGCATCTGATGATTGATTTTCTTATATAACAGCAAGCATTTTTCTTCTTATATTTTACTATTTTGTGACTTTAATATAATAGTGACAAAATCTCTATATAAAATCTCTATAATAAATCAAATGACAAAATTAGATACAGTGGCTCAAAGTAATAATGGAACAAACTAAAAAATTTTATTCAAATCCAAATTTAAAATATTTTTATGGTCCAACTGGCAAGTTTTGGTATATTTTGAAAAGAGTATGATATGGATAATATAAAATAATTATAAGAATAATGAATCAACAGTTCATTGATTTAAAAAAATAAAAAAACAAAATTAATAGCAAAAATTAACATCAAAGTAATAATGGAACACGACGTTAATTTCTAAAAACATAAGCAAAATTATTAAAAAAAATGCAAAGTATATATTTAGTTGGTAAGCCCTTCTGTTCAATAACCACTTCCAAATGATTTGGCATTGATTCACCACCTTTCGGCAGTACGACGGCTCCATATTCTTCCACTCCTCAATAAGGGCTGTTTTTGACTGATCACGAGTAGAAATTGTGTGATTTTTCAACTTTCCTTCGGGTAACTCCATGTGAGCTCAATAGAAATGAGGTCTGCAAAGCGGGCTGGTTTCCAAGACATGTGGTCAATTATGAAGAAGTCAGCTTCTCACATTATAGGCCTTTTGTCTCGGATCGTTTTCCTCATCATCATCATCATCATCATCATCATCATCATCATCATCATCATCATCATCATCATCATCATCATCATCATCATCATCATCATCATCATCATCATCATCATCATCATCATCATCATCATCATCATCATCATCATCATCATCATCATCATCATCATCATCATCATCATCATCATCATCATCATCATCATCATCATCATCATCATCATCATCATCATCATCATCACCATCATCATCATCATCATCATCATCATCATCATCATCATCATCATCATGCCTTTTTAAAAATAGCAAAAAATTCAATTTTTGGTGGAGTTCAATAATAATTGTTATAATGAAATAAAATTTTAACTATTTTTTTATGTCAAAATGTTAGTATGAGTAAGAAATTTAACATTTAAGAAGATGTCGGTATGCGTTCTGTAAAAAATGAAAAGTTACAAGCAAAAAACATGTTTTTTTTTACCAAAAAGGACCTTCAGGAGAATCAAAATTGCTTCGGCGGTTTTTGTAAGAATGATCCGGCCTACTACTCAGCGTGAGTGTTTGCTTTAAAATAATTAAATTTTTGCAAAATATTAACGATTATTTTAAAAATGTCCTTTATATGAAATCATTGAGCAAGCAATATTGATTTTGATAGAAATCGGTAATACAAATCTGTAATACAAATCGGTAATACAAATCGGTAGATCAATAGATTTAGCAAAATTATCAGAAAAAGAACTGATTTTCATGTTTTTGCCTTTAGCTCAAAAACTCGAGCTGATGGAGAAAAACGGAGTTCATATTTGAAATCTGGAAACCCAATTTGTCTATAATCAGCTGAAAAATCTCCGGCACCAGAACGTCCGTCGCGCAGTGTAATCAGTATTCATTTTGTATTGTTCATTTATTTTTCAAAGTGTACCATATCATAGTCGTAACGTCAGAACAATAAGTTTCAAATTTTTATTTTTTTGAAAAGAACTATGTTTTTTCATTGCACATGCTTGAAAATATAATTATGCAATTTTTTTGTAATGAAATAAATGTGAAAAATTTGAATAAATCAACCTTAATTCTAAAATAAGTTAAATTTAGAGTTTTATTTACTTTTCGCTAAGATATTATTCCAGAAAAACGGAGAAATAAATAAATACGGAAATGTGCGTGTATGTGTCTGGGAAAAATGCTTCTTTAGCAATTCAATTATTTCAATTCAAAAAAGTACAATTTGTCTATTTGTAAAAAGACAAAATTTTCTCAAAACGAAAATGTGTGTCTTTGATAATTTACCTCCCCCCAAGATTTTTTTCAGATCCGCCCCTGATTAGCACTCATTGTTAAAAATATAGTTGGTTTTCGAAGACTATTTTATTACAAAAGATGATATTATGTATATTTTCAATAATCTCAGAAAAAAACTGTCTAGAGGTATTGACAACATCCCAAATTTAATTTTAAGAAATATTCCTGAGTTAATAATTCTAGACTACTGCACGCTTTTCAATAACATGCTCAACAATTCATACTTTCCTTTTACATGGAAAGTTGCTAAAGTTATAATTTTGCCCAAAAAAGATAAAGATACATCAAATCCAAAAAATCTTCGTGCAATAAGCCTACTTCCAAACATAAGTAAAGTTTTTGAAGTTTGTGTGAATAACATTATAATCAAATTCTGCAAAAATAAAAATTTAATAAACGATAGGCAATTTGGTTTTAAAAACAAACATTCTACAATCCATGCCATAAATTTACTTGTTTCAAACATCAACTGGAATCTAAATAAATCTTTATATATCTTTATATGCCTGCTTAATAGATTTCGAAAAAGCTTTCGATAACATTTGGATTCCGGCCTTAATATATAAATTATCAAGATACAAAGCTCCTTTACATATGATTATTCTTATTTATAATATGTTAAGTAATAAGTCTTTTCAAGTAACTTACAGGGACTTAATAAGTACAAAGACGTTTAGTATAATAAATGGCTTACAACAAGGTACCGTAAATTCTCCTATCCTGTTTAATCTCTTCATTTTTGATCTGCTTAATAAAATTGACAACATAATTGGTTTTGCTGATGATATCATAATTTATCATCCGGATAATAAAGTTCAAAAAATTAACGAAAAATTGCAAAATTATTTCAAGATCGTTGAAAAATATGCATTAGATTGGAATATGAAAATAAATGATAATAAATGCGAAACTATACTTTTCCGCCCTCCGGTAGGTAAATGTAACTACAATATAAAAAAAAAAAATGGAAGGACTTAATCTAAATGGAATTAAATCTAAAGATAATGTTGCTATTCCAAACAAAGAAATGGTGAAATATTTAGGCATTAACCTGGATAAATTTTTATATATTAATAATCATATTAATTTACAAATTGTAAAAGCAAGGAATGCCTTCTTCATGCATAAAAGGTTATTCTGCTCAAAATTCATAAAACCTAGAGTTAAAGTAATATTATACCAAGCTTTAATTCGTCCTATATTAACATACGGTTGCCAAATATGGTTTAACATATCTCCATCTTACATGGAAAAAATCAGAATCTTTGAGAGAAAATGTCTTAGAGCATGTACATCCCTTTATAGATCTGCAGATACGGAATTTACAAAATATGTATCTAATAAACGATTGTATCATTCAGCCAAAGTAAGTAGAATAGATAATTTCATAATACATCTCATTAGGAATCATATCGTCAAATGCTTTGAATGCACAGATAATAACTTAATTTTAGCTCCTTATTATGCCGATGATGAGTATATCTATTCTGCATTACAAAATGGTTACGTACCACCTGAGGCCTTTTTATATTTAGATAGAAATGGTCTTATCCAAAACACATTTGGCACTCCTATTTTTTACCACATAAAAAGACGTGCCAATGATAAAACTGTTCAATGCAATATAGCTACAATCGAAAATTACAGATTTAATATGAGCATCTACTTTGAAGATAAACATATAAAACAAACTGCAAATAGTAAAAAATATTGGTGGCTCACTCAATAAACACCTTTTTCTTTTTACCCCTTGACTGACTCCCACTCCGCATAAAAAATATCAAAGTTATGTTTTTTCTATTTTAAATTTTTCTTAACATTAATGTATATTATTAAACACATATATTGTATCCAAATTGTTAAATAAATTAAAAAAATTAAGATTCTTTATGATATTAAATATACTAGAGAGCTCGTATATGGGACAGTGTATTATAAGCTAAATTTACTACTGCTTGTTTATTTACAGTTTAAATTATTAAAAATTTGGTTGAAATAAACGCTTTTAAAAAAAAAAAAAATATAGTTGGTTTTCCCAACTGTCGTATCATGGCGAATAAGTCCTTTTTTCGACTTTTCCAATAGTGCATAGAATTCTATATTGATTGCAAAAACGCCAAATTTTGATCGACACATTCTTCAAGAAAAGATTTATTTTCTATCATTTTCAGAGTAATGTTATCCGCATTTGCATTTACTTTGAATGTACAATTCAGACCTTGAATAACTCTCAGTCGCATAATCTTAGCTGCCATATAAAGTACATGATATGGCGTAAAACCGCGACGGTCTCTGCGTCTGAGTTCACTAGTAGCCATACTAAAAGCTGTAGCTTTGGCACCGTCTTTGCATACTCTGGATTGGCCGTAATATATGGCCGGAAAAGATAATTCTTCAGCAAACGCATCAAAAAACAATGCTAACAGGTCGTATGTTTTGACCGGGAGCAAAATCTTAATATTTGCTTTCATTTCAATACATGGTATGGTGCTGAGCCAATAGCAGATCATTGTCGTTGTTATTATCAATTTCTTCCAATTCGTTGTTCGTTAAAGTTGTGGTAGCTTCTTCATCACGACCAATATTGTGCCTCTTCGGAAAACTGAATTTTGTAATATTTGTATAGCGGTGTTGTTACCATAAAACGTAGCCAATCTTAATATATAAAAGACAAGCGTCCTGCTCCGTGCCCTATATCGTAAAAGATGTTTAGCCTGGACCAGAACCTGTTGTAAAATTATCCGTTTGAAATTTTTGTACTTACTAAACCTTTTGCTCTATATCGTAAAACCTGTTCAGCCTGTACCAGAACCTGTTGTAAAATTATCCATATGAAATGTTTGTACTTACTAAACCTTTTGCTTTATATGGTAAACTTGTTCAGCCTGGACCAGAATCTGTTGTAAAATTATCTATTTGAAATCTTTGTTCGTACTATACTTTTTAGAACCTGTTCAGCCTGGACCAGAACCTGTTATTAACTTATGTATTGGAAATCTTTGTACTTTAAGACCATCGTCATTTTCCTCAACTACTATACATCAAACATCATGTCTTGCTATTACAGTGCTTCTTAATTAACAGAACCGCAACCTATTCGGTCTGCATAAACTGAACAGCAATTATTACATTCAGTGACATTGGTGTCAATTGGAATTGCTAGAATTAAATCACAATGTTCGGTCTTCTGATCCAAGTTTTAGCGATTGGCTACTCAAGTTAGGAAATGGAGATGAAGATATCATAGAAATTCCAGATTATTTTGTTTAAAATCTGGAATTTCTATGTTGTTTGCTTGTAACAATTTTTTTGAGCTTATATTCCCATCATTTAAGAAATAATTATGGTGATCGTGGCGTGCAGGTTAAGTGTGTGGCTTAGTACGCTCGGAGCCCGAGTTCGATCCCCAGTCGCGGCGAAAAGTTTTTTCAATAAAAAATTTTTCAGATAGGTCACCACCTCTCTGCAGACAATGGCAAACCTCAGAGAGTAAATAATGCCATGTAAAGCTTCTTGAGAACATGAACTTTAGCGGTTCGGAGTCGGCATTAAACGTGTAGGTCCAGTTCTCGGTTAATTGTGTGCAAACATTTAATAACACACATAACACAATTGATGATAAGAAGCTCGGTCAAAGTCCTTTCAAGGGGTGAAATGGCCAATTTGTTTTTTTTTTTTTTTATTATAAAAAAAAAATTATACTTTGCACATCAATCACAATTCTCACTTTATTTGCAAAATTTATTAACACGCGATATAAAAAAATTGAAGGCTACTGTTGGGCATAAAATCGAAAATCTAACTAAGTTAAACGTTATATATCTCCCTAAAATTATTTTTGTCATGTTGGCACAACTTCACTTCATAGCACCAACCTATTTCATTTTAGAAAAAATCTTTGGAAAATTAAAAAAAAAAAATTTTCCGAAGTGTCCAATATAATGGACAAGTCCATTGAAAGGGTTAAATAGATTTTTAGCGATACTTTGAGTCCGAGTTACATCAACCGTTATTCCAAAATTGCTATCCTGTACCCAAAAAATTCCGATGTGAACGAAGTCAACGAGCAAGTACTAAATATTTTAGGTGGTGACACTGTGAGAGATTTGAGCACGGATTAAATTGCAAACAGTGATGGTAACGATAAACAAAATTACCCTGTCGAGTTTTTGAATGAATTTTATCCTTCAAGAATGCCACTGCATAAGTTAAACCTCAAAATTGGAAGTATTATAATACTTCTTCGAAATTTCCATACCAAAAGAGATATCTGTAATGGAAGGTGGTTAGTTTTGAAAAACGTAAAAATTTAATTAATCATCGCACAAGTATTGACAGGTGCACTGGCGAACATTAAATAGTTTTCATACCTACAATTGATTTGGCCCCGACAAACACAGATTTGCCTTTCACTCTCCGAAGGCGACAATTTCCAGTTAAACTGACATTTTCAATGACAATAAATAAATTGCAAGGTTAAATATTGCAAAAAGTAGGAGTTTTTCTAAAAGAACTGGTATTTAGTCATGGGCAATTTTAGCGGGCTGATGATGTAAAACTAAGCATT
The DNA here is from genome assembly GCA_958299015.1 of Tetanocera ferruginea. NCBI lineage: Eukaryota > Metazoa > Arthropoda > Insecta > Diptera > Sciomyzidae > Tetanocera > Tetanocera ferruginea. Next base: position 65,952,798 of record OY282641.1, read on the forward strand.
ATAGATGGCAAGGTACAAGGTTAATTGGTTAAAATTCTAAAGCTTGGTTTTCACTATGTCAATTTCAATGGTCAGTTGTTGTCAGTCACATGAAAAATGCCAACACGTTGTCATTTTTTTCTGTTTGACAATGGCGAAAAATAGGAAAAACTGATCTCTTCACATGTTTATAGCAAAAATTGCAAAAAAAAATGTTATTTATGTTATTTTTTTAAACTTTTAAATTTCATGTCAAACAAAAAATGACTAATAAGGAAAGGTCCCTAGGTGACAGTCTCCGATTTGAATCATTTTCGGATATGTGATAGAAGACAAAAATCTAAGGACATATTTTTTTATATGTGCTCAATCGATGGTTTAGGGTGTCAAACTCGCGTTCCAAAATCAGCGAAAATTTCGTTTTTTGCTTTAATTTCGCTATTTTCCATGGAAACATTTACAAATTTGGTACCAAACGAAAGCCCTTACAAAACCACACACGATGGCATCAATTTTACATAAGAAAATTTTGTTGTAATTTTGTTGTTGTAATTTTTAGTAATGTTGAGTCGATATCATAGAAGTATGTTGATACAATTATTTCATATTAATTTATGTTGGATTTAAGGCAGTTTTTAAACTTACCTTTTTTTTGTTTTTTTAAATTTTTTTACTGTGTATATTAAAATTTTTGTTTTATTGAAATGCATTTATTAACTTTAGAGAAAAAATTTTATTACACTAAAAGTACCCAATATGGGTATCAAAAATTTTATTTTCTTATGGCCTATTCTTATGTTTAAATATTTTATCAAAAAAGTTGACATTTCATAGGGCTTCCATACAAAATGTGTGTTTTTTCTTGTAAGTGTCATCGCACCAGTAAACAATAGTTTTAATCATCCAAAGTACCAAATATGGACATTTTTACGATATGCAAAAGAAATGGAATGCATTTTTTCATATATCTTTAAAAAAAAGTTTTTGATTTTTAACAGTAAAAATCATAAAAATCTTCTCCTAATTTCAAAACATCAACTTTGTGAATGAATAACTCATCAGATATGAAAATAATTTTTTTTATTTAAATTTTATAATAAAAAACATTAATTTTAAAATAAGTTCACGTCCTTCAAAGTGCATTTCGGCTTAAATTTGATTTGATATGGTTTTTTTAAAATAACATTATATTTTTGATAGATCTTTAAAAAAGTACCACTCACTGCAATTTTTAGTAAATATTTTTTAATTCAAAATTTGAATTATTATCTCTCATTAATATGGTTTACTGTAAAAATGTATAAAGAGATAAGAATTATGTAAAATATTTTTTGTTTTAAAATTTGAAAAATTAACAAGGGGGTACCGTTGTGAAAAGTGAATATTTAAGTCACTTTTGTGCTTAACATCTGGTATTTCACACAAAATTAATTAAAGCATATTAATAAAGGATGAGATTCAAAATTTTGAATTAAAAAATAATTAATAAAAACTTGCATTGAGTGGTACTTTTTTAAATATCTATCAAAAATATAATGTTATTTTAAAAAAACCATATCAAATCGAATTTAAGCCGAAAGGCACTTTGAAGAACGTGAACTTATTTTAAAATTAATGTTTTTTATTATAAAATTTAAATAAAAAAAATTATTTTCATATCTGATTTATTCATTCACAAAGTTGATGTTTTTTTATGTTTTTTATGAAGATTTTTTTTAATTTTCAATCTTCAATTTTTTTTGAAGATATATGAAAAAATGCATTCCATTTCTTTTGCATATCGTAAAAATGTCCATATTTGGTACTTTGGATGATTAAAACTATTGTTTACTGGTGCGATGACACTTACAAGAAAAAACACACATTTTGTATGGAAGCCCTATGAAATGTCAACTTTTTTGATAAAATATTTAAACATAAGAATAGGCCATAAGAAAATAAAATTTTTGATACCCATATTGGGTACTTTTAGTGTAATAAAATTTTTTCTCTAAAGTAAATAAACGCATTTCAATAAAACAAAAATTTTAATATACACAGTAAAAAAATTTAAAAAACAAAAAAAAGGTAAGTTTAAAAATTGCCTTAAATCCAACATAAATTAATATGAAATAATTGTATCAACATACTTCTATGATATCGACTAAACATTACTAAAAATTACAACAAAATTTTCTTATGTAAAATTGATGCCATCGTGTGTGGTTTTGTAAGGGCTTTCGTTTGGTACCAAATTTGCAAATGTTTCCATGGAAAATAGCGAAATTAAAGCAAAAAAATGAAATTTTCGCTGATTTTGGAACGCGAGTTTGACACCCTAAACTATCGATTGAGCACATATAAAAAAATACGTCGACTTTAGATTTTTGTCTTCTATCACATATCCGAAAATCATTCAAATCGGAGACTGTCACCTGGGGACCTTTCCTTGTAAGTGAAAACCAAGCATAAGAATTTTTTTACTAGAAATGTTGTATATACGGAAGTTTTATAAAAATAATTTAATAAACATGTTTTCAAATAAAAACCTTTGTATATAAATCCAATAAATTTTTTGTCGCATTTTGTACTCTGTATGGTTCCTTCCGTCGTAGGACGGGCTTTTACACTAGTCCTTAATAACACGTTTGTTCACTTGTCCCCATAGGTATTAAGATTTATGAATAATATTTCTTTTGATAGAAACATTAAAAGAATAGTCGTCATCCAGTTGTCGTGGTAGCTGCTTAACCATGTTATTAACATCAACAGGAACGTTAATGACTTGACCAATGATTTTTAAGTTTCAGTTTCTTGCCGTAGTCGACGGATTTGCATAAACGGAATTCTAGGCGAAATCAAACGCTCAGTAATAAGATCCAGCGGTGGTAAATTGAGTGGAGGGTCTAGATATTTGTATCCATTTGATTTGCTCAATAAGGGAATTTTTTTGCAACATGAAATTGTTTGCTTGCACGTTTTACACAACTGAAAGTTTTTTACCCGGTCAAAATCCGGTCAAAATCCAAGTGGTATAAATTGTGATTTTACTATAGATAAGTCCTCCTTAAACCACAATCTATCGCACACGTCGCATAAAGTGTTTCAAACTTTGCAGGTCTTACATACTGTTGTTGACTGCGCAGTTCTGCAGGGTGCAATGTCGATGGTTGATAATGGACATTATTAATTTCCCTAGTAATTAAAAATAAACAATATATAAAATAGAGTAGCTTACAGCTTATTTCAACCAGCATCTATCAACAAATTTAAACAGCCTTAGCAACTAATATTAAGCAGACATAAAAACAATTTTATAAATGCTTTATAATCAACCATATAAATGGTGAAATGGTAAAAATGTCGTTCTTGAAGTATAAATAAAGCCTCTTTATAAAGTTTTAAATTTTGGAGTTGTATGGGAAGTTGGCTTGTCCTTGGACGGATTCCTTCTGATCCTGTGCTTACGTACAACACACAGACGGACAGAACTAAATCTATGCAAGAGGTGACGCTGATCAAGAATATATATACTTTCTATACTACACTCGCTTATTTCTAGGTGTTACAAACGTTTGCTCAAAGACCTTATTGGTTTAAAGTTTAAAAAAGACCAGTCCATTTCAATATGACGGGATAAGCTCAGGTGCAAAGTTTCTCTTGAAATAAGGTGGGCCATTGATTTTGGTTGATTTTGTCGATTTTAACTGTAACATAGATATTTTAAAAATATTTAAGATAAATTAAGGCATATTTGATAAATTAAAGCATTAGACTAACAACTTGCATTTATATAATTTTGATACCTGTTTTAGTGTAGTTGCAATGGCTGTTAGTATTTTCTATTAGGTGCAGGTTGAAATCAGTTGTGAGGCACTGTATATTAAATTGCTAAGTATGAACAATTCTATGTCAATAAGGAATAAGCGCTAAAATCGAGTTAGGACAAAATGAAATTATTACTTTCATTGCTTTTTTTCGCAACGAAATACACTAGCAAATTTTTATGGATGGACCTTGAAAATTAAATGTTTGAGGCCATCAAATCTTAACAACAAAAGTCAGGGTACCATTTTATTAGAGAGTAATTTTCTTCTGAAAAATGGTCTTCTGAAATTTTGAAAATGAGTTTAGTTGTTATTCCTTGTCGACACAGAATTTAATAAGCACCTCTTAAAATTCACTTACATTGTTTGACCTTGCTGGCTCCTCATCTCTGAGGCACATGATGTATATCATATCATATATCATTGGGCTGATCACCCAAATCTATTTGCCCATAATGTTCAAATATTATTTGTTGAATATGAACCGTTTGAATATAATATTTTAATGTGAACTTACATTTCTTGAGCTTGCTGACGCCGCAGTTTTGCAGCGTGAGATGTAGATGGTTGATCATCCAAATTAATTTTCCTGGAGAATACAAATTTTCATATAAACAAATAATTAGTTGTTAAGTATGAAGAGTTTAATTAGGATATTTCCAGCAGTTTCATACGTGATTCTATTCGTAGTTGACGTGCGCTCTCTTCGTCTATAGAAAAGAATAATTGCTTTAACTTTATTAAATCAAAATTTTTTCTGAATAAAATATAAATATTAATATATATATTTAAAAATATTTAAAAAAATTTTTAAACGTCGAAACGACTCTTACTATAAAGGAGCTATGGCTCCTCCTAAAGAAAAACGATCCTTGATTGGAAAAAGTGATCCTCCACGTGGAGGCCAGTGCTATCAAAATTATTGGATTCCACTTGATGATTCAGATGATGAATCTGACAATGAACAAAATAATGATTCTCAAGTTCCAAATGCTCAAGAACAAAAAGTGAAAATTCCTCCAATTAATATCATTAACCATAACATTGAATTTGTACATAAAATGCTAGCTGAAAAATTGATTGCAAACTATTTCGTAAAAAAAATTTCCATTGGTGTTAAAGTTATGTGTCAAACCATTGAAAGCTTTTATTTAATAAAAACTATTTTAAGTGAGAAAAACTGTCAGTTTTTTACTCATGGCTTAAAAGAAGAGAAGCTCTTCAAAGTAATGTTATTCGGACTTGATTGCAAATCAGCAGAAGAAGTGAAAACTGAACTTGTTTCTCTTAATTTGAAATGCAATGATGTTAAAAAAATAACAAAAACTTATGAACACTATAATGACACTTTGTATATTTTGAAAATAATTCGGTTAAACTAAATGATTTGCGAAAGAATGTAAAGTTACTGTTTCGCACAATCGTGAGATGGGAATTCCAAAGAAAAGTGAAAAATAAGCCTGTAAATGCCATTATTGCCAAATGTTTGGTCACGGTGAAAGAGGCTGCTTTATGAAGACAAAGTGCTTAATATGTGCTGGCAGACACAAAACTTCCGAGTGTAATGAATCAGTTAAGATAAAATGTGCTAATTGTAAACATGATCACAAATCAACCTCTTTTAATTGCCCTATTCGAGCAGCATATTTGTAAATTAAAGCAAAAGTCAATAAGACTCCTCATGTTCAAGCGCCCACTAACAAACGCTCTTACAATAAACCGGTTTTTACCGAAAGTAGTTTCCCCCCACTGCCAACGAATTCATCTGAGCGAACGCAGCGACCAGTGAGACCAACTTATTCAGCAACTGCATGGCATTCAGCTACATTCAACGCAGCGCAAGAGAATATCAAATCTAACTTGTTTACAGAAGAAGAAATGTCACAACTTACTCTAGAAATGATCTCTAAGCTAAGCAACTGTAGTTCAAAAGAGCAACAATTTCATGTTATTGCCAGTGCTGTCACTTGAAAATTTTAAATAGTGGTAGAATTTGCTCTAAAAGAGTGGTAGATTTAGACAAATAGTGGTAGATTTTTTCTTCTACAAAAAATTTGATTTATTTGCTATAATCTCATAAAAATTATGGTATAGCTTTATTTTGACGTTAATGAAATGTAAATGCAAAAAGTACAAATTATTCCCAAGTTATTTTCGAAAAAAGCATTACATCCATTATTAATAGTGAAAACCCGATCATAAAGACAATTTAAATGTGAAATTCAAGGTAATAGAATGGTCTCCCGCCATTTTCTCCAAGAACATAGGCTAGCTCACGAGCTCAACCCACCAGGAAAAGTGGGTCATCTCATAGCTTCCTGTCACAAACTCTTAGATTCGGAGATCATGACTTTTCATTTCCAAACGTCATATATTTGTTTTGTATGAAAATGCAGTGATTATAATCCAGAAGGCAAGAATCTACGTAGCTTCATTTGGCAATAAACGAGAGATTTTAATTTTTCACAGTTAACAGAGATTTTTGTCATGTTTTGTGTCTGTTTTTCAACTATTTTTTTTTCTTTTTTGTTTTGTACACATCCCTTTTGGCTTCCTGCACATTACCTAAAGTAACAGCGCCTTTTTAAATTATTTAAGCAGCGGGAAAAGATGAATCCCTTATCTTATTTTTATACATTTTGAGATGCCCTGGCTTGCGAACCTTATATATACAAATATATACACTTTGCATATTCCCGTAAATCCGCTGCGAATTATGAGCTTCAAAGTACGAACCAAACCGCAAACAAGTCAAGAGCAGACTAGTATCTGGAAAAAGAACTGAAAAACAAATCTAATAACTTTTTGTTTTTCATGGATTAAAAGATGTTTTTAACATTTATTTAATATAAATAAAATTTTTTAAATTTAATCACATTTAAAAAATTACCCTGTCTCGACAAAATGTTCCAAAAATATTTATATTATAGAAACAAAAACTTGAAATTGTTATGTTAAAATGGGTATATCAGAAAAATTATGACGAAAACGAAATAGTGGTAGATTTTGGAAAAAGTTAAATAGTGGGTGGTAAAAGTGGTAGAAGTTAAAAAAGACAAAAAAGTGGTAGAACTACCACAATATTGCACAACTAGCTATAAAGTTTCTTTATAACAATAATAAATGAATTCTTTCAATAATTTAAAAATATTTTTCTGGAATTGCCGAAGCATCCGAAATAAAACCATTGAAGTTTTTTACTTTTTAGATACCAATAATGCTGATATTTGCCTTCTATCTGAGACTTGGCTGAATAATAGAGATAAAATCTTTCATTCAAATTATCATTGCTTTCGGAGAGATCGTATTAATCGTAGTGATGGTGGCGTTGCAATATTTGTCAAAAAAAATTAAGCTTTTTGTGAGGTTCCTCATTTGAAAACAAAAATGATAGAAAATATTGGTATTTCAATAACTTGCAGAGATAATTTTAAGTTAAAGATTTACAGTGTTAATTTTCCTGGCTGCACAAACACTTTTGAAAATCGGATCATATTTAAAAATGATCTAAGAAAACTATTTTGTTCAACTGAAAACTTTTTATTTTGCGGTGATTACAGTATTATGAATTGCATTACTGTATTACAATTTGTAATTTTCAGAGATATAATGAGATACCGGATACTAAAAATACGAACTGCAAGACCTATAAAAAGCATCTTAAAAGGGAGCTTATTAATAAAAGTACTGTTTTAGAACGCATACAAAGTACCGATCAGGTAGATGAAATTATAGATATTTTCACTACTAATGTAACTAATGCCATAGAAATGGCTGTTCTTAAAATTCCTCTAAGAAAGAAAAGCTCTCAACTGCCTTATCATATATTAAATTTAATAAAAACGAAAAATTTTTATAGAAGATTATGGGGAAGTTTTCGACATAAGTCTGATTATGATGTAATGGTCAATCACTGCATAGAAATTCGCAGCGAAATTAACAAATTTAAAAATAAAGTCTGGAACTCTAAATTAAGCGTACTTGATAAGCGATCTAAGCCCTTTTGGTAAACTGCCAAAGTTTTAAGAAAGAAAAATAATCCCTTAACCCCTTTATTGAACGGCAATGAGGTTATTTAACTTACAGATCAAAAAGCAAAAAGTTTAGCCAAAAATTTTGTTAGTTACCACAACGTTTCTCAAAACGTAAGTTCTATTTCGCATGAAAGATCCATAAATAATGTTGTTAATTATTTTCAAAATTTGATCGTCTACACGCCAGCAAATGAATTTGTTTCAATTGACTCAATCAAGATGATTATATCTGATCTTAAACCTAGAAAAGCTAGTGGATTTGATGGCATTAAAAATTTCATGCTCAAGAAATTTCCAAGTATTGCTTATATATCTTACCTTTATTATAAATTCTTGCCTTAAGCTGCAATATTTCCCTGGAACTTGGAAAACAGCTAAAGTAGTTGCAATTGCAAAACCAGGTTAACCCAATAACAAGCTAGATAGTTACAGACCTATAAGTCTTTTCAGTAGCCTAAGTAAAGTTTTAGAAAAGGTAATAAAAGAAAAAATTTGGGCATTTATTAATCATAATGAAATCATTCCAAAAGAACAGTTTGGATTTAGAAAATTTCATGGAACAACTCATCAAGTGAAAAGAATTCACAATTACGTAAAAAATAATTTCAATTCAAAAAAATCAACTGCCCTAGTACTTTTAGATGTGGAAAAGGCTTTTGATTCTGTCTGGCATAGCGGTTTGATTTTTAAGCTAATCAATCTTAATTTTCCTTTGTTTATCATTAAAATCATAAAAAGTTTTCTCTCAGAAAGGTTTTTCTCAGTTTGCATAAAAAATTAACATTCCGATTTTTTACAGATACCTGCAGGTGTTCCTCAAGGTTCAGTCCTTGGACTACTTTTATACATTATCTTTATCTCTGATATACCACGGTTCAGAGATTGTGAGTATGCAGCTTATGCAGATGATATCGGAGTATTTACATCGCATGAATTTGGTCATATTTCTGTGAACAATTTACAGTGCACCTTGGATACTATGTATGACTATTTTATAAAGTGGAAAATCAAATTAAACGTAAATAAATCAAAAGCTATCTTTTTCACCAGAAAAAGACATCCTTGCTTTTTACCACGTTCGAATATAAAAATTAAAAATTTTGAAATACCATGGAATAGCTGTGTTAAATACCTAGGTGTTTACCTTGACAAAAAGCTAATTTACAGAGACCATATTCACAACATTAAAACCAAGTTTAATATAGCAATAAAACTATTATACCCTCTTATAAATAGACACTCTAAACTTATGGCGTTTTCGTTTCTCCCAAAAAATGTTGCCTTGTCGCGGTGCAAAATGTTTTCATTGTTGCCCGCAACCCTGTAAAAGTGCATGTTTTCCTTACTCAGGAAATGTCAACACATAATAAACGAATCTTACCATCCTTGTCTAACGCACGCATTTCATAATATTGCCGTATTTAGAACAGCTGATATGCAGGGCAACATTCTCCCCTGAGAAAGCTTCGCAGGTCAGAAAATGCGCCTTTTTTGCCCTGTGTTAGTGCGATATTTTAAGAAACGAACACAGAATTTACTCACCCGTTTGCACTTATTTTAGAATCGAACACGAAAAAAGGCAAGGGCAGTGAAAAGGCAACATTTTTTGGTAAAAACAAAAACGCCATTAGTAATCATAATAAGGTTATTATTGTTAAATCAATTTTTCAACCAATTGCGTTGTATGCGTGTCCTATCTGGGGTGACTGTGCAACGAGCCACATCAAGAAAATTCAAATATGTCAAAACAAATTATTAAAAATGGTTTTAAGGCTTCCTTGGCATTATTCCACTAAACATCTTCATAAAACAAGTAATGTTGACTATATACATAATCGTATTATAAAAATAACAGAACGCTTTATACTTCTTTGCAATAAGTCAGACAATGATCTGATTTCTAGCCTTTATTCTGACAACTGAGATTTTGAATTGTATAATTTAAGTCTTAAAAATTTTTAAGGTTTTTTATAGTAGATTTTTTGCCTTAAACGAATATGTTTCTTCAACAAAAATTATTTATGACCCATTATGAGCTTTTATTTTTGTAAGGTATTTAACCAAATCTCTGTAAGTTGTGCAATAACTTTAAGTTGTATAACGATTTTCTTCTACTTAAAAAAAAAAATAAACAAATAATAATATGATATTTCCATATGAACTTACATTGCTTGAGCTTGCTGACGTCGCGATTCTGCTGCGCGAGATGTAGATGGATGATTATCCAAATTAATTTGCCTATAGAAAAATAAATTTGTTTCACATATATTTATAAAATGCTTGAATAGGTACATATTTCACATGCCAGGACTTACATTGAAGATGCATTGTCAACATTTGGACACTGTTCTCACGTATGCGCTTTCAATGGCTTTGACTTCGTTCGATTGAATTCATTGCAATTTTATTTTTAGAGTTTGTTTTTTCTTTTTTTGGTTTTTCTCCACTTTAAATAATAACTTTTAGTTTGCCTCGTTGTTTTTTTGGCCATTATGCACGTTTTATATTTATCATCCGTAAGGTTAACAAGACCAAAACACAGAAAAATAAAGTAAGCGTGACAAATAAAGCAGGCAGGGGTCACTTACATGCTTGAATTTATACAGGTATGCTCTAAAGCAACCGTGCCCTCTCAGAATTTGAGTGAGGTAGAAATTCATTGAACCATGACTTCTACCACACCACACGGAAAGGTTAGGGATGAGACGATGGATCCAGCGTCCCTTACCGATCTTTCCCAACGTTCCTGCCACTGGGATATACTTCTCTCTCGAGCCAATTTTTTACGAGACTATGCGCTCTCGCTATCATCTCCTGGTTGGGCCTCATCCACCAAGAGGTCGATGGGAATCGAGCTAGCGAGCACACTCTAAGAGCGCCTAGTCTGTACACTAGACCGAATCGAAAAAATAAATTTCGCCGCACACCAGCTAATCTAAAGCGTTACTGAAAGAAAGTTTCGAAAAAAAAAATTTTTTTTTTTTTCCGAACGCAGGGGTCGCGCATCGACATATTTCTTCATTGGAAATTGAAATGGAAATTGAAATTGAAATGGAAATGGAAATGGAAATTGAAATGGAAATTGAAATGGAAATGGAAATGGAAATTGAAATTGAAATTGTAATTGAATTTTTATTATTATTATTATTATTATTATTGTTATTGTTATTGTTATAGTTATTATTATTATTATTAGGGGAGAGTGGGGTGTTGTGAGACATGGGGTGTTGTGAGACACGTCAATATTTGACACAGTGGTAATGTTGTGAATGCTCACAACAACTGTAAAATATTTTCTCAATGGGATCTCACTTATTTTGTGCACTCATCGCATTGACACGTGTTCCTAGTGTCTGGAACAATTTTGAGTTTTGATCGCGCTCTTAAAAGTTTTTTGTATAGATTGCCTTGTGCAATTTCCAGAAGCATTGCCCATTAAAAGTGAAGGTAAATATTTATTTAAATTATCTATATTCCATTGCCTTTAAATTCTCCGAAGTGATTTCGCAAAAAATATTGTATGTGATGATGGCGCAGTGCCCATTTGAAATATGAGGAATATGGGGTGTCATGAGACAGTAAATATGGGGTGTTGTGAGACAGTTAATTTTTGTTTTTATTTCATTATTTTTATAGCCATCATGCCACGATATGCATATAAAATATCGACAAAGCCAAAAGGAAAAGTGGCATCCATCCACCTAGTGGCCGCCATCAAAGAAATTGCCACAAAAAATGATTTTTTTCGGGCTGTCTGCAAATCATATAATCTTGATAAATCTAGAGTGTATGGAACCCGTTATATAGAAAAGTAGAAGTCAAAATTTCTTCCACATCGGCTTCAAATGATAAATTAGTCGATTTTGTTGCATAGCAGGAAACAAGTTTTTCCAATATTTTACAAATTAAATTGGTTTTCCATGGCGTCTGAGCTGCGCAGTGCACTACCGTCCAAAAGAAGGAAAAAAAACGAAAACAAAAAAAAAATCGCTGAAGGAACCAGCAAAGCGTATTCGTCATACGAAATACTTACCGCAAGAGTTTTGTCACCAGGTGAGGAAGATTGCAGGTCAAACGTGCCAACAAGTTTGAACGAAAACAAAACTGTGCAGTGGGCCAAAATGAAAATCGGTTATTTTCACTGTACTCGCTGCGAATTACCCGAATAAGATGAAAGCGAATAATTTTCTTGACTATATTTTTATTTTTTCCTTTTTCAATACAGACTTTAAAACAAAAAATGTCATTTTTTATGTTTATAGTAGTGTCTCACAACACCCCATAATTTTGAAAAATCCAAAAATCCCATCTTTTTTTCAGGCTTCAAGAAAATTATTAAAATTTTTAAATTTAAAAAAAATGTGATCGCAGGATGTTAGGCAATTGAATAAGCTAAATAAAAAATGTTTCCAGAAAAAAAAATATTAACTTTTAAAGAAGTTATCGTCCAAAAACAAAACCTGTCTCACAACACCCCACTCTCCCCTATTATTATTATTATTATTATTATTATTATTATTGTTGTTGTTGTTGTTGTTGTTGTTGTTGTTGTTGTTGTTGTTGTTGTTGTTATTATTGTTATTGTTATTATTAATATTATTATTATTATTATCATTATTTTTATTATTATTGTTATTATTATTATTATTATCATTTGTGACGTGGTTTTATCAAAGGCTGAGGTAAAACTCAGCCGCTCCAAGGTTCTCTGAAGGATCCACTCAACCTTCAGTAATTAAGTACACAATTGAATATGATTTTATATTTTCAATCTTTATTGTACAAATTCAATCACTTAATATAATCCTTATGATAATATATACAAAGTAAACAGTGCAGCGTACGTAGTAAACAGTCGGTGGCGGTTCAACGTTTTATCGGTAAGTTCGGTTCTGGTATACGGAAATGGCAACGGTGCGGCGCTGCTAGCTTAGCGACGGATTCAGTTTTGTAAGATCTGGACTACGGTTGCAGGTTTTCTTAATAGAAGCGTTGGCTCTGCGAGCGCAATTAAAGTTTAAACTGCATAGCAGGGTTTGCATAACAAAAAAAAATAAAATTAACCATAAGCGCAATTCTGGTGTGAGGTCGGCTGCAAAGCTTAGAGAAAGCCAGGTTCCGGCAGCGCAGCAAGCAGAACAAGTAAATAATTAAACCTTTTGCGAGGGCGACTTGAACAGCTTAACATAAGCGAGGTTCAGGCGGCGAAGCAAATAGAATATATGACGAGTGCTCTGATGTGAGGGCAGCTGAAAGGCTTATAAAAGCGAGGCAGCGAGGCAGCACAGCAGGCAGAGGCAGCAACGGGTTTCATTCGGTTGGAGGGTAGACGAAAAAGCAGATTAGTGCAAGGTCCGATTACAAGTTCACCGAAGTTTTTATAAAAAAAAACAAGAATAAAAAAAGTACCATAAAAACTTCCAGAGAAGTAAGGTATGGTCGTGAAACGTATGAAAGGTTATGCACCGACGAGTCACACCAGTTGCAACAATTTGCGCTTACTTAAACATTTGACATTCAAAACCAGTTGTGAATCATATTATTGAAAGCTCACATCAATCGAAGTCTGGCTGCGTGTTTTAATATAGTTGTCAATAGTTTGTGCGTAGGTGTTCTGTATGTGTGTGTATGTTGTTTCTTAATATAGTTTTACAATAGTTGTTGCTTTTGTTTTTTTTTTGTATGTTTGTACTAATTATGCCTGGGTTCGAACCCCACAGCGGTCGCTGACAAAAATATTTTTATTTTTTTTATTTTTTTTTTTTTGTTGTTTTTGTGTTTTTTTTTCTTTTAATAATAATAATAATTGAATTAATAAAAATGGTTCATATATAATAAAAATTAAATGAAATAATAATAATATATAATAAGTTAAATAAGTATAACTTAATAAGTATAACATATTCATATAAATTATCAAGATAAATTATTATTATTATTTTTTTTTTTCTTTTTTTTTATAACAATAACATATGTATGATAGGAACTATAAAATAAACTTATACTAGTTTGTAACGCGCCGTTACAGTCCCCCCCCACTTAAGAGGGTGACCTTAGGTCAAAAAAAAAAATACAATTCAGGTTTTTAACTTAAATAAAAGTATATGTAAACAAACAAAAAAAAAAAAAAAAAATTAAATGCGTTTGACTAAAACGCGGTGGCCTTAGCGTATCTCGGCTGTCCACTAGCGTGACTGTGATACCAGGTTGGCCTCGTCTTCGGATGTACCACGATTATCATTTTTGGTTGGCTGATAAATCTCTTTTGATGGTATTGTGAAAGATTTTTGCCTCTGCATTGCTTGGCTGATAATTCCTGCTTGCCAGTGGTGTTGACTCTAGTGTTGGCGGCGGTTTTGGTACTGCAGCGGTAAGGGTGCCTTTGGCATCGTGGTTTGCCGGAAATGTTGGCAATATGGCCCGGGTTGATGGGGTTTGTTCTTTTCCGCTCCAGTGTGTATACGGTACTAATTCAGTGGAGAAGAAAAGAAAATAAAATAAAAAAAAAGAGAAAAGAAAAAGAAAATAATACGGAATTAATGGAGTTAAAAACAATAAAGGATAATAATGAGTAAAAAAAAAACGAAAGCGATATGAATGAGTGTATTTTAAAATGAAACTTATTGACAAAATTTCAACTTCCCCTTTATGTATATAAATATATGGCTTCCGTTATATTTGCCTTGGCGTAAATTCTTTTAGATTCTGGATATGTGCAGGTAATATGAATCGTCGTACTATAAATGGACTGGAAAAGCTTCTGGAAAAAAAAAATAGTCTATTGCTGAAGGTAAGGGCTCCTCTCTTTTTAAGACTTAAGTCTCGATGGCTGGTTTCCAGATTCGGCGTCGAAGATTATAATATGTCTTTCGACGCTTCCATGAAATAGATATGTTCCGATTAACTTCCTCCCATAATAGCTTTATGTCGCAGTGTTGTTCCACTTTAAACTTTGCACAAGTGTCACATATTTTGATATGTTGTCTAAAATCTCGATGCACACCTGGCCAGTAGTAGTTTCGTTGGGCATGTTTTACTGCTTTGTATACGCCGAGATGACCTGAACTTGTGTCGTCATGATCCTCTTTAAGTATGTTATTTTGTTGTGATTTGTGGACAAAGAGCTTCCATCGCGGTGATGTGGTTACTGTGGACTTCCTTGGAATATGCTTAAGTATTCGGTCTTTCAAAATACGGTAATTGGAGCCATCCTTAAAACCTGCGGAAAGTGGTGGTTGCACTTGGGTTACTTTATCTTTTATCCCTTCAAAAGCTTCGTTCTTTTTTATGCGGTCTTCCAATAATGAATTCGGTTCTGTTGTTAAAAATTCTCGGCTGACGACAGCATTAAGGTGTTCAAACGGAGGTGTTGACACTCTCTGTTGAGTCGACAAATCGATGTTATCCAATGTTAACTTGATATTCCTTTGAGTGAGAAAGTCCATACCTAAGATAACTGGTTCTGCTAATGTGGGCATGTATGACGATAGTACTCTTGTTTTTCTGCTGTTGAGCATTATGTCCAACGGATAGACTTCGGAACTTGTTACACAGGTTTTATCTGCTAACTGTACACTTAGCTTATCTTCTCGTGGTTGAATGCCATTCTGACGTAGATGGTTTCGTACCGGTCTGCCAATGTAGGTAAGTGTTGCACCCGTATCGATTAATGCATGTGTTTTTAGCCCAAGAATGTCGATTTGAATGTAGTACCGGAATCCGGTATACTGATTTGACGTAGCGATTGTATTCTGGGTAAGCAAAGAGGTTGTATCATTTGGGCATGGGCATGATCTTGAAAACACACCATCTTGTCCACAGCGTGAGCAAAACAGTAATCGCTTGCCCTTGCATTGGTTGCGGTAATGACCTGGATTTTTGCAACGCCAGCAATACGTATTCCGATTATAGCTAATGTTTTCAGAGGCTCCCAAAAAATGATTTGGTTGAGGACGATTAATCCTATTTTCATCCCTTCTCAATAGTTCATACTCGTCTCTTAATTCCATTAGCTCCTTCAAGGAAGAAAAATCATTTCGCCTGACATATAGTTTATATTCAACTCGTAATCCGTCGTATATACGATCAGTGTGATCTAAAGATTTTAATTGGGGATGCTGGCGAATTAATGTTTGCATGGCTAGTATATAGTCTCTGGCCTTTTCTCGTTGCCATTGCTTTCGATGATATATAGTATCCTCGAGCTGGGCAAGATACCTTTTAGGTAGAAAGAATTGTTTGATTTCAGTTTTGAAGTGATTCCACGATGAGATGCTCCCTCGGTTAACACGGTACCACTGTAAAGCCTTGCCTTGTAAAATTGCTGGTAATGCAGGAAGAAGTGAATTTTCAGGAAATCAAGTAGGTTTTCTCCACCCTCAAACTTTAATTCCCACCGTTGTACGGTACTCATAATCTCGCCTTCTGTCCAGCGGTGTAAGTGTGGTGAAAGGCGTCCTCGGGAAGTTGAAGGTATGTCGACGGTGTGACTTTCATAAATGTATTTGTTTTCTTCGCGTTTAACCTCATCTTCTAGTTCTTTAAAAATATTTTCCGTAGATTTCCGGCAACGTTTCTTCTTTATGACTTCACTTAGTTGACGGCGAAGTTGCTCGACAGTACATCCATCAGTGGTAAGTCCAATTTTCCGACATTCTTCAATGAGACGATCTTTCTTTAGGAGATAAACCCAGCTGACCGAATCTACCATAAGGGAATGCTTTCCGTCATTTTGTTGCCTGTTTATAGTTGTTGCTTCCGACTGTTGCTGCATGCTGTTTGATTGTCCTGATCCGACGTCGTTGGTGGTGTTAAGCGGTTTTCCACAGTCGTCGTTGGAGTCAGGTCCCTGCTCGGGCGCCATTTGTGACGTGGTTTTATCAAAGGCTGAGGTAAAACTCAGCCGCTCCAAGGTTCTCTGAAGGATCCACTCAACCTTCAGTAATTAAGTACACAATTGAATATGATTTTATATTTTCAATCTTTATTGTACAAATTCAATCACTTAATATAATCCTTATGATAATATATACAAAGTAAACAGTGCAGCGTACGTAGTAAACAGTCGGTGGCGGTTCAACGTTTTATCGGTAAGTTCGGTTCTGGTATACGGAAATGGCAACGGTGCGGCGCTGCTAGCTTAGCGACGGATTCAGTTTTGTAAGATCTGGACTACGGTTGCAGGTTTTCTTAATAGAAGCGTTGGCTCTGCGAGCGCAATTAAAGTTTAAACTGCATAGCAGGGTTTGCATAACAAAAAAAAATAAAATTAACCATAAGCGCAATTCTGGTGTGAGGTCGGCTGCAAAGCTTAGAGAAAGCCAGGTTCCGGCAGCGCAGCAAGCAGAACAAGTAAATAAATAAACCTTTTGCGAGGGCGACTTGAACAGCTTAACATAAGCGAGGTTCAGGCGGCGAAGCAAATAGAATATATGACGAGTGCTCTGATGTGAGGGCAGCTGAAAGGCTTATAAAAGCGAGGCAGCGAGGCAGCACAGCAGGCAGAGGCAGCAACGGGTTTCATTCGGTTGGAGGGTAGACGAAAAAGCAGATTAGTGCAAGGTCCGATTACAAGTTCACCGAAGTTTTTATAAAAAAAAACAAGAATAAAAAAAGTACCATAAAAACTTCCAGAGAAGTAAGGTATGGTCGTGAAACGTATGAAAGGTTATGCACCGACGAGTCACACCAGTTGCAACAATTTGCGCTTACTTAAACATTTGACATTCAAAATCAGTTGTGAATCATATTATTGAAAGCTCACATCAATCGAAGTCTGGCTGCGTGTTTTAATATAGTTGTCAATAGTTTGTGCGTAGGTGTTCTGTATGTGTGTGTATGTTGTTTCTTAATCTAGTTTTACAATAGTTGTTGCTTTTGTTTTTTTTTTTGTATGTTTGTACTAATTATGCCTGGGTTCGAACCCCACAGCGGTCGCTGACAAAAATATTTTTATTTTTTTTATTTTTTTTTTTTTGTTGTTTTTTTGTTTTTTTTTTGCCTTTTAATAATAATAATAATTGAATTAATAAAAATGGTTCATATATAATAAAAATTAAATGAAATAATAATAATATATAATAAGTTAAATAAGTATAACTTAATAAGTATAACATATTCATATAAATTATCAAGATAAATTATTATTATTATTTTTTCTTTTCTTTTTTTTTTATAACAATAACATATGTATGATAGGAACTATAAAATAAACTTATACTAGTTTGTAACGCGCCGTTACACATTATTATTATTATTATTATTATTATTGTTATTTTTAATATTATCATTATTATTATTGTTCAGTTCCGAACAATACAAATAAATTAAGTTATTAATAAGTAGTTGTAGTCATACAAATATACAAGCATAACAGCAAAACACAAAACAACAAAGCATTCCAGTAACTACCAAAAAAGCTGAGCCTGCAAAAAAACGACACATGAGTCTCAGTGCAATGTTCTGGACAAAGTCAAGGCCAGTTTGGCTATGTTTTAATATGAATAGAATTTTGTAGTGCAATGTGCTGAACAATTATTTCAAGGGCAGCTTGGCCGTTTTTGTTGTGTGTGCATTTTGTTGTTATGCTTAATCATATGCTAAATCAATATACATACATATATACATATTACATATTAGTTTTATATATTCTTTTTCTATGTAAAATTGGAACAAATTTTGTATAAAAGGAATCTAAATAGTAACAATAAATGAATATTAAAAGTCAACACCTTTGAAGCGGTTTCTTTTTATTCCTCTGGGTTGAACAGGTTCAAGTGCCTGGTAAGCCAAAGCAAATAAAACAAACTATCGTTAGTTGAACAGGTTCAAGTGCCTGGTTAACCAAAGCAAAAAAAAAAACAAAAATAATTATCCTTAGTTGAACAGGTTAAAGTGCCTGGTTAACTTTTGAATAATTATTTAAACAACTATTCCTTAGTCAAGTTAAGACTAAGGATTTGCAGTTGCGCCCATTAAGACGCAACATTCTGGTGACCCCGACGTGATCTGCAACACTTCTTAGGCAGATTCAACATATCATTCTGGTGGTTCAGTTTCATCAGCATTTATCATGGAAGATTTTTCATCATTGGTTGCCTTGCAAAAGTTGGCGGGCAATGAAATTCAGCAAATTGTGAAGAATTTCAAAAAGGATTCTCCAGATCGAAAGACGACATCAATCTATTTTGAAGAGCGACTGCAGCGTCTAAATAAAGTGTGGGATCAATTTGAAGAAAATGACACGAAGATTCGTACGATAAAGGATCTATCATTAGATCATGAATACTTTAAAACAGACTACTATAACAACAGGTAGAAATTCATTGAACCATGACTTCTACCACACCACACGGAAAGGTTAGGGATGAGACGATGGATCCAGCGTCCCTTACCGATCTTTCCCAACGTTCCTGCCACTGGGATATACTTCTCTCTCGAGCCAATTTTTTACGAGACTATGCGCTCTCGCTATCATCTCCTGGTTGGGCCTCATCCACCAAGAGGTCGATGGGAATCGAGCTAGCGAACACACTCTAAGAGCGCCTAGTCTGTACACTAGACCGAATCGAAAAAATAAATTTCGCCGCACACCAGCTAATCTAAAGCGTTACTGAAAGAAAGTTTCGAAAAAAAAATTTTTTTTTTTTTTCCGAACGCAGGGGTCGCGCATCGACATATTTCTTTATTGGAAATTGAAATGGAAATTGAAATTGAAATGGAAATGGAAATATAAATTGAAATGGAAATTGAAATGGAAATGGAAATGGAAATTGAAATTGAAATTGTAATTAAATTTTTATTATTATTATTATTATTGTTATTGTTATTGTTATAATTATTATTATTATTATTAGGTATTATTATTATTATTATTATTATTATTGTTGTTGTTGTTTTTGTTGTTGTTGTTGTTGTTGTTGTTGTTGTTGTTGTTTTTATTGTTATTGTTATTGTTATTGTTATTGTTATTGTTATTGTTATTATTAATATTATTATTATTATTATCATTATTTTTATTATTATTGTTATTATTATTATTATTATCATTATTATTATTATTATTATTATTATTATTATTATTAATATTATCATTATTATTATTGTTCAGTTCCGAACAATACAAATAAATTAAGTTATTAATAAGTAGTTGTAGTCATACAAATATACAAGCATAACAGCAAAACACAAAACAACAAAGCATTCCAGTAACTACCAAAAAAGCTGAGCCTGCAAAAAAACGACACATGAGTCTCAGTGCAATGTTCTGGACAAAGTCAAGGCCAGTTTGGCTATGTTTTAATATGAATAGAATTTTGTAGTGCAATGTGCTGAACAATTATTTCAAGGGCAGCTTGGCCGTTTTTGTTGTGTGTGCATTTTGTTGTTATGCTTAATCATATGCTAAATCAATATATATACATATATACATATTACATATTAGTTTTATATATTCTTTTTCTATGTAAAACTGGAACAAATTTTGTATAAAAGGAATCTAAATAGTAACAATAAATGAATATTAAAAGTCAACACCTTTGAAGCGGTTCCTTTTTTTATTCCTCTGGGTTGAACAGGTTCAAGTGCCTGGTAAGCCAAAGCAAATAAAACAAACTATCGTAAGTTGAACAGGTTCAAGTGCCTGGTTAACCAAAGCAAAAAAAAAAACAAAAATAATTATCCTTAGTTGAACAGGTTAAAGTGCCTGGTTAACTTTTGAATAATTATTTAAACAACTATTCCTTAGTCAAGTTAAGACTAAGGATTTGCAGTTGCGCCCATTAAGACGCAACATTCTGGTGACCCCGACGTGATCTGCAACACTTCTTAGGCAGATTCAACATATCATTCTGGTGGTTCAGTTTCATCAGCATTTATCATGGAAGATTTTTCATCATTGGTTGCCTTGCAAAAGTTGGCGGGCAATGAAATTCAGCAAATTGTGAAGAATTTCAAAAAGGATTCTCCAGATCGAAAGACGACATCAATCTATTTTGAAGAGCGACTGCAGCGTCTAAATAAAGTGTGGGATCAATTTGAAGAAAATGACACGAAGATTCGTACGATAAAGGATCTGTCATTAGATCATGAATACTTTAAAACAGACTACTATAACAACATTTTGACTGTGGCCAATAAGTACAAACAGATTTTTACAACCGAGATACAAAACCTGGAATCGAAGTCATCACCCCAATTGGAACCACCTATAAAGGCAACCCCAAGAGACATACGAGGATTTACAAAAGATGCATCCTCGGTCGCACCAACAACTCAGCAGGATCAGTCGTCATCAATTTCTCCAGTCCAAGTTAGTTTTGAGGCCATGTGTAGGAGACAAAAGGCGATGATGTCATCACTGGAACGTCTACTAGCGGGCAATTCAATACAAGAGGCTCCTTCACAGTGTCTGATCGTGTTAAACAAGCTGTGGAGCCAAGTTGAAGAAATTCACTATAAATTATGGGAACTGTTCGAGGACCCGGCAGCAAATGGATATGACATACTGGCATACTCAGAACTCGAAGCCAGAGTCATACACCGACAAGAATTGTTAACAAAACATAAGAATATCAATGATGAATTCCAGGCAATAAATCACCAATTGGTGCATCTACCAAAAATGTCAGTACCGAAGTTTGACGGAAACTACTTGAAATGGCAAACTTTCGCAGACATATTCACGCGAATGATACATCAGCAACAAATTCCAAAAATCCAGAAAATGTGGTACCTCAAAACCAATGTATTCGGGGAGGCTGAACGCGCGATTTGTCATCTCGAATTGACAGAAGATAATTACGACATCGCATGGGAAGCTCTACAAGATCGTTTTAGCAATAAGAGAATGCTTACATCAGCTATAATACAACGGCTGATATCCCTTCCAAACCTCACATCTGAAGCCAAGACTATTCGAAACTTTCATGACACCATTCAAGAAAGCTTAGCCGCACTCAAGAATCTTGGTGTCGAGACAGATAGCTGGGATCCTCTGCTGTTGCACATTTTAATAAAGAAATTTGATCACCAAACCCATATGCTCTACGAGCAATCACTTCAAGACCCCAGAAAGCTTCAAGAAATAAGCACCTTTCTCAAATTCTTAAAGAATCGGTTCCAAGCATTAGAAGCCATAGGATGTAATATCAAAAGAGTGGTAACATCGACAGCAGTATCCAATCACAACAGTTGCAAGGTTTGTAAGCAAGGTGGCCATCCTCTTTACTATTGCCAACAGTTTCTCAAGATGTCCGCCGTAGCACGACTGAAATGGATACAGAAACAAAACCTGTGCGTCAATTGTTTCAAAGAAAATCACACAGCCAAGACATGTAAATCACGAAGCTGCACAAAATGTTCAGCAAAGCACAACACACTACTGCATTTACAGGGAGATGCTAAAATTCAGAAAACAACAGTAAATCATCAAGTTCCTGATCAGTCAAATAACAACACTGTGCCTTTCACGGTAGCTGCGGCTCAAAATGAAACTAACAAATATAACTACGTTCTACTAGCAACAGCAAAAATTAAAATCTCAGCAAATAATGGAAGATCGTGTGAAGTTCGAGCAATTCTGGATTCCGGCTCTCAGATTAATATCATAACTGAAAGACTGATTAAGAAATTATCGCTATCAACAACATCATCATCGCTCTGTATCGAAGGCATTGGAAAGGGTTCTCATAAATCAACTCAGCGAGTAAACGTAGATATGCATTCAAGAACTGGAAACTTCACATCCAAACTCGAAGCAGTCGTCCTGTCTCACATCGTATCACCTCAACCAAGACTGAACATTGACATTTCAACCTGGTCACTCCCAGAAAACATTAAGTTAGCAGATCCTGAATTCTTCAAATCTGACAAGATCGATGTTCTACTGGGAGCAGAACTGTATTATCACTTGATCCGACCAGAACAAATCAACATCGGTGAACAGTTGCCCATACTGCAGAATACGGTGTTTGGTTGGATAGTAGCAGGAATGGTGGGATCAACAAGCTACGATGCTGTCACATGTGGTATATTCAGTCAAGAAGAAGAAACCACGAATGAACTGATAAAAAAATTTTGGGAAATAGAAGAAGTTGAAACAAGTAAGAAATATCTTTCACCAGCAGAGCAGCGATGTGAATCTCACTTTGCTCAAAATGTTCGTAGCAATGAGGAAGGCCGCTTTGTCGTTAAACTCCCCTTTATCGAAAACACATCAGCCTTAGGGCAATCACAAGCCATGATCCACAACAGATTTATGAGTCTAGAACGCCGACTTCTAAAAAACGATATCGTACGCGAGGAATACATTCAATTTATGAAGGATTATGAAAGACTTGGGCACATGAAAGAAGTGAATCTCGATTCTGTACTAACTCCGAATTATTTCATTCCACATCATTGTGTATTCAAGCCCGACAGCACGACAACGAAACTTCGGGTCGTCTTTGATGCCTCAGCCAAGACATCATCAGGATATTCACTAAATGATCTAATGTACACTGGACCAACCGTTCAAAGCGAACTTTTTTCAATTCTTCTTCGGTTCCGGCTACCACGCTACGTGTTCACTACAGACATCGAAAAAATGTATCGTCAAATTTTAGTAGATCCAGATGATCAACGATACCAATTAATTATTTGGAGAGAGAATCCAGCCTTTCCAATCAAATATTGTCAATTAACCACTGTGACGTATGGAACAAGATCAGCACCGTATCTCGCCACAAAATGTTTACAGCGAATTGCAACTGCAAATACCAATAATTACCCGTTGGGAGCTCAAATTCTACAAGATAATTTTTATGTAGATGACGGTCTGGGAGGTTCTGATTGTTTGATAACAGCCATTGAAGCTCAACAACAACTGATATATATATTAAAGAAGCATGGTTTCAATTTGCGAAAATGGTGTGCAAACCATTCGCAGCTCCTAGAGAATATACCACAATGTGATCAAGAAGTGAATCTGGACTTTACGAATCTCAACAACGATTCAATTAAAACTCTGGGATTGCTGTGGCTACCAAAAACTGAATATTTTTGCGTTAAGGTAAAACTGGACCCAGTTAAAGTAGTTACAAAGCAAACCGTCAGCTCTGATCTGGCCAAGTTATTCGATCCACTAGGATTATTGGCACCGGTAATTGTCAAGGCGAAAATGTTTATTCAACAGTTATGGCAGCTTAACTTATCATGGGACGAACCGTTACAATCAGAACTGAAGGAAAAATGGTCCATATTTCGAGATAATTTGACAAACCTAAACAACCTCCAAGTTTCTAGACACATATTTCGAGGAGAAGTACCAACCTCAACTCAGCTTCATGTATTCGCTGATGCATCTGAAAGGGCTTTCGGTGCTGCAGCATATATTCGAGTAACTCTTAAGGATGGTAGAGTAATAGTCCGACTATTGTGTGCAAAAACTCGGATAGCTCCACTCAAAACGCAAACACTACCACGGCTGGAACTGTGCGCTGCAGTATTAGCCTCACAGCTCTCAACTCGCCTCAGGGATGACATGAAAACCAAGGATCAACCATTATTTCTGTGGACCGATTCAGAAATTGTGCTAAGTTGGATCAATGCTCAATCTTCAACATTCCAAACATTTGTGGCTAACAGAATAGCAACAATTCAAACGCTAACCCTGCCGGAGCAGTGGCGACATGTCAGATCAAGAGACAATCCAGCAGACGTGCTGTCAAGGGGATTAACAGCGAAAGCTCTCGCAGCATGTGACCTATGGTTTCAAGGACCATTTTTCTTACATGGGAGACAGGACTTGTGGCCTCCACGATTTTTAGCTCAACTTCAAATTCCAAACGACCTGGAAAAAAGAAAGCAATTGGTAGTATTGCCCAGTAACGACGTCGCTATTGCTACAACAGAGATTGAAAAAGGATTGCTGCAACCACATATTAACGGAGAATTAGTGTATACAATAAGGCATAGAAACTCTTTCCGAACATTACAAGGAATCCTAGGGTATATTTTGCGATTTATAAGCCACACAAAAGTCAAAAAGAATCTGAGGCAACAACAAATATCGCTTAACCCCAAAGAAATGGATGATGCACTTTTTGTTATCATAAAAAGCATGCAGATGTCTGACTTTAGTTGCGAGTTAAAACAATTAAAAAATCATCAAGGACTTGACAAATCAAGTTCAATTAGCAGTTTGACTCCGTTCATTGATGATAAAGGCATCATTCGAGTGGGTGGACGGCTGGAAACATCAACACTAAACTACGACTCTAAGCATCCAATGCTAATTCCTTACAACGACCCGTTAGCAAAACTTTTGTTCATTATGATACACAAGGACAACAAACACTGTGGCTCCCAGACATTATTAGCAACAATAAGGCAACGTTTTTGGCCAATCAAAGGAAAGTTAACAGCCAGAGCAACTGTACAACAATGCATACGATGTAGCAAGGCCCGTCCAAAATTATGTCAACAGATCATGGGTAATCTACCACACACCCGAGTGACTCCAGCAAGACCATTTATTAACAGTGGCGTTGACTACTGTGGACCATTATGGATTCATTATAAAATCAGAGGAAAAAGAGCAACAAAGGCTTATATTGCTGTATTTTGTTGCTTCGTTACGAAAGCAGTCCACCTCGAATTGGTAAGCGATTTAACAACGAATGCGTTCATTGGCGCATTGAAACGTTTCATCAGCCGTAGAGGACATTGTAAAACCCTCTACTGCGACAACGCTACAAATTTTGTTGGAGCTCGAAACCAACTACATGAGCTTAATGAAGCAATCCACTCCCAGAAAGCCAATGAATCAATAATAAGGTTATGCAGTGATAAAGGAATAGATTTCAAATTCATTCCACCTCGGGCTCCACATTTTGGCGGGCTCTGGGAGGCTGCAGTCAAATCAGCCAAGCATTTGTTAATAAGGAGTGTGTCTACAGTGTCGCTAACCTATGAAGAGCTAGAAGCAGTGGTGGTTGAGATTGAAGCTATACTCAACTCAAGACCACTCACTCCAATGTCATCCGATCCCAAGGATCTTACTGCCTTAACACCAGGGCATTTTTTGATCGGCGAACCACTGACAACATCCGTAGACACATATGCCACGCCAAACAACGCGTCGCTACTAACAAGATGGAAGTAAGTATCCCATCTGAAACACGAATTTTGGAGGCGTTGGTCGCGAGATTACCTTCAGGAACTGCAATATAAAAGCAAATGGTAACAACAAATGAACAACGTCAATCCAGGTTTAATGGTTATAATACAAGAGGATAACGTACCACCACTACAATGGCCGCTAGGCAGGATCGTAAGGACATACACAGGTCCCGACAACAATGTTAGAGTGGCTGACATTCAAACAGCAGCAGGAACTTTAAAACGTCCGATACATAGGCTTGCACCACTACCAATAAAGAATTTTGAACAAGAAGACAGACTCATTCCATCAGATCAAAACGATGAAGGTAGCAAGCGCAAAGAAGACAGCTCTAAAACAAATGAAAGGAAGATTAAACACTCAGATCATACCAACTCTTCTCACCAATCAAAACGAACACGAATGAACACAAGTTCAGCATTTGTAACTATCTTGATGGCTTGCTTATTTATACCATACGCTTCCCCTGCGCCAATAGAGGTTCAGCCATTTGTGTCTAATCCGGGTATTTATTTCGAAAAATTAGGGTCGGTTGGAATAATCACCAGTGAATGGAACCTAATAACCTACATTAATATGCAAACATACTGGAAGAATTTGGAATTAATGAATGGTTATCCACAAATATTACAAAAATCCTGCACAATCTTGCAAACGTCCAAACACTGTTCAGTAATAGTTATGTTAATTAAGCGTTTAATGGATGAAATAACACTGAAGAATGAACTCCTGAAAATACACAATGGACATCGAGCGAAAAGAGGTGCATTCAACATCATCGGCAACATAGCTAACTCTTTATTCGGAGTTCTAGATTCTCAGTATGCAGAAGATGTCGCCAGTACCATTGACAAAATATATCAAAATGAAAATTATCTTGAAAATAAAATCCACAACCAAACCTCATTTCTGGACAGCACAATAAACATCATGAAAAGGAACCAACAAAGTATTGAAGAAGAATTTGTAAAGGTCGAAAAGACATTGAAAACCCTGGAATTCCGATTTGAGAACGTGCAACAAGAAGTAAACAAACAAGGCATCGCTCAATCAGTTGCTGAACTAGCTCTTCAAACAACGTTGGAACTAATATACTTCCAACGCGTGCAAGATTCTCTTCTAAGCATTTTAATAGACACACATCATGGTAAATTAAGTCCCGAACTAATCTCACCTCAACAGCTACAAGAAGAGCTACTCCACATAAAGGCCAGCCTTCCCAGCCATCTAAGGTTACCTACCGAAGAATTGATACAACTATATAACTTGATGTCAATCGAAGGACGAGTCACTTCAAACTACGTTATTTTTAAATTGAAACTTCCACTAGTATCAACTGAAGATTTCGAGTTACTACAACTTACTCCTGTGCCGTGGCATCTAAACAATGAATTTGTCAAAATCCAGTCTCCCTTCTCATGTTTGATTGTAAATCTGCATCGTGATCAATACTATCCATTAAAGGAAGCTGATTCAAGGATATGCACGTCAACCGAAAGTGAGCACTATCTTTGTCAACAAATTCACCCACTTTATAAACGAGGATCCAACATAGCAATATGTGAGTTAAACTTGCTTAATCACATTGAAACAAACACGTCATGCTCCATCGAACATGCGGAAGCCGGCCCCCATTGGCTTCAACTACACAATCCTAACACATGGATATATTCTGTCAGGAGCGAAGTCGTGGTAAATGCAGTTTGTGAAGCAGTTCTAACGCAATTCACCATTCAAGACTCAGGACTTCTATCTATGAATGAAAACTGCGTCATTAAACAGCCACTGATAACTATTCAAGGCCACAAGACATTAAAGTCAACCAATCACAGATCATATATCCCAACCGTTCAGACATCTGATTTGGTGTTCTCGTCAACAGAACCTCCAGCAGTCAACATTTCCCTCCGTTACAACTCCCATCAAGAACAACTATCCGCTATCCAAAGTGAATTATCTAAGCTACAATTGAATCTTCCTAACGAAATTCGACCACATGACATTCATCACTACTCAATAAGTTATTTATGTCTCTTCTTGGTTGGTTGCATTATTTCATTCTTTGTTTGGAAACGCATCAGGAGATCTCACAGCATCAATTGCTTACCACCACAACCCACGCCAAGAATTCATGTCATCGCACCTGATACAAGCCATAAAAGAGATTCGGAATTTACGATTGAAGTTTAAATTTCAGCTGTTGAACCCATGGTTCAACGGGGCGGAGAATGTTCAGTTCCGAACAATACAAATAAATTAAGTTATTAATAAGTAGTTGTAGTCATACAAATATACAAGCATAACAGCAAAACACAAAACAACAAAGCATTCCAGTAACTACCAAAAAAGCTGAGCCTGCAAAAAAACGACACATGAGTCTCAGTGCAATGTTCTGGACAAAGTCAAGGCCAGTTTGGCTATGTTTTAATATGAATAGAATTTTGTAGTGCAATGTGCTGAACAATTATTTCAAGGGCAGCTTGGCCGTTTTTGTTGTGTGTGCATTTTGTTGTTATGCTTAATCATATGCTAAATCAATATATATACATATATACATATTACATATTAGTTTTATATATTCTTTTTCTATGTAAAATTGGAACAAATTTTGTATAAAAGGAATCTAAATAGTAACAATAAATGAATTTTAAAAGTCAACACCTTTGAAGCGGTTCCTTTTTATTCCTCTGGGTTGAACAGGTTCAAGTGCCTGGTTAGCCAAAGCAAATAAAACAAACTATCGTTAGTTGAACAGGTTCAAGTGCCTGGTTAACTAAAGCAAAAAAAAAACAAAAATAATTATCCTTAGTTGAACAGGTTAAAGTGCCTGGTTAACTTTTGAATAATTATTTAAACAACTATTCCTTAGTCAAGTTAAGACTAAGGATTTGCAGTTGCGCCCATTAAGACGCAACAATTATTATTATTATTATTATTATTATTATTATTATTATTATTATTATTATTATTATTATTATTATTATTATTATTATTATTATTATTATTATTATAATTATTATTATTATTATTATTATTATTATTATTATTATTATTATTATTATTATTATTATTATTATTTTTGATAGTATTATTGTTGTTGTTGTTGATGTTTTTGTTATCATTATTGTTGTTATGAATGTTATTTTTGTTGTTATTGTTTTGCTATTATTATTACTAGGAGGCTTTTCAGAGACATGTGACGAGGAGGTGGGAATTGAAAGTCGCTCAGCCTGGAGACTAGAAAACAGACTATGATTGGCACGTTTGCGCTTACATGGAACAACTCACATAATTCACCGATGAAAAACATGATGGCTTCTTCAGATTTAAATGACTTTGAGTATTTAAAAATGACATACATTTGATATAACAAAGTTTTTTTATCCTTACTACTCAAAAACTTGAAGCATGGTTTCCACATAAGTAGACAACGATCAGAAAGGTGGCATACTTGGTTTTCCCTTTATCGTCAAAACTATCTGTTGTGCTCAGATCAAAATCGGATATTTTCAAATTCTCAAATAAATAAAATTTTTCATAAATAGATATAAAAGTTTTTTATATCAAAATCGATGGACTTTTAACATATTCGAAGTGGTTTTTACAATAATTAGAGGTGATGGAAATAGTCTGAAAACGCCTTTTTGTTTATCATCCCTCACGTATGTAAGATCGGTTTTCAAACCTCTTGAGCTTTTTTTAAGGGTCAATTTCGTTTTACCGTGTTGTTCTTATTATTATTATCAGAGTTATTTTTAGAGTCATTTCTCTGCATTTGCACTAAAACCGTATTCAGGACTTAAGAATATGTTTGCTGAGGTTTTATAATTAAAACTAAAGGTTTTATAATTAAAACAAAAACTAACCACTTTTACACACAAAATTAACTATAAATAGCTTAATATTTTTAACACATTTAATTACAACACTTTCGTTTAAAATTTGATAATTATTACATAACACAATTATTACAAAACTAAACGTTTATATTACAAAACAACCGACAACGACCAAGGGACGAGATCAACTCTAAACAAAAATATCTTAAATAAGAAACAAAAACTACATAAACGAAGTGATTTTACTCGATTTTTATATATATTCTTCATCTAAAAAGTAAAAAATTATCGTTTGCATACTCGGATATGTTCGTATTAGGAACATACCCGCTGTTGTTGAAAATATGTGTATGGAAACGCGGAAATAAGCCAATAACGCGGAAAGAAGCCAATTCGTGGTGCCAACGGTGTCATATATCGAGTTTACCAAACAAAGAATTTATACTTTTAAATAAGTTATATGTATAGCTGCGGTTAATAAAATATTTGTGACCCCAACGTTTCTACAAAAATTTTAAATAATAATCACACGTTCTTAGATGTAATAATTTCTGTTAAGATTTAGTATTCTCCACATCTAATTTCACAAAAACTTTGAACTAAAACAAGCTACTAGCTCAAAATAACTTTAAATATTTGCCACTTGCGTCATATTACAGCGGTCAAAAAAATAGTAGTGATTATAAAAAGTTCAACAAAAATAGAAAAATAACAAAAAATTTGGTAATTAACTTCACAGTTTAGATAAATTGTAATTCTTTCTTGTAATTAATTCTTAGTTGTATGACCTTTGTTAGCAATTACTGCTTTACAACGACAAGGGATTGAGTTCACAAGATCCTGACATGTCTTAAAAGGAATGGAGTACCAAATTCGCTTAACCTCATTCCAAAGCTGCTGTTTGTTTGAATGTTTACAGTCAGCAATGGCCTCTTTTACATCACACCACAAAATTTTAATCGGACTCAAATCCGGCGACTAAGTAAGCTACTTCACGAGTTCCATCCAATTGTCCCAGCACTACTTCTTCGCAAGTTTTCTCGTATGTTTCGTGTCGTTATCTTATTTGTAAACCCATATTAGCGGCAACTCCTCTTGGGCATACGGGATAATAGTTTCCTGTAACATTTTGACGTAAAGATGTTGATCTACTAATGCTTCTATACAATTAATTGGACCAACCCCATAAAAAGAAAAGCATGCCCAATCAATAATTTTGAAACCACCGTGCTTAACGGTTCTTGTGGTATACTTCGGGTTGAACTGACTTCTTTTGGGACTTCGAACATATTGACGAGACCATTTATCACCGTTCATTACAATTTTGGACTCGTCCGACCATCAAATGTTCCTTCATTTTTCATTTGGCTACGAAGAATGATCTCTGGCTAACTGAATCCTTTTTAGAACATACTTCTTGGTTAAAAGTGGCACTTTACGAGGACCATGCGTACTCAAATATTGTTCCTAAAGAAGTCTACGTAAAGTACGAATACTTGCGCTACATTAAGCTCTTCTTATATTTGTACTGCAGAGCAAAATGGATTGACCTTATAGTATCGTACCACTCGTTTCATCAATTTCACCGTCATAACTTTCTTGCGTCCACGTGTCTGGTTTTTTATTATATTTTATGGCATTGCGAATCGT
Source organism: Tetanocera ferruginea (assembly GCA_958299015.1). NCBI lineage: Eukaryota > Metazoa > Arthropoda > Insecta > Diptera > Sciomyzidae > Tetanocera > Tetanocera ferruginea. Next base: position 65,984,269 of record OY282641.1, read on the forward strand.
GGTTGGTGAACATTTGAGCAGATTTTCAACCTCTTGTATGTTTTGCTCGCATAAATTAATTTTATTATCAATTCCCGCTTTTCAACAGAACAATGTTTTCCTTGTCCCATTTCTGGAAAAATACGGCACAACTAAATTTTGTTTCTATATAAACTGATGGAAAAAAGCTCAATACTTACTTTTTGTGTATTTATAATATAATTTAACGAAATTTTTCAATATTTTGTACGTATTAATAAAATGGTACTATTATTTTGACCGCAACTGTATGTTTGTATATTTAAAATACATATGTTTATTTGTATGTTATTTAGCAACAATGACTTAGTTAATTATATACATGTAACTATTATGTAATTGTCATAAAAGTTCATTACGGAAGTTAAGATTATAATCTTGAGACTAACCGCACTATTCTGCTTGTTAACTTAACACGGCGTTGTTAAGAATCTCTTGTTAATGTTCTTGTAATGTAATGTAAATATTCATATTCTAACAAATCATTAACAACTTGAAAGCTTTAAAAAGCTTTTAAAGTTCACCACGCATGGTAAAAATGCAAATGGCATGCATATCAAGCGTCAGCTGTTGTTTCTTACTTATTTCAGAGTTTATTATTTCTGCAAGAAGAATAATAAATGTTATGAAATAAGAAATTTAAAGATTGTTTCGCTTGTGATCGCTTAAAAGAAGTAAAACTCATTCCATTCTTCAATATTGTAACATTACTTTACTATTATTCAATATTATATTCATATTTTAACGTATTCACATCAATTTATTTGCTTTACAATGAAATAAAACTCGTTGTTAAGATGCTTTCTGTCATTAACAAAATAGTTAAGAAAAGAGCTTTTAATTTTTCGCCAGAATACGAAACCTTAACAAGGTGTTAATATTAACTATTTTGTTAATGTGGTGAGCTTAGTTAAGTTGCCAGAATAGGGCTGTAAGTATATTTAAGATAATAACTGTGATATAAATAAGAGTAAAATTAATAAAGAAAGAAGAGTGTTAATTAAGCTAGTGTAGTGGCACACCACAACAAGCTTACGGTATAATTGAAATTCGGCACAATTTAAAGAATTGCAATTGATAAACTAATTTTTGTTTTGTTTATTTTCTTTCATTCATAACGGCACTGGGTCAAACGATTTGTATTACATAGCGACTGACGGAAACAATGTTACTGCATTGACTTTGCAAGCTCAGCATAATTACACTGTGTGACGAAATCGACCAAAAAAAAAAGCACAAGCAAACCTTATAGAAATTCTTAAAGAGGAACATGTTGTGAGTCCATCGCACCTTGTCAGACTTCTCAATGTCGTCACAATTTTTTGTAATTAATTTTTTAAGTTGAAGTGTTCAAATTTTGTAATGCCGACTTTCATTGAATTTTTACAGCCATTTACCTTGTCGGAAATAAAAACATAATTGCTCTTCTTTTCAGTAGAATTTTACGTAGAATAAGGCTCAATAAAAAGAAATTTGATTTAATACACAATGAAGCGTGTAGCGAAGCAAATTCTTTAGTGCTTCGTTAATTTCACAAAAAAATTCATGTTTCTATGAATTTTTTTGACATAATGTTGCATGAAAAACATTATTATTTTCAAAAAAACTCATTGCGCGTAAATGTACCATTTCATTGAACTCAAAAATATCAAAATCGGTTGAGAATTAGCTGATTGGTGGCAATTTTAACGTTTTTTTTTTCGTCATAAAACACCGATTCCCTTGTATAGGCTTGCTTTTAAACAAAGTGTTGCCATTTCCTCAAATCTTAACCGATTTTGGTCATCTTTGAGTCGTTGGAAAGAAGGTATGGTAAGTGACATTGTCAATATAGAATTTTAAATTACCGTCAATATAGAACCCGCTAAATTTCGCGTAACAGCTGTTTCAGCACCCATTTTTATTTTTTGTATTTTTTTATGTCACTTACCACACCTTCATTCCAACGACTCAAAGATGACCAAAATCGGTTAAGATTTGAGGAAATGGCAACACTTTGTTTAAAAGCAAGCCTATACAAGGGAATCGGTGTTTTATGACGAAAAAAAAAAACGTTAAAATTGCCACCAATCAGCTAATTCTCAACCGATTTTGATATTTTTTAGTTCAATGAAATGGTACATTTACGCGCAATGAGTTTTTTTGAAAATAATAATGTTTTTCATGCAACATTATGTCAAAAAAATTCATAGAAACATGAATTTTTTTGTGAAATTAACGAAGCACTAAAGAATTTGCTTCGCTACACGCTTCATTGTGTATTAAATCAAATTTCTTTTTATTTAGCCTTATTCTACGTAAAATTCTACTGAAAAGAAGTGCAATTTTGTTTTTATTTCCGACAAGGTAAATGGCTGTAAAAATTCAATGAAAGTCGGCATTACAAAATTTGAACACTTCAACTTAAAAAATTAATTACAAAAAAATTGTGACGACATTGAGAAGTCTGACAAGGTGCGATGGACTCACAACATGTTCCTCTTTAAGAATTTCTATAAGGTTTGCTTGTGCTTTTTTAGTCGTCACACCGTGTTATTATTAGAACTAGTGTGAATGAAAGAAATGAAAAGAACTCTTTAACAAAAAGATGTTGCCCAGTAGATCAATCTATTGGTTAACTAAAGTTTTATTACTTACATTGGAAAACATGGGAGGAGTTTTGGAAGCAGCAGCAAAATAAAATACTGGTATTTTTGATTTATATAGCAGAGAATAATTTTAATAAAGTTAGTTAATTTTTGGTTAAACAAAAAGGAACTCTTTTGTTTTTATTTTTCAAAGTACGGCGTAAAGCCATTTTTAGATTTTGCCATATAGATCGGCACCTTAGGGAAATAAATATTGATTCATTTAAAACACCTCTTCATGGCGATCCTGCAAACCGATCCTGCAAACCGATCCTGCACATTGTTTTGATCCTGCAAACCGATCCTGCAAACCGATGCAAACCGATCCTGCACATTTTTTTGATCCTGCAACATCTGATCGAGCCAAAATTTCAACCTGCTCAACACAGCCCTAGCGATTCAGCTTTTTGATCCTGTGATCCTGTGATTTTTTTCTCAAGCCTACAACATCAATGTCAGATGACGATTTCAACGCGCTATTTGAGAGAGCAGCAGCAAACGCAAGGAAATTCGAAGAAGAATACGTGCCACAAGCATTGGCAGAACAACGTGAAACAGCTGTGTATATTCCAACACCTAAGACAGCGGGACCACAACCTATAAGCATTGAAAAATACAAAGAACGACAACAACGGCGGAAGGGAAGTAACACCACACAAGAAACAATCGACAAAACACGAAAAAGAGTTAGAGGTGGTAAGCGGGTAATCGCACGACAACGGGTAGCAGAAATTTACAACATCCTACCACTGGTTAACGATCTGGCCCAAAAGCAGCGTTTACTACAACAAATAGAGTTGGAAAAACTCAACTACGGTCCGAGTAACAGACACCAAAATGGGTTGGTTCGGCACCAAAGAGGTTATCAACAACAACAATAATAACAGCAGCAGCAGCAACAGCAGTGAAAGTGGATTTTTAAACATAATAGGAATCATTAGTGTTATTTTCATGACTATTACTATATTGTATATAATAAATAGATATTATAAGAACTATGTACGCAAACAGATGTTGCGCAATATAAACAATTCAGTCTAAAATAAAAACAATTTAATGAAAAATTTATAAAATTTTTAAGCCGGATGCAAAATCAAAAATAATGAATAAAAATTTGATAGAAAACATTAAGATATTGAGTATAGTAATTGTACAATTTTTATAAAATATTACTATGCCAAAATCAGCAACAAATTGTTTTTACCAAGGGTGTTTCGGCATTCTATTTGAAAAATATTGTGCCAATTGCAAAGAAAAGATTATAGATATAGGTAAGGTAAGGTATTTAGCATATGAAAAGGAAAGTTTTCATTATAGATGTTTCAGATGTGAAATTTGTAAGAAAAAAAATTGGGAAAAATATGTTTGAAAAACGTAACTCTAAATATATCTGTAACAAATGTTTGTGAAATAATATCAAACTTGAATGGAATTAGATACAGTTCAAAAACTTTTAGCAAACTTGCGTAAGGCTCCAAATAGAAAATATTCATTGACATTTATAGAGAAAACTAAAAAGCATTTAGCAGTACTTAGAGAAACACTAGTAAAAAATACGACTAGCAAAAGTGAGACAGAAACATTTGATAAGATAGTGAGTACAATAGACCAGTTTTTGAAGCCTAGACAAGAAAGTGAAAGTTCAGGAACAGAAATAGAAGAGGAAAATAGTTACTCAAACAACATGTCAGCTTTCAATCTAGAAAGAGCCCTTAAGGCCATACCAATATTCAACGGACAATATAAAGAACTGGATCCATTATTGAAAATCATAGAATTATTACACAGATCTTACACAGCTGACGCAAGAATAAGCCTAATAGAATTTGTGACTAGTGTAAAGCTTAATGCGGCAGTTCGAACAGCTTTAGGTCCTGATGTAACAACACTCGAAGAACTCAAGAAACGGTTACAAGAAAGATACAAGAGCAATTTTACAATCGCTCAGGTACACACACAATTAGCATTAACAACTCAAAAGAATAACACAGTAATAAATTTTAAAGACAAGATTTTAAATTTAGTATCAGAACTTAATAGGTTACAAATAAATGAACTAGGCAACACTGCAACGAGCGAGCAAAAGGCAGTAGTAGGAAAAATGAATGAAAAATATGCTCTGACAATTTTCAAAAACGGTTTAGAGAATCGTTTGAAAACCACATTATTTGCAGCTCAGCCTAAGGATTTCAACACAGCCGTGGATATTGCACAGGAAATCGAACGAGACACTCAAAACAGTAGCTCGCACATTTTTAGCTACCGTGTACACCACAACAGACAACAACATCGACAGTTCAACAACTATAATAACAGAAACAACCCTCAGAATATAAATAGATATAATAACACTAGAGGCAATAACACTTTCAGATACAATACATATCAACGAAATAACCACACTGACTACAGCAATAACAGAAATGTTGTACATGACAACAATAATTACAACAAAAGGCATTCGTCATATAACAACAGCAATAGAAGAAGATATGCTAATAATAACAATAGAAATAACAATCAGAGGAACTCCAATCAAGGAAGTAACCGACACTATATGCGTGTAATAAGCCACCAGGGAAACATGGATGGCCCGGAGGAAGATTTCCAAGCACCTCCGGAAGGCCAACAATAAATAAAAAGAAAATTTGCCTAATATCAGAGAATCTCACCAATTACGTAACACTAAGATGCGCACAAACAAATCGTGCTTTAACATTTCTATTAGACACGGGAGCAGACATTTCGATATGCAAAGAAATAAACGCAAATTTTGAAATAAATTTTGATAACAAATGCAAACTAACAGGCATAACTAAAGATGAAATATACTCTTTAGGCGTTACAAAATTAACATTATGCCTAGGAGATAACCGTGCTAACAATGATTTTCACGTAGTGGATAACGATTTTCCCATCACTACAGACGGAATTCTAGGTAGAGATTTCTTTGTAAAATACACATGTAAGATAGACTATGAAACATTCACTATTACGATTCCTATAGCCGAAACGGATTACGTAGTACCTATCTCAACAAGACTACCAAAGCAAGAATATTACACAATACCACCCAGAACGGAAATGATCTTTCCAATAAACCTTGAAATAACGGAAGACTGTGTCATTTTGAATCAAGAACTCGTAGAAGGCGTATTTTTATCTAACTCCTTAGCATCTACCAAAGGTATCTGCCACATCAAGGTTATCAACGTAAACGATAAAGAAGTAATTTTGAATGAAATTAAGCCAAAAACAGAAAAACTAACAGAATACATAATCTTGACAACAAAAAATGAACACAATGAAGAAATAAACGAACAACGTTTTAAGAAGTTAATGATAGAATTGAAATTAGACAACAGTACCGAGACCGAATTAAAAGACATATTTAGAAGACATCAATCTATTTTCCATCTTGAAGGAGAAAATTTAATGACTAATAATTTTTATACACAAAAATTAAACTTGTCAGACACAACACCAGTCCATATAAAAAATTATCGACTTCCTCATTCACAATATGAAGAAATAAACAAATCAGTAGAAAATTTAATAAACAATGACATAATTGAGCCCTCGGTAAGCCCATACAATGCACCATTGCTACTAGTTCCAAAGAAAAGCAATGATGACAAAAAAAAATGGCGCTTGGTAGTAGATTTCAGGAAATTGAACGAAAAATTAGTTAACGACAAATTTCCACTGACAACGTTAGAGGACGTCCTAGACATGTTAGGAAGAGCCAAGTACTTCTCAACTTTAGACATGACAAGCTCTTTTCATCAAATACCACTAGACAAAAATTCACGACCATTAACTGCATTTTCTACACAAGACGGACATAACCATTTTAAACGTCTACCATTCGGTTTAAAGATCTCTTCAAACAGCTTCCAAAGAATGCTTACAATAGCTTTGAGCGGTTTGAATTCAGAAGCTTTCCTCTATGTCGATGACATAATAGTATTTGGATGTTCACTTAAGCATCATAACCAAAATCTAGTAAAAGTTTTTGAGCGCCTGCAAAAATACAATTTAAAGCTAAACGCGGGCAAATGCCAATTCCTCAGACCGTAAGTAACATACCTCGGCCATTTAATAACAGACAAAGGTATTAAAACAGATCCAGCTAAATGTGATGCAGTTTTAAAATACCCAACACCAAAAAATGCAGACGACGTACGAGGGTTCGTGGCTTTTTGTAACTATTACAGACGTTTCATACCGGACTTTGCGGCCGTAGCAAAATGTTTAAATTCCCTACTCAAAAAAGGGACACCCTTCATCTGGTCAGAGGAGTGCGAAAAAGCATTTTGTAGCTTAAAACATAAACTTGTTGATTCACCAGTCCTACAGTACCCAAATTTTGAGAAGCCATTTATCGTAACTACTGATGCATCCGATTTTGCATTAGGGGCTGTTCTCTCGCAAGGAGAGATTGGACATGATCTGCCAATATCATACGCTAGTAAGTCATTACAAAAGCATGATATAAACAAGCCGGTCATAGAGAAAGAACTCCTAGCAATACACTGGAGCATAAACTTTTTCAAACCCCACCTATATGGAAGAAAATTTATAGTAGTGACTGACCACAGACCACTAGTCTCTCTATTTTCACATAAGAACCCATCGTCTAAAATTACCAGAATCAGATTAGATTTGTCTGATTGTGATTTTGAAATTACATACAAACAAGGCAAAATGAACACTAACGCAGATGCATTATCCAGAATAAAATATGACAGCGAAATTTTAAAAAATATGATTCCTATGAGCAGTGAAAAAGAAGTATTAGCAATAACAAGGAGCAAAACAAAACAAGTAAGTAAAAGGAGCAATAACGAAAATGAGGAAAGAAATGACAATCAAGCGAGTGAAATGATTATGGGTACCAAAGAACGTGTTAACAGGAACAGCCCATCTCATAAAGAGACTGATCACCTCTATATTTGGGAATGCACATCCTTTAATGACGTAAGAAGGGCAATGAAATTAAAATTTTTTATTAAAGAAAAGAGTAACGTTACTATGAATATAAATAATAATGAAGTGCACATAACATGTAGCGATGACCCTTCGAAACTAGATTCGATGTTGGAGAAACTACATTGTTTATTAAATAGATCACAGATAAAGGAGCTAGCCCTTTGTGACAAAGATTATATATTTGAGAATATTAAAATGAATGCATTCAAAGAAAAGTACAACAAGTTGAAAATGAATAAATCCTCGCCTATAAAGATATTAATTTACAAAGCTCCACGACATATAGAAAGTACACTGCAACAATACAAATTGATGGATGAATATCATAATACTCGAACAGGAGGACATTTAGGAATCAGAAAGACAATTTTAAAATTGAAGCAACGATACATCTGGAAGAATATGAGAAAAATGGTTAAAGATTACATAAACAACTGCGAAAAATGTCACAAAAATAAAGTAAACAGACATATTAAAGAAGGTTTAATAGTTACGAATACACCGACAACAAGTTTTGAAAATATATCTATAGACACAGTAGGCCCGTTAAAATTTTCTAATGGAAATCGATACATTTTGACTATCCAATGCGACCTTACAAAATTTATAGTAGCACATCCTATTGAGACAAAAGAAGCAAAGACTATTGCAAAAACTCTAGTAGAACAGTTCATACGGATGTTTCAAGATCCTTAAATCTGATTGCGGTACAGAATTTAAAAATGAATTGATGGCAAACATATGTAAATTGCTAGACACGCGACAAATTTTTTCGACTCCATACCACCATCAGACTATTGGAGCTCTAGAAAGAAATCATAGGGTTCTGAACGAATATTTATTATCTTTTGCAGATGACCAAGAATGGGATAAATGGGTCCCTTATTACACATTTGCGTATAATACTACGCCTCACGTAGATACATCATATTCACCGTATGAACTAATATTTGGTAAACTACCATCACTTCCGAGTGATATTACAAATGAACATGACAAAATTTATAATTTAGAAGATTACACTAATGAATTAAAACTTAGGTTAAAAACATCTATCAATAGGGCTAGAGATATGATTAAAACAGTTAAACATAAAAGAAAAATAGATTATGATAGAAATAAGAATGAAGCTTCATTAGAAATAGGTGATTTAGTTTTTATAGGTTTAGAAAATAAAAAGAAATTACAAAGCCCATATCATGGACCATATAAGATAATTGATAGATTAGGTGTAAATTCACTAGTAGAAATAAATGGTAAACATAAATTGTTGCACAACAATATTTTAAAGAAATACATAAATAGCACTTTATAAATTACAATAAATCTAATGTTCACTAGTAGAAATTAACAGCATATATAAATTGTTCCAAGACAACACGCCCCAACATATATGGTGTATATATCAAAAACGGACACAAACAAAAAAAACAATAATATATAAAAATCTTCTGAAAAACATAATTATAAGCAAAGACTATAATAGTTAAACATTAAGAATTTAAAAATACTTTTGTAAGTCAAACAAAAAAAAAAAATATTTTAACTATGGTATATTATATGAGTAAATAACTCTTATAAACATATTGCTAAATTAAACAAGTAACAAAAAAAAAATTTTGTTAATGAAAACTCTAATATGTAAGCTGCTCCTAAACTTCTCCAATCTTTAAAAATTATTTCAAGTAATAATTTTTCGCTTAAGGGTAAGGGTGTAGTGGCACAGCACAACAAGCTTACGGTATAATTGAAATTCGGCACAATTTAAAGAATTGCAATTGATAAACTAATTTTTGTTTTGTTTATTTTCTTTCATTCATAACGGCACTGGGTCAAACGATTTGTATTACATAGCGACTGACGGAAACAATGTTACTGCATTGACTTTGCAAGCTCAGCATAATTATTATTAGAACTAGTGTGAATGAAAGAAATGAAAAGAACTCTTTAACAAAAAGATGTTGCCCAGTAGATCAATCTATTGGTTAACTAAAGTTTTATTACTTACATTGGAAAACATGGGAGGAGTTTTGGAAGCAGCAGCAAAATAAAATACTGGTATTTTTGATTTATATAGCAGAGAATAATTTTAATAAAGTTAGTTAATTTTTGGTTAAACAAAAAGGAACTCTTTTGTTTTTATTTTTCAAAGTACGGCGTAAAGCCATTTTTAGGTTTTGCCATATAGATCGGCACCTTAGGGAAATAAATATTGATTCATTTAAAACACCTCTTCACTAGAAACAAGTGTAGTTTGAACTTAAAACTTTAAAGGAACCACCGATTCGCAAAGGGAATATTTGATGAGAATACTAATTATGTAACGCAAGTATGGCACAACACGAAAAAGTAATGAAAAAGTAGTGGCTAGCGATGGGCAATACTTAGAAAAATGAATTTGTAACAAATTTTTCACAATTAAGTGTCAAACTCGAAAAAATCCTTTAAATTTTTTTTATTTACCAAATACGTCAGGAAGTAATTAAAGTAGCAGTACAAATTTGTTTGAATTTTTTAAAAAATAGTCAAAATCAGCCCCTCACATTTGGTTTAATCTTTTACCAAATTTTTTTTTTCAGATAAGCCAAACTCGAGATATTCTGTACGTTTTTTTTTCCTTTTTTTTAGTGCTTACTTTGCGCCTGTGTGACGCGGAAGTGACGTCACGAAAAAACAAAGACAATGTTTTTTTGTTAATTTTAATACTAATGTAAAACAAAAAAATTTGTAAATGTTTACAAATATCTCCTCTTTTGTTTTACAGAAATATGTTAAACAAAAAATTTTAAGTATCATCAACCGCTATTGCACAATCCTTACTTTAAAACATTCCTAAAATTTCAACAAAATTAGGTAAATGTTCCTTAAACAAGATAATAATTGTTTCTTTCATTTAAGTGTTGTGTGGAAATCGTGTAAGCCAAATGACTCGAGCATATGATGATATTGAAGCGGTAACACGACTACTTGAAGAGAAAGAGAAGGACCTAGAACTTACTGTTCAGATTGGAAAAGAATTATTAACACAGAACAATACTTTGGAAATTAAAATATCAAATTTGGAAGCAGACATACGAGCATGTAATGAAGATCGCACACAACTTTTACACGAATTAAACAAAAAGATTGAGTTAATAGGAATACTGACTAATGATGATGATTTGAGTGATAACGGTAAGAAATAACTACAAATATAATATACGAGTCATTCCAAATGAAATTATCAAATTTGAATACTGTGAAATTTCGGATTTTGCTTTAGCATGATGGGAGTAATTTAAAAGATTCCAAGGAAGTAAATTTACAGCTCTTTAATTTAATTTAACTAATAAAAACTAAATTTTCCTATGTTGAATTTAATATTAAAGTTATTAGAACTGGTAAAAAAACGAAAAAAAAAAAAATAATTTTAAACGATTAAGGCTGAAACTTTACTACTGAAAACCTTTTGGCAATAATTTTTTTTTTTAAGATATGCATATAGCTTCCTATGCACTTTTTCGACAAAAATGCTACTCTACATATAAAAAACTATGTTTTGCAAAAAAAAAAAAATATTCGTATTGGTATTTTTTTAAATCAAGTTAAAAGGAGTAAATAAAACTAAATAAAAAAATATTTTAACTGCATTAATAAGCCACATGAGTATTTTTAATTCATATTATCGTTTATTTCACTCTCAATATAGTTCATGAAAACGAGGACTTCTTTATGTAACTTGTTCTTGAATTAAATATTTCTATTTGATGACATGTAAGGGTCTGCCAAAATCAACCAATGAGTCATCAAATCCTCATATGAATTTTCTCGTGAGCTTTTTCTCGAATGATTTAAACGGGTATATCAGATATACTTGTGAGAAGTCTCCAACGCTTCTTCCGATAAATTTCCTATAAAAACAATTCTAAATTAGTATTTTATTAGTAAAAATTAGTAGTACCTATAGATAAACCAAAATATTTTATGACTTCACATCCATGCATCAAAACTTTTTTTGTACAGAACTGGGCAAATAGTACCAACTGTAGCACTCTAAAAACAAGTTTCTAGTCTCCATTAGAAGCTTACTAAATTCCTCTGTTCTAATTTTTGTCACAAGATAAAATACGTAAAACTAGTCCGAACTTATGGATTAAGTCTTTATTTAAACCAGTAATTTCTGCAGAAACATCAACATTTGTGAATAACTTTCTAGCCTTGTTACCATCATAACTTGTGCCCAGAGGCGTTCCTAGGGGGGCGGGACGGCGGTCCGCCCCGGGTACCACCATTTAAGGGGTGACACCATTTTGATTTTATTAATTTATTTCTCAAACAGACTGAAAAAGTGATAAAATACTTTACGGTATAAAAGCGCCAAAAATTAGACAGCATTGAAAATGCTCACTTTCATTGTCAAGTGGGACTTTTTGGAAACTTCACCAAATATTTCATTCATTATTCTAACAATATGTGTATCAGTAGGTTGTGAAAGGAGTATTTTGTAGGACCAATTGGATGTGAAAGGAGTTTCTCAAAGCTTAAATTAATTAAGACTGACTAAAGGTTTTCAATGGGACAGGTAAGAGTTTCCGATATTGCTATTCTATCCATTGAAAACGAGCTTGAAAAAACGAAAGAAAAAAAACGGATTCTTGGAATTTAGCGAAACTTTTTGAAACTTTTTATTTGAAGTTTTAACTTTTGACTTTCAAAATATTATCTACACCTTTTCATAAACAAGAAAGTTATGCAGTATAAAAAATATGGTCTTACTAATTTCTGTAATTTTGAATAAACATCTATTATCTATTTGTCTAGCATTCTCACTAAGTTCCGTTAGGATGGGGTTACTTTTGTACGTATCTTCCATAAAAATTATGTAAATATTAAATATAGATCCTAGGGAGGTACCCCTTAGTTCTTATGAATTTCTTCCATTTTCAGTGCACATATATTTCTCTAATTGCCTAGCCGTTTGACCAAATTTTGTAAAGATCAACAAACTTTGGCATACATCTCAACATACAAAATAATGTCACAATTTAATATAGGAAAAGTATCCAAAGAAAGTATCCCTAGGAACTGGCCGATTTCAACCATTTTTGCAATTTTTCTTTAATTTAAAAATCGCGACATTTTTAATAAAAATATTTCGCATGCGATAATAACTTTTAACCCTCTTTTTAATCATTTAATTTATAAAAAATATAATATTTTTATTAAAAATCGAGTGGTAAATTTTTCGCTGCAGGCGACTTTTTATAAATTAAATGATTTAAAATCGCGCGATTTTAATACCAAATTTATGCCTGCGGCGGTAGCTATATTTTACAACCAAAATAGTTAAAATAACAGTTATTAAATTCTTTCAAAACAAAAAAATAATCGCATTTTACTACAATAAAAACAAAAATTTTTCAAATATAATTTGGGGATTATGTCCGTTTCTTTGGCGGTCATAACCCACAACATTATTGAGGGTGTCACAAATGTTTTGGGGGGTATGACCTCTTGCAGGGGTGGTTATAATCCACAAAATCGTTTTGGATATTATTACCGCAAGTTTAGCGGACCTACATATGCCACGGCACCTTATACCTACATATATAAATAAGATCCTAAAAATGTAATGCATTTGTTTTGTCAGTTTTTTAGACTGCGCAGTTAATAAGTTTTTTTTTTCCTTATGCCTACATATCTAAATATGTAGGGGAGAGTGGGGTGTTGTGAGATAGGTTTTGTTTTTGGACGATAACTTCTTTAAAAGTTAATATTTTTTTTTCTGAAAACATTTTTTGTTTAGCTTATTCATTTACCTAACATCCTGCGATAACATTTTTTTTAAATTTAAAAATTTTAATAATTTTCTTGAAGCCTGAAAAGAAGATGGAATTTTTGGATTTTAAAAAATTATGGGGTGTTGTGAGACACTACTATTAATATAAAAAAATGTCATTTTTTATTTAAAAGTCTGTATTGAAATAGGAAAAAATATAAATACAGACAAGAAAATTATTCGCTTTCATCTGATTCGGCTAATTCTCAGCGAGTACAGTGAAAATAACCGGTTTTCATTTTGGCACACTGCAGATGAACAGTTTTGTTTTCGTCCAAATTTTTTGATACGTTTGACCTGCAAATGATGCAAAAGTCAACATCTTCCTCACTTGATGACAAAACTCTTGCCGGGACGTATTTCGTATGACGAATACGCTTTACTGGTTCTTTCAGCGATTCTTTCAGAATTTTTCCTCAATAATGCCACATTCGTGGAAGTTGTAAATACGGTTGCATGCATAGGCTTCCGGCCGCTTTTTGATTTTTGGATTAGGGGATCAAACTTCAAAGGACTTACCTTCTTTAATGCATTGCTCAGCTCAGATGCCATGAAAAACCAATTTAATTTGTAAAATATTGGAAAAACTTATTTCCTACCAGTTTGTCCACTTTGCTATGCAACAAAATCGACTAGTTTATCATTTGAAGCCGATGTGGAAGAAATTTTTACTTCTACTTTTCCATATAACGGGTTCCCTACACTCTCGATTTATCAAGGTTATATGGTTTGCAGACAGCCCGAAAACAATTATTTTTTATGGCAGTTTCTTTTTGATGTCTGCAACTAGGCCCCATTTCCTTTTCGCTTTGGTGATATTTTGTATCACCTGGCATAATGGCTATAAAAATAATGAAATCAAAACAAAAATTAACTGTCTCACAACACCCCATATTTACTGTCTCACAACACCCCATATTCGACATTTTCAAATGGCCATTGCGCCATCATCACATACAATATTTTTTGCAAAATCACTTCGGTGGGCTTAAAGGCAATGGAATATAGATCATTTTAATAAATATTTACCTTTACTTTGAATTGGCAATGTTTCTGGAAATTGAACAAAGGCAAACTATACAAAAAACTTTTAAGAGCGCGGTCAAAACTCAAAATTGTTACAGACACTAGGAACACGTGTCAATGCGATGAGTGCACGTAATAAGTGAGATCCCATTGAGAAAATATGTTATAGTTGGTGTGAGCATTCACAACATTACCGCTATGTCATATATTGACGTGTCTCACAACACCCCATGTCTCACAACACCCCACTCTCCCCTACATGAAAATGTAATATTTTTGTTGTTTTTTAAAAAATTTTTTATTGTTTGTCATCGGTTTTTTTTCGGGAAATATAAAGAAAATAATAAATACACAAAATCTCATCGATTGATTTATTGCATTTAGAAATTTCTTATAGGGGTGACACCATGGGTATCCGCCCCGGATGACACCTAGCCTAGGAACGCCTCTGCTTGTGCTATGGCCCTGTTTGACGTAATCTACACGATTTTCTGATTTTCGTAACTTCTGATTTCAATGCCATTTTTAAAAACGAGTTTACTTCTAAAATCGGAAAGGAAAAGTTAACATGTTTTTTGGATCTGAAAAGTATAGAAAATATTGCGAAAATTATAGATGTTATTTTTTGGTGTTATTTTTTCCCTTATGTGCTAAGAAAAGTATTTTTAGGAAAAATAAGCCTTATTTTAATTTTTATTTTTGTCAAAAAAAAACATAGGCTGATAAATTTAAGTAATTTTTCAAAATAATCTAAAATTTTTTTCATAAAATACAATAACCAAAATTTGTTCATAGTTTTTTTGAAAATTTAAAAAAAAATACTGTCGTGATGTTTTACTACAAGAAACACCTCATACCGCCTTTGTTTTAGCTATAATTTATTTCTGCTGTTTCTTTATTTTTTCTTTACGTTCCAAACGTAGCTTCTATCAATGCTCGTTGATCGAAACTAGGTTAACTGTTTCAAGTGATGTCACAACCTATAGAATGCAATGCACTCGCTGACACAATAGTGGAGTTCACGATCTAGTGCAAATGGTCTTGCATGAGTGCATTTGCAAAAGTTTATTGCATATTCTTGCACTATACTAACAAAATACACACGTTTGCACTTGTTATGTTGTTGCAAATATGCAACACCTAAGACATGTAGCATATAAGTGCTACACACATACAACACTAGGATGCTAGCTGTAGTGTCAAAAATTTATAAGTAATAAAAACCAAAGAAATAAAGATTGATTTGTTTTTATTTCTTTTGCAAATCAGCTGTGCTAAGTTTTGCAACAAGTGTTGCAGAGCTATCCAAAAACAGTTGTTCACAATTGATAGCAAATGTTTGCAATGGCATAATTTTGCAATCCGGTGCAAATAAGATCGTGAACTGCCCTAGTGATCTAATGAGTCAAGCATGTGCAATAGACCGTCTCGCCTTATAGGCGAAAATAATTAATGTCGCCGCACAGCAGCTAATCTGAAGCATTATTGAAAGGAGGTTTCGAAAAAAAATTTTTTTTTTTTTGACCGAACGTAGGGGTCGCGCATCGACATATTTCTTTATATCTTCGGTATTTACCGTCCGATCTTAAAGAATTGTTTGTTTTTGGTTTTGTCTCAGGAAGACCTATTTTTTGTCTCTTGACCTCAGTTGACCTCTTATAGTACTGACCCACCAGACGTCAGTTTCTACCATCCTAACGTACCATTTTGGTTTCAGAAATGGAAAGCCCATAAAAAATCATTAAACTTTTAAAAAAGAAATTTTTCGCTATTATCACTATAAATATTTTAAAAATTGTTTTATTTGATGTTCTTGCAAATTTTAAATTTTTTGTCATATCGTATTATTTTTATAAAATATCCACCGAAAACGTTCTTACACCGAGAAAAAAACCATAGTAAAATTATCTTAGATGGCTGTTGTGTATACTAAATGTACTGAATGAAATAACTATCTATAATGACAAAAGTTTTTGTGTGAGCTGATAATGGTTTTAAAATGAAAATTTTTAAGGGGGTCTTCTCATTGAGCAACTTTTTTTTCGACTTTTTTTGCATTTATTAATAGCTTGGGTAGTTGTGAATATGCCCCTAAAAGGATTTTTAGAAATTCCAAATACTTTAGAAGATACAGCCTTTTTTGTGAAGCAAGGTCTTCGTCAAAATGAGCTATTTTTTTTTCGCCTCATTTTCGAACGAAGTGGCATAAAGTAACCACCGAATTCTGTTGAAAATGTTTATTGTTAGGTAAAAACGTGTTTGCACACATATTCATACAAACATACGAATACACATTTCTGCTTATTTTAGGGGTTGAAGCATTTTTTGAGTCCAGGTGTTCAACTGAAAGCATCATTTAGTTCAGTTTGTATCGAGTTGAGCAACAGACGCGTGCGCTTCAGTGAACGGAAAAGTAAATTTTTCATAAATTTATTGTGATTTTTGTAAAATGGATCGGAAAAGTAATAAAGAAAAAAAAAACGCCCAAGTGAGCGTCAGAATATTTATTTATTTATTTATTTCATTTCAGTCTATGAACAAAGTTCTTACAGACTATGATAACAAAAAATATTAATTATAATATCATAAATTATAATAAAGAATAAACTAAGAGATACAATGTTTAAATAAAATTAGGACTTAAATTTAAAACAAAGTGTTTAACAATGCTTTCATAGCTTCCTTAGATATAGAAAAATCGATAATACATTTTGAGGATATATTATTAAAATCATTTTGAGCTCTATACATTGGTGAATTTAAAGCATAATTTGAACGACATTGGCTAAGATAGAATATGTTTGTGTGACGAAGCGCCCTGATTGGGACATTGAAGTTAATTAAATTTAAAAGATATGAGCAATCAGTTTTACCAGTTACAATATCAAAAATAAACAATATAGACGACACCTTTCTTCTTATTTCAAGACTTTTTATATTTAAAAGATCACATCGATCATTATATGATGGAATTGGATGGTTGAAATGTTGATTTCTAAACACAAAACGCAGAAAAGCTTTTTGAATTCGTTCAAGCCGTAGAGTGTGACAAGAATAGAACGGGTTCCAAATCAGTGACGCATATTCTAGTTTCGAACGAACCATATAGGTGTAGAGTGATTTGAGAGTTAACGGATTGGTAAAGTGCGAACTATTTCGTCGAATAAAAGCAAGTAGCGAGTACGCTTTTGGAATAATTTAGTTAAAGTGACTCACAAAATTGAATTTTGAGTCAAAAATAACTCCTAGGTCCTTAATCTCATTCACCTTTATAAGCGGCGAGTTTGATAAAAAATACGTGTTAACTGTTGGATAATTTATTTTTGCAAAAGTAGTACAAGCACATTTAGTTTTGTTCAGAAAAAGGTTATTTTTAAGACACCAGTTATTTATCCTGTTTAAGTCGCATTGTAGATTAAGAGCATCGAGAGGATTCTGACTTTTTAGAAATAGCTTTAGGTCATCTGCAAAAAGAAGACACTGGGCATTTTGAACAACAGTCGTTATATCATTTATGTAAATTATAAAAAGCAGTGGACCAAGGATACTTCCTTGTGGAACTCCAGACGAAGCTATGAAAGGCTGAGATTGTGCACCTTCAACATTTACAAAACAAATTCTATTGCTAAGATACGAATGTAGCCATTTCAGCATACGAGAATGAAACCCTTGCTTGTAAAGTTTTTTGAGCAAGATTGAATGCGGGACTTTATCAAAAGCTTTCGAAAAGTCCGTATTAATTGTATCAACTTGAAAACCTTCACGAAAAGCTGAAATACAATATTCGGAAAAAGTCAAGAGATTTGTTAAAGTTGAGCGACAAGGGAAAAATCCGTGTTGATAAGGTGATATGTTGCTTTTAACTGCGAAAAATATTTTATCTTTAACTATGGATTCTAAGAGCTTAGAAACTGTCGATAATTTTGCAATAGGTCTATAGTTAGCTATGTTATTTTTATTTCCAGATTTGAATATGGGAGTTAAAGATGAAATTTTCCAATCTGAGATAAAAGTCCCAGTGCTTAAAGATTTATTAAAAATTATTTGCAGCGGTTTAATAAGGGAGAAACAATTTTTAAAAAGTTTTGACGAGAAGCCATCAACGTCAGATTTAGTTGACATTTTCATTTTCATTATACCATTCTTGATATCGTTCTCAGATAGATATAATAACCCAAAAACCGTGGATGGGATAACATTATCTTCCACACCTGCGGGACAATCAATTTCACACTCAAAATTAGATTTAAAAAACTCTGCAAATAAATCTGCAGTTTCGTGAACATTATTTGATTTTTTGCTGTTAAGAAACATAGAAGATGGAATATAAGAGCTTTTTTTTCTTAGAATTTATATAATTCCAGAAAGCTTTTGGGTTCGATTTAAAATTCAATTCAAATTTTAAAATATATTGATTATATAGATATTTATCAAGAAAATTAAATTCCCTCATATAATGTCGGTATTTATTAAAATTATCCGTGTCGCCTGAAATAACATACTTTTTATAGAACTTATTTCTAAGATTTTTGAGTTTATTAAGACCAACTGTATGCCATGGCAGTCTATATCTCTTATTCTTTATACAAGGGATACAACGGTAACAGAAATCCGATATTTTAATTTTAAAGGAGCTAAAAGAAGCCTCAACTGAAAGGTCATGAAGCTCACAATCCCAATCGATGACTTCAATGAAACTATTCAGTTGTTGAAAATTACAATTTCTTGAGCCATAGTTAAGATCAGGGGTTGAAATAACAGTTATTTGAATTTTAATTTTTTGTTCAAATATATATTGTTTTTGAACAGAACAAAAAAAAAAATATAAAAAAATTTTGTTCTGATTATGAACAAAAAATTTTGGTTTAAAATTTTTTTGCTCTTTGAACGATATTTATTTTTTGAACAATATAAATTTTGTTCAAGTTTTTTTGGTCATTTGAAAAATTTTGATTGTAATTTTATTAAGTTTCATAGAAATTCAGTCATTATTATTATTAATTATATATTGGATAAACTATATATTGGAATAAGCTGCGTCGATTGGTAAACTGATGTTGCCTGGGCAATTTTCTTTCGGGTATGAATAATTATTAAAAAAAAGGAGCTAGGGGTGCATTTTACCCTATCACACTCTCAATTTCTTGAATTTTTTCTTAAGGAATTTTATTCAAAAAACTGTTGTTTAAGAAAGTGCACATCTACAGAAAACAAAAAATTCCAGAAATGAGAAATCCTCTTACCCGAATCAACCTAAAAACGGTCTTCCATGTATGCGTTCTTATGCAAAAATTTAATGTAACAAATTCCTAAAGAAAAAAATTCACTAAATTCATGATACAATCCTGTCGTTGGTGCGTATGATTTTTTGACTATCCTTAACCACTGAAGATATCCATCTTATACTCACACCATACTTTTTTTGTGTGATGCGGTGGAGTATTTTGTTTAGTGAACGCAAAATAGTCAAACAAATATAAAAATTTGCATATCCTCGATATAAGTACTTACTGAAAGTATTAAATAATGTTTAGCTAGTTAATGCTTTAATCCATGTATATTCATCAGTTAGATATTTTCATGCAATCATCTCAACGTCTTTCGTCTTATCCTGTGTTTACGGACAAATCACAGACGGACGGACGGACATGGCTTATTCGACTCATGACGTGATGCTGATCATGAAAATACATACTTGTATACCGGACTCGCTTATTTTAGTAAACAAGATGCTTTACAATCGTTTGGTAATATGCCCTGACCTTGCAGGTTTAGGGTATAAAATGTGTCAGTCTTAAAAAAAACACCTTTTTCTATTTGTACTTTGTCGACGTATATGGGGAATGTGTAATTTCATAAAAACTTAAAGTATGCTTTTGGTGAAATCAATAAAATTGATAATATATGAGAATTTACAAAATATTTTAAAAACAAAATGGGTCGAACAAAGTCGGGAATTTTTCGTGATTTATTTTATTTTGATGGAACCAACTCAAAGTGCCTGCATCCAAATTGCTCAAAAGAGTTTAAAGGTAACTACAATAGCAATTTAAAACGACATATTGAAAAAAACCATAAAGAAACATTGGATGCTATCCTGAAAGAGAGTGATGTGAACCTGATTTCGGATATGCATTTGCCTGCAGCTCAGAAAAAACAAAAAATTAATTTAATACTAAGTCAGGAGGAAGTTTTGCAGGGTATGGTACAATTAATTACCAAGGAGGGATCACCATTTAAATTATTAGACTCACCTGGCTTGCGGATTATCACAGAGCCTATCTGTAAAGCATTAAACATGCCAATTATAGATCGCACAACATTATAGATCATTTAAGTGAATCTGCCTCAAAAGTACGGGAGAACATAAAAGCTTTGGCAGATAAAAAACTAATCGCAATTAAAGTCGATTGCGCTACCCGGAATGAAAGATCTGTGCTAGGAGTAAACATGCAGGTAGTAATTAATGGCATAATTGTAATTAAAACACTTGCTATGTTGGAATTATCTCAGCAGGATTCTTCGAGCTACCTGACGGACAAAATCACAGAAGTTATCGCAAGGTATATATTTATTTTATTTTTTTATTCATGCTTCGTTTTCTAATATAAAAGATTATATCATCTTATTATTATATTAAGATATATTATATTATATATTATTATTATATCAAAACTGAGGTGTGTCATCGACCTACTAACACGCCCATCTCTAGAGTTTGGAGCTCTATAAAACTATGTTGGAGTGAAAAATATATTTTTTTAATTTTTTTCTTGTAATTTGTTCAATTCTCTACAATAATAATTGGAAATTTGGGTATGGTATTCCAAATAAAATTTTAGAAATATGTTTGTTTTTATGTTTGAGTTATGAATTTTTAAAAAAAGGTCTGTTTTCTCTGCCGCGAATGTTATGTCCCTCCTTAAAATGACAATAATACAAAACTAACACCGACAACTTACAACGAACATGTCCACGTAGTTGCCCAATTTAAAATTTCTTGGACACCACTGACTGATAACAATGACACACTTTCAAAAAAGAAAATAAATGTAAAGTTTGGCTTTGAATTGCACAGGATAAGTGATGATTTAATCTTGTTAGGTAGAGAGTTACACGAATTGAACAAATAAAGAATTGTCGCTCAGAAGTTAATTGTAAATAATAATTAATGCATTTATTGTTATTGTTACTCTTATTAGCTACAATATTGGAATTCGACAAGTTTTTTGCATAACAACAGACAATGCGCGTAATATGATTGCTGCTCTAAACTATCTCGATGAGGAGTCGTTCGTTGCCTATTGCGAACTCGATGATGAGGATAGTGAGGATCACGTACATTTTTTCAATGGGGTGCAGTCCATGCGCTGCGCTGCACATACAATAACGTTAGCCGTTAACGATGTCATCTTAAAAGATGCAAGCATTGCAGGTAAAGTAAGTGCATGTCGAGAAATTGCCAAAAAATTAAGAACTCCAGCGAAAAGGAGTGAGTTAAGGTCGAATAACGTCAACCAAGCTATCATTGATGTTAAAACGAGATGGAACTCGACTTACAATATGCTTGAGAGATTGCAAGAAATAGACAGCAACAGTTCAATACTATCTCTGAATTCGGACTTAAAAATTTTCATAAATGAATTTTTACTAGTATTCAAACCAGTAAAAAAAGTATCACTTCAATCACTCAGTATCACTTCAGTATCACTTCAAAATTTTCAGTTGATTGTTGGGGATTTTTATAAACATTGGATGAGTTTAAAATTAACAGTTCAAATTTTTGAGAACAATATGGCTCGAAAATGATCTCTAGCAATGGCTGCAAGAGAATATGATTTACTTGGAAACGATTTAGTATCAGCTGCTTTATATTTAGACCCCAGGTATCTACAAAAATATAATACCTAAGCAAAACAATTGGATATTAAGATATTGTTTCAGATTCCATTGCGTTATAAACTGTGACGAAAACAAAAGAGTTGCTGCTGTTGCCAGACTCAAATTAATAGCTAAGCTGCACTATGCCATCAGCAGTAGTGGTGATGTAAGTGTCAAATGCATTGTTTATTTATTAATTAAATAATGATATTTGTTTTAAGCAGGAACTTATTGATCTTGTTGAAAATCAATCAGATACCGCATCTGCACAACCAATCAACAACAATGCTCAAAGCTCAGAACTGATGCCGGCTGCAGATCGAAATATGCACGAAGATGAATCTTGTTTATCTCTATTAGATGATTTCCTTAATGTGACCTTCGGTCAACACTCAGCTGCAAATGAAGTTCTACAGGAACGTCAAAGCTTAGCTGCCGTCTATACTGAAATAGAAAATTTTAATATTTCGAAAAGAGCACCATTAAACATTAATGTTCTTAATTACTGGCATGAACAAAGATATATAAGCGGATTCACTCATATTTCTAAACTGGCTGCAACTATTTTATCAATTCCTGCCACGCAAGTAAGCGTTGAAAGAAGTTTTTCAGCGTTAAAATTTATTTTAAATGACTATCGGTCAAAATTATCGGAGGAAAATCTGGAAAATATTTTATTAGTGAGGCTTAACACTTAAAATCTTAAAAAAATGCAATAAAATCAAATACGCAAGAAAATGTCTTATAATTTAGCTGACACAATTTTAGGATTTTTTACCGTGATAAAGTTACTTCTTAATACTCTTATACCGAAGCCCTATTTGCCAATATATATATTTTATGATTTCCTCCACGAACGAGAACCAAACTCGTTGCGTTTTCTTTGGTTTTCAATTTGCGAACTTAAGTGTGTTTTCAAACTCTGATTTTAAGTAATAAAATAATTTTGATTTTTTTTAGCCTATGAGCAAAATATTTTGTTCAAAAATTTTTTTTTTTCTTAAACTGATTTTTATTTTTGAACAAAATTTTTTTTGTTCTTTGAACAATATTTATTTTGAGAACAGAATTTTTTTGTTCATATTTTTTTGCTTAAATTTTGAACTTTTTATATTGTTCTTTTTTGGATTCAATCCCTGGTTAAGATTAATATTGCGTGTGCAATCACTATTTAGATATTTATAAAATTCCAGTTCAATAGAAAGCGCAGTATGATGCATATCAGAAGAAGAGATAGGGAAAGCATGCATTTCAACTTTGAAATTAATATTTTTGTTTATAAATACAAGATCTAAAATTTTATTTAGCTTATTTAGGCACCAATTAATTTGAATTAAATCAAGCTCAAATAAACTATCAATTGCAAATATTTCAAGGCCACTATTAATATTTGATACTTTTAAACCAACATCTAAGCCACATAAAGACCAGACTAGCCTATTTAAATTAAAATCCCCAAGTACGCAAACATTTTTTTCCCCGATGAGATTATCTACTAGATAGCGTATATTATTAATGTGTGCTTCGTAAAGTGAAAAAGAGCTATTGGGAGGTATGTATGAAGCACAAACATATAATACTCCAGCTGAGCCATAAACAGCAACACTAATTTGGTCCAAAATTGAGTCTGAATTATATAAAGAGACTCGACAGGCACGAAGCTCTCGTTTAATTGCTATGAGTACTCCACCTCCACGACTGCAACCGGTTTTAACTGCATCTCGATCTTTGCGAAAAACTTGAAAAATATTATGATCAAAAAACTCTTCATCATAAAAATCTTCATTCAGCCATGTTTCAGTAAGAACAATTATGTCCGCATCTAGTTGAGCAGTTGCAGCGAAGATAATATTAGACTTAGTTCGCAAACCCGATGTATTTTGATAGTAGATTTTTAGAGAATCATTGAAATGAGTATTTCTTTGATTTTCTTTTATGAGGCTGTGATCGGTTGACGATCTTTTTGAAAAAAATTTTTGAAAGGTCGGACTCTTACATCAGCCGGCCAAAGCGATGAGATGAAAACTTCGTCGAACTTAGACACAGAGACACCCAATTTGAAAGTGACTCTCTTAATGCTTTCAATAGGCGTATCTCTTTTTACCAACTTATAACAGCTTAGATGATGTTTCTGCACTTCAGAATGATTAATAATATACTCTATAATGTTCTCTTCAGTTACGGAGGGCATAAATGACAATATATGTAACCAACGCTTTTGATCGACAACTCTTAGCTCATTGTTACTGCTTTGACCAAAAACAACATTTTGGCGCTTATTTTTCCTTTTGTTTACATCAGTCCATTCATCGTGCGAAACAGATAATGGAACAGCTGAAGAAAATGTAGTCGAATTAGAAGAGCGTGGCAACGGCGGCAAAACAACAATAGAAGGTCCAACAGTTGGAGTAACAACAGGTGCATAAGCATTATGACTTTGATTAGACAGAGATGAATGATGGTTTCCATTTGAGACTATCGAAGCATAGGAAGCAGCGGAATTGACAGATATGCATTGCAAAGCAGCAGCAACTGGTTCATTTTCACCAATGATCTTGTTTTCGTGAACATTAACAGCGGTCATTGACCCAACAGATTTTTGATTATTATTGCATTTCGGCAGAACAAGAGGCAGTTCTGAGATCAAGTTTTTTAGCTCTTTTACTTCGGAAACTAGTTTGGCGACCGTATTTATTAGATCTTCCGAAATAGATAGACCATCAGAACAATTATAAACAAAATTCGGATTAGCTTTAATTAAATTAAATAACGAATCGTCAATGTTTACACACGATTTATGGCATGAACTCTTACAGACCGTGCAGCTAAGAGCAGCATCTTTGTTAGTTGATTTCGAACAAATCGAACAGCGAGAGTGTAGTTGAGACATAAGTTAAAAAGCAACCGATTAGCTTAAAAGTCAAATGACAACTGAGAATCGTGCTAAAAAACGCGGGTTTAGTGGAAATCAGCATCTTAGACCAGAGGATTCTGAATATACCAGTACATCGGCCAAGAAATTCAAGAATAACGAAGACGACGAAGTATCAATCAAAAACAATTTGAAGAATTGCATTCTCGAGTTCTGTTCTGTGTTTGATGAATTGATGAATTATGGGTTTGATGGGTATTGCGATTGGCAAAAACGCATACGAATACGCACTATCTCGCAATGAAAACAAACTGAACCGATCAGAGACTCGAGCTGCGGCATCATCAAAAGCTGGCAGAACGGCTCGCAGAGCAGAGAGGGCAGCAGAAAGCAGTTTCTACGAAAAAGAGGAAGGTGGCCTGTATGGAGCTGGCATTGCCGACTAATAAATATTAGTATTAAGTAAAAAATATCTGAAATATTTAGATTTTCTTTCAAAGGCCCTTTTTTGACTACCTGGCCAGTTTTCTTCACATCTACTGAACCAATTTTGATGAAATATAGCTTTAATGACGCAGAATTATCTCCTTTTGTTAATTGCGTACTTTAATTTGTCACTTTTTTCTTTTTTTGCCAAAAAAAATAACTTTGATACCAGCAGAACTGCTTTTCTTGAAAAAAAAATTTTTTGGTTTTTTTGAAACCCTCGTATTTTGACCTATGAGTTAAGTTTTCTCCGGTTCTACCGGACCGATTTTGATGAATCAAAGTGAATTCGACGGAGAATTTTGTCAGCTCTTTAAAACTGCATTTAAACATTTTTGATTTTTCAAACTTTACTTTTTCAAACTTTAAACGCGTTTATCTCGAAACCACGTTTTTCGAACTGGCGGCCATGATATCTCCAGTTCAACTGAACCGATTTTCATGAAACAAAGTGGAATCGACGCAGAATTGTCACCATTCTCGGGTGAACCTCGACCATAATTTTAAAAAATTGTTTACTATTTTTTTTTACACTAAACTACAAAAAAAAGCCCGAAATTGAATTTTTTTTTTTGAATGGCCGCCATTTTGTCAAAAAAAATCACAAAATTAAGCTTGAGGTTCACCCGAGAATTACATCTATACTGATTATAACCCCGTTTTTTGTTTCATTTCAGACGCTCCGGAGACCCGGAATCGTGGCCGCCGTGACGACACCTTTTTTTTCACCACCAACTTTGAAGTCATTACTTTTTGAACAGCCCACGTATCGAGGCAAAAAAAAAATTTTTATTTACTTTGAAACTTTTGTAATACAATAAATAAAAAAAGTTTTCAATTATTCTTTGCGTTTTCAAATAAGAATTTTTTTAAAAAGGGTCAAAAAAACGGGTTTTGAATGAGAAGACCGCCTTAAAGTCACAAAGCACAACTTTGTAAAAGTAACTAAACTCATGTATAAAGTACTGAAAGTATGGCTGGTAGTTAAAAAAGAAAATTACACAAACACTGCGAACAAGTAAGATGCAAATAGTTATCAATCAATAAATTTTATAATGTTAATCATCGGAATGTATAGATAATACTTCCCAATCAATTGTATTACTTCCCAGCAGAGCAATTCTACTAATATACTTGTGAAAATGTGCTTACAACTTATGGTTTTCACCATTAATTCACCATAAATATAAAATTCGATAAATTAGCAGATTTAACTTTGTTGTCTTATCCAAGAACTTTGTTGGTTTAAAACAGACCAAGCCCTTAGGTAAACTAACATAGGTTTTTTGTTAATTTTTCTTAAGTTTTTTATTAGGTGTATCCGAATCATTCTGCAATTGTTGCCGTTATTTTAAACTTCGACAAACCTTGGACATTAACAGCACGATCTTAAAGAATAGTTCAGAAAGTTTAATAAGAAGGAAGTTTTTTGCAGGCTTTAATTGCATTGCTATAGAATTATACATTAGGATGCTATTTTTAATATTTCTAGCGGAAATAGCGAAAAAATTCTTGAGTAAAAGTTTAATGATTTTTAATGGGATTTCTATTTGTGATATCAAAATGGTACGTTAAGATGGTAGAAACTGGGGTTCGGTGGGTCAGTACTATAAGGGGTCAACTGAGATCAATGAGTTTCAGAAACCAAAAATAGGTCGTCCTTAGACAAAAACAAAAACATATCATTCTCAGGAATCAAATCGGACGGTAAATAACGAAGTTATAAAGAAATATGTCAATGCGCGACCCCTACGTTCGGTAAAAAAAAAAAAAAATTTTTTCGAAACTATCTTTCAATAACGCTTTAGATAAGCTGATGTGCGGCGAAATTTATTTTTTCGATACGGTCTAATGTGCACTCATCGCATTGACACGTGTTCCTAGTGTCTGTAACAATTTTGAGTTTTGATCGCGCTCTTAAAAGTTTTTTGTACTGTTTGCCTTTGTGTAATTTCCAGAAACATTGCCAATTAAACGTGAAGGTAAATATTTATTAAAATTATATCTCCATTGCTTGTCTCTTCCATTGCCTTTAAGCCCACCGAAGTGATTTTGGAAAAAAATTTGCTTGTGATGATGGCGCAGTGGCCATTTGAAAATGTCGAATATGGGGTGTCGTGAGACAGTTTATATGGGGTGTTGTGAGACGGTAAATTTTTGTCTTTATTTCATTATTTTTATAGCCATCATGCAACTTAATGCATATAAAGTATCGCCAAAGCCAAAAGGAAATGTGGCATCCATCCACCTTGTGGCAGCCATCAAAGAAATTGCCATAAAAAAATAATTGTTTTCGAGTTGTCTGCAAATCATATAATCTTGATAAATCAAGAGTGTATGGAACCCGTTATATGGAAAAAATGAAGATAAAATTTCTTCCGCATTGGCTTCAACTGATAAATTATTCGATTTTGTTGCATAGCAAAGTGATAAAACTGGCAGGAAACCTGTTTTTCCAATATTTTACAAATTAAATTGGTTTTTCAAGGCGTCTGAGCTGAGCAGTGCTTTAGAGAAGGTTAGTCCTCTGAAGTCTGATGTCCCATTCCAAAAATCAAAACGAGGCCGGAACCCAAGTATACAACCTTATTAACATCATCCGACAATGTGGCGTTATTGAAGAGAATAGCCGATCAAAAGAAGAAAAAAAAACGAGAACAAAAAAAAACACTGAAAGAACCAGCAAAGCGTAGTCATCATACGAAAGACGTACCGGAAATAGTTTTGTCATTAGATGAAGAAGATTTTTACTTTTGCATATTTTGTAGGGCAAACGTGCCAAAGAGTTTGGACGAAAACAATTTCATTAGCTGCAATAAATGTGATCGAACTGTTCATCTGCAGTGTGCCAAAATGAAAACCACGCATAACGCAATACTTTTTTTCAAAAATTGACCTCATGGCTTTCGATTTATTTTATTTTTGGGCTATAGATTCCTTTTAAAATTCTATGAACATAAGTTCATTTATTTTTTTTTATCGCCATTCGTTGAAAAGTTATGGACCTCTCAATTCTGCAAATCGTCCGAAAACGCCAGAATCGGGAAATTTTCAATTTTTGTTATCCAATTTTTATAAATAAGCTACCGTTGGAAAGGTATTGGAAAGAACTTTATGGAAAAAATATATAATTTTAAAATTTTGGATGTTAGGGTTGCCAACCAATTTAAAAAAAAATGTAATTGCTAATATCTCAAAAAAAGCATAATTTTTTTTTTCAATTTTTTACTTTTTAAATTTGAAGAAGAATGTTTCCTTTATTTCAAAAGCAATTAAATGATGGAGCTTTTATATGTTTTTTCGCAATTTCAATTTTTGTGCACATATCTTATCATTTTGAGACACTTTATCGACTATAAATTTCATAATGGCTAAGATGTTCGAAAATTTGTTTTGCAAAATGGTTAACCTTCTTAAGACCAACATTTTATTCATAAATTTTGATGACCTTACACTTGACCTTGGTATAGAAAAATGGTAAAAACCGAAAAAAAATAAAAAAACACAACATATTTTTTTAACTTGTTTGTATTCGTATAAAATTAAAAAAAATTGTTATTGCCATTTTAGAGATTTTGAAATTCTAATTGGTTTTGTAGCAAAAAATTTTAAAATCGGTCTTAAAACAAAGAAGTTACGATGGTTACTCTGACGCTCTATCAATAAAAAAGTTTAATGATCTGTATGGGTTGACAAGTATGGATAGAGCGTCAGAGTAACCATCGTAACTTCTTTGTTTTAAGGCCGATTTTAAAATTTTTTGCTGCAAAACCAATTAGAATTTAATAATCTCTAATATGGCAATCAAATTTTTTTAATTTTATACGAATACAAGTTAAAAAAATAATTTGTGTTTTTTTATCTTTTTTTCGGTTTTTACCAGTTTTCCATACCAAGGTCAAGTGTAAGGTCATCAAAATTTATGAATAAAATAATGGTCTTAACAAGGTAAACCATTTTGCAGAATAAATTTTCGAACATCTTAGCCATTATAAAATTTATTGACGATAAAGTGTCTCAAAATGATAAGGTATGTGCATAAAAATTGAAATCGCGAAAAAATATATAAAAGCTCCATCATTAAATTGCTTTTGATGTTAAGGAAACATTCTTCTTCAAATTTAAAAAATAAAAAATCAAAAAAAAATTATGCTTTTTTTGAGATATTAGCAAATGCATTATTTTTTAATTGGTTGGCAACCCTAACATCCAAAATTTTAAAATTATATATTTTTTCCAAAAAGTTATTTCTAATACCTTTCCAACGGTACCTTATTTTTAAAAATTGGATAAAAACTGACGTAGATACAATTAATTGAAAATTTCCCGATTCTGGCGTTTTCGGACGATTTGCAGAATTGAGAGGTCCATAACTTTTCAACGAATGGCGATAAAAAAAAATAAATGAACTTATATTCTTAGAACTTTAATAGGAATCTAGAGCCCAAAAATAAAACAAATCGAAAGCCATGAGACGGACCCGTTTTGCGTTATGCTTGGAATGGGCGACCAGATATTTTAACTGTTAGCCGAATCAGATTAACGCGAATAATTTTTCTTATCTGTATTTTAATTTTTTTCCTATTTCAATAAGGACTTTAAGCAAAAAAGTCCATTTTGTTATATTTATAGTAGTGTCTCACAACACCCCATCATTTTTTAAAATCCAAAATTCCAATCTTTTTTTCAGCCTTCAAGAAAATTCTTAAAACTTTTGAATTTCAAAAAAATGTCATCGCAGGTTGTTAGGTAGTTGAATAAGCTAAACAAAAAATGTTTCCAAAAAAAGAAATATTAACTTTTAAAGAAGTTATCGTCCAAAAACTAAACCTGTCTCACAACACCCCACTCTCCCCTACTAATTAAAAATTGGTCGCGAAAAATGAATATTTTTAAATAAAAAATGCCTTTTGCCATACAGCGTGCGTGACTTGTTGGACCAAGAGTACGAAAGTTATCAACATTTTCTCCAAGGATACTAATGCCAGTTTTAAAAACTCTTTGTAGTCTTCGCGTATTTGAGTTTTACCTAACTCACTTAGCAATAGTTTTTAATGACACCACAATCAATATCGCTTAATTTTGCGTCTTTGAAAACCACATTTGAATGATTTATGGTCAATATTGGCCCAAGCCTTTGAAAATCGCTCGAAGATGGGAACATCAGGAGCAGATGTTGATGACATTTTTAATTCGAAACCGCTTCGTAGAACAATCTCATACATATGGTGACGGCATGCAAATTTAAGAAGCTTTCGAGCCAATGGTTGCTGTAAAATAACACATGTATCGAAACCCATTGCAGAGATCCGATCTGAGATGTTCCATTTGACCAACATATCGTGAACTACTTAAGCTATATTTTCTCCACTGGAAGGTGGTACTTTCGGAGCACCAAGGAATTTTGATGAGCCACTATAGCTTTCGAGGATACCAATTCTCTAAACTTTGTTGTTGCCAATGAGGTCGGGTAACACTTACCATCCCAGTGCACGACCATAGACTGACTAGTTCTTATCTGATGTTAGAAAAAAAAATTGTTTTATACTTCGAATTAGTATCATATGAAACAAAATTACGTTTTCAATAAAATTTGCGCGAATATTTTGCGATTCCTTTTGGCGATTTCCTTGCCGAAGCTTGTAAACCGTGGAGCGACTTATAACGAGATCATTGTTATTGTGGCATAAAGAATCTGCTGCTGCTGTTAAAATATGAACGGCTGCTTCGTCAGATACTTAAGCGTTTTCGAGTGAAGATAATAGACGTGGTGTTATCTAATTGATACGGCGCACATTGGTTGAGGTTCATAGAACGAGCGTCTAAAAATAGAGGAAGTTGTCGAAGGACAATGAAACTTGGCACATAGAAATTTATTGTTTGAATCAAGAAAAAATGGAAAAATCAAAATGATCCGCCCACTTTAAGCCCACCTCCCATACAAAGTGAAAATTAAATTTTTACCTACGGCATTGTTTTTTGGCACATAGCATTTTTAAACAATCAGAATCATTTGTGTGAAATTTGAAAAATATCTGCCTACTTTTACGCCCACTTCCCATACAACTTGTATTGAAAAAGTGGCATAACTCTTGATTTTTAATGCATCAACTCAATTTTCACAAAAAAAAAAATATTATAAATGAAGAATGGGCTCCTTAAATATATACCTGATCCGCCCACTTTTACGCCCACCTCCCATAGAAAAAACAAATAGAAAAACATGAATAAGGAATTTAAGCATAGTCTTTTAAGATTTTTTTAACATCACTATCATCATCATTTTTGGGAAAGGAGCAGGTAGAAGCAGCTGAATTTTGTTTTAACTTTTAGCTGAGCCTTCAAGCTGTAATTTGTCATCTTTCGTTAAACAGCGCTCCACAGCGCTAAAAAGATGCAGACCACTGAAGTTGATGAAAATTGAAATTTTGATGTTGTTTATATTTTGTTCTACGAAATTTTTTATATAGCACTTTTTCCAACTTTTTTAATGCAAATCTCATCTATAACAATTGTCATTTACGAAAATATACAACAAAGTTAAATGATAAGTTTACTGTGATTGTACCAAAAGATTGAATATACAGAAAATTTGCATGCCATTTTAAACAAGCGAACATATATGAACTTCTAGCATGTCTGTCCAAGCAAATAAAAAAACTTATCAGCCTTATATTGCGGAATCATAATATTAAGATATCTGACAACAAAATACCAAAAAATTACCCAAATCGGCGAACATGAAAAAAATGAATTTCGGCCACTCTTCAACCAATGTGCGGCGTCGTTTTGAGTTGAGCATATCGACATCATACGTTAAGTCGATCATATTGTCAGGGCTTTCTAAGAAATCATGTTCAATTTCATCGTCAAGATCGCTTAACAGACTAACATCTAAAATAAATTATATTAAATCATAGTGCTACCGGGAATAAGTGAAACTATTCAACAAAATATTCCTTAAGGTTTTGTTAAAAAAAAAAACAAAAAAACAAGGTTTTGTTCAAAAATATTTAAAATATTAAACAGCGACTCGCTAGCAATGGTAAAACATTGAAAAACTAGCATTTTGGGACTAAAACTTAAACTTTATCTGTCGAGACCAAATTGACCAATATTAAGAAAAAATATTTAAGGAATAAACTCTTCATTTATATGACTTTCGAAAAAATTTACCCAGATTTGGCTGCGTTCCAAAAAGTAACATTATTTCGTAATCTAAACATTTGGTAAAATTGCAAGCAACAAGAAACAAATAGTAAGCAACCGACTCTTTTTTCCTTTCAAAAACTAAGGTTTTGACGGTAAAACATTATCTATCAATATAAAAATTTGCATATACCAATAAAATTTGCATTTTTAAGAAAAAAACATTTTTTTTACTTGCTTTAAAAAAAATTGAATAAACTACACAGTCGTCGTCGTCGTTGGACGATTTCGTCCACGGCCCAACTTATACAGCACCTTACTGACAGACAATGTGACGTCTACTAACGACCTTTGGAAGAACTTCCTTATACATGATAAAGTTTTTTTAATTGGGGTATCAGAATAATTTTCTTCTCAAGTGGCATTACAATTATTGTCCAGTAGTTCGTTAAAACTTAAAATAATTTTCAAAAGATCATACATATAGCACACATTTCTATATAGCAGAAAAAGCAAACTTGAAAATTTAAGGAAGTAGATGTAATAACGGCACAAGGTGAGATGTCTTAAATCTAATAAACGTAATTAACTTGCGCATTCCTCCAACACCCTTTGTCTTTTCTGTCGTGTTTTCTCCTGTTCCTTGCTCTCAAGGGATCTCTTCTCTCTCCCAGCTGTAACCATATCTACACCAGCCAGGCAGCCTGGACGTCCTTTCTGTCTCTGCTGGATCAAAAACTGTTTGTCCTCTTCAATTTTCATTTGCTGAAGTGCATTTGCATTTAAAATATCAAGCAAATCTTCTAGTTGAGCAACAAATTTTATTTCGGCTGGTTTGACAACCCCCGTTCGCTTAGAATAAACTGTTTTTTGAATATTTTTCCACTCTTCATAAAGCTTTATAAAAAGATTAACGCATTTATAAATATTACACGTGGAAATACGTGATTGTTGCCAAAAAATAAGTGTCGCATCAACTGCTAATTTCGCACTTTCTTATGCCTGCATTTTAGCAAAACGCATGTTATAAAAAAAAATTGGAGTACTTGTTTCCGAGAAGGTAATAGGAAATATTTCCAATTTATTCAATTAATCTCATCGTAGCATTAGTAAGACGAGTTGTCTTTGCTTGGGACGATGTAGTTGGCAAATCACACATTTTAATTGACTATTTTCAACACACAAAAACTAAACAACTTGAAGCACCCGTAATCGTAATTGACCTATTATATTTCTTTCTTTTCTGATAATTTTCAAAATTATTTACTTTGGCTTACTTTGGTAAAAATTTTAAAATAAGTTTGTAACAAGTGGAATTTAAAAATTTTAAGTTAACAATCTTTTGCGGCGTGCAGTTTGTGAGGAGTTAAATGACATGATACTTATTTGAGATTTGATTTTTAAATGATAACCTTACTGAAATAGCGTGTTTGTAGCTTCTTAGCCGTCTTGTTCCCAAGGCTGCCTTTAGACATTCTCTATGCATTTAATGCGTATTTGCTTTTCTTTTGAATTTTGCTACTTTTCTTTATTCTTATAACTCCATTTATTAATCCCAAATTTTAATTGATAGTATTTGCATGTACGTAGCGATGCAAACAGCAGCTGAAACAGTTTGTTCAATTTAGAAGTTTGTGAGGTTCAGTCAGAATAATAATTTTCCTTCGAAACTAGAGGGTAAGAGGGAGTTGGTGCTCGAATTGTATTGTTTAAAAAAATAAAGTATGTTATATTTTAAACTTTTTTATGTTTAAAAGGGAGGCTGTTATTTATTTATTTATTTATTTGTTTGAGTCTTTGGAGGAACTCCTTTCAGACTAAGATATAAAAAAAAATAATTTAAAATTAATATAATAATATAATACAGATATAATACAACTAAACTAAAAATAAGCCATTTAACAATGATTTAAAACAACTTTTTGACATGAAGAAATTAAACAAAACTCGAAGCGATAACTCATTATATAAAGATAGAGCTCTTTGCAATGGCTCATTACACGCATAATAAGACCTATGAAATTGAATATAAAAAAAAAAAAAACAAATTGGTCATTTCAGCCCTTGAAAGGACTTTAACCGAGCTTCTTATGATCAATTGTGTTGTGTGTGTTATTTAATGTTTGCACACAATTGACCGAGAACTGGACCTACATGTTTTATGCCGACTCCGAACGACTAAAGTTCATGTTCTCAAGAAGCTTTACATGGCATTATTTACTCTCTGAGGTTTGCCATTGTCTGCAGAGAGGTGCTGACCGATCAGAACAATTTTTTATTGAAAACAACTTTTCGCCGCGGCTGGGGATCGAACGCGGGCTCCGAGCATGCTGAGCCACACACTGTACCTGCATGCCACGGTCACCACACCGTGAAATTGAATATAAAATAATTTAAAACGCCGCAACTGTCTTGAAGGTATATTGAAATTTATTAATGATAAAAGATGAACACTATCAATGCCTCCCGATATAATATCATAAATAACAATAAGAGACTGAATTTTCCTTTGAGTTTCTAAAGTTTTTATGCCCAAAAGCAAACATCTTACATTATATGAAGGCAAATCCTCACGATATAACGAACGAAGAGCAAACTTAGTAGAATCGTCCAATCTTAAATTGACGAAAAATAAAAGAAACAATCTTAGAATCGTTTTTGAATTTTTTCCAATCGAATCGTATGCACGGCATAATGCGGATTCCAAATGAAAGAAGCGTATTCAAGCCTAGAACGTACAAAGGCATTATAGAGAGACTTAACAGTGTGAGGGTCAGAAAACTCGGAGCTATTTCTCCGTATAAAAGCTAGAAGGGAGTATGCTTTTGGAACAATAAAGTTAATATGTTCATTAAAGCTGAACTTTACGTCAAATAAGACACCAAGATCTTTTATAGATTTAACGGACTTGAGGGGTATATCAGAAATAAAGAAAGAATTATCAATGAAACTATTGCTTTTAGAAAAGGTTATGTGGAAGCATTTATCAATATTTAATGGAAGAGCATTTATTTCACTCCAGTGTTGCAAATTATCTAAATCAGATTGTAATGCAATAGCATCAGAGTTGCTATTAACCCTTTTAAATAGTTTAAGGTCATCAGCATAAAGCAAAAACTTTGAGCTGTAGAATATTTTATTTATATCATTAATAAATAATATGAACAAAAGGGGGCCCAATATACTGCCTTGCGGTACACCCGAAGATGCCTGGAACCTATAGGAATTACTACTATTTATAGACACATAGCAAGATCTGTCACTTAAATTAGATTTAATCCAATTTAAGAAAGTGGAATAAAATCCCATTTTAGAGAGTTTTGCAATCAAAATATTATGGCAAACTTTATCAAACGCTTTAGAAAAGTCAGTGTAAATGGTATCCACTTGACAGCCAAGTTCAAACGAAGATATGCAGTACTCAGTAAAAGTTGTTAAATTGGTAACTGTAGAGCGACCAGAAATAAAACCATGCTGTTCAAGACAAAAATAATTTTTAACACAAAAAAATATCTTGTTCTTAATGATTCTCTCAAAAATTTTAGATATATTAGACAGCTTTGAAATTGGTCGATAGTTAGAAATATTATTTTTTGACCCAGATTTAAAAACTGGAGTAATATGCGCAATTTTCCAACTGTCCAAGAATATACCGGATGCCAAAGACATATTAAAAATATGGCACAATGGAACAGATAAAGCTTGAGCACAATGTAGTAAGACAGTAGGGGAAAACCCGTCGATGTCAGCCTTAACAGAGTTTTTTACTTGACTTAACGATTCTAGAACATCAAACTCTGAGAGTATTAGGTGTCCAAAGTTCAATAAAGAAGCTACATTTGCCAAAGAAGCGTATTTCACACTCTTAGCGTCAGCATAATTAGCACTAAAAAAGTCATCAAAGAGGGTCACAGTATCGTTAATGGAAAATGACGATACGCCATTCAAATTCATAGCCGTTGGAATATTTGAACAACCTTTTTTTGATTCAATAAAATTCCAAAAAGATTTAGGATTCGATTTAATATTAACCTCAAAACCCATAATATACTGCTTATATAAGAATTTATTTAAGAAATTAAACTCTCTCCCAAAATGTAAATATTAAGACTTATGGTCAGCATCGTTGGTAGACTTAAATAATTTAAGATGTTTGTTGCGCAGGTTTTTTAATTTTTTGAGACCCTTTGTATACCACGGTAGTTTATAGGGTTTCCTAGGTAACCGTGGAATATTATTTTCACAGACACGAACTACTCGATCTTTAAAAACATCAAAACAAGTTGCAGCATTTTTCCCATTATATAAAGAAATCCAATCAATATGTATAAAAATGTTTGATAAATAATTAAAATCACAAAATTTAAAATTAAATAAGTTACAAGAATGCGTAGTTTGCACAAACTCATAAAAATTAATTTTAAGAATGAGTGGAACATAATGCATTTCAGACGGACAAATAGGATACAATCAATCAGACATTTCATATCTAATATTATTTGATATGAAAATTAAATCTAAAATTCTATTGAGGGCATTAAAAAATGAATTAATTTGTACTAGTTCGATACTTAGCAGACTATCAATTAGATAAATTTCATATGATTTTTTGATGTTCATAGGAGTTAGTGTCCAAGAAATATTGTTGAGGTTAAAATCACCAAAAACGGTTAAATGGCAGTTTGCACCAATCGAAGCATGAAGAGCTAGGATATTGTCCACATGTGCTGCGTAGACATGATCAGGGCTCGACGGTGGAATATAGGATACACACAAATAGAGAGCACCGTAAGGTCCAGTCAAAACAACACAAAGTTGGTCAAGCAACGAATCAGCATTTTGAAGAATATGCAACGAGGAACAAAGTAATCTCATTACGGCAATAAGTACGCCGCCTCCACGAGTAAGTCCAGTCTTCACAGAA
Source organism: Tetanocera ferruginea (assembly GCA_958299015.1). Classification (NCBI taxonomy): domain Eukaryota; kingdom Metazoa; phylum Arthropoda; class Insecta; order Diptera; family Sciomyzidae; genus Tetanocera; species Tetanocera ferruginea. The sequence continues at coordinate 66,022,062 of OY282641.1, forward strand.
TCTCGATCTTTACGGTAAACTTGAAATAAGTTGTTATCGAAAAATTCTCCATTGAAAAAATGTAAGTTCAGCCAGGTTTCAACAAAAATAAATACATCAAAGTCGCCATCAGATGTAAAATTAAAGATGCTTGCAGATTTACTTCGCATTCCAGACATATTTTGGAAATAAATTTTAAGTTTTCTACTAACAGCAGGTGTACCTAAGTCGCTAGTGGCCTTCTGCCTTCGTTTTGAAAATTTATAAAAGGCCGAACAACAATATCTCGCTGCCACAGAGTTGGGTTTAGAATAATATCATAGAACCTTTCAGATACATCCTTCTTTACAAGTTTACGGCATGTTAAATGATTTCTTGCAATAATAGAATGATTAAGCATTTTTAGAACTATTTATTGTTTTTTTATTATTATGAACCACAGTCCAGTCATCATTAGCATAACGTATCTCTTGCTCAAGAGAATTTAGACCACAATACCAGCATGAGCTTGAGCAGTGGCGAAAGCTTGAGAGGCAGCGACCGGCGCAACAACAGCAGCAGCAACAGCATTAGAAGCATCAGCAGAAGAGAACAATGCATGCGGAGAAGTAGAAGTAGCAACAACTTGATTAGAAGCGAAAGCTTGAGAGGCAGCGAGCGGCGCAACAACAGTAGCAACAACATTAGCAGCATCAGCAGAAGAAAGCAATGCATGTGAAGAAGAAGAGGTAGCAATATCTGGATTAGAAGCAGGAACAACAATAGACGGCTGAGAGCTACAATGAGTGGGAGCCTCACACGCAGCAGCAGACAAGAGCGCAAGTTGAGTAGGAGGCGCAGCTATATCAAGCTTAGAAACAGGAACAACAGCAGAGGGCTGAGAGTTAATATTTAATGCAGCAGACGGAGTTGGCGAGTTCGACGCAGTGCGGGCAGTGTTGATTGAAGAAACCGGTTTCCGTGAGCGTAAACGCGTGAGCGGCATTTCACGAAAGTTAGGTGACGGAGAACAAGGTTTCGCAATATTTTTAGCAACTACCAATGATTTGCTTTGTCTCTTCTGTGAGTCAGTGACCTCTTTATTTACTTTTTGAACTAGCAATGTTTTTATTTCAGCAACTTCAGCAACTAATTTATTGATTATAGAACTCAAATTTGCAGGAGATTTTAAGCAATATTCGCACATAAATTGATTGTTCGGATGTGACAATGACTCCAAATGGCTTCCGGATAAATTAAAACACTCGCAATGAAAGTTTAAATTGCACAAAATACAATTTACACGCAAATCATTAGGAATAGAATTAGAGCACTTTAAACACAGCATTTTCAGGCACGTCAGAACAGTAGCGCAACTACGAACGAACTGAGACCCCTAATTTTTGACCCCTAATACCCCTTTTTGCGCGGCTCTGCTTATTTGTATGGTTATTTTACCTTAAAATGTCCTACATATTAAAATTATAACAAGATTCTGTTTCCATTTTTGTAATAAATCTAAATATGCATTAAAGTCAATATATTCCCATATAAATGGGTGTTTTTTAGTTTTCAAGGTCACGCCTCGTCCATCAAATCTTAAGTTATCGAATTCAAATTTCACATACTGCGTTTTTACGGGAAATGGAAACAGAAAATGCCTGGTGATCGAAAATCGGAACAACTTTTTTTTGCCCATACAAGCTTGGACACTAAACCGTACCTCAAAAAAAAGTGCGCCGTAAACCAGCGAATATGATGCATTTGTGCAAGACAATTACGAAACAAAATTTTTTTTGACCGAACGTAGGGGTCGTGCATTGACATATTTCTTCATATCTCTGGTGCTTACAGTCGGGTTTTAAAGTTTGGTATATATAATTTTTTGTCTCAAGCAGACAAATATGACCTCTTTAAAGGTCATTGACTTCAGGGGCACCGTTCTAGTACTAACCATCCAGATCTGAGTTCCTACTATCTTAATGTTCCACCCTAATATCAAAAAAATAAACCTCTTAAAATATCAATAATCTTTTGTCCAGGAGGTTTACCGATAATTCCAGCAAAACTATTTTTAGAAAAATTTTTGAAAATTATTTGCCGAACGTAGGCTCCCTTTTTTCATTTTCATCATATATTCGGTATTAAAAGTCTGATCATATTGAATGACATATCGATGTTTTGCTTAAAAGAAACATTATTTTTTCTCCAAAAAAAAAAATATTCCTACAAGTCCTTGGAAGGCCTTAAATTGATTTTAAGGAACTTTAAAGCTCGTAAAAGAATAAAAAATCCGTATTGCCAATGCTAAAAGAAGTATCAACACTTTTTTTGTTGTGGTTTTCTAAATATACAATGTATGATTATTTTCACAGCCACATTCAAATAGCAATTTAAAACACTGGCTATTGCAATTCGTTTTTCCCCATAAAAAACAGTTGAAAATTGCGTCCGTCTAATATTTATTTCAAACGAGAGTTTTATAGAGTTTTGATCATTTTCAATTAAAATCGAACAAAAAACGTTTAAAAAACTAGATAGGTATTTCTTCAACTTGGCCGAAGTTAAAATACCTCCACGACCGATTCTTAAGGGTAAAAGAATCTTATTTTGGAGAGCTTTTTGTATGAGATTTTGAAAGATTTTATTATTTTTATGTGTCAAAAATACATACATATCAAATTGTTTTTCTGCAGCTTAAATATGTCTTTTTATAAAGTTTTCAATTTTGGGGTTGTATGGGAGGTTGGCGTGTTAGTTTGTGTATGACGCCCATTTTTCTAACACACCTCAGTTTTGACATAGAATACACGAATAGGGTAAGTGATATAGTTATTGACACCCTATATTTTCGACACAGTTATTGACAACCTTCCTTTTCATAACGTTTACTGCAAGTTTAAAGAATGAATCTGGCAACAGTTACAAAAAAAACAAAAATATGTTTATTTTTTTATGGTTTGCTGACCTCTTTGTAATTATTTCTCTTTTAGTGCTGTAAGAAAAGTTGCGATGAATATACTCATACGAGCAATTAAGAGCAAAGGTATTTTTTGTTGTGATTTTAATAAGAAAAGTGTAAAGTAAAATAGTCAACTACAGTTATTACAACCAGTTTTTTGTTTAAAAATTAACTTATTTATACAAGTTGAGACGTATTTAAAGTTAATATTTTTTAAGATTAAATATTTTATCGTTAGTATAAAAATAAATGCTGTTGCCAATAAATTTTTTCTTAAATTGTTCACTGATTTCAGTTGTTGGCAGGGGGCTGTCAATAACTGTCTCATGTGAAGAGTACAATTATTGTCATTGCTAATTGTTATTACTTTATACAGTCAATTTTAAACAAATTTTTTTAAATTTTTTCTAGAACAATGCCAAAAGTAACGCAATCATACAATGAAGAAACGCTTAAATCTCAGAACGAAAATTATTTTGATAATTTAATTGAGCATTATCTCGCAATTCACAATTAGGTAAATTTTTGTTTTTTTGAGTAAAGGTTTTTATTTTAAGTAATTTACTACTAACGTAAGAAAAAAGCGTTTTTTTTTATAAAATTTTTTAAATATCTAATCATTAAAGTGCCTATCTACGGTAAAAATGAAATAAGTTATTATTTGTATATGATGCCAATAACTATATATTAAGTCTATGGCAATAATTGTACCATGTTGCCAATAATTCTACTAACTCGGGTGTCAACAATTATACCAAGTGGCCAATAATTGTACTTCCTTGAGATGCCAAGAGTTGTACTCACACTGTCAATATCTATCACATTGGATACTTTTTTAAAAATCATGCTTTTTCTATTATTGAACAACATTTTATAAGAAATTTATGCAATTATTCAAATTCAAGATTTATTAATGATACAAATGAGTATTTGCTTAACTACTCAAAATAAATCATTTGTTAATGAAGTGAGTTCAAATATGAAATTTCCTTGTGGGTGTCAACAACTATACCGCTAACCCTACTGAGTTTCCGTTTTGTGCTTTTAATATTAGCCTCTTTATAGAGTTTTCAATTTTGGGGTTGAATGGGAGGTGGGCGTGTAAGTAGGTGAGAGACGCCCATTTTTCTAACACACCTCAGTTTTGACATGGAATACTTTAATACCGAGTTTCCGTCTTGTAACTTTAATATTAGCCTCTTAATAGATTTTTCAATTTTGGGGTTGTATCGGAGGTAGGCGTGGTTTTCATCCGATTTAGCCCATTCTCGAACTTGATCTTAGTTTTTTAAAAAAAAGCTTAAATATCGAATTTCATAACGATAGATTGAAAATTACTGCTGTTATCGTGTCGACAGACAGACGGACAGACAGACAGGCATGGCTAAATCAACTCAGGTGGTGATGCTGATCAAGAATATATATACTTTTCCTTTTGGGTGTTACACACGTCGTGACAAAATTAATACACCCCTTACGCAGTACGCGTGGGGGTATAAAAATGTCTTTTATTGCGAGTGACTTTAATAATACCAAATTACCAACAGAGTATGATGTTATAAATTTTTTGTTGTAGGTATCTGCGGTATAACAGTGATAAAAGTCGAAAGTTGGATGTTTTTAAAAAAGAGGCTGTTAGAACTGTAATTGTTTTGTGGCAACGCGCCGGCATGTGAAAACTATGTGTTCTTTGATATTTTTTATAATATTTAGATTTTAAGTTTCTCAATTTTCTTAATTAATTGGTATACCACACAGGCAGGCGCGGATTTAGGGGGGCCTTGGGGGGCTGCAGCCCCCGGCCCCGAGCAGATAGGGGCCCCGCAGTCGCTTATATATGAAGTGCTTATTGTAAAAACATGACATGCCATATAAAAAATATTTCGAGGTAATCGGCCTTAAAATTTAATGAAATGTATATTTGTAAGAAATCATGGTTATTCTTAAAATTTCTTTTATGTGTAGGGCCTGAATTCATCTGGTAATGGTCGCAATATTTTTAGTGGATGTTGACAATGCATAAAGAGGTGCAACCAACTAATATTTGCAAAAAAGAAATGCTGATTTGATAGCTGCTTTCTTCACTTATCGAATTCGTAACAGATTTGCGAAGTGAATTTTCAGGGTTTGAGAATAGTGCCAAGAATCTGAATCGATTTGTTTACGAAGACTATAAGAGATAAATAACGAGAAAAAACTGCAAAAAAGAACCAGAAACAATCAATTTGACTGGTGCTGATAGATTCAAAATCTAAACTTTTGCTTTAGTTGATGAGCTACACTCAGAAAAAAGTTTCTTCGGAATATGATAAAAAGGGCATCATCGAAGGCATCTGTGAATTAAATCACTTAATTTCGCTTATGAAACTTCACCTGAAGGATCTCTCCGAAAGATGTTTTGTTTTGTTTTTTATAAATATCAAACTATTAAAAACAGAAATAATATGGTCTCAGGCATGATCGACATTTTTCAAAATATTTATATAGCCTTCCGATTGCTTGTAACAGTACCGATAGCAAATTGTGAAGCTGAAATGTAACTTTTAGTATTTAAAAAATTAAAAATTTTCAGCGATCTTCTATGTCACATGAACTGAACAAGTTGGGGTGGTTGTTCCGAATAATTCGTTGTCGCTGGCAAAGTCGTTTGCTGCAATTAGTGCTGCAATGAAGTTGCTTGGAATCAGGCCTAAAATTTGCGGGCAAATTTTATTCAATACGTGAATAATAATTTGCTCGCAAATGCAGAACACAATAAAAAATAACACCGGTAAGTATATGTAATATTAATAACAATTAATTTTATTTATAACTTACGTTATATTGTTCTTATTCCAATAAGTGGATATGAGTTGATATCAAATAATTTGGGATGGCTCAGATGCTGGCAGATGATCTCAGTAGAAAAAGTAAGATTCTTTCGCTAGATTTGCTTGTGGATTATTCAGGAAGAAATTTCAAGAATACGGTCGCCATTAAAAAGGAGCCGAAGACCCCGCCGAGGCGCTCGTTCGGCTATCGAGAATCGATACTTGAACGAGTCGGTAAGTATGTAGTTGATCTCTTACTTTTTCTTATGAGCATCAATCTACTATTAATAGTTATGGTGTTTAGGGTTGCCGCCTAAACATGCCGGCCCCCTTGCAGTACTACTGTAAGATAAATTTACATAACTCTAAAATACCTTAAGCTAGTAAAAAAGGGGTTGATTTATTTATGTCTCAATAAAAAATCGGCGCAAATGTGACTCATTAAGTGGAGATAAATTCATTTTTATTGTTAAAAAAAACGTTATAAATTCAATTTACAACCTTTATGTTTATTAAATATGTCTTAAAAAAAAATTTAAAATGAATAAATGGCGGTACGTAAATTTACGTTTTTATGCGTTACCGGGCCACCGTGCCCGACACCAGCCAACCAAAGACAGAGTTCTGCGTCAGAACCTCCCCCAAACCACTCGGAAAAATTACGGGTTTTATTATTTTTGGGTAGACGTCTACCCCTAGCACCATACCGACCGGAGACGAAACCAGAAAGTCTGGATCAGCAAGCATCAAATTCGAAAATTGTGCTCTAATAGATGTGTCTAAAGTTTCCCTAGGCGTGACTCGCGTAAAATGCCGCAACACTTTCGCTTGGGCTGTCACCGATTGGTTGGACTCATAGTTTGCTCGGAGGGTTAGGGAGCAAACTTCTTGAGAGCCAACCATCCTTGATGGCAACCCAAGTTGGCGCACGAGACGCTGGGAGATGATGGACATCTCGGCACACGGGTCTATTAGAGCACGAACCCGATGCATGTGACCCTGATCGATCACCTTGACGACCGCCGTGGGGAGGAGCGAAGTCACCTGCTGCAGAACTGGCAGCGGTGATGGCGAGGGCAGGCGCTGAGCGCCACTATTTGAGCGGCGGTGAATGGGTCGTGTCCGTCCTTGACCTCGATGGCGATGCTCTTCTCGCGATGCACGAGACCGTCGACCGGAGCGCCGCGTTGTACGCGACGCTCTTGTTACATTGCCGGTCAACTTCGGTCGAAAGGCACGCAACTCTTCGGCGTTGCGAATGCACCGAGCCAATCGCGCTTCATCTTCTTCTTCAGGTGCCGGATCCCCCTCAACGCTCAATGCGACTTGTGGCAAACTAGGCCGGTCAGCAAAACTCCCCGCGGCGCCCGTCCCGCGCTGACGAGAAGCCTCAGACAAACAAGGCCTGGCTATGTCCTGCGGCTTGGGCGGTGATGACTTTTCGGCGTCTTTAGCCCGGCCGAGGTGCAACATGGTGTGATGCGTCCCATCACACTTGCCGCAACATCCATCACTGGCGCATTCACTGGTCTTGTGGTTTGGGGAGAGGCACCGGGAGCAAAACTTAAACAACAGCACCAGCCGCAGCCGATCTGCAACGTTCCCGGCGACAAACGCCTTACAGAACCGTAATGGATGCCGCCCCAAGCACACTCGGCACTTCAAGGCGACTTCAGCTGGCGTTTTTCCGACACTCGACATTATGGCTAGAAAATAAAAAGAGAAATTAAATAGGTTAATTCCCGCTGAACCGCAAACACACACACACAAATAAGACGGACGAAGACATCTAGCTACGACGTTGTTGGACGAAGACATCTAGCTACGACGTTGTTGGACGAAGACATCAATTTACGGAGGTGGTGGCAAAATAATCAATTTTACCACAGGCCGAGTAATAATACCGCGTTCAGTGCGCAGGTCGGCGACTCGGACACGATTGTCAGAGCCTATATAAACCTTAACCACTCTCCCTAATCGCCACTCAGTGGCCGAAAGGTTGTCCGCTTTTATGACCACCAAGTCGTCAATTTTCAAGTCTTCGCGGGGATGTTTCCACTTATAACGCTTGTGAAGTTCCTTTAAATAATAATTTTTCCACATTTGGCAGAACCTTTGGTTCAATGCCTTTAACTTTTGCCAACGATTGATTATTGATATTGGACTCTCAGCAATGTCCGGTTCAATCGGAGCAAGCAAAGGCCCCCCTACTAAGAAATGCGCTGGAGTTAAAGGCGCTAGATCATTTGGATCGGACGACATTGGACTTAAAGGGCGTGAATTCAAACATGCTTCAATACGCGACAGCAATGTTGAGAGCTCCTCGAATGTATATTTCATGTCCGACGCTACTTTTCGAAAGTGTAACTTAAAACTTTTGACACCAGCTTCCCACAGACCTCCCATATGGGGAGCCCCTGCTGGAATAAAATGCCAAGTTAAGTGTTGATGTGCAAATTTAGACACCACTTTCTCTTTGGAATCATTCAAAAAAGCTTTAAAATCTTCTTTAAACGCACGAGAAGCACCAACAAAGTTGGTTCCGTTGTCCGAATACATTTTTTCAGGACATCCTCTGCGTGAAACGAATCTCGAAAACGCTGCCAGAAAAGTGACAGTGCTGAGATCACTGGTAGCTTCTAAATGAATAGCTTTCGTAGCGAAGCAGACAAACACACATATATAGCCTTTAGTTATGAGACACGCTCGTCCCGTATAATTTTTAATGTCGTATGGCCCTGTGAAATCCACTCCAGTAGACGCGAACGGGCGAGATAATTTTGTTCGCTCTGGAGGTAGTGATGCCATCATTTGTGTCTGTAACCGTTTGCGGTCGATAACACAGACTTTACAATTGTGAATTATCGATTTTATCATATTTTTTACTCTGGGAATCCAGTATTGCATCCGAATAAGTCGCAACACAAGCTGGTTCCCACCATGAATGGAAATTTCATGGGTGAACTTCACGAGCAACTTAGAGAATTGACAGTCGTACGGTAAAATTACCGGATGACGCTCATCATAAGAGATGTGTTCTGTCTCCGACAAACGTCCGCCAACTCTAAGCACCTTATGGCTGTCTAAAAAAGGATTTAAATTTAGAATCGAGCTCTTCGAGTCGATCAAAGTTTTATTTGAAAGATGGGTATACTCAGATAGGTATACCAATTTTTGGCTCTCAATGACGAGTCTTCTAGTGGCTTCTTTAATCTCTTGCTGTGATATTTCAACAGCTCGATGACAGAAGCTACTTTTATGAGCCCGGTGAGTTCTGTGGAAAAATCGTAATATGTACGAAAGAACTCGCAAGGCTCGAGGCAATGAAGAAAAACGCTCTAAGATATCATTATTTTGCGCACAAGCTATATGAGCTTTTATCGATTTTGCTTCCATCGTTGTTTCATACTCGTCGCCTCGATTTGGCCACGCGCTGGGCTCCTGTAGCAGCCATCCAGGTCCATGCCACCACAGCGAACTTTCCTTTAAATGTTGCGGCTCCACTCCTCTGCTGGCCAGATCCGCTGGATTATCTTCCGAATCCACATGACTCCAGTTCTTGATTCCCACTTTATCGCTGATTTTTGCGACTCGGTTGGCGACAAAAGTGGTCCAGGCGCATGGCTGTTTACGCAACCACGCCAGCACAATGGTCGAATCTGTCCATAAATACAATTGGTTATTGTATGTCTCTAAATTTTTCAGAAACGCTTCGACCATCTCTGCAAGCAGAAGAGCTCCACATAGCTCAAGCCTGGGCAACGACACTGTCTTTACAGGTGCCACTTTCGTCTTCGCGACTAAAAGATGGACGCTCACTTGGTCCAAAAATTTCACGCGAATGTAAACTGCGGCTCCATATGCCTTCTCAGAGGCATCACAAAATCCGTGGAACTGCACATCGCCTTTAGGCGAGAAATTAACCCAACGAGGAATTCGCACGCTGCTGATGTGGGAGTAATTTTGAAGAAACGACTGCCAACGTTGCAAGGTAGCAGGAATCAACTGATCATCCCATCCGATGCCATCTAGCCAAACTTGCTGCATTAGAATTTTGGCGATGACCACGACCGGAGCCAACCATCCCGCAGGATCAAAAAGTTTTGCTATCGCAGACAGCACTTCCCTTTTAGAGAAGCTACCCTCTTGATCTAGCGGTCGCGCATGGAAATAAAAATGGTCGGACCGAGCGTTCCATCGAATGCCTAACGTCTTAACGTTGCTCGTATCTTCCAACTGCAGAAAATCATCGCGTAACCGATGAGCTTTGGGAATTCCTTGAAGTACATCATCAGAGTTGGACGTCCATTTGCGCAGGACAAAACCTGCTGATTCCGCAGCTTATTCAAGTTCCATTCGAGCTTGAACTGCTGACTTGACGTCATGACCTCCCGCCAGTGCGTCATCTACGTACATATGGTTACGCAAAATTTTTGACGCTAGCGGTAAACTAGGCTCGACATCATCAGCCAACTGTAAAAGGGTCCGAAGTGCTAAAAACGGAGCACAGTTGACGCCAAAAGTTACAGTGTTGAGCTGAAAATCTTGGAGTTCATTTTCTGATGACGCGCGGAAGATTATGCGCTGGAATTGTTGGTGCTCTTTCTTTACCAGTATTTGGCGATACATCTTTTCAATGTCGCCATTGAAAACATACCGGAAGAACCGCCACTTCAGTATAAGCAAGGTCAAATCACTTTGCAAAACTGGCCCCGCATGCAGAACATCATTAAGGCTAACGCCATTTGATGTAGGGCTTGAGGCATTGAAAACCACGCGAACCTTTGTAGTCGTGCTATCAGGCTTCATGACGGCGTGATGAGGAAGGTAGTAACTCTGAGACGGTCTCTGAGTAACACTTGCTGTCACTTCACTCATGTGGCCGAGCTCCAAATATTCTGCTAAGACTCCATCATATTCCTTCTTGGAGGCCAAATTTTTAGTAAGCCTCACCTCGTTGCGAAGAAACTGACGAACTGCAATGTAGCGTGAATCTCCTAGTCGGGTTGTCTGGGGAAATTTTTCGTTAAAAGGCAGACTCACCACATATCGCCCATCAGGATTACGCTCGGTCGTTTGAACATAATAATCTTCACAAAATTTGTCCGTGAGACTATGCACAACCTTTTGCGTTACCTCCTCAAGTTCCCAAAACGAAGCTAACTGCCGGTCAAGTGAAACTTCACTAAAATACGACACGACAGAAGAGGAGGGAGAATTTTGAGACATGGTTGGAGCGGAGCCGGTTAAAATCCATCCGAAAATAGTTTCTTGAGCAATAAGTGACCCAAGAACATTTCGACGGATACCATCAAGAAGTATTTGTGGATATAAATCACCATCTAAAAGCACATCGACTTGGTCGCTGCAGTAAAAACGTTTGTCAGCAAGAACAAGTTCTGGAAAAGCTTGCTGCAACAAAGGATCCACCGAGCAAGTAGGAAGATTCCCGGTGATTTTCGATAGAATGAGCGCGTTTGTAGTAAGGCGAATGGTAGGATCAATAGGTGATCCTATGACTAAAGTGCAAGCTTTTTGTACTCTAGCCGAAACTACATTATTAAGTCCAGAGACTTGAGCGGACACGCGTTGAGTAGGCAGCTGAATAAGTCGCTGCAACCTCTCAGAAATAAAAGAGCCCTCTGAGCCAGAATCAATAAGTGCTCTGGCTGTGAAACAAGATCCTCGGTGGCAGATATTAATCATTGCGGTACCCAGCAAAATTCCTTTGCTGGTTGAGGCAAAGCACGCTTGATAGTTACCGCGAGCGCTTGCAGATGATTGCGATGGCGCTGCGACTTCGGTAGTGGACTGTATAGTAGCCGTGCTTGGACCTCCCGCATTTGAATTTCCACTTGCTCCTCTAAAATCTCTGTGGAGCAACGAATGATGTCGTTGCCCACATGTGGAGCAGTTGTAGCCACTTTTGCAATTCTTTGAAACGTGGCTGGTTGACAGACAGTTGAGACAACAATGCAAGCGTCTTGCCGCCGATGATCTGTCATTCACGTTCATTGCCAAAAACTGCGGACAGAACTTCAATGCATGTTGCTGGTTTTTACACAGCTTGCAATTGTTATTCGTCACTTTAACCTGGTATGTATTGACTTTCTTCACATTTGGTGAAGGTGCGCTCGGTTTTTGTACTTTTGGTACCGCGCCTCTGAAGTCACACACTGTTTCTAAAGTCTGAAAACGACTTGTAAGAAACTTGTCAAGGTCAGCCCATTTGGGGATTTCTGCCTTGTTCTCGATTGATTGCTCCCATAAGGAGAGCGTTGTTTCTGGCAATTTTGTGGAACACAAATATGTAAAAATAGCATCCCAGTTGCTTATGTCTACTTTGTGTATAGTGAGAGCCGATATACAATTATTTATATCTCTCTGTAATTTTTTGATGCCACTTCCAGATTCAGTTGCAACAGCTGGCAGGTTAAATAAAACCTTTAGTTGACTGTTAACTAAAATCCGCTTATTTTCATAGCGGTCAGTCAAGTTTTGCCAGGCTGTTGCAAACCCTTAATGCGTGAGGGGAGATTTTTGAACAATCTCTTTTGCCTCTCCGCGGGTTTTCTGATTGAGGTGGAAAAGTTTTTCGACCGGTGTTAACCGACTATTAGAAATATAAATAGCCGAAAACATATCCCGGAAGGACGGCCATGTTAAATAATCCCCGTGAAATATCTCGGTGTCACACGGCGGCAAGTTAATATTATGGCCAGACATCGGCACCTCAAAGCTTGAAATATCCACTTCATTGTTTTTCTTCGCCATGGACAGCTTATCGCTCAGTTCGTTCATCTTAGATAGACAGCGAACATATGTTTGATAACATGTGCGATACTTCACTTTGACTAAGGTGACGTTTTCATCATCGTCACCACTCGCTGCCACTAATTTCAGCAAACAAGTATCATATGAAGTCTTTAGATTAGTCCATTGAGACTTCAATTCATCCTCTTGAATCCTTAGAGCGTAAATTGTATGCTCTTCGTGAGGAATGTCATCGAAATCTCTCTCCATATCAAAAATGGTGTCAGCATTTCTCATGAACGACGTTAGTTTCGCCATTGCTGTTTTAAAAATTTTGGTTGGCGCTGAAAAGTGGATAACAACCAGTAAAAATAGCAAAAAATTTTTTCTAATACGTAGAAATTTTTTAATACAAGGTTAGCGTGAGCTAAAAATTTAAAAACGCGATTAAATAAAAACGCGATTAAAGCAAAAATATCAATAGGCAAGTTTTCTAATATGTAGAAAATTCTTGCTCTTATTGAAAATTTACAATTGTGTGGCACACGCGTGTAAAGCAAAAGAACACAAAAAAGCCGACGGCAAAAATACAATGTATGTATTGTGATGTGTTATATATATATATATTCAATTAAAAATATCAATAATAATAAAATTATTCACAATACAGTGTGTTTGTATTTTAATGCACAAATTTAGTGCTAAAATTAAATTAATACAAGCACACTGTATATGAACTATTTTAATTAAAATAAATAAAAATATTCCACCAGTTTTCTAATAAGTAGAAAAAGCTGATGGTAAAGTGAGAAAAAAACTCTGCAAAAAGTGCAGAATGCGCGGACGGACACTTTATTTTTTTTGTAAACTAAAATTCTTGCTAATTTAATTTTAGCAAAGGGTTGTTTTTGTTCGTGTGTAAGTGTGTGTGAGTGCGCTTTTGTTAAAAAAAAAATTGTGCGCTTTCGTTTTTTTTGTTTTATTAATGTTTTATATTTTTTAGCTTATGAAAAAGCTAATTCTTTATTATTAGATTTTTTCTCTTTTTTATAATTTTCGCACAAAACAACCGCGCACTTTTACACACTTTATTTGAGTTTCAATTAAATTTTCTCACACTTGGTCACATGCACTATAATATTATAAAGACCATAAAAAATCAACTCACCTTTTTTATCTGGTGTTGCTCTTGTGGATTGATCTGGTGTATTTTTGAGTGTTGTTGTTCTCTGCAGGCTGACTCCTTGACGGATCGTTTGGACCATGAACAAGTTGGGGTGGTTGTTCCGAATAATTCGTTGTCGCTGGCAAAGTCGTTTGCTGCAATTAGTGCTGCAATGAAGTTGCTTGGAATCAGGCCTAAAATTTGCGGGCAAATTTTATTCAATACGTGAATAATAATTTGTTTGCAAATGCAGAACACAATAAAAAATAACACCGGTAAGTATATGTAATATTAATAACAATTAATTTTATTTATAACTTACGTTATATTGTTCTTATTCCAATAAGTGGATATGAGTTGATATCAAATAATTTGGGATGGCTCAGATGCTGGCAGATGATCTCAGTAGAAAAAGTAAGATTCTTTCGCTAGATTTGCTTGTGGATTATTCAGGAAGAAATTTCAAGAATACGGTCGCCATTAAAAAGGAGCCGAAGACCCCGCCGAGGCGCTCGTTCGGCTATCGAGAATCGATACTTGAACGAGTCGGTAAGTATGTAGTTGATCTCTTACTTTTTCTTATGAGCATCAATCTACTATTAATAGTTATGGTGTTTAGGGTTGCCGCCTAAACATGAACGCTTGTCGTCAATTTGTATTGAACATTATTTGTTGCAAACGATTAACTTTGACGAGTTGATAGAAAACTTTGCCAAAGTTAAATCGAGAAAAAAATGTTAAATAAAAATTCAAGAATTATTGTTTTACTTTAAGACACATGTAAAAGCGTAAAAATTAATATTTTGATTGTTAAATGATCCAAGCTAAATGCTCTGACCTTGAGAAGGCCCCGTGTCGATTTTAGCCCTAGGCCCCGCCATGTTGTAATCCGGCGCTGCACACAGGGCCTCAAATTATAGAAGCTTTTCTTTGCGGAATAGATCTAGTGAAGCAGTCAATGAGCGTTGTATTAAACGCACAAACCGCAGCATCCAGATTCTGTGATGACAAAACTTTTGCATTAAGATGCAGTATTGATGACTAATTTATACTGGACAAACTATTTTTTAACATAACAAAATTAATTTTTTTAGAGTTGAATTCCATGAATGGTTGACTAGCACGATTCTGTATAGATAGTTTAAGAAAAATAAGACTAATTTCAATGGTTGGATGGTGAGAATCTTCAGGAGTGACCAGAGGATCGGACCTTGATACTGAAGCAATGTTGCTTTCATCAAAAAATACCAGATCGAGCAAACGGTTATTATTATTGAAGTGATGGTTTTGTTGGAAAATACCTTGATTTGAGGCTCATTTAATAAGTAATTATCAGATGAACTTTCAGACGATGGTAAGTATATTAAAGGGTTTTCTGAACAATAGTTCCAAGAAACATTGGGCAAGATAAAGTCACCAGTTATTAAGATATGATCATTAGGATTAGGGTTGTCACCTCTGAAAAGTACAAAATCGGGACGGAGACATCAAAAATGCGGGACTGGGCTGAAAAATGCGAAACAACATTAGATGCAACTTTTTATTTTATTAAATATTTCCTTTTTTTTTTTTAGAAATAAAGGGTATCAACGATGCCTTAACACCATCGCTTGGTTCCTTGATATTGTTTAGATCTCTTTCCAACTCTTGCTCAATTCATGAAAAAAACCAAAAAATTAAATCCAAAACGTATTGATAAATAAAATGTTTGAAAAATAAATGATAAATTTAATTTGATAATAAAATTAAACAGTTTTAGTAAACTGTGTTTCATGTCGAATTGGTAATTTAGATACAAACAATCTTAAATTTTCAAATGCGGGACAAAAGGCGTCCCGCATGGGGTCGTCGCGGGACGCTAAAAAATTATCTGAAATGCGGGACGTCCCGCAAAATCCGGGACAGTTGGGAACCCTAATTAGGATGTAGCAATAGGAAAACTTTACTTATAGAAACCAAATGTTAACTATACACTTCTAATGTAGAAAAGGGAGGTTTATATGACCATTTAATGTAGAGATTCAAAGAACTGTACTTTGCATGTACACAAAACAACTCTATGTCTGCAGCTTGTAGGAGAACTATTTTTTGAGAGAAATGTGTTGATTTAACCGCAATCAGCACACGAACCCCTCCCCCCCCCATTAGAGCAATTACCAGGAATAGACTTTCTATCTTTACGAAAAATATAAAATTTATTACACAGAATTTCAGAATTCAAAGTGTTAGGTCTAAGCCAAGTCTCACTGAAAGCAATTATATCGTAAGGAATGTTGTGACCAGGCTTTAGAAAATTCACACACACCTTCATTCACGATCTTTTTCTTAAAGCATACAACACGCAGTTTTATTTTTATTTCATTTTTGTGTGTAACCGAGTTGGCGTGCTGTCGAAAATTCTTCATGAATTCTTTTTAAATTTACTTGCGCTTCACGTACACAAAGAAAGATCGATCTCAAAGGTTCGATGTGATCTCTTCTCAAACATGTGTTGGTTTTAAAATGTTCGTGTCATTCACCAGCATTCGTTGTTGTTAGGTCTTCATGAAGGCAAAAATGATGACAATTTTTTAAACACGACTTATTCGTGTAGGAAGACGCTGACGTTCGTGAAGAGAAAAATTAATGAAATGACGAATGAGTTTCTATGCATTGAGATGAGTGAAATTTTCTGAACCCTGGTTGTGACTCATAATAAATAAATTATTCAGTTTAGTGTTAATATCACGAACGTTTTGATATAAGATGCGTAACTGAAGGAAGCAATCTAGTTTTTTTGGTTCATGTCGCGAACAGGTAAAGTAGCAAGTGCAGTTCTTGGCTGCGACCTGGGAATATTCATGTACTACAGTATATTAAGATCAAAAACTTTGATTGATAACTTTATTGTAGGCTTCAGCAGGCAAGGACATTTTAAAAGATGAAGTGACGCGTTCATGAGAGAACTTGAATTTATAAACATAAATATATTTATTCAATCACATCTGATTACGTTGTATATTTTTATATCTATTTCTTACTTACTTACTTACTTAGGTGGCCATGGCAACCCGTTGTCGGGTTACGGCCGACAACTTCAAAGTTATATTTGCCTGCCATAACCTGGGAGCCTAGACGCCGCGCTTCCCTATTTGCAGACAGCATATACTTTGTTTTTCCCTCGTTCACCGTCAAACCCACTTTGGCTGATTCCTTTTCGATAGCGGCGAAAGCAGCAGTTACATCTCTCTTGTTTCGGCCGATAATATCGATATCATCAGCATACGCAAGGAGCTAGACACTTTTGTAGAAAATGGTACCATTTCGTAGGATCCCCTCCATGATGAAATTGAGGAGATCGCATGATAGCGGGTCGCCTTGTATGAAACCTCGTTCGGTATTAAAGGTTTCGGAGAGGTCATTTTCTACCTTGACGGAGCTGCATGTATTGCTCAACGTCATCTTGCAGAGCCTTATCAACTTTGCGGGCTTACCGAACTCAGACATTGTTGCGTACAGGCAATCTCGAATCGGGCTATCGAACGCAGCTTTGTATTCAACAAAGAGATGATGGGTCTCCTTTCTTAAGTATAGGACAAAGCACACTGAGATTCCAATCGTCGAGCATGCTTTCCGCTAAACAATTCAGCAGCCAGGCCGTCATCACCTGCGACTTGTTGTTTTTGAGTCGCTGGATAGCAACTTTAACCACGTCATGGTTAGGTGGTGGAATTTCCACTCCATCATCATCTATTGGTGGTGTCGGACTGCATTCTCCGAGGGCAGAATTGTTGGTATCGTCGCCTGCAAGCAGATTGGAAAAATGCTGTCTCCATAATCTCAAGGCGCACTGCGTATCTGTAACCAGATCACCATTCTCATCTCTAAAAGTGGATGCTCCGGGCTTGAAACCTTGGGTTAGACGCTTAACCTGCTGGTAGAATTTTCGAGCATCCTTCCTGCCCTGATATACCTCAATTTTTTTCTCGCTCACGCTTTTCTTGCTCTCTTTTCTTACGTCCGAAAAGGCATTTGTCTTCCTTCCTCTTATCATAATAGTTTTCGTACATGGCTCGCGTTGCAGTTGACTGCAGCGTCTTTTTATATGCGGCGTATTTTGCTGCTGTCGCGTCGCGACACTCCTGATCATACCATTGGTTGCGAGGTTGCGGGCGCCGAAAACCAATGACTTCTTCAGCAGCAGTGCGGATGAAGTGGGATATTTGCGCCCAAAGTCCGCCAGCGTCGTCGAGGCAAGAGTAAGGTTGATTGAGCTTAACCGAGAGTTGAGCGGAGTAGGCCTCGGCGGTCCGTTGTGGTAGCAGCTTATCGACATCAAGCTTTCGTTGCACACCTGTGCGTACATTCTTCGCATTGCACAATCGCATGCGGATCTTGGCTGCTACAATATAATGGTCGGAGTCAATATTGACCCCCCGAAATGTGCGCACATCCAGTACACTTGAAGCGTGCCTTCCGTTGATCACAACACGATCAATTTGGTTTCGCGTTTTTTGATCCGGGGACAGTCAGGTTGCCTTATGGATATCGAGGTGTTGGAATCTGGTGCTACTAACTCCCATTTTTCGCGCCGCGGCGAAGTCGATCATTCTTAGACCGTTATTCGAAGTGATCTCGTGTAGACTGAACTGACCGACAGTGAAGCCAAAGATGCCTTCTTTTCCGACCTTCGCTTAAAAATCGCCGAGAACTTTTTCACGTCATTGACCGAGCAGCGATCATACACGTCCTCTAGGCTCGCGTAGGTGTCCTTGACAGCATCCCCTTTTCCTCCGTCGGGGCATGTGCGCAAATTAGGCTAATGTATAAGAATTTAGCCTTGATGTGTATTGTCGCCAGCCATTTCGTTCACATGTGTGAACCGGCATACGGTTCCGCGAATCCGCATCCAAATTCGCGCTTCTCCGCATGGCAGCTGTAGTTGATATCGCAGTCTGCTCTCTTAGAGCAGCCTTGTCCTTTCCATCGCATCTCCTGGATGGCGATGATGTCAGCCTTTATTTGATCGAGGGCTTCCGCCAGTTGGACAGTGGCACCTTCCATATAAAGGGTCCGGACATTCCAGGTGCATATCCGTAAATCACTATCCGTTTTTCGTTTGCGGTGGTCGTCAACGTTGTGGGGGTTCATATCCGAGGCTGGTTTAGTTTTCATTGGGAAGTTGTAATGTGGTTGGGCCCCAAACCCTACGCACATTCCATTTTTAAGATCTTGTAGAGACCCCTCAAGTTTATAGTCTAGAGGAGACATCGCCGCTCAAATAAGCCGACAACTAAACGGGTGATAGTTTGCCGTTTCCAGGAGACACCACTTGGAGGTTTCGAGCCGACTTGAGACGATTTCGACATGGATAATGCTGGCCTCGCCAAGTTGAGGCAATCAGACACGCTGCCATGTGAAGATCGCCTCCTTGTCTCCCTATATATATATATCTATATACATATCTATTTCACTATTTGTAATACCTTTTGTAGCACATGTTTCTGAACAGAGTATTATATGCGATTTTTGTCTTTCAACTAATGTTTCAAGTTCACTGTGATTTGATTATATGCTGTTAATATTTAGGTACACAAATTTAATATCATTTATAATCTTATTGGATTTCTTTTGTTGCTATTCATTATTATTAATTTTGTTTTGATTCCTTAAATGCCATTCAAATCCGAGACATTCTTTACTTTATACTATACACCATGATTAACTTCTACATCTATCACTTTCTTTTGGAAAAGTTCGTTACAGTTGACGCATTTTATTTCACTTGATTTGCATTCACTAGCTTGATGGTTTCCCGTACATTTGTTACAAACAATTTTATACGTACATTCATTTGATGAGTGCTTAAAACCTAAGCATTTAAAGCACCGTAGCACAGATTCATGTTCGAACACTCTGCATGAGTCCCATTTTGTATTTATATTTTTTTTCTTAATTAGTTTAGTCCATGTTTCGATATCAGTTTCAATTATAATATTAAAAATTTCCTTTCTTGTGTTTCTATCTTCATAGGCTCTTAATATTTTTATTAAACTCTCTTCGCAAATGTCATTTTGTTTCATAATACATTCTTTTATTCGCTCATTTTCGAATTTTCGAATAAACCAATAATTTTCAATTTTTTTCTTGTTTACTTTTGTCACGTACTTTTTGCACTTCAAATTTTTCTCCCATGTTTTCACATATTTGTTTATTATTATTATTATATTCCACCCTTGTAAATCTATCTCACTGTGTTTATTAAATCATCTGTTGGCTTTATAACCTTTTTTAGCGCATCTTTTGCTTCTTTATTGTTTATTCGCTTTAGTTCAGGTTTCATTATTATTTTGGTTGCATTATTATTTGTGACTGTTTGTGGATATGAAATCTTTTCTTTTTCGTTAACGTTGTTGTTATTAATATTTTCTGTACACTTTTTTGACATTTGTTCACCATTTTTTTTTATCTCCTTTATAATCTCACTTGTTGTAGCAATTAGTAACTCCTCTTTTATATTACAGTAATCCCCGTTTAATTGCATCGCACTTAATTGATTTCCCTGCTTAATTGACCGAAAAATGTGTCAATCTTACGCTCCATGAAATTGATGGTGTAATTCCCGCTTTATTGAATTTCCCGGTTATATGCACAACCAAAATTTGGATCTTTTAGTTAAATCAATACAAAAAATCCCACTTAATTGTCCCCCAAAAAATTGAATTGAAAAATTAACCTTTTCAACAACATTTTCTCACCGAAAATTCATTTAGGCACGACAAATAACAAACAACAATAACGAACTTCTTCGAAAAAATTATGAGTTTAAGATTATTTAAGTAAAGAGTTGGGAATACATATAAACTACGTATATTTTCTTCTTATGTTTTGGTTTTCTTTCCAAAAAAGTGGTTTGCATAATTGAACGAAAAGTGCAGTTAAACGGGATTTTTTTATTGAGCAACTGTTCAACTAAGCGGGATTTCGTTAATTGAATTTTCCGTTTAATTGAACAAACGTGTGAACAGTTTTTCTTGTGCAATTAAGAGGGGATTACTGTATTATACTTCTTTTCGTTATTTTGTTCAATTACCACGCTTATTTCGTTTATTAAATCATCTTTCATGCTTTTCAATCGTGTTATCATTTCCGCAGCTTCTTTTATATCATTTATATTAAGCTTCTTTTGATCACATCTTTCTATCATATGCTTTATTTCGACAAACTTTGTATAAGTGACAAGCTGCATTGATTGCAAAATCATTTTAAATTAATGCTTTCATTTATAATTTTAACTTCGTTTCTTTTCACTTGGCTACATTTCAAGCAGAAGCTTTGACCACAACATCCAGAGCACGCGACCGTCTCATCGAGCAATAACAATTTTTTCGTGCACTCGTTTATAGCGCGCTGTAACGCGCTATAAGTTTTTGGCTTTGTAAATAATTAACTTTTTTGCTTTTTTTCCGCAATAAAAGAGTAAACTTGAATGTTATTCTGATGCACAATTGAATCTTGCACTAAACAAACTCAAGTCTGTAATTTGTTGATGATATAGCACTTTATTTTTAAGAAAATAATACGGAGCTAATATAAACACTACTTTGCAGTTGAGGCTTCGCACTCTGTTCATTAAAAGTCAAGGATTACATCCTCAGACGTATCAGCTGCAAAACAAATATAGATCTTGCAGGCGGAATCACCACCGCCAAATTAAGATTTTTGTGCACTGGCTGATTTGAGCAACTTATCGATATAAGTTTAGGTATTGCACCTGTATTATAATAAATAGGTACCGATTTACCCTCACTTGATAAAACGCAAGTCTTTGCATAAGATAAAGCGCCAGAAGTAGAAGGAGAATTAGTGCTTAAGTTAATTGAAGGAATAACAGCAGAAGCCTCAACCAAAAGTAAATTCGGGTCGACAAATTCTGGAGCTTTCGAATTAGCCACATAATTACTATTTTGAACTTTGACTACAGTCTCTATTTCAGTTGCTAATGCAGCCATCAATGCTAATGTTGCAAAAAAAAAGTTGGCAACACTGTAAAGTTTAGCGGTCGAACATTTTTTTCCGCTCCGATGTTAAAGTATTTTTATAAAGTAAAATAAATTCAAATAAAGTTTTTTAACATCATTAAATTACCAATGATATATTTGTACAAACAGTTACTGAAAATTATAAAATGCCTGTTTTAAAATCGCGCAAAAAAAGAACAATGAAAGATATTTGCATTCAATGCAAGTTTCGCATGGACGTGGGTGAGGAGGCAGTGCAATGTGATAAATGTCAAAAAACATTGCAGGCTCAATGTAGCAGAATGGACGAACGCCAACTTGAAGGGCTCATGAATAATGAAGGCCTCGAATATGTTTGTAATTTTGGTAAAAGTGAAGAGACTTCTTTGATTTTCTTAGACTTAAATGAAATAAATTAAGTCAGCTGGATGAAATAAATAAAACTATTCAATTTATGTCAGCTCAGTATGCATCTATTTTAAATGGAGTGGCTTCAAATAAAACAAAATTGGAGCAGTGCAAAAGGAAAATTGTGCGATATTTTTTTAATACGCAAACATTTTTTACTAATATTTATTTGCATTAATTTGAATAGGTTAAGTTATTACTGAATTATTATTTTATCATATAATATTCATGAAAATCATTATTTTATTAATTTAATATTTAAAAAAGTAGCATAAATTATAAGTTTCCATGTTTTTATAACAAATCCCATGAAAATCTTGGTTAACCATCGGATTACTAAAACACCCACATATAAACATCTCTCAACGAAAAATCAACCCTGCATATCAGCATGTTCAATGCTACCTGTAACCCTGAATGGCCATGGAATGTCAAACGCTCGAGCTAGTAGAACATTGTTCTACTCATTGCGTCAAATCGTACTTTACCATACTTTGCTATTTTACGGGATGAGTCGTATTTTGTGTTGCTTCATAAGAACTCGTTGGTTCTAGTCTAGCTGTCAACGGACGACCAATCTAACGCAGCATTGTGTTTTAGCTATAAAGTTCAGGAACAGTACAAAAAGAGCAAGAAATTACGCTCTAAAAAATTTTCTAACTTTAGAAATAATTTCTCACCATGCATCGAAAAATTAAACTAAAAAAATGTTCTTCTCTTTGAAACAGGCTATATTTTACAAAATCAACCAATCAAAATTGAAAAACAAATTGATGTGAGAAAATAATTTGTCAGTCGGAATTTCACTTCACACACTTTTTCTTTAGAAAATAATTTATTTTTTATGTATTTAAATATATAGCAAAAACAAGTAAAGAAAGTCTTAAGTCGGTCTAGGCCGACTATGAAATACCCTAAACCCACTTTTCAAAAACAAAAAATTTTTATTGTAAATGGGCGTCTCCAAGGGCGGATGAAGCCTATATTTTATATGCATTTAAATGTTGATGAAAAATTTACACATACAAAGTTTAATTCCTGTAGCTCACAGTTAATGCCTTTATTGTGCTTTCGCTATGGGAGGTGGGCGTGTTCATGGACGGATTACTTCCAATTTTTGAAGACATCTTTGTGTTTGTATAAAACACATACATATCAAATTTTATTGTTGTAGGCTAATTATGAGCTGAGTTATGCAGTTTTCAATTTTCGCGTTGTATGGGAGGTAGGCGTGTCCGTGGGCGGATGATGTCCACTTTTCAAAACCATCTTTGTTTTGTTACAAAAAACATATGTGCCAAATTTTAGCTCTGTAGGTTAAACAGAGGCTTATTTATTGCGTTTTCAATTTTTGGGTTGTATGGGAGGTGGGCGTGTCCGTAAGCGGATGACGTCCATTTTTCAAAGACATCTTTGTGTTGATATAAAACACATACATACCAAATTTTATTGTTGTAGGCTAATTATGAGCTGAGTTATGCAGTTTTGAATTTTCGCGTTGTATGGGAGGTAGGCGTGTCCGTGGGCGGATGATGTCCATTTTTCAAAACCATCTTTTTTTTTGTCATAAAAAACATATGTGCCAAATTTTACCTCTTTAGGTTAAACAGAGGCTTATTTATTGCGTTTTCAATTTTTGGGTTGTATGGGAGGTGGGCGTGTCCGTAAGCGGATGACGTCCATTTTTCAAAGACATCTTTGTGTTGATATAAAACACATACATACCAAATTTTATTGTTGTAGGCTAATTATGAGCTGAGTTATGCAGTTTTGAATTTTCGCGTTGTATGGGAGGTAGGCGTGTCCGTGGGCGGATGATGTCCATTTTTGAAAACCATCTTTTTTTTTGTCATAAAAAACATATGTGCCAAATTTTACCTCTTTAGGTTAAACAGAGGCTTATTTATTGCGTTTTCAATTTTTGGGTTGTATGGGAGGTGGGCGTGTCCGTAAGCGGATGACGTCCATTTTTCAAAGACATATTTGTGTTGATATAAAACACATACATACCAAATTTTATTGTAGGCTAATTATGAGCTGAGTTATGCAGTTTTCAATTTTCGCGTTGTACGGGAGGTAGGCGTGTCCGTGGGCGGATTCCAAAAATAATCAATACTGCAGATCCTTGGGTCCATGTGACCATGTGTACCAAGTTTCATTCAATTATCTCAACTCCTTCTTCTTATCCTGTGTATACGGACAACACACAGACGGACGGACATGGATAGCTCGACTCACGTGGTGACGCTGATCAAGAATATATATACTTTTCTATACCGAACTCGCTTCGTTCTATGCGTTACAAACGTTTGCACAAAGTTAATATACCCTGACCTTTCAGGTTTAGGGTATAAAAAGGATTTAAAGCTTCGACTGTGGTATCCTGTTACACAAAACAGGTTTCGTTAAAATTTAATTAAGTTTATCGTTGGTTTTTTAAGTACTGTGACGAAAACAGTAAAATAAACACAGTAAAAAACATAAAGTTCAGCAAACAGTACAAAAAAGCAAGAAATTACGCTCCCACCAATTTTCTAGCTCAATTGTTTTTCTCAAAGTTATGCTCTCGGCCTAAACCAGGAATAAAATGTGAACAAAACCAATTTTTATCTCACAATTTATACGCTTGGAATAAAATTAACCTAGAGATAGTTATCCCCGAGCTAAATCATACTTATGCCTCTTAGCCCCATTTTGTTCACAAGAGGAATAAATATGATTTAGCTCGGGTATAGCTATCTCCAGGTTAATTTTATTCCAAGCGTATAAATTGTGAGATAAAAATTGGTTTTGTTCACATTTTATTCCTGATTTATGCTGAGAGTATAAATTTGAGAAGAACATTTTTTAGTTTCATTTTTCGATGCCCAGTAAGAAATTATTTCTAAAGCTAGAATATTTTTTGGAGCGTAATTTCTTGTTTTATTTTGTACTGTTTGCTGAACTTTATGTTTTATTATTGAATGTTTTTAATGTTTTCGACACAGTACTTCAGAAACCACCGATAAACTTTATTATGTTATTACGAAACCCGTTTTGCGTCGCAAGGTATCACAGCCGAAGCTTTAAATCCTTTTTTTGAACTACAGTGGCTCACAGCTTATTTCAAACAGCACTTAACAAAAAATTAAAGCAGCGATTACAACTAAACTAAAAAAGATTTTAAAATTATGTGAATGCAGGTTGTAAGTGTACTTATTCAACTCATCAAATATGGCGTAATTTATTTAAAAAAATGTTTTTTGGATTTTAATAATAATTTTTAATTTATTATTTTTTTTTTTAATAATTAAAAACGAAAAATCTTATCAAAAACAATATCACGGCTTATTTCAACCAAAAACTTTGCAGTTGAGCAATGTTCCTTTATTTTGTAATGAAACTGTTGGTTCTTTTTCATTTTTATGTGAATTTTGTGTGTAGGCCTTGCATAAAATTTGTTTTTCAAAATGCGGCCACGTACGATAATTGAGCAGCGAGAACTTTTCCTCAGTCGTTTTAAAAATCTCTATTCACGCCGAAAAATTGGTTGGATTGAGCGAAAGAGATGGTTGGATTGAGTGACTCCACAGTCAAGAGCATCATTTATAGTTTTGTCCGGGAAAATATAAGGCATGATAAGGTAAAAAATGCTCCCAAAAAAATTTCAATTCAACGGACAAGCACTGTTGTCCGGAAAATCCGGTAAACCCCAAAATTATGGGCTCCAAAAGTGGCCATTGAAGTGGAGATAGAGAATCACAATAAATCAGAAGTGCAGTTTAAAATTTGCTAAGGAGCTCTTGTATAAGGAGTCAAGCTTTTGGAATACGGTAATAATTGCTGATGAGTCTAAATTTAATAGAAATTTAAATTTTGGCTTAGATGGAGCCTCATATGTGTGGTGTAAGCCAAATAGAGGGTTGCACGCAAAAAATTTCAAATCGAATCCATGCCAAAGAGGCTCAAATTGGTTATACATCAGAAGAGTGGTCATACTTAGCATTAAAATTTATGTTTTTTGTCTCTGAGGCCAATTTTGAAGTTGAATTTGTTACATGGTTGAAATATGCTTTGACACTGTTTTTGTTGCTTTTCTTGTTTTTAATTGTTATTAAATATAAAACAAATATAAAAAACAAATTAAGCTATGTTGGTATAGTTAAAACATCAGACTAACAACCTGCATTTATATTATTTTGAAAGCCTTTCAGATCAGAAAGCCTCAGTCAAAGCTTCGAAAAGTTTTTGTTAGGTGCTGGTTGAAATAAGCTGTGAGCCACTGTTTATATTTAAATGCGCAAACATTCGGAACAAATGAGCGCAAAGGTACGGTGGTGCACCGACGATCAGTATCAACCTGGAGCTTAGGAGGGAAATTAAAAACAAATTTTATAAAAAATAAATTATTTTCTTAAAACAAAATTTGTGAAGTGAAAATCTGGCTGACAAATTATATTCTCACATAATTTTTTTTTTTCAATTTTGATTGGTTGATTTTGAAAAATAAAATTCAGTACTTCCGCAGCGCAGTTGCGATGAACAACAAAATTCAGGAACTTACATTATTTTTTTTTCATTTATTTTGTTGCTCAGAGAATATTCAATTTTATTTTTCGTATCGACCAATCAGAATGAAGAATACTCTCAAAATTATTTTTATAATGAAAAAAATTATAAAATGAGAGTGATAAGAGCGAGTTATATATTTCAGGGGTTAAAATATCTCGCCGCCATTTTTATCTCCCGCTCAGGAGATAAAAGCTTTAACTCACTATGAACAAATGAAAAAATAGAATTATCTCGGAGATAAATTTATCCATCTGTGAACAAAACGGCCCTTATGAATAAAACGGGGCTTTAAGCTGAAAAGAAAGTATCCCATGGATAGTTGCGTTGTTGAGCGATTGAAGAGGATAAGTCGTGTTATAAAGTGTGCCCTAAGAAAAACAATGAACAATTTTTACTCAGTCAATCTGCAAGAAACTATTCGAGACCCAAAACGAACCTGAAAATTTATCAATCGCATACTTGGCAGGAGTAAGAAAAAGCAAATATAAACAATTTGCGATTGAGGATTATCATTAAGCAATGATCTAGAAAAAGCCATAGGTTTAAATAATTATGTTTTTGAGCATGTATGTGTATAAGTATGTTTTAAGCTTCGAAATGAAGTGAAGCAACAAGATGGTGATCATTTTAATCTTTTACGAACTTTAGAAATAGTTTTATTTTGAAAAAAATTAGTTTATCTCAAATAGAAACAATTATAATGCTGCTTGATGCAAGAAAAAGTGCTGGAAGCGATGGTATTACTCCGAAGATGTATGAATGTAAAGAATATATTTCACCACTTTTAACAATAGTTTCTAATAACATGGTGGATTTTTCAAAGTATCCTGAGGCACTTAAGGGGGGACATGACATTGGCCGTTTTTTAAATCGACTTTTTTTATAATTTTGTATTTTAGTAAATATTCTTAAGATTATTAGATTAAAAATTCCTACGGGTTCAAAAGTTACAGCCTGATAAGTGAGAGCGCATTTTTAATTTTCACCTTTTTTTCTTTGTTCACAAAATTTGCTAGTTGCATACAATAACCTATTTTCGTGCTAGTTGCATACAATAACCTATTTTTTTAAGATTTAAAAAAGTAATTTTTTTCCAGATCAGACAATTTTTGCGACTCCCAGCGCTGCAACCACGAGGCCCTGTTTTGTTCTCTGCCGCCAGTTTGGAGCTCTATAAAACCATGTTGGAGTGAAAATATATTTTTTTCTTGTAATTTGTTCAATTCTCTACAATAATAAAATTTTGGAAAAATGATTGTTTTCGACTGAGTTCTCATGTCATGTCCCTCCTCAAGACACACAAAATAGTACCAATCCCAAAGATAAGTTGTGCACATAAGATAGAAGATTTTCGACCAGTGGCATTTTTGTCAATAATTGAGAAGATTTTTGAGAAGGTGATAAGTGAGCACATAACGGAATACTTAGATACTGAAAATGTTATCTATTCTCATCAATTCGGGTTTAAAAAAGGCTCTGGTACAGAAGAAGCTATAGTGATTGTAATCCTGGGGTAGCAGGAATGTTTTACGATTTTAGTTAAGCTTTTGATTTATTTGATTATGAAATCTTTCTGCAAAAACTTTATCTTCTCGGTGTTAGAAATAAGGAATTGACTTTTTTCATAAGTTTCTTTTCAAACAGGAAGCAATATGTCGAAGTTGGTGATGCCAAAAGTAATTTAGTTTCTGTTAATTGCGGGGTTCCTCAAGACAGCGTTCTTGGCCCCTTGTTATGTAAAATATATGTAAATGATATTAAACACTTAAGCCTCAGTGGACAATTTATCATGTTTGCAGTTTTAACACGTTAACTGCCATGAGGCACAAACGGTGTACCTCAATAAAATTTCCACGTAGGCTCTGAGGCACAGCGTTTGTGCCTCAGTATTTGATAACACATTATAGATCATGGTTTAAAATTAGTACCTCGAGATGCACATCTGTAAACGTAGTTCAATTCCTCATAGCCTGGCATACCTAAACCTATCTTGAGCGCATCATTTTTATACCCCCACGATTAAAAAAACCCATTTTACTTCGTTGTTCAGTGTTCTTTGGCAATTCACGCTATTGAATCTCAGCCGTGAGTCTACCTTGTTTAATTTACTATAAAGACAAAGACAACAACTAAAAAAACTGCAATTCGACCAGTAGACTTTTTCATCTCTTTTACAACTCTTGTTTATTCTAATATGAGTTTACCTTGTAATTGTATCATGCTCTTAGCAAGAGAATGTGTTGCAGTTCAATACTGCTAGACGAAATGGTTATTTATTATGATAATAACAAAATTGTACAAATATACAAACAATGCACAGCACATATGTTGAGCCTCAATAAAATATTTCAAAATTTCACAGAAATGTAAAAAAAAAACATTTCCTGATATTTTGTTCGGATTTTCTGATACCAAAATACACTTGATCTGTAAAAAAGAAATTGGCGCGTAGGACCCGATATTTTTTTTGAATGGTGGCAGTTAAAGTGTTAAAAGTACAAATTGAATATGATACGGCTTTGATTGCTGAATTTGCTCGGCTAATAAAATTAGTTTTAAATTCGAATAAAACTAAGTTTTTAAGGTTTAAGCCACGCAGGTCAAGAATTGATGATTTGCTTAGTGTGTATGTTAAGGGAAAGGAAATCAAAGAATCGAGTACTGTTCAATATTTGGGACTGAATTTGAGTACCAACCTTTCCTGGGGTGATCACATTGATTTGCTTAAATCCAAAGTATCATCCGCAACTGGAATTCTTTTTAAATTTAAAAATATGCTTACTACTGAGTATAAATTTTAATATATCAATCTCTAATCCATAGTCATAGTAACTCCGCTTCAAGGCAACATTTTTTAACATAAGCCTAATATGTGCGCACGCTCCGACAGAAGAAAAAGATGACGAGACCAAAGAAAGTTTTTACGAGCGCCTTAAAGACGCATACGAATGCTGCCCCCGTCATGATTTAAAAATAGTGCTTTGTGACTTCAACGCCAAGGTGGATAAGGAAAACATATTTGGTCCAACAGACGGAAAGTTCAGCCTCCACGCAACACATCCGATAACGGAATGAGGTTGATTGACTTCGCCGCAGCACGAAACATGGTCGTTAGTAGCACTAGATTCAAGCATCTCAATATTCATAAGGTCACCTGGCTGTCCCCTGATCAAAAAATATGTAACCAAATTGATCACGTTATGATTGACGGAAGGCACTCTTCCAGTGTACTAGACGTACGCACGATCCGTATTGCTAACATAGACTCGGATCATTATCTTGTCGCAGCCAAGATCCGCACCCGTCTGTGCGCAGCTAAGAATGCTCGCAATCCTACACAAAGAAAGCTAGACGTCGACAAGCTGCATTCAAAACGGACGGCCGAAACCTTCGCTACTCGACTCTCACTCCTGCTTCAAGAAAGCACTCCTCTGATCGACGATATATGCGGACAGTGGACGCACATATCCCACTCTATGCGTACGGCTGCCGAAGAGGTGATAGGCTACCACCGCCCTCGCCGAAACCAGTGGCACGACCAGGAGTGTCGCGACGCCACTGCATAGAAGGACGCCGCCTACAAAGCCACCCTGCAGTCGGTTGTAACGTGTGCTGTTATTAAGCGATACCGAGAAAAGAGGAGGGAAGAGAGACGCATTTACAGGCGAAAAAAACGAGAGGCGGAAATGCGTGAGTGCGAGAAAATTGAGATGCATGGCGACAGGAATGAGACTCGAAAATTTTTCGAAAAAATAAGACGCCTGGCCGATGGTTTTAAGACCGGAGCCTCTTCCTGCAAGGATGAAAATGGGAATCTAGTGACAGATATCCAGAGTTCACTGATGTTATGGAGGGAACACTTGTCTAGTCTTTGAAATGGCGACGCTGACAACAATCCTGCCAGTGGAGATGATATCCCGGAAACCCCAATTATGGATGTCAGCGTTGAAGTTCCGCTACCAGACTATAACGAGGTCTTAACAGCTATAGCTCGGCTTAAAAACAACAAAGCCGCAGGAGCCGATGGCCTACCGGCTGAGCTGTTTAAGACCGGTGGCGAAGCTCTGTTTAAATGCATTCACAGACTTCTATGCAGAATATGGTCGGAAGAATGCATTCCAGATGTGTGGAACCTCAGTGTGCTCTGCCCAATCCACAAAAAAGGCGATCCCACCATTTGCGCCAACTACCGTGGGATTAGCCTTCTTAATATCGCATAAAAGGTCCTGTGGAGCGTATTGTGTGAAAGACTGAAGCCCATCGTTAACCAACTGATTGGACCTTGTCAGTGTGGCTTCAGACCTGGAAAGTCCACCATCGACAAGATCTTTACGCTCCAACAAATCTTGGAAAAGACCCTCGAAAAACAAATCGACACACACCATCTTTTTGTCGATTTCAAAGCTGCCTTCGACAGTCCAATAAGGAGTCCCCTTTACTCCATCATTGCTGAATTTGGTATTCCTGCGAAGCTAATACGTCTTTGCAGGATGACACTGAAGAACACCAGAAGCGCAGTGAAAATCGGAAAGAACCTTTCCCTTCCGTTCGGTACCAAGCGAGATTTCAGACAAGGTGATTCCTTATCGTGCGACTTCTTTAATATAGTCATGGAGAAGATCATCCGAGCTGCTGACCTGAGACGCAGCGGCACCATTTTCTATAAGAGTGTTATGCTTCTGGCATATGCTGATGATATTGACATCATTGGGCAAAATACGGGCGAAGTCAGTGCAGCATTCTCCAGGCTAGAAAGAGAGTCGAGTCGAATGGGTCTTGCAGTGAACGCAGATAAAACGAAGTATCTTGTGTCAACAAACAAACAGTCCCAGCGTCTTGGAAACCACGTCACTGTTGACAACACCTCCTTTGAGGTAGTGAAGGACTTGGTTTACCTGGGATCCAGCATTAACTCCTCCAACGATATCAGTATTGAGATTAAACGAAGGATAACTCTTGAGAACAGGTGTTACTTTGGGCTCAGTAGGCAATTGAGAAGCAGAGCTCTCTCTCGACGAACAAAACTGACGCTCTATAAGTCAATAATCATGCCTGTCCAACTATACGCATCACAAACCTGGACGTTGAGCAACTCTGATTAAAGGACTTTGAGAGCGTTCGAGAGAAAAGTCCTTCGCAAGATCTATGGTCCAATCTGCGTCAATGGCGAGTACCGAATACGATGGAACCACGAGCTGTATGAGCTATATGCCGACATCGATATAGTCAAGCGTATTAAAATAGAGCGGCTTCGCTGGCTAGGTCATGTCGAGAGAATGAACGACGAAGCTCCAGCGAAAAAGATATTGGATTCGGTACCCAGCGGTGGCCAACGCAGACGAGGAAGACCGCATCTCCGTTGGAAAGACCAGGCATTGGATAACCTGACAACGCTTGGAGTTTCCAACTGGCGCCAGCAAGCGCACGACAAAAGAGGCTGGCGCAAATTCTTATTCAGGCCAAAACCCACCAACGGTTGTAGGCGCCATCTTAGTAAGTAAGTAAGTAGTAATCTATAGTCATTTGACATATCTGCCTATTATATATGCACATAAAAAAACTCAAGAAATGAAATCATTACAATCTGCTTAGAATCGTGCTTATAAATTGTGTACAATCTTCCAGGCAATCCACGTTAAGTTTATATAAGAAATATGGGCATTTCCATCGTCGCGAACGCGACATTCGTGCGCCATTGAGGATCAAAAAAATAAAGAAAACCCAAAAAAATTTTTCTTTTTTTTCAAGTTTTCGGTAGCATTTTATTAGCACTCTTTATTTAGAAAAAAGAGTTAGGCTCTTTAGATTTTATGTTTCCAAAATATTAGCAATAAACATGGCATCGCGATCGCGACAAAAATGGAACTCGTTTTCGACTGCATATAGAAAAATGATGTTTGCGAAACGCAACATATATTTTAAAGCGGCGAATTGTAAATTAAAAGAGTCCGAGGCAGCAACCTGTAGAAACGACCTGAGAAGTGTATATGCAGCTATCAACAAACTAACGCATGTCAAACCACACATCCCACCATTGAGAGACTAAGATGGCCGCGTTTTCACCACAATAGATGAGCAGCTGGATGAATGGAAACGGCACTATGAACACACGGAGAGCACTATCGAGGAAGAAGAAGCTGATGATGCCGACGACAACCGGCGACACAACCCAAACAGAGACATCACGACAGAGCACCTATCGATTGCGGAGATCACATCAGCAATTCGTAAGCTTAAAAATAACAAAGCTGCCGGAGCGGATGGCATCCCACCGGAATTGTTGAAATATGGAGCAGAAGAAATTGTCCCAGTTTTACGTCCGCTACTTCTGGATATCTGGATGACGAACACAATACAAAGTGAGTGGAAAGAGGGAATAATAGTATCTATACCGAAGAAAGGCGACCTGAGCCGATGTTAAAACTGGCGAGGTATCACACTTCTAAATGCTGTTGAAAAAATTCTTGCTTTTGTCATTTTCGATAGAATGTCACTTTTTCTTAACACCACACTACGCACGGAGCAAAATAGTTTCAGGCCAAAGCGATCCTGTGTTGACCACATAAATTCCTTACGCATCATAATTGAGCAATCAGCTGAGTGGAGATCCCCACTGTATATGCTCTTCATCGATTTTGAACGTGCTTTCGACACAATCAACAGGCGCGCAATCTGGTCCGCTCTCCGAAATGTGGGCGTGCCAGAGAAGATCATCACTCTTTTTCGCGAGCTTTATGGGGGCGCTGAGTACAGTGTGCTTTTCAAAGGAATAAAGAGCAGTTCATTTACCATCGAAAAAGGGGTTCGGCAGGGATGCGTACTGTCGCCTCTACTTTTCATAGTAGTCCTTGACAGCGTCCTCAAGAAAACAAACAACGACGCTCCCGGTGGTATTCAATGGCGGCCGCACCAAAAACTTAGCGACCTTGACTACTCTGATGATATTTGCTTCTTGGCTTACAGACTGTCAGAGCTTAACACCAAAATTAAAGCTCTCGTCAAAACGCAAAGAAGGTCGGACTACGTATCAACATAAAAAAAAACCAAACTTATGCGTGTAGAAACCCCAAGCCAAGATGTTCTGTCAGTGACCATTGATGACACACAAGAAACCATTGAGGATGTTGATCAGTTTTACTATCTGGGTAGTGTACTCACAAAAGACGGCGGTGCTGAGGCGGATGTAAGCTCACGCAAAAACAAGGCCCGATAAGCCTTCCACAAATTAAACCGCATATGGGCAGCACGCAACATAAACATCAAAATAAAACTACGGATTTTCAACACCAGCATTAAACCTTGGCAACTGTACGCTTGCGAAACGTCGAAGGTCACTAACACAATCTGCAACAAGCTGCAAGTCTTTGTTAACAAGTGTCTGCGTATTATTAACCGGCCCAAAATTATCACAAACGCTGATCTCTTAACCATCTCGACCTGCAAACCTATAGCCGTTGAAATCAAAAACCGCAAATGGCGGTGGATCGGTCACACCTAACGCAAAGAGGACCACGATATTGCAAAGATGGCTTTGGAATGGAACCCCCAAGGCTCCAAACGAAGAGGGCGCCCACGCACGACATGGATGCGCTCGACACATGCGGAATTCCAACCCCGTACACTTGGCAGGAAGTCTGAAGAATAGCTCAAGATCGGTCACGATGGGCCGAGTTTGTCTCCGCCCTATGCTCTGTTTAAGGGCGATACTGCTCAAATATTCTTATTTATGTATGTATGTATAAAGGAATAAAAATAAAAAAAAATGTGGCTTTCACGAAATAGTTGTCATTTTGACATATTTCCATTCGTTTTTTTTATTGAGCTTAAGCCTGATCGCAAACGCGACATCTAGCACGCGACATATTTTTCCATCACGTTTGTAATAAGAATTAGTTAAAGTAATTTCAGCTAAATATTGCATTATCTACCAAAAACACCGTATATATTATTTGAGGGTTTTATATTAGCAATATTAATAAAAAATTAAATACATATGAGGCTAGTGAGAAAAATTATGGTATATTATTTTAACCCCACAGGTCTACAAATGTGGTTTACTTTATGACGACTTTTTACGCCCATAAGGAGGCGTGGCAGACATAGAAAAGTGCATACATTATCCTGCAGTATCACCATCTAAGTTGATTTAACCATGTCCGTCCCTGTTTTTGTATGTCCCCCTGTCTGTTGACATGATTAAAGCCGTTATTATTAAGTTATCGTAATGAAATTCGATATTAAAGCTTATTTCGTAAAAATAAAGATCATGTCCGAAAATAAGCCAAATAGGATGAAAACTAGGTATGCCTCCCAAATGGAACATTTCTTAAAAATCTATTATAAAATCAATCCAATGACTTGAGAATTATCCCATGAGGTTTAATTTGAACTATTAACACTTTGCTAAAAATTCAGTAAAATCGTATGAAACCTAAATACAAAGTGTATTTAAAAAACGGCGCATGATCGCGAAGGCGACACACTTTGATAATCAATATTAAATGTTTAGTATGATTTGTACCTGTAGTAACGTTTTTTATAGTGAGGAGAACAAATTTGATTTGATTTACAATTTTCAGACACTTGCTTAGAACGATCACGAAGTTCTGATAACAAATGATGATTTAGGTACAAGAACGTGACATTCAAATAGTAATTAAAGCAATAAAAAAAAAAATTACCGTTAATCGAGATTTGATCGGGATCTTTTTATTTTCGTTGTTTATTTTTATTTTATAGATGGATTTTATAAGTAGAGTGCATACATAACGTTAATAAATAAACGTAAAATACTAAAGAGAAAAAGCCCTTAAAAGCATCTAAAAGCAAGAAAAACATATTTCTCAGAAATCAATTTTCTCAGAATAAAAACTGAAATTAGTTGTAAATTCAAAAAATTCAAGCATTTTTTTAATAATAACAAACACATATTTAACATTTTTTTTTCGGTCCCGGTAGACCATCCTGTGGAAATGCCCATATGCGAAAACAGTTTTTCCGATTTATGGGCTTTTTAAAAAACAACTTTTAGTTTTCGTTTTTAAAACACTACCTGGTGTGGGCTATCATGTTTAACAATTTAATCAAAATCAAATCAATTTTAATACTAGGAATAGCATAAATCTTAGAACTGTCAGATTTCAATAAGAGACCTCAAAGCAACGAGTAGAATATGCCGGACCCTACGAATTTAACAAGCTGCCAAGTGATATTAAAACATTGGAACGAATTTCAGTTTTTAAATCACATCTGAAGAACTATTTAATTAGAAAAATTGCATCGCTTCATTTGTACGGTTATTCTTAAAAATAAAATAATTAAGTAAATAACTTTGGGTAACGATTTAATTTAATTGATGAACATTCGTTGTCGTTTCATAGGGGGTAATTAGGTGCTGCGATTTTTTAATTCTCTTCATTTATATATTTTTAATTAAAAGTTTCAATAAACAAACCATTATGCCGTGTATCTATGGTCAGAAAGTAGACTGACACCAAGCAAAAATTAAATGTGTGTCTTGCAATGAATATTTTCATTGGACCTGCGTTAAGATACAGCAGAGCAATGTTGAATTTATGGAAAAAAATAATTCCTCGTTCAAATGTAATTCTTATCTAAGTGCGCCTCGTTCGTCGATTCGCTCTCCACCAATTTCTACAAAGTATGCTGCTTCTGCTCTGCCCACGCCTGCTTTTGCTCAAACTCCATTATCTGAAGCATCGGCCGTAAACTCTCTACCTACTGCAGCATTGTCAGGCATTAGTTCACCATCAAGTTGTTTACTAAGCCAACAACATTATATTGAATTAATTGCTTTAAAAAATGTGAATTTAATGTTTGTAAACAAGCAGACAAAAAATTCTTGAAGAAAAAGTAAATCTTTTACAAGGTGAAGTAAACTTTCTGCAGCAGCTTAATAGAGATAAGTACATTGAAATTATTGGAGAAACAGATGTAAATAATGGCAACGCTCTTCAATGCGCTCTTAAAATATTCTCCGAGGGATTAAATGTAAACGTTACTGAAGCGCAGATCGATGATTGTTATGTGAAGCGTACAGGGGCGCAACCAGGAATTTTTTTTGGGGAGTTGTATCAAATGTAAAACTTATATATAAAAACGATTTTACGTAATCATAGCAGCTGTGTTGTAGCGGTTAGTGCGTTAAATTTTGTACTAATGGTTTCTTGTTCAAACTTCAAGCATGGCCAGCAACATATTTTTTTTAAAAAAAAAAAATGTAAAACGGTCACTGTCAGGACATTTTGTCCGTACAGAAGGTGGTAGCGGTCGTTATAAATAAAGCTTCAGCGTTGTACGGCCAAAATATTTTGCAAGCGCCAGTTGTACGCCGTTTTACGGATTTTTATTGTTCGGCAGTTATACGAAGGTTGTATGGCTTGAGCTAAAATATTTTCATTTTGACTCGGGTCACAATAGGGTCAGCAAAAATTCAATTTTTTCTTCCCACAGTGAAAATTTTCCATCCATACTGCACTTCGTTGAAAAAACAGCAATTGCCTTAAAGTTCGTACTTTGGTGAGTACTAATTATGCTATATTCCGATAGTAAAAAAAACGCTGAATTTCTGACACCTTGAGATGAAAACTAAAGAGCCGGAATTTGAAATAAATTGTTTAAGTCCCTCGCCACCAAAATAGCCAATGAAATTTCGTCTAAAATCGACTTTTATATTCTCATTCATAATCTTCCATTGGATTTTCAAAATTAGTTTCATGAAAATCTATCAAAATTACGCAAATATTATCCGATTTTAATGAATGAGGGCTATTTGGAAAAGTGTGGTAAAAACCTATCGTAAAAAAGATATTATATTTCGATTTAACTCAGCATTTGCTCATTGTTATAATTATACCGAATAACTTTAATATGTCACTGGATATAAACGGGTAAACAAAAGAAAAATTAAACCAAAAACTTCTTAAATAATAGGCCCTTATTCCTTCAAACCGGATAATATTTGACAATTTAGAGGCATTTTTATGAAACAGATTCGGAAAAATACGATGGAAAATTACGAATTGCGAATGTTTTCTCCAGTTTCGGAAGTTAATAGGAAATATTTTTTTTACTGAATCACATGACTTCACTATAAACATAATTCTGCAGAGTTTGGGTTATAGATATTTATAAAATAACTATAAAAAAAGGACGAAAAATAACAATTTAAGAGGAAATTTCTTCGATTATTTCAGTGGCAAGGGAATAAACCGATTTTCTGCAAATTCAGGCTTTCTTATTTTGTCTTATTTTTAAATTAATTTTTATACCCCCACGCGTACTGCGTAAGGGGAATATTTATTTTGTCACGACGTGTGTAACGTCCATAAGGAGGAGTTGTAGGTATAGAAAAGTATATATATTCTTGCTCAGCATCACCACCTGAGTTGATTTAGCCATGTCCGTTTGTCTGTCCGTCTGTCCGTCTGTCTGTGGACACGATTGCGGCCGTAATTTTGAAGCTATCGTGCTGAAATTCGATATTTAAGCTTTTTTTTAAAAAAACTAAGATCAAGTTCGAGAATGGGCTAAATCGGATGAAAACCACGCCTACCTCCCATACAACCCCAACAATGAAAACTCCATAAAGAAGCAAATATTTAAGCAACAAAACTTAAATTCGGTATTTGTGTAATCTGTCAAAACTGAAGTGTGTTCGAAAAATGGGCGTGATCCACTTACCCCCATACAACTCTAATATTGAAAACTATATATAGAAGCTTGTGTCAAAGCTACAAAGTAAATCTAGATATTTATGCGTTTTATATAAAAATTAAGACATGATAGAAAAATGGGCGTCATCGACCCACGAACACGCCAATCTACCATACAACCCCAAAATTGAAAACTATATAAATAGGCTTCTGTCGAAGCTACAAAAGTAAAATTAGATATTTATTCATTTTATGTCAAAATTAAGACGTGCTAGAAAAATGAACGGCATCCACCCACGAACACGCCCACCTCCCATATAATCCCAAAATTTAAAACTCTATAAAAAGGCTTCTCTTTAAGCCACAGGAAAAAATTTGATACGTTTGTATTTTATATCAAAACTTAATAGTGGAAGAAAAGTGGGCGTCATCCGCGTACGAACATACCACCTCCCATACAACCCATAAAAGTGAAAACTCTATAAATAGGCTAATATTTAAGCTACAGACCTGAAATTGGGTTTCAGGTCTGTAGCTTAAATAATAGCTACATTATTAAAATTTTATATCAAAACTAATTGGTATCAACCACTCAAGAACACGCCCACCTCCCATACAACCCCTAATTGAAAACTTAAAAATTGGCTTGTCTTTACTTTGCAGGAAAACAATTTGATATGAATTTATTTTAGACGTCATCACAATAGTAACATTTTTTGAAATCTCATACAAAAAGGGCTTCAATTTAAGATTTTGTACCATTGCGAATCGGCCGTGGGGTATTTTTACTTCGGCCGAGTCGAAGATATACCTTACTAGTTTTCCAAATATTAAAACTCGCCTTAGAGGGTTCCATGTTAGAAGTTGAAAATAAAACTCAAATCGAAGTATTGCCAACAGAATCAGAACATAACAAAAATTAAACAATTAAAAAATTAACATACAAAATTTAGAGCGACTCTTAAAAGACTCTCAAATTTCTGTATACAATTTTTTTTATCACAGAAATCCCCATGGAGCGGTTTTGATTCTACCGAACCCTTTTTCTTTAGAAAACGAAGTTTTTGCCAAGATAAGAAAAAAACTAAAGATTTTCATGGCACATTAACTAAACAATTTTTTAAATGTTTTGTCTTTGACTCTTTTCAGATCCCAAAAATCGATATTTCGTCATTTTCGAAGAGAGGTTGTTTAAAACACCTGTATAATATGTTTTTTTCATGGTATTCACATCCATTTAAACTTATTGGAAATTTATTGAGTTCTTCTTTCCACTGATATATCGTATGATGTGGTTTAACCAAAACTTAGTGCCACAATTTTATAAAACGTGAGAAATCAATATTAAAAAGCTTCCTTCAGCTTAATTATTATTTAATTGCCATAACTACTGTTCGATTTTAGCAAATCTTGGTATATATGGGTTTTTAGGTATATATCTTTGTATATACGCAAAATCGATTTCTGCTAACCAGTTTTTAGTAAAATGTACGCCATATAGCGCAGAGTACAAAATTAATGATTTTCAAATATATATATTTCTTTTAACGCCTGAATAAAACGTATTTTCATAATACTCAGTTTTGATTAAACCACACTATACGTTACAAAAAAAAAGAGCTCAATACTTTTCAAATAAGCTTAAATGCATGAAAATACCATGGAAAAATCATATTTTATAGGTGTTTAAAAAACATTAAATAGTTTTTAAGAGTACCTCTTACTTTTGAGTCGGTGTCCGGCTCACTTTTTTTTTTCTCCACACAAAATCGATCCGGATTAGTGTGCAGTCTGAAGGAAGAAATATGACTAATATAGTAGATTATGATCAACCAGAATCGATTTGAAATATACATTTGGGGTTTCCCCTCATTTCATAAGACGTGTGATTGCTTTTCAAGTGACTCACTTCGATTGAATGCTATTTTGCTTGGTACTACAATAATTTTTGGGGAGCTTAAACCCCGAAATCCCCCTTTGGTTGCGCTTATGAAGCCACATCGTTAAATTCTTCGATGGATACACTATCTGTCAAATTTGTATCCCGGTTAAATAAGAAGTAAAGGAAGAGTAAATATAATGGTAGGAATAATTTGAATACTAATCTATGTATTTGCGAGCAGTTTTCTAATATTTTTATTAATGATTGTCTTTCATCTATGACTAGGTCTCTTTTGAATGAAGCTCAAAAGGTTAAAAAGCACCTTCATTTTAAGTATCTATGGGTTAG
This sequence comes from Tetanocera ferruginea, assembly GCA_958299015.1. Taxonomy (NCBI): domain Eukaryota; kingdom Metazoa; phylum Arthropoda; class Insecta; order Diptera; family Sciomyzidae; genus Tetanocera; species Tetanocera ferruginea. Next base: position 66,062,574 of record OY282641.1, read on the forward strand.
TGATGGAAAAATTTTATTGCGCAAAACAGAAGGATATAACGCTGTGGTTGTAAATTCAGTAGAGGGTCTAAATCAGACATGAGCTTCTAGTAGCTCAATTAGCTCAGTTGGCTCAGCTACAAATTTGTTTTGTTTTTTCAACTTTGTGTTTGCACACTTGTAAAAACAACAACGCGTGCAAAAAATAACAACAACACGTACAAAGAATAGCAACAAAACCGACGTTCACCAAAATTCTAACTTGCTATGAACAAAAAATGCATGCAAAGCGAAGCAAGCCTTAGGCCGCGCTCATAGTGAACGCGATTCAGATAGGCAGCCTGAAATCTGTGTGAAAAACGAGATGCAAATAGCTATCTATCTCACTTGTTCACATTGCCTGTCTGCCTGCCTGTCTGAATCGGCGTTCACTATAAACGCCGCCTTACTCGATGGCGCTGCGCTTGAGATGTTTGTCCCGTTACATGTGTAGCACACAAACACACATGATTTGTTTTTGTTTTGTTCGTAAATTCGAGGATAATTTTGTGTTAATTTTGAAAAACAAAAACCTTGTCTCACTTAATTTATTTTCCTGCTCATGACTGGTCTAAATAAATTAAAACAGTTTTAAACATTTAAAATAAATATCGAAAATGATAACCGTACAGTAAATTTATTTATACCCTCTTGCGCTGTGCAAAAGTTATATATAGTTTCTATATCATACTTAAAAATATTTGAAGTGTAAGGAAAAATTTTGATTACTTCGTTTTGCATTTGGAATCATTTGAAAATAAGCCGGATTTTTTCACAGAAATATGGATTTATGATTTTGAATTATCATTATTTAATATCCCTGGGTATAATTGCTATAAAAATTGTAATACTAGTAATTATGCTGCTGGAGGAGTAGCTGTTTTTGTAAAATATGATTTTAACTGTGTTTTTAGTTTTTTAAAATTAAAAAGTTCTGATGCGGTAAAAATTTATTGTGTAATAGATAACCTAACATATTCCTTCTTTTGTATCTATCAGTTGCATAATAACACTGATTTACAAATAACGAAAAGTTGTTTGTACTTTGAATGCCACTATCCTTTTCTCATGTAAAATTGGTCGCTAATTCCGAAAAAAAATTTTTTTTGTTTTTCTGTCACTCCGTTTTCGAGATATTGCCCACTGTAGGGTTTTCAACGAAAAAAAAAAGTTGGTTCCACATAATTGCATATATCTCCAGAACCAACAACAGCAATCAAACAAATGATATATCAAATAAAAGCTTATAAAATTTCTTACAAACAATGCAAACATCATTTTTTGGTTGAGCTGATAGTTTTGGCGGAATAAATTCAAATTTCGGGGATTTTTTTCATTTTTCAGAAAAATTTCCAAAAAAAGACAAAATAGTTGCAAATTTCGTTAAGTAATCAAAATAATTTGCTACTTTTGATATTTGTTACTAAAAGCCTTTATTTTTCCAAAAAAAATAATCTATTGTTGAAGAAAATCTATTGAGAAATGAAAAAGTTGTGTTTAATGGAACGAAATCACCCAAATTGTGTGATTAGCAATTTATGCATTTGGACTTATTTTATTGCCATAAAAAAAATGAGAACTAAAGGTTGTTCTAATAAAATCATATATTCTTCATTTTTATTGTTCTTTTAATAATTTACATTATTTTTACATTATTTAAATTGTATATAATTATTATTAATAATTTTTATTGTTCCCTTAAATAATTTATATTGTTATTTACATTGTAAATAATTTTTATTTATCATTCAGAAATTCAAAATGATTGGAATTCTTGTTTTGTTGTTTATTTAATTCGGGATCGGTTTCTCTGAAGAGAAACCAACAATAGTAGCCCATCATTCCTTCGTCCCAAAATCCTTGGTTTTGATTCTCAATTTCTTTCATCTGTTGGTGGAATCTTTCCCCATGTTCGTCGCTCTCGTCACCGAGATTCTTCGAAAAAAATTCAAATGGGAGTGCAGAAAGAGAATTTTCAGAGACTGATTGTATTGTCTGAATTGAGCTCGGGTAAAAAACGATACATAAAATTCGATGTACCGATGATCTGGAGACAACCGTTTTGTCACCTAAACGATTGCTATTTTTGTCTGGCCAAAGTGACTGGTGTTGGAAAACACAAACGAGTGATATACGCCACTGTCACGAAATTGTCTTTTTTTGGAAATTTTTCTGAAAAATGAAAAAAATCCCCGAAATTTGAATTTATTCCGCCAAAACTATCAGCTCAACCAAAAAATGATGTTTGCATTGTTTGTAAGAAATTTTATAAGCTTTTATTTGATATATCATTTGTTTGATTGCTGTTGTTGGTTCTGGAGATATATGCAAGTAAGTGGAACCAATTTTTTTTTTCTTTGAAAACCCTACAGTGGGCAATATATCGAAAACGGAGTGACAGAAAAAAAAAATTTGTTTTTCGGAATTAGCGACCGATTTTACATGAGAAAAGGATAGTGACATTCAAAGTACAAATTGGCTGTAAACCAGTGTAAGTTACCTGGAGACTCTTCTTTCCAATGATTAGTTGGAAAATGTTATATTACTGGGCGATATGAACTTAAAAAATTTACAAAACTGATTTTTCTTCATTAAATGTTAGCCTTATTTCTGAGTCTTGATATAATGTATATTGCGAACCTGATCCATCCAAATCTTATAGTTTATTTTTTGATACTCTAACTCAGCATGTTAATTTGTGTAAAACCAATGTTAGAAAACGTAATGATAAATTTAAGAGACTAAAACCTTGGATGACAATGGAACTACTGAAAAAAATTCAACGCAAAACTAAGCTATACAAAAAATGCTCACGGTACCCTATGAACCACAATGCAAAAGTTCGTTACAAAGAACTATGCAAAGAAATTTCCATGCAAGTTTCATCGTGCAAAAAGAATTTTTAAATATAAGAATTTAACAAAATCAGAGGCAATGCTAAGAAAGAATGGCAGCTGGTAAATAACATTTTAAGGTACTATTACAGTGTGAAGCTATTAAAAACATCACCTTTTTTATTAACTTTTTTTACATAGTATTATAAAATTATTCAAATCAAATTTATTTACATTATGTACAGTTAAAGTTGATGATATAAAAAAAAATGTTTTTTTTTTGTTTTTGTATTTGTTGTTTATTTTTTAGAGGTCGTTGAAGTTGGCGTGTTTAAAAAAAGGTTGTAAGTTGGTTTCTCGTCTCCAGCATTTCCAAGGCGTCGGAAAGTAAATAAATTAAAATGCATTCTTCAGTAAAGGGTTGTAGTTGAGCACTCTTACTACGCAAATAAAAAAATAAGGCAAACAAAAAAAATGGCATGCATTGAAAAACAAATTTACAAAAAACCCTCTTTTTGGCAGAAATTCTTAGCCGTAAAAAACAAAATATAAAAGTTTCTCTGCTTTTTATAGGTAGAGTGCTTAACAGAGTCTATGAAGATCACAATAAATGAAGTTTCATCGAAATCGATCAAGCAGAACTCGAGATATCTTAGAAAACAATTCGAAAAAACTTGTTTCGAGAAAAACGCGATTAGATTTTCTTCTATAAACGATAATATATGAATAAATGCGTGACATACGAATATAATGTATATTATATCTTTTTTTTATTTGATATTTTTTCTAAAATTTCACATTCGTAATCTTAAGACCTTAAGGAACCAGATTCTAAAAAAAAAAAAATTTTTTTCATATTTTACACACTGTAATAGTACCTTAAATAAATCTAATAACATTGTTCAAACGGTCGTAGGAACTGCGATCTCAGCCTAGTCATATAGCTGAAGCTTTTATTAATTTTTTTTCTAAAATAGGTAGGAAGGTGGTTGCAAATGTGGGATCTAACGATGACTCATGTTAATGTTTCGATATGGAGCATTTTTGCCTAAATAGTTTTTTTTTAAGTAATTTCATCTTATGAAGTCTACAAATAAATAATGTCTCTTAAAAATACTAATTCATCATCAGATGGTACTTTTTCTAATGTTTTTGTAAAAAGATGGTTTTCAATATTGCTGATGTACTTTGTGATATTTTTAACAAAACCATAATGAATGGAATTTTTCCGGATGATCTAAAAAAGCTGTAGTGACTCCATTTTTTAAAAAAGACGATAAAACTCATCTGAATAATTATAGACCGATCTCATTGCTGCCAGTTTTTTCTAAAGTATTTGAAAAGGATGTTGAAAGAAGAATGGCTGATTTTGTAGAGAAATCAGATTTTTTTCAGTGAATTTTTTCAGTATGGTTCATTTTTTCAGTAAGTCAATATGGTTTTAGAGAGGGTTTGTCTACTGAAGACGCACTTTTGAATTTTTGCAGTAATGTTTACGATGGTCTATATAACAAGAAACTCTGTGCTAGTCTATATTTGGTATGTATAACCAAAGCCTTTGATACGGTTGATTATGAAATGCTTCTTTTGAAACTAAATAAGTGTGGCTTTAGAGGTTCTATCAATTCCTGGTTACATTCATATCTGTCTAACAGATTGCAGAGAGTGAAAATAAATAGTATTCATGGCAACCTTATTAATATTGATGTACAGTTCTGTGCTTTCTCTTGACGAGTAATCATCTACTAGTCTAGGCCAGTGCTTCAATAGTTATTAATTGGTTTATTTAATATCGTAATATTCGTAAATTTCGATTGGCGTAGAGCCTAACAAACTATAATATATATAAACTATAAATACTTTGTATACTTTTTGCAAACACAAGAAATAATCTTTATATCATAATATAAACAATTCATTAAACCTCGTGCAGTGTCTTTAGACAAAAACAACTTCGCAATGAGAGATCCACCTGATCGCTCAGTTAACAACGGGACTCAATCTTTCAGTGTTGATAAAACAAAGAAACTAAAAACAATTACACCCGGTCCAAAGTTCTTAGTCATCGTAAGAAAAGACAATACCGAAACTTTAGCAAATGTCTCTCCCTTTCTAATTAAAAAAGTCATAGACAACATTTGTGGAGGTGAAGTTAATTCTTGCAAAAAACTAATGAACGGCAACATACTAACTCACACAAAAAATTTAACTCAAGCACAACAATTAATCACACTAACAGCCTTTACTAACACTATACATGTTGAGGTATCCGAGCACTCAACTCTCAATAGTTCTAAAGGTGTAATATATACTAACGATTTGAGGGGTATTTCGGAAGACATTATATTAGAAGAACTTAAAAGTCAAAACGTCTCTGAAGTAAGAAAAATATTAAAAAGAGAAAACGAAATAATGAAAGAAACAGGCCTGATCACAATCACGTTTGATACTACCAAATTGCCAGAGACTGTAAATATTGGATACGAAAAGGTCAATGTTCGACCCTACATACCACTGCCAACTAGGTGCAAGAACTGCCTCAGATTCAACCACATTGAAAAATTTTGCAAAAACACAAGAATTTGCCCAAATTGCGGTAATGAAGATCATATCGACTTGTCTCTAAACGAAAAATGTGAGAACGATAAATCATGTATCAACTGTAACGACCAAAAACTAGCTAGCAACAATCACCACGCATTAGACAAAAATTGCCCAATATTTGTAAAGCAAAAAGAGCTTCAAGCTATTAAAACCCTCCAAAAAGTTGACAACAAAACCGCCCTCTCAATTTACAATGATCGTCACCACAACAATAACACATACGCATCAATCGTCCGTTCTCCGCCCAGCCAATCCACAGTAAAATTTTCAACCAACTCAGCTCACACCGTTACCTCTCAAAGCTCACTTAACTCACCTCAATCAGATCACACTCATCATGAACCAACATCCAACAACAACAAAATGCAAGAAAATCTTGCATGCAGTCCAACAGTCCAAGAACTCAATCCCTTCTACACCAATTTGCAAAACACTAATTCGATTCCCGAGCACAGCAATAATAAAAATAACAACCTCACCAACTCCAGCTCTCAAAACATTGCATCATGTAGAAACTTAACATCTAAACGTCTTGCAGGCAACAAAATAAAAATATTCCCAAGAAACACTCAGAAACGTTTACTAAACCAACTCAAGAGCAAGCAAAATAATAAACCAACTACTAATAAAACAACAACACCTTTTGCAGCTGATGACTCAGATTCTGATGATAAAATGCAAGATGACTAACTCTCCAGAATTTAAACTTACTTATTTAAGCTTTTTTCATTCTAACAAAACATATTTACTTAAACAAAAACCAATACCTGGCATTAACAAATTTATTTCTGATAGTATTACATATTTCTTTTCTGCAAAATTTAAAAACTACGGCCTTGTGCTTTATATCTACGTACTACGTTTCATTTTCATTCTATTCCTTTTCTACAGCTTTATCTTACTCACACTCATATCTATAAATTTGTATATATTTTGTTTTAATTCTCTCAGCTTAAATTTCACTATTTTCTTCGCAAAAATTTTACAAACTGAAACAGTTAATGTACTTTTCATATTTATTTACGCTATATTATTGTTTATTTTCATAATTGCTTTCTCTACTACGTTACTCATATTAGAAGTAAAGCATACTCTTTTTGTACAATTTTCATGGTCCTGAAACTTCGTCAATCGAACTTAAAAGGATCTCTAAGCAATTTTAATGAATTGTATGTTATTAACAATCCCACTCCAATGGAAATATCTCTACTTAAGTCATTCTTTAACACTTCTAGGATTAAATTACATTCACAATCACTCCCTTATTTCTTTCGTATACATAGTTATAATTTATTTAATAACTACATTCTTATATGTAAGACGCTGAATTGTTTCATCATTATCTACCTGCATTTTCATTTAAGTTCGTTATCTTGTTTTATATTGCACTTAATCAATTTATTTATCCAATTTAATACATATCATCGATGGCTCTCAACTTAATCCAGTGGAATATAAAAGGTTACTCAAACAATTACAACGAACTATGTATGTTAATCAAAAAATACAACCCAAAGATAATATCTTTACAGGAAACCCATATCCATTCACTTCTTAATATACCTATTCCCATCAACTTTTCTTTATATCCTTACAATTCGTCATCCACTAGATATGGCGGAGTAGCACTTCTTATACATAATTCATTACAGCATAATCCCATCACAATTACCAATGTTTTTGATTCAGTCGCAGTTGAAATAACTTCCAAAACTAAATTTACTATCATATCATCATATATCGCACCTCAAACACAATTTTCGTTCCAAAGCCTCTCAAATGCATTTAATTTGACAACTTTCCCTTTACTTATATCTGGAGACTTTAATTCTTGGCATAGAGACTGGGGATCTCCTAAAAACAATCGGAGAGGAGTCATTCTGTCAAAATTCATTAATCGATCACAATTTATTCTGCTAAACGATGGATCACCAACTCACTTTAATACACACAATTCTTTCTCGCACCTTGACCTAACCTTTTGTTCACCTAGCGTTAAGCCCTATGCTCAGTGGACAATAGAGTCCGATCTTTTTGGAAGTGACCACTTTCCAATAATTACATCGTTGTTTCCCACTCCAACCCGTTCCTACAAAAATTTTAAGCCAAAATTCCAAATACATAAAGCCAACTGGGAATCATTTACTAACAATTGTTGTAAATTTGACGCCCATTTTCCTATCTCCTCAGATGTAAATAAGGAAGCTTCTAATTTGAGAAAAATTATTATTCAATCAGCCAACAATTCTATTCCTCAAGCTCATCCAAATCTAAACTCAAAAAAAGTTCCTTGGTGGAATACCAAATTAGAAAAACTAAGACAAAATAAAAACAAATATTGGCACAAATTTAAAAGAAATATTACTACAGCTAATCTGATAATGTATAGAAAGGCAAATGCAATCTTAAAACGAGAAATAAAGTTAGAAAAAATCAAATCGCTTAATGAATTCACATCGACTATAAACCCAAATACCCCTATCCAAAAAATTTGGTCTAATATTAAGATACTTTCTGGCTACAAACAATCCCATGGAATCCACATAATCGAATCTCCTTCACCTCCTCATAAGAATTTATCAGACAGAAAAGAAATTGCGAACGCACTTTGCCAGTTTTGGTCAGAAAACTCAGAAGATACAAACTTTTCCTATAACTTTCAACAAAAAAAAATCTGCAGCACTCACAACACAATCCCTCTTTAATCCTAGTCCAGACGCATATATAATAGAACAAGATATTTCATTTTTAGAGCTCTCGGCGGCATTAGCAAAACTTAAAGGAAAAACACCAGGTAAGGATAGAATTTCTTATCCAATGATTCGAGCATCACCAACATCACTCAAAGTAAGACTCCTTCAATTTTACAATAATATATTTCGCAACTGCATTCCCCAGCAATATAAAGCTAGTACAGTTATTCCTATACTCAAACCTAGATCATATAAGACCCTTGCTAACTCATATAGACCAATATCCCTCAACCCCTGCATTTCAAAATTACTTGATAAAATAATAGCTAATAGACTGTGGTGGTTAGTGACAAAAAATCGTTTTCTAGATACTCATCAACTTGGCTTCAAGAAAGGTAAATCTACATGCGATAATTTACTCAATATTGAGCATCAAATTGCAAAGTGTCTCTCTCGAAAGAAACATGTAACAATAGTATCCCTCGACTTTAAAAAAGCCTTCGAAAATGTTGGAGTTCACACCATAGTCGACCAACTCTTAGAGTGGAGAATAGGACCAAAAATTACCAATTATATAATTAATTTTATGACCAATAGGAAAATAATTGTCCAATTAGGCAAATATTTTTCAGATCCAAGAACACTCCATAATGGTATCCCACAGGGTTCCCCCTTATCCGTCATCCTTTTCCTAATATCTTTCAATAAGCTCTGTGAAGTCATTGCTGTCCACAAGGAAATTGATTTCACTGCATATGCAGACGACTTTAATCTGATTATCAAATCCAACAAAGCCAAAAATCCAAACATTAATCTCAACCAGCTATTTGAAGATATTTCAGCTTGGTGTGATGTTTCGGGCTCAATTCTTTCTACAAGTAAATGTCAATATATGCATATTTGTCGAAAAAAAAATTGTAATTGCAGAATTTTCACTAACAATTTAAACATTGAACAAGCAGACAACCTAAAAATTTTAGGCCTGACATTTAATTCAAGATTTACCTGGAAAACACACATAGAAAAACTGTGTACCTCTTTGACCAAGTCACTCAATGTCATTAAATGCCTCTCTAGCTTTAAGATGAACTGCAATACTATTGCTTTATTATCAGTTATAAAAGCACTTATAATATCGAAGGTTAACTACTCCCTTTTTATTTACGGTTACTCTCCAAAATCTTCCTTAAATAAGCTTAAAACTATTATCAACTCGGCTATTCGAACAGCTCTGGGTGCTTTCCGATCCACCCCCATTAATAATCTTTTATTTGAAGCAAATTTTTTACCTCTCGAAAAACAAAGAGACTTATCAACCGTCAAACTATCTAAATCACTAATTTTCAGTCACGATACTCCTATTCACCACATCGTCAAACAAATTTGTAACTCCAAAAGAACTCCTAAAATTAAGTCAGCAATTTACTTAGCTGTACAAAATTCGAAAGCTTTAGATATTCCTTATCGCCCCCAGAAATTTAAAAAAAGTTTTCATCCTCCTTGGAAACTCAATCCTAATTCCTGTGACATTTCCTTACACAAGCTAAAAAAAGATACTACACCAATTGAAGTTTTTCAACGCTCGTTTTCGGAAATCAAAAGCAATCTTAAAAAACATACATTTTTATACACAGATGGATCAAAGATAAATAATATAATCAGCTACAGTATCACAACTCAAAACAAAGTTTTAAAACTTGCAGTCCTACCATCTTATAGTTCGGTCTTTTCAGCCGAAATAATAGCCATACGTGAAGCTATTATCTACGCTAGTAAAAATAGAGGTAACTATGCAATATGCTCCGACTCCCTCTCAGCATTTGAATCCATTTTAAATGTTAACAACAATAATTTTTACTCAGCTCAAATAAGAGATTCCTTGATTAAATTTCATCCAAAGATTACTCTTATATGGATTCCAGGCCATTCTAATATCACAGGCAACGATTTTGCAGATCAAACAGCTAAATTTGCTACAAACGCCCCAGTAGCCATGTCTGATAATCTCAACTTTGCAGACATTAATAACTTCCTAAAAACATTCTTTGCTAAAGAACAATTATCTACATTCAATTCCTCTTCTAGCTGGTACCAATCAACAAATCCCAACAAATTCTCTATTAATGACTTTCTGAAATCAGTACAATTAAAAAGGCTAGATACCATTAAATTTGAAAGAATCAGACTCGGTCATTCAAACCTTACCCATGGTTTTCTTGTGATTACTTCTCCCATGTCTTCTCTAACTGCCCCCATTTTACTACCCATAGACAACATATATTCCAAAATCTAAATCCTTTATCCATGATTTCTAATCCCACTGAAAACAATATCCTTTGTATGTTAAATTTCCTGAAATGCGCTAACTTATATCACTTAATATAATATATTCTACTGGATAAGCTGAAGGCCACAGCTGCTATTGCTTATAATTATATTAGCTTTTAATTCTTAGATTAATTGTTAATAATTGAATAAATAAATAAATATTGATGTAGGTGTCCCACAGGGCTCTGTGCTGGGGCCCATTTTGTTTCTCATAAACATAAATTCCATTTTTAATTTGCCTTTTTCAGTAAAGTCATTGCATTTGCAGATGGTATGGCTTGTACTTATGCTTATGACTCGGCTTTTAATCTAACCTGCGCCATAAATCAATATTTTGTGCTACTGAGGCATTTGTTTTCATCGCACAAGATAGTATTGAGTGATAAAACCAAATTAATGTACTTCAATGTAGGGGTAAATGACTTTAAACTAAAGGAGTTAATCTTTCATTGTGCAGGGTGTGAAAAATTCTTAATTGGAAACGATATTTACAGTTTTCCGCAGCAGTTAACAACTTATAGTGATTCTCGGCATTGCTCTAAGAATTGTATATCCATTGATTGTGTTAAAAAATTTAAATATCTTGGTTTAATACTTGATTGGAAAATGTCATGGTTAGATCACACTGCTGCTCTAAAAAGATATCTCGTGGGTGCTCCAAGACAGATATCTTTTAAATGATTTCTGTTCCACAAAATTGCTTACGTGTATTTACCATGGTATTTTCCATTCTAAACTCCAATATGGCATTGTTTGCAGGGGTGGTACTGATCAAAAACAAGTTATTCGGATTATTTGTCGGAAAAGCAGGTTAGATAGAAGCTTTCCTTTATTCAAGAATTTAAATATTTTGCCAATTAAGAATTTGTTTTATTTTAGAATTTTTAGAAGAATGAATTGCCAATGTCTTGTCACTGTTCCACCTCACTATCTTCTTCGCTTTTTTCACTTTTACACTTGTGTTGCTCCCAGGCTTTTCAATATTTTACCGGTAAACATACGTTCTATACGAAACAAAATTGTGTTTCTAAATGAAGTGAAATCATGGCTATTTCATTATGATTTCAATGTTAATAAATTCCATTATCTCTATTCTATTATAAATGTATGTGGATTGTATTTAAAAGTCTTTATTATGTTTTTTTCTACTCTTTCTTTATTCTAGCCGTATCATTAAAATTATTTATAAAATGTACAAAACTGTTCCTGTTAAGACCCCACTGAATTTTTGTAAAATTAAACTAAATTATACTTTACCAAATTATTATACTGTAATGTTTACTTCGTGTATTACAATTGAATAATTACAAATAGAAGGTGCTACTGCGTACGATGAAGCGACATAAGAGCAATGTGGCAGATATTTGCACTCCACGTAATTATCCAGTTCTATAACCCAAATTAATTGTCTTCGCTTAAATGTAACAAATTTCCCTCGGTTTTTTTTTACTTGTTTTGTTATTGTTATAGTTTCTTTTCTGATGTATTAGTTACTATCTGAGGTATTTTTTTGTTTCCATTGTCATTTGCTAGCTTATTTACACTTTGTCAACATTCACAAGTTTTATTTGTAGCTCTTTGTCAACTTTTGTATATGCATCGGTAGCGTGTAAGAGTTTTTTTTTATTATATTAATTATTATATATTCGCGCTTCGATGCGCTTCGATGCGTATTTTATTGTTGTTTGTTATTGTTGATATTCGCAAGTGGATTTCTTCGTAAATTTGGCGCAAGCAAAATGTGAGTTTTATTTAATTTTAATTAGAGGGCTACAAGGGCCATAAGGGCCACCTTTGTGATCACGCCTGTTTTAGGGTCTCTTAACACGAAAATCGCAAAAAAAATTGTTTTATGGTTAAGTTCTTTAAACAAGTTTTTTTAAAGTTTTTCTCGCTTTTTGCAAATATAGTTGCATACATTGAAATATATCTTGTATACTACGTATTCGATTTTAATAATCAAACCTATCAAATTAAGTCCAATAACAACAAAATACAGTAATATGTCGAATCTTAGTATCTACACTCAAATCATTCTCCTGACATGCATTTATGCATGCATTTCTTTCGGCGATAGCTTATTTTCTTTATTAAAAAAATATTTTTAAGATCAAAAGGTAAAATGGCCAATTTTTCGATTTTTTATGAATTTTTTAAAGACAGTCTTAACTTGCTTTTTTATGTGAAAAAAATAATTTTTTCAAAATATTTCCTTTAATAGCGCAAAAACTGTGTAGAAAATTTGATTGGGCTAGTAATCGAGGAAGTAGTATACAGAAGTATTCAATGGTATAACTAAGTTATTTATAATTTATAATAATTTTTATAAACATAGTTAGTTACTAAGTTAAACTGCATTCGCCACTTGCTCATAATGAACAACAGAATGCAGTTTTTGTTGATCACTTTGCAATTATTGCTATAAGTATTTTAAATATTGTTAACTTCGTTATATTGTGATTAATGAATAAAATCTTTATTGAATTGAATTGAAACATATATATTATTTAAATAAGGAAAAATATTAAAACATAATATTATGTAAGAATTTTAAGTTTGCTAGTTAGCCTCTTCAAAGCCATTTTGGCGCTGAGGCATTTATTTTATCATTAGTTTTTGTACTTTTGGATTAAATAATAAAAAAAAAAAAAAAAAAAAACGCATCACCTGATGTGTGAGGTGAAGGCTCAATATAACAACCAGTAGTGGCTTGTGTAGTTAAATTGGTAGACGGAGAGGCTGCTTTTGCAGTAGCATTGGCAAGGCTCTGGAGATTCTTTTTGCTACATTTGCGCTTAGGAGAGACAAAAGCCTCATCAATGCACTTAAACGATTTAAACAAATTATCATACTCCTACAATCTATTCTGAGCCGCCTCTAGGTCTTTTGAGACCTCCAAGAAGCTCTTGGAGGTAATCTTCTTGATTACCTTATAAGCTTTAAAATATCCACACCCGTTGCTCTACAATCTTCGCATGCCCAACGATAACCTTTGTTTTCATTTAGTGCACCGAAAACACGAGCATTTAAATAGTGCTGCACACTTAAAGTGGAAAAAGGATTCACAGTTGCGGAATTTGCAGTTCATTTAACTTTTATTTAATTTTTATTTACGTTTAGTTTTAAGGTCATATTAAATTAAATTATTAGATTAAAAAGTAGCTTTGGCAACCCCGTTTGAAGAAGTATTACAGGCATAGTTTGTAAAGCACAGTTTAAAGGTTTATGTAATTCAATTTAATTTTATATCAAAAGGATAATTCTAGCGCATTCACTGAATGAAATTGCAGAAATCCAACGATGATCTTCAGCAAAATATGGCAAGTTAAATAAGGATTTATTTAAAAAGTTTAAACTTGTTAAAAACCAAAAATAAAAATTAAAGAAAGTGAAACACGACTTTTAGCAAGTAGCAACAGTTGCCAGGGATGAGGAAAAATTATCATTCGAGTTTTGCAGCATTTCCAAAACACTTTCGAAGTTGTCTTCATTTTGTTAATTTGAATGTTTTACCTAAAAATAATCGGATATCACAATTATGCGCTTGCACGAAAAGTTAAAGTAGAAGCCACAGCTCACAATTGTGCCATCTGTTTTTTTTTTACAGTGTTATAAAAAAACATAAGCACTGGTAACTAAAAAAGAAAACAACACGAACACTGCAAACAAGTGAGATTGAAAATAACGCTTACTTCTTTCACCCCGAGAATGTTTTGCAAATATGAACTCGTTTTGCTGATTTATAAGTTGTTTTGGATCATCTATTGTTTTATTTTAGTGTTGAACTTCTTTTAGTGTCTTGATTTAAAAATTAATATCTAAAAATAAATAAACATTTTTGAGGAAATTTTCCATGCAAATTTTTTTGTAAAAATGCAGATGTTACAATATAACATTTATGTACGTGTTTGCAATTGTCTTCTCACTATTTATCGGATTATATGCTTAAGACTAGTGATGTTCAGCTTATCAGCTCGCGCTGCCGGCTTCGGGCTAGCAGCAGCTCATCACATAAAACAATAACAAAGTAACGCGCACCTAAATTTGTGTTCGACAACATTGCACAGTGGACAAAAGCGAAAATATGCCGCTTATATATTAAATTATTTTGCAGTTATTGTGCTTGGTCAGGTTGTTTCTTCAGTTTTTTGTGTGTGAAAACCTCAGGAATTTCAAGGTCTTTCTGTGAAAACGTTGGATGCCAAATTTTATTTAACAAATCTTGCAAAAGATTATATTTAATTTTGAAATTTTAAAATCGTTTTTATAAATATCCTGAATTAAAAGACAAGTTTAATAAAATACATTTCTCACCTTCAAATGTTAACACAGCTTTAACACTTGCTGTATCTGAAATTTCAGATATTCCTATCATAAATTTGGTTACTGCGCCATCCATTGCACTTCAACCTTCAACTGAGCCAACTACTCTAAGAGCAGTTTCGAGGACTAAGAACATTTTCATTTCGAGATTACAACCCGACACATCAACTTATGATATTCTGACGTTTGTCGAACAATGTAACTTAATACCCCAAAATGCTTTCCGTTCATGTAAGAAAATTGGCAATAAGCCCACCCACGCCTCATTTATTCTCACAGTTGCAGCCGAAGTTTTTACAGCTGTTCTCAATTCGAATATGTGGGCCGATAATATTCTCGTTTCAGAATTTAAACCTAAAAACAAGGCTAGGCGCTCAAATAATATAGCCCGTAGGAACCAAAAAAACTAAATAGGCTGTCCCTTTACTATCAAAATGTAAGGGGATTGCGCTCCAAAACGCGAGATTTATTTCTTTCTACTCAGAATTGTTCTGAGGACATTATCGCTTTTACTGAAACGTGGTTGAATGAAAGCATTACTGACTTGGAATTGTTTGACAATAGTTTCCAAGTATTTAGAAAGGACAGATACTCCAGCAATATTTCTTCTGTTGGTGGTGGTGTTCTTATAGCTGTAAGGAACTGCTTTGTTAGTTCCTTTGTTGATATACCCTGCGCTTCTTATATTGAACTAATATGCGTTAAGGTTATACATTGTAGCTCAAATGTATACATAATTAATGCATATGTTCCTCCAAACAGTAGTGTAGAGGTTTATACAAGTCTGGATGATTGTCTAGACTATATTCTTAATATTCTTGACGTTAATGACGACATTTTATTGTTGGGCGATTTTAATCTGCCCGACTTAAAATGGCATTCTTCTGACGATGATACATTTTTTTGTGCATCTAATGCGAAGACTCTTGGAGAGCATATATTCGTTGACAGTATATGTTCTGACTTACAACAAGTGAGTTGTATTTATAATAGTCTGGAAAGACTTCTTGACCTGGTCTTAACTACGGACAGTAACAATGTCATTGTTAAGAGGGCCTTCCATGCTCTTACTACTATTGATGCATATCATCCACCTTTGAGTATTTGGTATAAATCGGATAGGGAGAATATAGTTAATTCGAGTTCAATGGACAAGGTTTATGAATTCAATTTTAAAAAAGCTGACTTTTTGAAGTTGAATCATTTACTTCACAGTAAACTTAACGTTATTTTAGAATATATAAATGAACATAATCTTGATGAATCCATTAATTTTTTTTATTTGGAACTCTTTGCTATAATTTCTCAGTCTGTACCATATAGCCTCAAATTTGCAAAGAACTCGGCGTACCCTTGGTACACAAAAGCATCTCCCTGAAAGGGAAGAGTTGAAAACACAAAAGAGTTGAAAACACTTCGCAATAACAGGAATAGGGCATGGAAGAGATATGTCTGTAGTTTGGACTCAAATGATCTAGAAATCTACAAACGTTTGTTTCTGGAATTTCAAAATCTTTCAGCTGTTTTATATAATGAATATTTAGACAATATTAAGCTGAGAATATTGTCTGATCCAAAGAGATTTTGGGGGCTCATAAATACTAAGAAAAAATCTGATGGATTTCCTTCATCCTTCAAAACTCTTGATGGATTAACGGACGATCCTTCTGTAATTTGTGGCCTTTTTGCCAATCTCTTCAAGGAATCTTTTTGTTCAGATTCATTTAACCCTGATAAAGGTTACTTTGACTACATGAACTCTTCACCCAGGGTCTCTTTGGAATCTATATCCTTTACCTCTGAGGATATTTTAAAGTATATTGGGACAATCGATGAGGATTTTGGCGCTGGACCTGATGGAATTCCTGCCGCAGTGTTAACTCAATGCGGATCCGTTTTGTGTCAACCACTTTCTTTATTATTTAATAAATCAATTACAGAATGTTATTTTCCAGTTTTTTGGAAAAAATCATTTATAAGTCCTATATATAAAAAAGGTTGCAGGAATGATGTTAATAATTATAAGCCCATCGCTAAGCTTTCGTCTATTCCCAAACTTTTTGAGCGAATTGTGTACGATCGTGTTAAAATTCATTGTGGAGAAGTCATAACAACTCGTCAGCATGGTTTTGTTAATGGAAGATTCACTGTGTCTAATCTTCTCGATTTTACAACATTCTGCTTAAATTCAATGGAATCTGGTAACCAAGTCGACTGTATTTACACTGACTTAAGTAAAGCATTTGATAAATTACCTCATGATTTAATCTTATTCAAACTAAAGTTAATGGGATTTCCACATTATTTTGTATGCTGGATAAAATCGTATTTGACTGAGCGATCTTATCAAATACGATTCCGAGGGGTGTTGTCTTCAGAATTTATTGCTGAATCAGGTGTTCCTCAAGGTAGCCACCTTGGTCCACTTCTGTTTATTTTAGCAATTAATGACGTCACACACGTCATTGAACACTCTCGTCTGCTGATTTATGCAGACGATATGAAAATATACAGAAAAATAAATACTGAAAATGATTCTAACCTACTCCAGGCTGATCTGAAATCCTTTGAAGTTTGGTGTTCTAAAAATAATATGTTTCTCAATCCTAGTAAATGCCAAACTATGACCTTTTCGCGAAAAAGAAATAATTTATTATTTGATTACAATATAAAAGATACTGCTTTAAGTCGTGTAGATGTGGTCAAAGACCTTGGTGTATGCATGGATCCTAAGTTATCGATCAATCATTCGATCATTCATATTGATAATATATGTAAAAAAGCGTCTTCAATGCTTGGATTTATAAAACGCTGAGCCAAAGAATTCAATAGCACGATTACAACTACAACGTTATATTATGCAATTGTGCGTCCTCACTTGGAGTACGCAAGTCAAGTCTGGTCCCCAAGTTATAATGTGCATGTTGAACGAATAGAGAGGATCCAAAAACGTTTTGTTCGGTTTGCTCTAAGGGGCTTAAGTGGAACTGATATCTTAAACCTTTCTCCTTATGAGGATCGTTTGAAACTATTAAGAATGCAGTCACTAAGTGAGCGAAGGAGGTCCGCAGATATCGTGTATTTACACCAACTCATGACCGGTGTTTTCGATTCTCCGGAAATTCTTTCTCTCATTAATTTTAACTCTAACCGTAGAAGCAGTAGAAACGCTAACACTTTAATTTATTTACCTTTTAGTAGAACGAACTATATGTCAACTGCTCCTTTAAACCGCATGAGTACCTTTGTTAACAACTGTAGCGTTTTTGATGTTAACTTGTCAAAAGGTCAACTCAAAAGTAGATTAAAAGCTATTCTGTTATTAGATCTATGTGTGCATGGTTAGTAGTTACGTCTTGTGTTGTCCCTGAGCCCAACCCAAACTTTGGTGGGTAAATTTTTTCCACATTAACTTTGTTTTTAGCCACTGGAATCTTTATCATTAAAACTTTTTGATGCTTTGGATTGTGGCTTCAATGCTGAGTTAATGCTGAGAAAGTGCGAAAAAGCTGTAGTAGCTAAACTCTTTTGTTATTGCATGTTAAAAAAAAAAAAAAAAAAAACACTTCAATTTTAACAATATATTCACTTACATATTATTTAAAACTTATTTCAATTAGCAATATATTATCTTACGCACTTAGCCAACACACTTCAAACTCACTTTACATATAAATAGAAAATATTAAATCGAACTAATTTCTGAGAAATAACAAAATTTTCTCTGTGCTTACTTGTTATCGAAACAACCAAATCTTAAAACAAGCAACCCAGCAAGAAATATAAACTGTATCCGAGTACATGAATTTGATAACTTATGCGTGTAAGCGCGTTTACATAAAGCATCATGCTTTATTTAATTTATCATACAGCTGAATTGTCTGCACTTTTCAAAAGTAATGCTTTTTCCTGTTTGCATGCTTGAACTGCCTAAAACTTAACATAATCAAACTGCCTATTAAATGTTAACTTTTTGCATTGACTTATACGATTATATTTACATTTATATATAAGTTGTAATTAACTATATTTTAGGAAAAAAAGATAATTTTTAAACTAAAAAGTTTCAATATGGTTTATTTTTATAACAGCTGTCTACATTGAAATAAATTTCGCCATTCTCAAGGTCAGCTCGTAAGTGCAGAAAGCTCGCAGGAGTTGAGTTGAACATCACTACTTTAGACCAGTGATGCCCAGGAAAATTATTTGAAGAGTGCTACAACAATTACAACAAAAAGCCAACAATAATAACAAATCATTGGATTCGTGGCACACTAATTTTTTCCAACAACAAAAACACATAAAAACAACAACGCACATACAACCAACATCCGCGCCAGCGCAAAAGTTCATATAAATTGAACACACAAAACAACAACACGAATACTTGGATGTGCGCAAATACAACAATAAAGTTATAGAAGTAAGGGTGGAGCTGAAAACTTAATTCGGCGAATTACAACAATGTTTGAAGTTGTTGTAGAGTGGAAAGAGTGGAACATGTTAAAAACAACAACACGAATGCTGGCAGCACCCAAGAACAACAACAACATGCATGCTGACAGTGCCCAAGCGCACAAGTTAAATTGTTGAATGCACAAAAACAACAACATGCAAATGCTTAAAAAAACAACAAAACATTAAGAAGCAACGATTTGACTTCAAACTGTATTCGTCAAATTACAACAATCATGAAAACATCGAAGTTGTTGTAAAGAGTGCAAAGAGTGGAAAGAGTTAGGCGCTGGGCATCCCTGCTTTAGACCTTCCTTTTGGTTTTAGGCGTTAAACTTGATTTTCGTTTTCGGAAATTATTAAGCTGAGAACAAAAAGTTATTAGTACTTATCAATTACAACTTCTTCATCGTTTCCTGATATATCTCCAGTAAAATTTTCAGGTCTTGCATAGAGTTCAACGGCGCTTTAAAAAAACTTTATGTTTTGCAAGCGTAAGCCTTTCACGAATCCATTGTGACCCTCCAAAAATCTGGTTACTTTGACTGGATCAAATGGCCTAATGTAACAAAAGTTATCAGGTATAGCAGTGCTTAATATGCTATCTTCGGTTTGAAAACTGATAATTTTTCCTTTGCTGCTCTTCTTAAGGGGACGTGACACCTAAAAAAAAAGTTATTTTTAATGTTTAAAAATGCCTATAAGTTGAAGTAAAAATAAGATATCATTTTGAAAAATTAAATACATATTTTTTAGGAAAAAAATTACACAAAAAAAATTTTTTTGTTAATAATTTTATTTACATATATGGCGACTGGAATTATTTAAAAAAAATCATGGCGGGCGTGAAAACGACTCACTGGGACATCGGAAAAAAACGGCGTATTTATCAGCTTCAAAACCGCCATGGAATGAACTAGAAGAAACAATTCCGGTTGAAAAATAACAATATGGCGGCGTTTTTTCGAAAATTGTCAAATTTTCAAAAACAAATAAAAAACTATAAAACCGATTTTTCTGTCCGTAGTTCATTCCATGCATCAACAAGTGTAAAACAACATATTCAAATTTCAGAACGATCCGTCGAGTAGTTTTTGTTTTATCACGCCCGCCATGATTTTTTAATGATATTTTAAAAAATTCCAGTAGCAATATGTGTGATTGAAATAATACAAAAAAACGTTTTTTTGCGTTTTTTTTACGAAAAATATATCTGTAATTTTTCAAAATTATATTTTATTTTTTTTCAACTTATACGCATTTTAAAACATTAAAATAAAAAAATTCACGTCCCTGAAATCCTTTTTTATTTTGTCTTAGCTCGAGATTTACTCCAGAATATTTGTTATGAATTTGTTGCAGTATAGGTGATGGTTTTCGAATTTTCCTTTTTAAGTGCTGCATGAAATTCTCCATAGCATGTGCCGTAAAACTTGAAACAACATCCTTTTCTTCGTCATTTTGGCTTAAATGTAGGAGACAGTGAACATTCAAAGTTACACTATTTTCTCCAAATAAAAGTGAAAAGCTTGCGACAAACTGCTCTAGCATTTCGTTTGCTACTCGTAAAATTGGTTCTTCCATAAAAGGTGTTCAAATCAGTCGATAAGCCGAATACAACAACATAAATTCAAAATAAAGTCGTCGTCTACAACAGACTTTAATACGATGGGACCAGTATAAAGTAAGAATTGACGGAGTTCTGTAGATTTCTATCTTTGGATTTCATCAATTGATCGTGGTTTTCTATAAAATTCTTTCATGATGTTCACTGAAAGTGACACAAGTCTCGATGATATCAACCTCTTTTGACTTGTGTTTATTCTCTTTGTATTTTTTCCATTGAACAGTAAACGTTATTATTTCCTTGTTTCACCCAAGTGGTTTATGTATTTAAAATATTCATATTTTAATAACACATAATCACGATATTCCAAACTTTCAGAAGACTGTGGCGGAACCTTCAGTTCCCCTCAACCTAGATAAACGTTATTGAGCGCTTTTCATGCGTTTGACGACATTCTGTCGTAATTCGATCCTTCGCGACCCACACTCCAATCTATTGTGGCTTCTTGCTTAGCGTAAGTGGCAAGCACATTCTTTGGCAAAGTCCATCGTCGCCTTCTACGACTCTATGCTGCAGTCCAATAACAGTCATTTGAGTTATTTGAGTAATTGCTTATTGCTGAAGCCTAAATCACCGACACCCCGTTCTCATGACAAATTGTCGGTCAGTCGATCATTAGTTTGACGCTAATTGTTTTCACTGCTAGCTAAGCGATCGACAGCAGCAAGCTAGAAATTGTTGCACAACATCAACCGCTTGACTGCATGGCGTCAAGCGCTAGCTTGTATGTGTGTTGACTTAGCTACCCAACATACATGCAATCGCGCTGCCGGCACTGTGGCCGTATGTAATTCGTCAGCATTTCTTAATAATGCTTGCTGCCTCACTTTGTCATTAACACTGATGACGAAGCGAGTCAATGTAAATAAATGTTTTTAGCAGCCACTTTATTTTACTCGCATTGAATGGATACTCGCGTATTTAGTCAATTATTTTGACAATGGGTTGAGCTGCAGCAATGTTTTTTGTGCTGCAGCGGTTTTTAAATTTTTTGTGGTGGCATGGACTATGGTCCATGCTACCATAAACAATAAGTGTTTTGCCAATCATCCGCCGTGAAAACTACTGTAATATTTTACGAAAACTACTCTAATAAAGTTTGTGTAAATAATAAACCTAGAAACAAAATTGTGTTTTCGTTTTATTTACCAACTCTATAAGACCTTCTTTTAAATTAACCAAAAGATTTTTGAGAAAATTTTAAAATTAAGTGATATACTTTGTGAGAACATCCATAAAAAAATAAAATTTAAAAACATCGATTTATGTTCGTGACATCGATGTAACGATGTTTAAAATATTTGAATATCGCTGTTATAACATCGATTTCTTGGCTCTTAACATCGACAAACATCGAAAATCGATTATCTTCGAACATTCCTAATCACCAGCTTATTAAAACAGCGAAAATATAAAACAGCTGTTTTTATTAACATCCAGCCGCCAAATTTTCATTGTGACAAATTTCCAATTTGAGAAGCACTTCATACAACTTTAAATGGTTAGACATTATACCAAAACATTTCCCAGAATACAACCCAACTCAGTTTGGTTGTAAATCATAATAAGACTATAAATCTATTGTGAAATAGATCTATGTATGTGCGTTAGTAGTTCTTATTTCTTTGTTGTTCTTGAGCTCAATGCAAAGTTTGTTGTGTATTTTTTTCAGATTAACTCATATTGAGCCACACTTATTCACAATAAACCATGCAATAAAAATATTGATTATGTCCGAAACATCGATGTTTGAGATATTATAATACCGCTGTTAAAACATCGGGTTTTAACATTGATGAACGTGGAAAATCGAGGATTGAAATAGATTATGGTTAAAAAGTTCGCAAAAGCTGTAGTAGGTTAGGTTAGGTTGACACGGCTGTCTCTTATGGTTCTATTTGAACCAGTTGGAGCTGTTAATAAAGCTCAGTAGTCTGTAGACCGAAGATTTTGAGATACTGTCTAGGTCACTACAAAACCAGTTCCCCAGAAAGAGATGGCAGTTTTTAGCTAGCGCTGGGCATGTACAGAGAAGATGTGTTGTGGATTCTTCCTCCTCCTCATCTCTACAGCTTCTGCAGAAATCGTTATGGAAGGTGTTTAATCTTCGGGCGTGGTTTCGAACTTAGCAGTGCCCTGTTTGGACGCCGATAACAGTATTTATTTGAAATGAAATTTATTTAAACAAAATGATTTTTGCTGTTTCTGTGGTTATTGTTATAGATGCGCAGCGGCAGCGAGTTGGCAGAATTACAGCATGCGTGTGTGTATGTTTCGTACTCGCTGGAATTTTTTGCTGATGCTTTTGTTACCATGCAGCGGCAGCTGCATTTACCGACACACACCATTACCATAAGCGACACACACTGTCCACCGTGGCAATAAATCAATTTGGACCTACTCTCCGATATTGATGATTTTTGTTAAAAACACAGATTGTTAAAAACTATCTAAAGGGCATGTGTGGAAAATTTCATGCAAATATCTTCATTGGTTTTCTGTCCAGAGCAGCGCAAAGTTGAAGTATGTGAACATGTGCCAAATGTGATAGTTTTCTATGTGTTTCTAGCTTGTTACTTATGAACTATACACTGATTGTTCCTTATAAGTATTTTTTCTCTTAAAATAGATATTAAAGCTGGTATGACACTTGCTTTTTTAACATTTTTAAGATATTAAAAATACAAATAGAGCAACACTTCAAACGAAGCTATATAATTTTCAGTGGGTGTGAGGAGTACGCTACAAGTCCAAAAAATGCATGTAAAAAAATTTACTTTTTCAGCCGCTAGCACCTTAAAATCTGACAGAGGCACATTAAATTGTGACATTTCACAATATACTTTTTTTAATTGTTATTTATAATGAATATACAAAACCAAATAAACACAAATTAACACAAGAACTGCAAAAAAGTTCGACTTGTAATATTTTAACAAATTTTTTCAATTTTTATGTAAAGAATTCATAATTTTTGACAAAATTCAAAATAACACTAAATTGTCAAATTCAACGGCCTGCTATAATTAACCTTTTTTTAAAAGTATATTCTTGCCTTTTACCCGCTGCTTTCTTTAAGATCTTAATAATGCGAAAAAAAGCAAGTGTCATACCAGCTTAACATTAGTAAATTAAAAAAAAAATTAAAAAAAACTTGACAAGAAAAATGTTTTTTAACAATATATTTTGAGCCAAAAAAAATCAACATTTATGATTTTCCGTTAGACTTTTAGTTGTGTGCGAAGCAGAAAATCCAAATGTGTTTTACGTAGACACCTGCCGTAAAGGCTTAATTCTACGGTGCTCTAAACACTGGACCCACACATTGCGTCGGCCAACACCCCTTTGAGAGTTCAAAGGTACCAAATTAGCAAAATGTTGTGATGACATGTCGCAACCCTTGGTTTGGGTGGAGGCCTATCTAGCACCTCTTCCGTACTGCGGAGTACGGCGCCCGAGTTGAGAATGCAACTCACACACCGAGCCAGGTAGCTCTGCCCGCGATATGGGTAGTAAACCACAACCACCACGAAGCTCCCCGAAGGGCCAGCCCAACAAGTCAGCCTGGCAATGCCAGGGGCCGCTGACTTCCCGTGGTACCAGTTTTCAAGTCCTTGGTCAGACCTCGTAGCAAAGCTACTACCAGTTGAGCTCATCACAGCTCCGGACTGGTGACCAGAAAGAGTTCTTTATTCTGCCAGAATAAAACCTCAAAGATCCATCAAGTCGGATCTACGGACTAACAATCAGATGAAAAGTTATAAATAACAAATCACCTGACACGGCATCTTGTAAACACCTAACACGCGAAATTGTTTAATCTGTCAATTTGCTCACTAGATGCAAGCGCATTACTGACATTAAACTCTCCATTTGCTACTTGAACAATGCCCATGGAACCTAAATCTGGAATATCTTCGTAAAGAGGACATTCGCACAACACATCTGACCAATCCTCGAGTATTGATCCACAGTGGCAGCCTTCAGTTGCTCTGAGATTCCGCTTATGCAAAAATGCATTAAGAGAACCATGGTCAGTCAACAGGAAGCCCAAACTAAGGGAGAACCTAAAATCTGGACGACCTTCCACAAAAGTCACGTCACGTATAAACTGGTAGGTTACTCTACTATTCTGACTCTGACTCCATCTAGATTGCCATCTAGATGTAGCGCATAGTTTTGGCATAGCCTTTATCTCAATCGAGCTCAAATTCCTACCTAGCACGTCCGGAGCCCAATCAGGAGCCAACCAGGGCAAACCCCTACGAATTCGGTATGCAATGCTGGTTTGCATTAAAACCAAATCCAAGGGTAGTACCCCCATCAACAACTGAAGTGCATCCGTAGAGACCGTACGGCACACCGGCATACATCCAATCAAAATCACTCTCTGACATGCGAGTATCTTGCGATAACCAACAGCAGAACTGACTATGTCGCCCCACACAGGCGAACCATAAGTTGCACCAGGGGCGCAACCAGGATTTTTTTTTGGGGGGGGGTTTTATCAAATGGAGAACTTATATATAAAAACAATTTTACGTAATTACAGCGGCTGAGTTGTAGCGGTTAGTGCGTTCAATTTTTGCACTAATGGTTCCTTGTTTAAACTTCAGGCATGACCAGCACCATATTTTTTTTTTTTTTTAAATTAAAACGGTCACTGTCAGGACATTCTATCCGTACAGAAGGTGAACAGCAGTGGTACCGGTCGTTTTAAAATAAACCTAAACGTTGTTTAGGATCTGTTCGGCCAAAATATTTTGCAAGCACCAGTTGTAGGCCGTTTAATGGATTTTTTTCTTGTTTGGCAGTTGTACGAAGGTAATAAGGCTTGATCTAAAATATTTTCATTTTTACTTGGGTCCCAATAAGGTCAGCAAAAATTCAATATTTTTCTCCCCACACATTCAGAAAAAAATACCTACCTTTCTCCGATAAAAAATTTTTCTATTTCTAAAAAGGGGTATTCACGATTCAGTGCAGTTGCCAGTGTAGTTGATGACTTGAGGACTTGCGCACTTAACAAAAACAAAATATACGTACGTCAAAAATCTACACAACTACATTTCTACTATTGCCTTAAACTTGAGGACTTGAGCAGTTGTGTAGTTGTGTACATTTAAAAATTTGACTGGTTTGAAATAGTGATGCAACATTTAAGAGTTTAAGTTTCAATTACTTGATAAATAATAATCTCATTAAAATTATAATAATAATTTCAATAAAAATTATAATAATAATCTCAATTAAAATTTTGGTGTGCTCACGAAAACCTAACTGCACAACTGCACAAGTCCTCAAGTCCTCAACTACACTGGCAAGTGCACTGAACCGTGAATACCCCTAATATTTCTTCAGTTGTGGGAAATTGAAATATTTCAATGTCTCTAATAATGATAAGTATTTTTCTCGCACAAAAAATTCTCATTTATAGAGAAAAATTTATGGAAAATGAAAAATTTTTACAAAATTTTGATAAAGAATTCATTGTGCGAAGTATTTTCTTCAATTAAATGAAATCTTTTTTCAAAAATAAAAAAGTCTTATTCTCTAAAAACGATATATTTTTATATATTTCCGTTTTTCATGGAAGCTTTTTATCATTTTTAGGGATTTTTTTAGTGCCACATTTAGAGAAAAGCATTCTTTGGAGCAAACTTTATAACATATTTCTGTAAATATTATGTCTTTTTACTTATTCCGAGAAACTTTTTACTGAGTGCAGTGAAAATTTTTCATCCATACATCACTTCGTTGTAAAAATACCCAATTGGCTGGCACTAGCTTTAAAATTCGTCCTTTAGTGAGCACTAATTATGCTCAATTCCGAAAGTAAAAACCGCTGAATTTCTGACACCTTGGTATGAAAAACAAAGAGTCTGAATTTGAAAAAAATCGTTTGGTATTACTTGTCCAATGCGCAAATGCTGACGAAATCGAAATAATATATTTTTAACGATATGTCTTTCCTACACTTTTCCAAAATCGGTTAATATTTGCGCAATTTTGAGGGATTTTCATGAAACTGATTTTGAAAATCCAATGGAAGATTATGAATAAGGCGTATAACTATATTAAGTCACTGGATGGGCGAACAGAAGAAAAATTAAACCAACATATTTTTACCTAATAAGCCATAATTCCTTGATATCGGATAATATTTAAAAATTTAGAGAAATTTTATGAAACGGATTTTGGAAACAACGATGGAAAATTAGAAATTGTAAATTTCTTTTTCCACTTTCGGAAGTGAATCGGAATTATTTTTATAATGAATCACATGAATTCACTATAAACTTAAAAAAATTACTTTAAAAAAGGACGAAAAATAACAATTTAACGGGAAATTTCTTTGATTTTTTCAGTGGCGAGTGACTCAACCGATTTTCCTCAAATTTTGGCTTTTTTACTATGTCTTACTTTTGAATTAATTTGTTTCCTAATATTTCAAGTTTCCTCCATGCTAGAAGTTGAAAAGATAACTCAAATCGAAGAATTGCCAACAACCCTTCAAGTGGTCAGAATCAGAATATAACAAAAATTAAACATGTGTAGTAAGCCGGATCGAAATTGAAATTTGACTAGATACTGACTTAAAAGTTAGAGGGACTCTTAAAAACAATTTCTGTATAATTTTGTTTGGATCGGAGAAATCCCCATGGAGCGGTTTTGGTTCTTCTGAACATCTTTTCTACAGAAAACGAATTTTTTTGCATAAACTTTTTTCTTCAGAATACATACCCAAGATAAGCAAAAATCTAAAGATTTTCATGGTACACTAAAAAAATTTTGGAAATTTTTTGTGTTTACAAACTCTATTAAAACCTCAAAAAATCCATATTTTGTCATTTTCGAAAAGAGGTTGTTTTAAATACGTGTACAATATGTATTTTTCATGATATTCACATGAATTTAAATTTATTGGAAAATCATTGAGCTCTTCTTTCCATTGATATATCGTATGGTGCGGTTTAACCAAAACTAAGTGCCACAATTGTATAAAATGTGAGAAATAGATATTCAAAAGCTTCCTTCAGCTCAATTATTATATAATTGCCATAATTACTGTTTGATTTTGGAAAATTTTGGTGGGTATATATATATAAGTGGGTACATATGAGTTTTTAGGTACGCAAATCGATTTCTTTTAACCAGTTTTTAGTTAAATGTGCGCCAGATAGCCTCCAGTACAAAATTCATGATTTTCGAATATTTATATTTTTTAACACTTATAAAAAACGCATTTTTTATAGTACTCAGTTTTGATCAAACAACACCATACGATACCCCAAAAGAAAGAAGAGCTCAGTACTTTTCCAATAATCTTAAAAGCATTTGAATATCAAGAAAAATAAAATAAAATATTTTCTAGTTTTTAAGAGTACTTCTTACTTTTGAGTCGGTGTCCGTCTCACTTTTTTTTCTCCATACAAAATCGATTCGGCTTAATGTGCAGTCTGAAGGAATAAAATATGACTAATTTAGCAGATTATGCATCATCCAGAATCGATTTGAAATATACATTTGGGGTTTTCACTCATTTCATAAAACGTGTGATTGCTTTTCATGTGACTCACTTTGATTGAATACTATTTTGCTAAGTACTTCAATAATTTTTGGGGGGTGGGGGGTTTAAACCCCGAAACTCCCCCTTTGGTTGCGCTTATGAGTTGCACAAGCAACAAACAGCCCACCATACATGAGACGAACAGCCCGCCTACTGAGTCCCCAGTCCCTCCTCAATATCCTACGTACTCGCCCTACCACAGTCAACAGACGCTCTCTTAAATTCTCTAGGTGCACCAATAAGTTCATCTTTTCTCTCATGTGGATCCCTAAGTACTTGACCTCAGTCACATACCTGAGGCCCACACCCTCCAAGCTGACAAAAGGAGGTCGACCGCGTGATAATTTGCCCTTGAGCAATATCATCACCGTCTTATCCCTTGCCACACTAACCCCTGCCTGTGCACCCCAAGCTCTTATGGCAGCCATAACCTCACTTGCCCTGGTTTCAAGCTCAGCACGAGAACCACCTTCCACCAATACAAGAAGATCATCAGCATACGCACAGCACTTAGACAAATGTTCAAGCCGCCACAATAGGGGATCCATCATGAGATTCCATATAAATGGACCACAGATAGAACCCTGCGGACAGCCACGAACAACATCTATCCCTACTGTTTGGTTTAAACCTATCACGCATGCTTTCCTACCCGAGAAATAGCTCTGCCAAAGCTTTATCTCCCAGCAACCCACCTCTCTTAGCCTGTCTATCACCTTTTCCCAGCTTAGATAGTCAAAAGCACCCATTAAACCAATAAATAACCCCAAAACATATTTGGAGCTACTCTCATTTACGGTACTTCTAACGTACAGCCAGGCATCTTCGACGCTTCGATTTTCCCTTGCGGAAACCAAATTGCCTATCGCAAATTTGTGCACCCCGCACTCCTGAAGCTTTTCCACTATGACCCTCTCCAGAACCTTTCCAAGCACCGGACGGAGACTGATGCCCCGGAAGGACCTCGGATTGCTCCTCAGCCTATCTGGTGGCTTCAGGAGCACAATAACCCGTGCTTGTTTCCATGCGTCAGTGAAGATGGCTTCGCTAAAGCACTTACCATACAAGGCTTCCAGGTACTCAGGAATGACCTTCCAGATGGTCTTGCACATCTCGCCAGTCATACCATCCATACCCGGAGATTTTTTTCCCCCCGAGTTGCGATATGCCATACTCCACCTCACCCACTCCCAATAACGGTGGATCAACCACCTCCCTATAAAGAGAAGAGGCCTCACCATCCGTCCTCGGAAAAAATGAGGTCAGCAGAGCATGAACACAATCCCGCCATTCTGTTGAAACAGTACCATTCTGGCTGATACCGTTAACATCAACAGAGCGACTCTGGCCACGACATATTTTATATGCCGTACACCACGGGTCATCTCTATTGCCCCGGACAAAATCCCTCCAATCCTGTTCTTTTATACGGACCAACAATTCCTTGTACTCTCTTAAGTTTGCTCTGTACCTATCTCTAAGCTGAGACCACTCGCTATCTCCTGCTACCCTGGCCCTCTGGACTCTGATCCTAAGACGCCTCAGCAACCTTCTTCTCAATGTGAGGTAACGGTCCACCACTTCACCCTACCACGATTTATCTTGCGACACCTCGCAAGCAGAGTGTCGTTGACACGTTCAACCTACTCACTTAACAGAGCAATCTGTCGACTAGTGTCTAGGTTACGAAACACGTAAACCGGGACATCCATGGCCATTTCATGAAGAAATACACCATAAATATTCCAGTCCACGCCGCGAGTACACCATCTTTTCAAGTCTAGTTGACGACGTGCAAACCTATCGTAAGTGAGCACAATTTCTATTAAATTGTGATCACTCACGCTCCAAGCCCTAACCTCCCAATTAAATCTAAATAAACCTAAGGCTATGCTATTGGGCATTGTTACGTCAATGTCGCTAACCCCATTGGGCCCGTGGAACGTGTATAGTCCACTTGGCTCATTAATCACACTGATGCACCTACTAAGCATCCATTCACTCAGCACCTCACTTCTGACATGGTTTCGATATCCAGTGGATACCTTACTGTTTATGTCAAGATGTTAACTCTTCTTGTTGTATATTGTTATGCTGAAATGTTAGAGGGCGCTTTTGTTTTTCACCACACTTTGAATTTATATTTGACACAATGTTTAATATTAAAGTTATAGTAAAATTCTATTAAAGAATTTGAGGTTACCGGTTTTTATAACTTTTCTCGTCCACTTACATTTCAGCATCCTCCTTGGTAAGACTTGTCCAGAATTCCATTGATATTGATTAAATAAACTTAAGTTAAGCTTGAAATTAACTCAGCTCTTTTTTCTTATTTGGCCAAATCAACCAAAATTGATTTGGAGTTCTATACAGACTCAAATTGCTGCTTCAAAAGTTCCAACCACCCAACGATTCCGAAAATTAGAATCCTCGCATTTTCATGGTCCAATCCGAGCCAGATTCCTAGGAAGCAGCATATCTGTTCAAAGCTGAGCATTTCATCCAATGCTCTTCATATCTAGA
Organism: Tetanocera ferruginea; assembly: GCA_958299015.1. Classification (NCBI taxonomy): domain Eukaryota; kingdom Metazoa; phylum Arthropoda; class Insecta; order Diptera; family Sciomyzidae; genus Tetanocera; species Tetanocera ferruginea. The sequence continues at coordinate 66,093,549 of OY282641.1, forward strand.
CAAAATTCATCTTTCATCATCAATTTCGTCTCACATATACCAAGGAGCGATTCACTCATCTACTCTTACAGGTGTGTTTGCATTATTTTGACATTTAGTATATTAGTACTTGTGCGGTGCATTAAAAAGAAACTCGTGGTCTTGGTATATTTAATCAAAAATATAAATCGAATTTAAAAAACTAAAGGTTTTGCTTCAAATTACGTATTTAAAAGTGGTTCAATTATTATAAAAGAGGATATGACGAAGAAAGCTTAAAATAAGCTTAAAAATACAAAAATTGCATAAACATAAGTTTCCATTAAAAAGCAAAATTTGGATTAAAATACCTTATTTACCCAAATATAAATACCCAATTTTCTTAAATATGGTGAGTTTTTGAAAAAAATTTAAATAATATATTAAAATACAACAAAATCATTTTATTTTCATAAAAATTAAAATGCTATAAGAACATTTTTGTTGTTGTTCTAAAGCATACACATTTTTAAACCAAATCTGAGCTTAAGAGCGCACAAACACACAAACTTAGAACAATATCTAAAGCTAAGAGTACCCAAAAGAGTATGTACATGGAGTGTACATACACACAAACAAAGAAACAAATTTAACGTGAGAGTGCATAAACACACAAACTTTGAACAAAATTTTTATCGAGAGTGTACATACACACAAACTAAGGAACAAAAGTTAAGTGGTTAGTTGAGAGCAAGCCTCCAGTGCTTTCACAACATTCTAATAAGAATTTAGATGAACACTTAAACAGCTGATTAAGTTTGTGCAGCTCAACATATCGGCAAATTTTTATTGGTTTGTATTCTCTTAAAATCCAAGCAAAAATTTTTGTAATTTTCTCTTAACAAGAAAAAAGTTCAGAGCTAAGAAACAGCTGATTTTGTTACAACATTTTTAAAGTTTGTTGAACTCTGTAAAGATAGAAACTTCAAAAGCACCCAGTGAGAAAAAAAATAAGTTAACGATTATTAATGCTTCTATAGTTTTACTCAATTGTTTTTAAACAAAATTTCATACACTTTTCAGTGATAATTTGCATTCATTGGTGTTTTCTAATATTAATCATAAAAATTATATATAAAATATACATTTATTAATTAAACAAAATATAAAAAAAATTAATAAGTATATGCTGGTACTTAGGTACTCAAAACTAAAATTTGTAACCAATTTAAATTTGCTTACCGATCGATTAATTCCGATAAAAATCGAGTTAAAACCTTAATAGCATCTATTATCTGCTATCAACGATTGGTTTTGTTGCTGCAGAATTTTAAAACGATTATTTCACTGTTTTAAATTTATTTCGTTTATTTAATTTATTCATTGCAGTGAATAATATTTTCTAAAATTGTTTTTAGTTTAATATTTAATAAGTATTTCGGTTCCGTTCACTTTATTTTAACTACCGGGTTAAAACAAAAAACATTCCAATATGACCTCGCTAGATTCATTTATTCGACTCACTGATGCTCTAGTTGAATTTGAAGCGGATATTAGCGATGCTGTTTTGTCAGCTTCGACAACCGCAGCAATGGAAGTTCATAAGGATGAGATGAAATCCATCTGGATTAACGTCAAGTCTGCTTACGAATCCTGCCTAAAGCAACTAGCTTCATCAAAAGATGAAGAAAATTAATGCGAATTTGAAATCGAAACTGTCAAGTCGCGTTATCATAACTGCTACCAATGTTACGTTAGGTGTATTTCCAGGCTTACTGAGCATATACAACAGGCAGCAAACGTTCTATATCCTAGTTCTAGAGTGCCAGATTTATCATCCGGTCCAAATTTTCATTTGCCCCCATGTGACACTGATATATTTAGTGGTGACTATTTAATGTGGCCTTCATTCCGTGATATGTTCACGGCAATTTACATAAATAACACGCGGCTTAGTCCTGTTGAAAAGCTTTTTCATTTAAATAATAAAACTCGAGGAGAGGCTCGTAGTATTGTAAAAAACTCACCATTCACAAATGATGGTTTTATCTCAGCGTGGCAAAATCTTCGCGATCGTTTTGAAAACAAGCGAATACTAGTAAACAGCCAGCTGAAAATATTATTCAACCTTCCTTCAGTATCCAATGAATCCAGTCAAGCTATTAAACAACTCCAAAGAGACATTAATAGTTGCTGTACAATATGCTTTTATATTGTATTTGTTTTTGTTTAGAACAGGCACAATGAGCCGTGTTCTAATTGTTGAATGTTTAATTAGCGCATAAACCAATTATACTGTTGAGTAAATTAAAAACACCGATTTGTTTGGCTTTAATAATAATACTCACTTTATTAATTGCTCTTACCTACTATTTATACACTTAGATTTAATACAATTAATACAGATAAATTATATACATTAATACATACATATAAATATGATAAATTGGAAGCAACATATAGAGTGCAATGAACAGCTACTCAGCTAGCGCAAGTTCATTGCACTATTGTGCAATGTAAGCACTTTTGGGCACATGCATTGGCCTTGGTGACAAGTATTAACAAACAAACATATAGAGTGCAAGTTCATTGCACTATTGTGCAATGTAAGCACTTTTGGGCACATGAATTGGCCTTGGTGACAAATATTAAAGTGACAAATATTAAATTGCTGTGGCAATGTTCTGCTAAACATCAAGTTTGAGTTCACTGCCACCTGCTTACTTTTATATGTTGTGTTTTTTATGCTATGTCTCAACATATTCCCCGGCGTTGAGCGTGTGTCGATCAACCTTATCTTCCATATGTTGTTATAATTTCAAGGTCTGGTTCGTGGTCGAGACCGGGCGCGTTGTTGAAATCTCTTGGAGCCGGTTGTGGGGTTGCTCGATCGATGTTGCGGAGATTTTTTATTCGTTTCCATACAGACCAAGATATGATGCACACGATGATGAAGATACAAGAATAGCTAACAACGTATTGATGAATATCATGAGGTCGAATGTTGTTCGGATTGTCGATGCGTAGATTCGCTATCTCATTCTGAAGAGCCGTCAATTGGCTGATTTGATCTTCTATCGCTGTTTCCTTGACGTCCAGAAGGAATGGTTCAATATTGTTAGGACTGTCTAGCTCTGCCATGATGCCAAATTTTGCATATGACAAATGCGTGGTGCTGGTGACTATGAAGTGTCCTTGTATGGTAATGAAATCATTTTTTAGAGTACAGTCTCGTTGGAGGCTTAGCCAACCAGATCCTGTTAAGGCCACTTGAAAAACTTCGTTGCTGCATACTGCTGACATTCGTGTAGATGATACGGCAAAGATCCATTGATTTGCATGTTCCATTTGAATCCAGGCTTCCTTGGAGCTGGTTTTAATGAATTCGCAGCTAGTAATGGTCTCGTTGTTGAGTAAATTCATTTCACATGACTGCTCACCCGCACCTTTGTTATAAATGGAATGAATATTGGCGCATAAAAATGGGTCTTCTTTGGCTTGACTATCTTGTTTAAGTGTTGTGGATGATGTAGGAAAATATCGATCACGATGTAAATTGACTGCCATGAGACTAGTTGTTGGATTTATTGTTATCATCGTATTGTTGACCAAGACCGGAATGGGTCACCTTGAAGACTTCAAATAATTCTTGACTGACCAGCGGTATTCTGATGTCAAATATCACGTAATCGGCCGAGACACCACCCTTAACCCTCATTAGTTTGTAGAGGACAATAACTCGTCGTACTCTACATGCAACTGAAATTGGGATGGGAGGTGATTCTTGATGCGCATTATTTCCTGTCGACATTGGTGGGGGTTTATTAGCATTGGGTGAATTCTCCCATGATGAGTGTCAATTAAAACATCTAACAATGATGACTGAATTCGTTGTAGATTTGATAGTGTTAATGTCATTTGAACTGTTAATGACAATAACAGTCTGAATGTCCTATTATGAGCTTCTTTTTTTGATGTGATATTGATTCGGATAGGAATTTCTTCAATTTGATGCTCGATCAATCCTAATTTGATCTTGGTCCCGTACTGATGCTGCTTAATTATGTTGATCGTTGAATTAATTATCGATGTTTGTGTTCTCAGCAAGCTCCGTATATGTTCTTCGTTAGAATGTACTTTGTCGATGGTTTGAGACATTTTATTGCATTTTCAGAATCCAGAATTCCAAACAACGGATGGCCAATATTGCCAATAAGATCTACCGCACCTCTTGCGCGCCTTTTCTTTGCATAGAAGAGACAATTTCCTTGCTTAATTTCCTCTTGTGCTCGCATGAATTGGTCGACTAGGATCGTGCAGGTATGTCTTTTATGAATTTGATCACATCATTGGCTTGGAAACTTGTTCCATTTGTAAGGCCCTGTAATTCAGCTCGAAATGGAGCCATATCGTAGAAAACAATTAAATTCCATTCCTTTGTTACTAATTTTATGTTTCCTATGGCCTCAAAGTGTGTGCCGGCACTTTTCTTAACCTCAATCGGACTACCCAGTATTACTAGTAGTATAAACAAGGTTATTAGTACTATGTTATTGAAAGCCAATTGTGGCAGTCGCATTCTTTTGGATAGTGCTGCAGGTTTGTTTTTGGTCAAATCTGGGGGCGTTCTAGATGAAGCTGTTGCGTCCTCCTTGTCGTCTGTATCTTCTTCACCAACTGGAAGTGGTGCTAGCTTGTGGATTGCTCTCCTTGATATGCCAGTTGCTGTGCGCACGTCGACGACTCTTACTAGACCGTCGTGACCTCGTATCACCTTTGAAATTCTACCTAGAGGCCATTTCAATGGGGGCAAGTTGTCATCTTAAAGTATGACCATTGTACCTGGTTTGACGTTTCATGATTCATAATGCCATTTGTATCAATGTTGTTAGTTGTAAAGATACTCATTGGACCATCTCCTCCAAAATTCTGCCGTGAGTTGCATTACCAAATTTCATCTAGTGGGATTTTGGCGTTGTTTGGTTGAGCATTCAATTGTTGAGGTCAACGGCTCCCCTATGAGAAAGTGTCCAGGAGTGAGTGCTTGAAAGTCATTTGGATTCGTTGCAATTGGTGTAATTGGTCTTGAATTCATTATGGCCTCTGCTTTGGTAAGAACGTCATTCATAGGTTACTTTCCCCAAATCTTCATAGGTTAGTGATGCGGGTGCCAAGGTTTTTTTGTAATAAAATCTTGTCTGATTTCCCCGCTGCTTCCCAGGGGCTACCGCAGTGTCGTGCACGTGGTGGGATGAATTCAAAGTTGATTCCCTTTGTGTTGCATTCAGTTTTTATTTTTCGTTGGGAGTTGCCATCGTGGATAATCGATTGCAGCTCTTGCAGTTGGTTTCTGGCTCCAACGAAGTTCGTAGCATTATCGCAGTAGAGCGTTGTGCAATGCCCACGACGAGCCATAAAACGTCTGAGTGCTCCTATGAAAGCCTCAGTTGTTAGATCGCTAACCAGTTCAATATGAACTGCCTTTGTGGCGAAGTAGCAGAATACGGCTACATATGCCTTTCCTCGAATTTTGAAGTGTGTCCAAATTGTTGCAATAGCTTTGGTTTCCCTCTATTGCATTAAACATAGTGTTGAGTAACGAAACGTGCTAAAGTTTTGAATTTGAGAGACCAAAATCTTTGTCTCGTAATAGACATCAGTGTTTGAGGACCAACATGTAGGTGTTCCTTGTGCAAATCGTTTAATAATAGTTTCGTTGTTATGTTGTTGTATGGTAGAAGCATCGGATGTCTGTCAACATAACTTAAATTTGATGACTCCAAATGTCCCCCACTCTTAACATGCCCTTATCATCTAGGAAAGGTGTTAGAGAGTTGATTGAGCTGTTGTTGCTTACACTGGAATAGCGAGTTAACTGTTGAATATCGTTAGCAAACTCTTCCCGTTGCATGGCCTTAACAATATATGTCAGCTTTTCTTCCATTTCATCAGCAGATAATATTGTTGCTGTTGCTTTAGTCGACTGGTGTCGAGTATGGCTTATGAAGCGTAGCACATAGGCCATTATCCTTTTTTAAATGACGGAAAGAATATATCTGATTGATGTCTCCTAACCATTTTACTGCGGTGTTTGTGGTTGTTGCTGATGTGGCAACCACTGTTTTTAGCCTGAGCTCTAGAAGACATTCTTCTCGTGGTGGTTGAAGAGGCCAACTTGTTACCGCTCCATGAAGAAAAAGAGGACCGTACAACCAGAAATTATTGTTTATCATTTTGCTTGGTTTCAAGCGGTGCGTTTTGTTATCCTCTGCTCAATGGTTCCCAGGATTTTTAACTTGAAATTATCATTTTTCGGATTCCATGTGAGCCCCATTGTATTAATGCTCTCACTGCGTGAATTGTCGAAGTCAAGAGTAACTTCTTGATCCTTGGGTGTAATATCCTGTAGTAAGTTTGGGTGGTTTGCGCACCACTTTCGAAGATTGAATCCTGCGGAGCCAAACATTTTCCGTAATTGCCGTTGCATTTAAAGTGCAGTAGTAAATTCGTCGCAGCCGCTCAAAACATCATCGACATAGAAATTTTATTTCACTAGTTCAGCAGCCAACGGATACTTTTTAGCTTGTTTGTCAGCTAGTGCTTTCAAAGTGCGCATAGCAAAGTATGGTGCAGAGGTTGTGCCATAAGCTATTGTGGTGAGCTTACACTTCATTGTGGGTGATGGATCTTCTCTCCACCAAATAAGTTGGTATTTTTGGTGATCATTGTGCACCCATACCTGTCCCATATTTTTTCGATGTCAGCTGTAAAGGCAAATCGAGGGAGACGAAAGAGTATTAGCGTTGTGGTGACGTCTTCTTGTATGGATGGCCCTGTAGCTAGTACTTCGTTTAATGATAAGTGGGTTGATGTTTTTGCTGAAGCATCGAATACAACCCTTAGTTTAGTTGTTGAGCTATCTGGCTTGAGTATTGCATGGTGTGGAAGGAAGTAGTGTGGGCCGTTGATACTATGTACTGCTATTTCTTTCATATGACCCAGTTTTACATAAAGCAAAAAAAACACAAAAACAAATTGGCCATTTCAGCCCTTGCAAGGACTTTGACCGAGCTTCTTATGATCAATTGTGTTGTGTGTGTTATTAAATGTTTGCACACAATTGACCGAGAACTGGACTTACATGTTTTATGCCGACTCCGAACGGCTCATGTTCTCAAGAAGCTTTACATGGCATTATTTACTCTCTGAGGTTTGCCATTGTCTGCAAAAAAAACTTTTCGCCCCGGCTGGGGATCGAACCCGGGCTCCGAGCATGCTAAGCCACACACTTAACCTGCATGCCACGGTCACCACACACATACATACCCCAGTTTTACATACTCTCGCATAAAAGATCCTGAGATGCTGAGATATCTGAAAAGATACTAAGACTTGAGCTCAGGGTTTTTTTACAAGCTTGCGTTCAATAGCTGTGAAACGTTGCAAAGCTATGTCTTTGGATTCACTGAGTAGCTTTGGATTATGATGAAATGGTAACTTTACCACAAATCGACCATCACTAAGTTGATGAGTGTTCTGAAGGAAATCCTCTTCACAACGTCGTTCAGCCGCAGTAAGGTTGGCCACACGTACATCACATTCTTCCTGTCGCCTGAATTTTTCCATTGTCTCGTTGAGTGACTCATCTGTGGTGCAGATGCCACAAGTGCTAGCTGTGGTGGATGAATCTTGATTGGTGTACTCACCCCCCACTATCCAGCCGAAAAGTGTATTATGCAGCACCGGTTGTCCTTCTCCTAGTGGTATTTGTCCAACGCATAATGTCGAATAGAAAACTCCTGCTCCAATAAGTAAATCGATGCCTTTAGATTCATAAAAATTTGGGTCAGCTAATTGCAGGTTGCTTGGAATGTTCCAATTGCATTTGTTTATGCTGCTTGATGGTTGCTTGGAAACAATCCCTGGTAAAATGTGAGCATCAATTTTCTTGCTGAAGCCTGTCGTTCTTGATTGCAGCTGCAAGTTGACCCTTTCAGCGATGCGGCTCTGTGATTGACCAATACCTTCAATCCCAATGATGCACTGATTCTTCTTTATTCCGAGTTTCTTCACAAAGCCGCCTGGTTATGAAATTGGCTTTCGACCCGTTGTCTAAGAGTGCTCGGCAATGAATTTGATGTCCCCACTTATCGATTGTAGTTACCGAAATCGTACTAAACAATAGAGTGGTTGATTTAATTGGTTGATCTTGAACAGCCGCAAATGATACCGGAGCCCTTTGCGTTGTTTCCGGAGACTGCAACTGGTTAACCTTGCTTGATGTCTGCGTGCCTTGCGAGCCTCCAAAGTGAGCAATATTTCGTGTTTTTTATTGCACTTTGTGCAAGTGTGTGACACGCAAGATTTGGCATTGTGCCCACCTTTCAAACAGTTTACGCAGTGGCTGCCGTTTGGACTGCATTTAAGCGCTGAGTTGGTGTCAACTTGAGAAATTCTTGACACAGGAACAGAACATATTGTTGGTTGCATGAAATGCATGTTGAATCTGATGCCACTGAGATACTTAGCGCTTGATAAGTTTTTCGTCGTCCTTGTTCTGCCACATCTATGTGGGTCTTCCAATGACTGGAACCTAAGTTCAAGGAATTTTAGGAATTCGTCTAGGGATGGTATCTCCTTCGGTTGTTTTAAAGATTGCTCCCACAATGCGTGAGTGGTCTTGAATGTACATGAGAATGGGGTCCCAGCTGACGGTGTCTACTCCGAGGCCTTGTAGAGTCATGATACAGTCCTTGGTGGTGTCATGGAGGAGTTTGATTGCAGTTGCTTGATCATGGATAATTATTGGTTAGGAGAGCAGTCTGCTTAATGTTGCGTTTATAAGCAGCCGTGGGTTCTCGTATCGATCTTTGACCACCGCCCAAGCGGGCTCGTTATCGCTTGCCGATGCTGTAAAGTGCCGAATTAGTACTTCCGCCTGACCGGATAGACTGGATTTCAAGAACAACATCTTTTGACAAGCTGGAATTGGTTGCTTGTCGATCAATTCAATAAATAGATCATGGAACTGCCTCCACTTGTGGTAGCTGCCATCGAATTTTGGCAGTTCAACTTTGGGCAGCTTCAGTCCTGATGTGGTCATGTTTGCTGTTTGCCTGTTGATAGCTGTAGCAGGGGTTTGAATAGTTGTAGGTTCTGGTTCTTGGGCCATGTTCTGAAGTTGCAAGATTTTTGAAGTGATTGTTTGCTCAATTTGCGTAAAACCGTCATTATAGTAAATTATGTTGTAGGTTCTGGTGTAGGTCTATATGTCTTATCATGAGCTTCTTTTTCTGATGTGATATTGATTCGGATAGCAATTTCTTCAATTAGATGCTCGATCAATCCAAATTTGATCTTGGTCCCATTCTGGTGCTGCTTCATTATGTTGATCGTTGAATTCATTATCGATGTTTGTGTTCTCAGCAAGCTCCGTACATGTTCTTCATTAGAATGCACTTTGTCAATGGTTTGAGACATTTTATTGGCATATTCAGAATCCAGAATTCCAAACAACTATTGGCCAATATTGCCAATAAGATCTACCGCACCTCTTGCGCGCCTTTTCTTTGCATAAAAAAGACTATTTTCTTGCTTGAGTTCTTCTTGTTCTCGCATGAATTGGTCGACTAGGATCGTGCAGGAAGGTCTTTTATGGATTTGATCACATAATTGGCTTAGAAAACTTGTTCCATTTATCAGGCTCTGTAATTCAGCTCGAAATGGAGCCATATCGTAGAAAACAATTAAATTCCATTCCTTTGTGACTAATTTTATGTTTCCTATGGCCTCGAAGTGTATGCCGGAACTTTTGTTAAACTGTGTAACCTCAATCGGACTACCCAGTATTATTGGTAGTATAAACAAGGCTACAAGTACTATGTTAGTGAGAGTCAATTGTGGCAGTCGCATCCTTTTGGTTGGTACTGCAGGTTTGTTTGTGATCGATTCCGGGGGCGTTCTAGATGACGCTGTTGCGTCCTCCTTATCGTATGTCTCTTCTTCATCGACTGGAAGTGGTGCTAGTTTGTGGATTGCTCTCCTTGATATGCCAGTTGCTGTGCGCACGTCGATGACTCTAACTAGACCGTCGTGACCTCGTATCACCTTTGAAATTCTACCTAGAGGCCATTTCAATGGGGGCAAGTTGTCATCTTTAATTATCACCATTGTACCTGGTTTGACGTTTCTGGATTCGTTATGCCATTTGTATCGATGTTGTAAATTGTGAAGATACTCATTGGACCATCTCCTCCAAAATTCTGCCTTGAGTTGCATAACCAAATTCCATCTGGTGGGATTTTTGGCGTTGTTTGGTTGAGCATTAGGATCAATTGTTGAGGTCAACGGCTCTCCTATGAGAAAGTGTCCAGGAGTGAGTGCTTGAAAGTCATTCGGATTCGTTGAAATTGGTGTTATTGGTCTTGAATTCATTATGGCCTCTGCTTCGGCTAGAACGGTCCCCATCTCTTCATAGGTTAGTGATGCGGATGTCAAGGTTTTTTGTAATGAAGTCTTGGCTGATTTCACCGCTGCTTCCCAGAGGCCACCGAAGTGTGGTGCACGTGGTGGAATGAATTCAAAGTTGATTCCCTTTGTGTTGCATTCAGTTTTTATTTTTCGTTGGGAGTTGCCATCGTGGATAATCGATTGCAGCTCTTGCAGTTGGTTTCTGGCTCCAACGAAGTTCGTAGCATTATCGCAGTAAAGTGTTGTGCAATGCCCACGACGAGCCATAAAACGTCTGAGTGCTCCTATGAAAGCCTCAGTTGTTAGATCGCTAACAAATTCCATATGAACCGCCTTTGTGCCGAAGCTGCAGAATACGGCTACATATGCCTTTCGCGGTGGTTTTCCTCGAATTTTGAAGTGTGTCCAAATTGGACCAAAGAAGTCTACTCCAGAGGTGACGAATGGTCTTGCAGGTTGTACTCTTTGAGCGGGTAGATTGCCCATCAATTGTTGCAATAGCTTTGGTTTCGCTCTAGTGCATTGAACGCAGTGTTGAGTAACGGACCGAGCTAAAGTTTTCAATTTGAGAGGCCAAAATCTTTGTCTCGTAATAGACATCAGTGTTTGAGGGCCAGCATGTAGGTGTTCCTTGTGCAAGTCGTTTAATAATAGTTTTGTTACTATGTTGTTGTATGGTAGAAGCATCGGATGTCTGGCATCATAACTTAAATTGGATGACTCCAAACGTCCCCCCACTCTTAACATGCCCTTATCATCTAGGAAAGGTGTTAGAGAGTTGATTGAGCTGTTATTGCTTACACTGGAATAGCGAGTTAATTGTTGAATATCGTTTGCAAACTCTTCCCGTTGCATGTTCTTAACAATATATGTTAGTGCTTCTTCCATTTCATCAGCAGACAATATTGTTGTTGTTGCTTTAGCCGACTGGTGTCGAGTATGGCTGATGAAGCGTAGCACATAGGCCATTATCCTTTGCAAATGACGGAAAGAATTTTTGTGATTGATGTCTCCAAGCCAATTTACTGCGGTGTTTATGGTTGTTGCTGATGTGGCAACAACTGGTTTTAGCCTGAGCTCTAGCGGACATTCTTCTCGTGGTGGTTGAAGAGGCCAACTTGTTACCGCTCCATGAAGAAAAAGAGGACCGTACAACCAGAAATTATTGTTTATCATTTTGCTTGGTGTCAGCCCTCTTGATATAAGATCAGCAGGATTATCTTCAGATCGCACGTGTCGCCATTGTTGTGGAGATGTTAGCTGCTGAATGGCTGAAATCCTGTTAGCGACAAAAGTATGGTATTGAGATGAGTCTGCGTTTATCCATCCCAACACTTCAGTGGAATCGGACCAAAAGTGTACAACAGATTCTTTAATGATTTGGTTCTCTTGAAGTTTCTGCATAAGCTCTACGGCTAACTTAGCAGCACATAATTCCAGTCGTGGTAGTGTTATTTGTTTGGTTGGCGCTACTCGTGATTTTGCACATAAAAAACGTACGATTTTTGTGTGATGAGCATCTGTTGTCTGCATGTATGCGACTGCTCCATACGCCCGCTCTGAGGCGTCAGCAAATATATGCACTTGAGGATTGTTTGCTTCCTTATAGCCAAAGATATGACGAGGGATGCTGATGTCTTGCAATAGTTCGAAATCAGTTTTGAATCTTAACCAAGTAGTATGAAGATCTTGTGGAAGTGCGGCATCCCAATCAACTTTGAGTTTCCACAGCTGCTGTAGAAATATCTTTGCGGTGGTTGTTACTGGAGCAATGAAGCCAAGAGGATCAAAGATCCGCGATATATCTGCCAAAGCGGTGCGTTTTGTTATCCTCTGCTCAATGGTTCCCAGGATTTTTAACTTGAAATTATCATTTTTCGGATTCCATGTGAGCCCCATTGTATTAATGCTCTCACTGCGGGAATTGTTGAAGTCAAGAGTAACTTCTTGGTCCTTGGGTGGAATGTCCTGTAGTAATTTTGGGTGGTTTGCGCACCACTTTCGTAGATTGAATCCTGCGGAGCCCAACATTTTCCGTAATTGCCGTTGCATTTCAAGTGCTATAGAAATTTGGTCGGAGCCTCAAGACATCATCGACATAGAAATTTGATTTCACTACTTCAGCAGCCAACGGATACCTTTTAGCTTGTTTATCAGCTAGTGCTTGCAAAGTGCGCATAGCCAAGTATGGTGCAGAGGTTGTTCCATAAGTTATTGTGGTGAGCTTATAACACTTCATAGGGTGTGATGGATCTTCTCTCCACCAAATAAGTTGGTATTGCTGGTTATCATTGTGCACCCATACCTGTCGGTACATATTTTCGATGTCAGCTGTAAAGGCAAATCGAGGGAGACGGAAGCGTAGTAGCGTTGTGGCGACGTCTTCTTGTATGGCTGGCCCTGTAGCTAGAACTTCGTTTAATGATAAGTTGGTTGATGTTTTTGCTGAAGCATCGAATACAACCCTTAGTTAAGTTGTTGAGCTATCTGGCTTGAGTACTGCATGGTGTGGAAGGAAGAAGTGTGGGCCATTGATACTATGTACTGCTATTTCCTTCATATGACCCAGTTTTTCATACTCTCGCATAAAAGATACATACTGAGTCTTGAGATCAGGGTTTTTTACAAGCTTGCGTTCAATAGCTGTGAAACGTTGCAAAGCTATGTCTTTGGATTCACCGAGTTTATTTGGATTATGCTGAAATGGTAACTTTACCACAAATCGACCATCAGTAAGTTGATGAGTGTTTTGAAGGAACTCTTCTTCACAACGTCGTTCAGCCGCAGTTAGGTTGGCCACACGTGAATCACATTCTTCCAGTCGCCAGAATTTTTCCATTGTCTCGTTGAGTGACTCATCTGAGGTGCAGATGCCACAAGTGCTAGTTGTGGTGGATGACTCTTGATTGGTGTACTCACCCCCCACTATCCAGCCGAAAAGAGTATTTTGCAGCACCGGTTGTCCTTCTCCTAGTGGTATTTGTCCAACGCATAATGTCGAATAGAAAACTCCTGCTCCAATTAATAAATCGATGCCTTAAGTTTCATAGAAATTTGGGTCAGCTAATGCAGGTTGCTTGGAATGTTCCAATTGCATATGTTTATGCTGCTTGATGGTTGCTTGGAAACAATCTCTGGTAAAATGTGAGCTTCAATTCTCTTGCTGAAGCCGGTCGTTCTTGATTGCAGCTGCAAGTTTACCCTTTCAGCGATACGGCGCTGTGATTGACCTATACCTTCAATTCCAATGATGCACTGATTCTTCTTTATTCCGAGTTTGTTCACAAGCCGCCTTGTTATGAAGTTGGCTTGCGACCCATTGTCTAAGAGTGCTCGGCAATGAATTTGATGTCTCCACTTATCGATTATAGTTACCAAAATCGTACTCAGCAATACAGTGGTTGATTTAATTGGTTGATCTTGAACAGCCGCAAGTGATACCGGAGCCCTTTGCGTTGTTTCCGGAGACTGCAACTGGTTAACCTTGCTTGGTATCTGCGTGCCTTGCGAGCCTCCCAAGTGAAGCAATGTGTTGTGTTTTTTATTGCACTTTGTGCAAGTGCGTGACACGCAAGATTTGGCATTGTGCCCACCTTTCAAATTGTTTACGCAGTGCTTTGCCTTTTGGACTGCGTTTAATCGCTGACTTGGTGTCAACTTGAGAAATTCTTGACACTGGAACAGAGCATGATGTTGGTTGCATGAAATGCATTTTGAATCTGATGCCACTGAGATACTTAGCGCTTGATAAGTTTTTCGTCTCCCTTGTTCTGCCACATCTATGTGGGTCTTCCAATGACTGGAACCTAAGTTCAAGGAATTTTAGGAATTCGTCTAGGGATGGTATCTCCTTCGGTTGTTTTAAAGATTGCTCCCACAATGCGTGAGTGGTCTTGAATGTACATGAGAATGGGGTCCCAGCTGACGGTGTCTACTCCGAGGCCCACCTTTCAAACAGTTTACGCAGTGCTTTGCCTTTTGGACTGCGTTTAATCGCTGACTTGGTGTCAACTTGAGAAATTCTTGACACAGGAACAGAACATATTGTTGGTTGCATGAAATGCATGTTGAATCTGATGCCACTGAGATACTTAGCGCTTGATAAGTTTTTCGTCGTCCTTGTTCTGCCACATCTATGTGGGTCTTCCAATGACTGGAACCTAAGTTCAAGGAATTTTAGGAATTCGTCTAGGGATGGTATCTCCTTCGGTTGTTTTAAAGATTGCTCCCACAATGCGTGAGTGGTCTTGAATGTACATGAGAATGGGGTCCCAGCTGACGGTGTCTACTCCGAGGCCTTGTAGAGTCATGATACAGTCCTTGGTGGTGTCATGGAGGAGTTTGATTGCAGTTGCTTGATCATGGATAATTATTGGTTAGGAGAGCAGTCTGCTTAATGTTGCGTTTATAAGCAGCCGTGGGTTCTCGTATCGATCTTTGACCACCGCCCAAGCGGGCTCGTTATCGCTTGCCGATGCTGTAAAGTGCCGAATTAGTACTTCCGCCTGACCGGATAGACTGGATTTCAAGAACCACATCTTTTGACAAGCCGGAATTGGTTGCTTGTCGACTAATTCAATAAATAGATCATGGAACTGCCTCCACTTCTGGTAGCTGCCATCGAATTTTGGCAGTTCAACTTTGGGCAATTTCAGTCCTGATGTGGTCATGTTTGCTGTTTGCCTGTTGATAGCTGTAGCAGGGGTTTGAATAGTTGTAGGTTCTGGTTCTTGGGCCATGTTCTGAAGTTGCAAGATTTTTGAAGTGATTGTTTGCTCAATCTGCGTAAAACCCTCTTAATCGAAAGTGCTGGGTTCATCCGATAACCAAATTTTTTGGTGTAGGTCCTGGGCGGATTCCCAATGCCTTTCCACTGTCTTCGCCTGCATTGCATAATATTGCGACGTTTGTTGTGTCACACTATTAAGCACTTGGCTTAGCAGTTTTGTAGCTGCATCAATTGACCGTTTTTGTTTGTTAATTAATGAGCATAGCTGACTTGACATACTTCCGGTGGCCGTTATCATAGTGTTCGTTTCGATTTGTCGGGTGACTGGCTGAGGCGACCGTGTTCGCTCGAGTGCCTCCGTTGCAGTTTTTAATGTTGATGTGGCCTGGACATGTTTGATGGCTTCTTCGGGGGTCGCGTCGGGGTCACCAAAATGTACAATATGCTTTTATATTGTATTTGTTTTTGTTTAGAACAGGCACAATGAGCCGTGTTCTAATTGTGGAATGTATAATTAGCGCATAAACCAATTATACTGTTGAGTAAATTAAAAACACCGATTTGTTTGGCTTCTTCTGCTTTGTCCATCTCGTCTCGTGCTTCTCGGTATTTCAAGCGAATGGTGCTGTGTATATCCTTCACAAAATACGGGTGGTTAACTTCCTTGCCATGTTGGTTGCGGATGACGTTGTCAAGTTTTTCGAATTGCACCCACAAGCTATCCAGCTCCCTGGACTTTGAGGCGATAAACTCGGCTGACCGGCGATCATGCGGCGCCTTGTAGTTTGCTATTGTTTTTTGTATAGCCACTGCCAGTTCATCTTGTTTTGATGATAAGTCATCAATGCCCATGATGATGATGTATATTGATGTATGTTTATATATTTATGTAAACAGGATGCGTCTGATGACGTCTATTTGATGTCGTCTGCTGGTTACAGGACACTTATTTTGTCATCTGCTGGTTACAGGACACTTATGTTGTCGTCTGCTGGTTACAGAACACTTGTGATGGTGTGATGTTACCACTGGAACATGAACCAGGATATCACGTCGGGGTCACCAAAATGTACAATATGCTTTTATATTGTATTTGTTTTTGTTTAGAACAGGCACAATGAGCCGTGTTCTAATTGTTGAATGTATAATTAGCGCATAAACCAATTATACAAGTATTAACAAACAAACATATAGAATGCAAGTTCATTGCACTATTGTGCAATGTAAGCGCTTTTGGGCACATGAATTGGCCTTGGTGACAAATATTAAAGTGACAAATATTAAATTGCTGTGGTAATGTTCTGCTAAACATCAAGTTTGAGTTCACTGCCACCTGCTTACTTTTATATGTTGTGTTTTTTATGCTATGTCTCAACAGTTGCATATCAACGCTTCAGCTCTATAACATAAAAATAGACGATTTGGATTGCATTTTCGTTTTCCTTTGTTCCTCGCGTTTGCCTTTGGGAACAATCTATCAACAACAAAACAGAAATTCCTAAATGGCATGATTTAAATGCTTTTTTAACTAGTCGTTATCAAACGCTGGAGACTGTTTTAGATATCCGCAATCCAACTTCGTCCCAATTTCGGAACCAGAAACCAAATAATCCTTTTAGAACATCAAACTCAACTAGACGAGTTAACACCTATCATTCGAATATTTCCATTCCATTTTGCAAACTTTGTCCCAATGAGCAGCATCCAATCCGACAATGCTCTCGATTTCTAAAACTAAATATTGATGACAGATTGTCTCATATCAAGAAATATGGTCTTTGCATCAATTGTTTTGCTCGTAGCCACGCAGTGAAAGATTGTAAAAGCACACATAATTGTTACTCATGTCATAAAAGACATAATTCACTTTTACATCGTTCTAGTCCTCCAATACCTATTTATGCGTCGTTACCTGTCCATAGTTCTTCTAGTCCTAATTCCAGAATGAATGATTTCAACTCAAGCTCGGTCGTGCGACAATCGCACGAAACTTCAATACAGTCCACTTCTTACTCTCGGCCTAGCAATAACATTCAATCTTGTTTTGCTAGGAATTCTAAAGGCATTCTTTTGGGTACCGCAATGGTGAATATACACCATTTGAGTACAATTTACACTGCTCGAGCCCTTATCGACTCTGGGTCGGAAGCTACTTCTATTTCTGAACGCTTGTTTAGATTACTAAACCTTTCGTCAACTTCAATTCAAGCACAAATTTCAGGGCTCAATGATTCCACATCGGCAAAAGCAGAAAAACTTTGTTCATTCATTTTAGGCTCTCCAATCAATCCTTCTATTAACATACAAGCTAATGCTTTAGTTTTGCCAAAACTGACAGGCAAGCTCCCAACATGTCATCTTGAATCCTCGATATTTGAAAGCATTCCCAATATTCAGCTCGCAGACACACAGTTCTTTAAAAGCTCTCATATTTATATTTTGATTGGTGGAGATATTCTTCCATTTGTCCTTTTAGATGGAATACAAAGAAATATTTGTGGTTCATTACTAGGTCAAGAAACTTTCTTTGGCTGGATCCTTACAGGACCAGTATCCAGCAGTTCTATATCTTCGACAGTTGTTTCTTATTTTAATGTAGAGACTTTAGATAAAGCACTCTCTCGATTTTGGGAGGTGGAGGATCTTCCGCAAAAACGATTTCTTACAGAAGCAGAGCGTTTCTGTGAAGAAAAATATGTTGAAACGACAAAAAAGTATAGTGAAGGACGCTTTGTCGTTAGTTTACCCTTTAAAGAAGGGTACCCAGAAAGCTTTAAGCTAGGTCATTCACGATCTATTGCACACGCCCAATTCCTAAAAAATGAAGCTCGTTTGTGTAAAAATCCAAACTTAAAAGCACAATATGACATCGTCGTAAAAGAATACCTTGAGCTTGAGCACATGCAAAAAATTCAATCTTCTAAATATCAATGTTCTTCAAATCATTATTATTTACCCCACCACGCTGTCATTAAACCTGATAGCACCACCACAAAGGTGCGTGTTGTTTTCAATGCCTCTTGTCCCACATCTAACGGTATAAGCCTCAATGATATTTTATATCCGGGTCCTGTACTCCAATCCGACTTAACGTTATTACTTCTAAAATGGCGTTTTTTTAAATACGTGTTTAATAGCGATTTACAAAAAATGTATCGCCAAATCTTAATTAATCCATCCCATAGTAAATTTCAGCGCATTCTATTTCGAGAATCTCCAAGCATGGAGGTCTGCGATTATGAATTAAACAGTTACATTTGGAGTTAACTGTTTTCCATATCTAGCCATCCGCACACTTCTTCAATTAGCCAATGATGTTGAACATCAACATCCTCTTGCCAGTAACATTCTTCGAAACTATATGTATGTAGATGATGTTCTTGCTGGAGCTCATGATATCAATACAGGGTTGAGATCTCGCGATGAACTCATTTCCGCACTTTCTTCAGCTGGATTTTCCCTGCGTAAGTGGACTTCTAATTCTGAATCAATTTTAGCTGGGCTTCCATGAGAGCATCTACTCAACGAAGATTTCCTGCGTTTTGATGATTGTAGCACTGCAAAAACCCTAGGAGTAAGATGGAATGCAAATTCAGACTTCTTTTATTTTTCAACAAAATTATTGCCAACAAAATCTACATTTACAAAACGTGAAGTCCTGTCACAAATTTCAAAGCTCTTCGATCCGGCTGGATGGCTAGCACCATGTATAGTTAAGGCTTAAATTTTGATGCAGGATATATGGTTAGAGAAAATCGGTTGGGATGACAATATACCATTGAATTGCCTTCAACTATGGCATTATTTTCTGTCCGATTACTCTTACATAAATTACATTAAAATTCCACGATGGATTCGCTATTCTCCTGAATGCATTATCCAATTCCATGCTTTCTGTGATGCATAAGAGAAAGCATATGCTGCAGCTCTATATGTGCGTATTAATCTTGAAAACTCTATTTCCACTCATTTACTTGCTGCAAAAACAAGAGTCGCACCAGTAAAAACAATTTCTATTCCAAGGCTTGAATTGTGTGGTGCAGTTCTGTTATCCAAGATGATAGAATCCTTAATTCCACAGCTCGGGGTCAATAAGCACGAAGTATTCCAGTGGACAGATTCTACAATCGTCTTAGCATGGTTAAGTAAGCCGCCATGCCAATGGTCCACATTTGTGGAAAATCGTGTTTCCAAAATCATTCAAAATGTTGGACAGTTCAATTGGTTTCATGTTGACACAAAAACCAATCCAGCAGACTTGGCCAGCAGAGGTATACCGCCTCAAGAAATTTTCAACAATGACTTGTGGTGGTATGGACGTGAATGGCTAAAACTTTCTCCCTCATACTGGCCTAACTTAGACAAACAATGTATCCCTGAGACAACTGTGGAACAAAAGACCATTAAGTCTCATTTTATCTATCTTCAGAACTATGAAGACATACTTGATCGTTTTTCTGATTTTCCAAAAGCTGTTCGAGTACTTTCTTATGTATTTCGCTTCTATCATCGAACTCATCCAAATTATCGATCGAACTTTTCATTTCATTCCAAAATTGTTACTACTCCCGAAATATGCCATGTCAAAACACGCCTGTCAATTATATGTCAAAAATCTCATATGCTGAAGAATATCACAATCCCTCTATTAAAAAGCCTATTGCATCTTCAAGCAAAATATTAAATTTGAATCCATTTCTAGATCCGAAAGGTCTTCTTCGAGTTTGTGGACGATTAGCGTAATCACCTTCTTTGACATATGACGAACGCCATCCCATAATACTTCCATACAACTGCCAATTAACGCGTCTTCTAGTTCGTTTCATTCACCAAATATCGTTACATGGAGGTAATCAGCTACTGCTTCGTTTAATCCGAGCGCAATTCTGGATACCCAAGGTGAAAAACTTAATTAAAAGTACAATTCACCATTGCAAGACATGCGTTTTATATAAACAAAAGTTCCAACCGCAATTAATGAGTAGTTTACCACCAGAACGTACGATTTTAACACATCCATTCGCTAACACTGGTCTAGATTTTGCTGGCCTTTTTGAGATCAAAAATTATACAGGAAGAGCATGTTTAATAACCAAGGGTTATGTATGCGTTTTTATCTGCTTCTCCACAAAAGCTATTCATCTCGAAGCTACTTCAAACCTTTCCACTGAAGCATTTTTAGCTGCATTTCATCGTTTCGTTTCTAGACGAAGTTGCCCTCTTAACCTTTATTCTGACAACGGGACCACATTTGTAGGAGCTTCTAAGAGACTTACGCAAGATCTTCTTGTTACATCGCGAACAGCTCTTGATTCTAATTGTAGTCACCAAAACAATTCCTGGCACTTCATTCCTCCTGGTGCTCCACATATGGGTGGACTTTGGGAAGCAGGTGTGAAGAGCTTCATAACACATTTTCGAAAAGTAGCCGGTTCTTTCAAATACACATTTGAAGAACTTTCTACCCTTCTATCCAGAATTGAAGCTTGTTTAAATTCACGTCCTATTTCACCCATGTCAGAAGATCCTGCTGATATTTCTGCTCTGACTCCAGGTCATTTTCTAGTAGGTGGCCCCATTTTATCTCCAATAGATCCTGATATTCAAGAACATTCCATTCCCATAATACATCGATGGCAGAGACTTAAGGCTCTGCACCAACTTTTTTGTAACCGTTGGAAAAACGAATACTTAAAGGAACTCCAAAAACGAAACAAATGGAAAAAATCATCTGATAATGTTAAGGAAAACTCTATCGTTGTAATTAAAAAAGATAATCTATCTCCAAACGAGTGGCGTTTAGGTAGAATTACCAAAGTTTATTTTGGTGATGACAATAGAGTTCGCGTAGCTGATATTTTAACTGAACGGGGTTCCATTAAAAGACCAATTATTAAATTAGGTGTTCTTCCGGTCCAATAATAATAAAAAAAAAAAAAAATTACAAATATTAAATTCCATTCAACACACATTTTAATTTACAGCGACAATGGTCAACAGAAGGAATACATCAAAAGCAAATCAAAGCCTCAAACGTCAACCCAAAACTACAAATATCAAAAGAAAATCGTTCCAGCGCAAGATATGTCCACGTTATCATGCGCTCCGATTTTGTCCAAAATTCCTAGCGATGAATACTGAGAAGCGGATGCGTGTAGTCCTTCTACACAAATATTGTGACAATTGTTTGGCTCATCAACATTCCGAAAAAACATGCATAAGTGGTTCTGGATGCCATTATTGCAAAGAGAATCACCACACACTGTTGCATTTGCATGAGCGACTCCGAACAAACAAATCCAAAGCAACACTTGAAAGAACCACAGACACACCAACTCTGTCTTCCATTATGACGCAGCACTCCATAAGCCTGTTTCCAACAGCATTGATCAAATAAGAAGTGAAAGAAAAGCTCCACTATGCGAGATCGTTGCTCGATCCTTGTGCAGCGTTCAGCAAATTTCGACAGCGCTAGTAAAGCAACTCGGACTTTCAACTACTTCAATAGAGAATGAAAAAGTATGCTCCGTTATCATCCATTCCCGCTTTGATGTATCCATAAGAATTGAAGCTATCCTTA
The DNA here is from genome assembly GCA_958299015.1 of Tetanocera ferruginea. NCBI lineage: Eukaryota > Metazoa > Arthropoda > Insecta > Diptera > Sciomyzidae > Tetanocera > Tetanocera ferruginea. Next base: position 66,115,286 of record OY282641.1, read on the forward strand.
GAGTCCATAATCGTAAAATGATCCATACTCCGTCAAAATCAATTGACGAAAATATAAAGGAAAAATTTTCGAATTTAATCCTGGCCGAAACAAAATTTTATAAGTCTGAAACGATATCCGTAGTTTTGGGAGCAGACTTGTATCCAAAAATCTTGAAATTTGGTGTCAGTCCAAGCACTGCTGGTCTTCCAATTGCCCAAAACACAGTTTTTTTGTGGATTCTGTCCGGACCATGTGCTCTTTAAATCTTTTATTATTTCTTTTATCTTGCGACTATAATAATAATCCATAAAAATGCACGCACGTACTATTATATTTGAATTTTGAAATTTATGCAAATGCACACTTTATAAATATGTAAAATTTTTCAGATTTACATTTTTTAAGATTACATTATACATTATTATACATAACTCTTAATATTATATTATAGGTACATTATAACATGATTTGAATTTTTTAATGAATTGTGTCCTACTCAGAATTATTATATTCTCTAAGTTTATTGTAGCCGTACTGCAAGGCGGGCGGTATGTTTATGTCAAGATGTTAACTCTTCTTGTTGTATATTGTTATGCTGAAATGTTAGAGGGTGCTTTTGTTTTTCACCACACTTTGAATTTATATTTGACGCAATGTTTAATATTAAAGTTATAGTAAAATTCTAAAAAAGAATTTGAGGTTTACGGTTTCTATAACTTTTCTCGTCCACTTACATTTCAGCATCCTCCTTGGTAAGACTTGTCCAGAATTCCATTGATATTGATTAAATAAACTTAAGTTAAGCTTGAAATTAACTCAGCTCTTTTTTCTTATTTGGCCAAATCAACCAAAATTGATTTGGAGTTCTAAACAGACTCAAATTGCTGCTTCAAAAGTTCCAACCACCCAACGATTCCGAAAATTAGAATCCTCGCATTTTCACTTACTGAACCACATAGGGGATGATGCATTCGCGTCGACGCCTTGGATCAGCGGAATGCTACTCTCGAGTAGTAGCACCGAGTCCAAGTACGTTAAAAACGGTTCAATGGGTTCACCGAACTTGAAATATGCGCTTGCCAGAAGCATCCTACCAAACGCCCCCTCCACCGCGACACAAACCCCCCACTCACTAACGCTGACAATCATGCACTCAACGTTCATGTCATTGATAATGACAGCAGAATTACCTCTGGAATCCAGAAAGACCCGCATATCTGCAGGTAAACCCCTTATGCAACCATTGGTGGCATAAGGTTCCTGAATCAGAAGCATGTTCAGAGGGCATGCCTTTAAATGCACAATTGCGGCAACTCAACGTGTTGTTGCAACGGCCCACCTTGTGTCCACTCTGTCCACATCGAAGGCAGACGTCCTCTTTAAGTCTGCATTCGCTAATCCTGTGATCCAGGCTCAAGCAACGGAAACAGCCGAACCAAGGCTTGAAGCTCCTCACCAAGAAGAAGAACCACTTGACGAAGCAACGTCCGACATCCAAAAGGGCATTCATGGCTGCGCCACTGCCCTCCAAAATGACGTTCGACGCCACGCCAGAGCCAACCTTCCACGGAGGGCTCACAAGCTTCACGTTCTTCTTGAACTCATCATGACTCATTTTGTCTTTCAGGTTCAACTCGTAGAGATCCCCATGAATTTATCAAGGGTTATCTCAGAGTGAACACCCTGAACTACGACTCTTTCACCGAGTGTTTTATTAACGGCTATCTCCAAGCCAACTTCTCCGAACTTAGTGTTCTTCGGGGTTTATTAAGCTCAGCAACCGAAGGGGTTCGTATGAGCGCCCCACCACAACGAATCAACTTCACCTCGTGGACTCTCACCCCCAATGTGGGTCCCACCTTGGTGACCACCTCCTGAACCACCTCTTGTGGAGTCGCCTTGGCGTTTTTGCTCCTAACCACCAAGGACCATGTCTCTACCGGCTTCACCGGTTTTAAAGCCGGCAAGACCGGCTGAGCAACAGCCCTTGGGGCCAAAGCAGGGCAATTTGCAGCACTGGGTGGTGCACTTCTTCAGACTGGAGAATGTCCAGACGCCCCTTTAACCTTTCATTTTCTACAAGGAGACCCATGAGGATCTCCCCGGTAGAACCTCCCCCTTATCGCAGGGAGCCACTGCAATAACATCGCGACGGACGGACGGATCCCCCGCATCAACGGTCAGACGGACTGAATCCCCTGACTCGACCCCCGGGTAGCGGGAGGGTTCCCGGTAGTGCCAGAAGCCACCTTTGCCCTTCACGAGCGAGGTCGACCGCGACCTCGCCGCCTTTGCCCTTGATGCAGGGCCCGTATTTTTCGCCTTGCCCCCTTTTCAAGACTTGGCCAACGCCTGGTACTCACTTTCCTCACTAGAGGTGTGCCGAACCACCTTAGGAGGCATCCCTCAATCAAACCTTCTCTACAAGTTTAAAAACAGGCAGTACTTACCCGGTATCAGCGAAAAACCCACGTCGTTCTACAATGGCGCTACAATGGCATAGCACGACGACGATAACACGTGAACCGCACGCTAAGCAAACCAAATTAGGCAAACTTAATCGCTTTATATTAAAACAATCAATAAACCGATTTATATAAAATTCGGCTCAACGATACTAAAAAACGCGCACCTTCGACTGACACCAAAATGGTAAATATCGCACTGATTTTAAACTTCAAAAAACACTCTAAACTTAAACTCATGAAGAGCATGATGCAAACACGTCCGTTCACTTCAACGATCACAACAAAAGTGTGCGAAGCAGAAAATCCAAATGTGTTTTACGTAGACACCTGCCGTAAAGGCTTAATTCTACGGTGCTCTAAACACTGGACCCACACATTGCGTCGGCCAACACCCCTTTGAGAGTTCAAAGGTACCAAATTAGCAAAATGTTGTGATGACATGTCGCAACCCTTGGTTTGGGTGGAGGCCTATCTAGCACCTCTTCCGTACTGCGGAGTACGGCGCCCGAGTTGAGAATGCAACTCACACACCGAGCCAGGTAGCTCTGCCCGCGATATGGGTAGTAAACCACAACCACCACGAAGCTCCCCGAAGGGCCAGCCCAACAAGTCAGCCTGGCAATGCCAGGGGCCGCTGACTTCCCGTGGTACCAGTTTTCAAGTCCTTGGTCAGACCTCGTAGCAAAGCTACTACCAGTTGAGCTCATCACAGCTCCGGACTGGTGACCAGAAAGAGTTCTTTATTCTGCCAGAATAAAACCTCAAAGATCCATCAAGTCGGATCTACGGACTAACAATCAGATGAAAAGTTATAAATAACAAATCACCTGACACGGCATCTTGTAAACACCTAACACGCGAAATTGTTTAATCTGTCAATTTGCTCACTAGATGCAAGCGCATTACTGACATTAAACTCTCCATTTGCTACTTGAACAATGCCCATGGAACCTAAATCTGGAATATCTTCGTAAAGAGGACATTCGCACAACACATCTGACCAATCCTCGAGTATTGATCCACAGTGGCAGCCTTCAGTTGCTCTGAGATTCCGCTTATGCAAAAATGCATTAAGAGAACCATGGTCAGTCAACAGGAAGCCCAAACTAAGGGAGAACCTAAAATCTGGACGACCTTCCACAAAAGTCACGTCACGTATAAACTGGTAGGTTACTCTACTATTCTGACTCTGACTCCATCTAGATTGCCATCTAGATGTAGCGCATAGTTTTGGCATAGCCTTTATCTCAATCGAGCTCAAATTCCTACCTAGCACGTCCGGAGCCCAATCAGGAGCCAACCAGGGCAAACCCCTACGAATTCGGTATGCAATGCTGGTTTGCATTAAAACCAAATCCAAGGGTAGTACCCCCATCAACACCTGAAGTGCATCCGTAGAGACCGTACGGCACACCGGCATACATCCAATCAAAATCACTCTCTGACATGCGAGTATCTTGCGATAACCAACAGCAGAACTGACTATGTCGCCCCACACAGGCGAACCATAAGTTGCACCAGGGGCGCAACCAGGATTTTTTTTTGGGGGGGGGGTTTTATCAAATGGAGAACTTATATATAAAAACAATTTTACGTAATTACAGCGGCTGAGTTGTAGCGGTTAGTGCGTTCAATTTTTGCACTAATGGTTCCTTGTTTAAACTTCAGGCATGACCAGCACCATATTTTTTTTTTTTTTTTTAAATTAAAACGGTCACTGTCAGGACATTCTATCCGTACAGAAGGTGAACAGCAGTGGTACCGGTCGTTTTAAAATAAACCTAAACGTTGTTTAGGATCTGTTCGGCCAAAATATTTTGCAAGCACCAGTTGTAGGCCGTTTAATGGATTTTTTTCTTGTTTGGCAGTTGTACGAAGGTAATAAGGCTTGATCTAAAATATTTTCATTTTTACTTGGGTCCCAATAAGGTCAGCAAAAATTCAATATTTTTCTCCCCACACATTCAGAAAAAAATACCTACCTTTCTCCGATAAAAAATTTTTCTATTTCTAAAAAGGGGTATTCACGATTCAGTGCAGTTGCCAGTGTAGTTGATGACTTGAGGACTTGCGCACTTAACAAAAACAAAATATACGTACGTCAAAAATCTACACAACTACATTTCTACTATTGCCTTAAACTTGAGGACTTGAGCAGTTGTGTAGTTGTGTACATTTAAAAATTTGACTGGTTTGAAATAGTGATGCAACATTGAAGAGTTTAAGTTTCAATTACTTGATAAATAATAATCTCATTAAAATTATAATAATAATTTCAATAAAAATTATAATAATAATCTCAATTAAAATTTTGGTGTGCTCACGAAAACCTAACTGCACAACTGCACAAGTCCTCAAGTCCTCAACTACACTGACAAGTGCACTGAACCGTGAATACCCCTAATATTTCTTCAGTTGTGGGAAATTGAAATATTTCAATGTCTCTAATAATGATAAGTATTTTTCTCGCACAAAAAATTCTCATTTATAGAGAAAAATTTATGGAAAATGAAAAATTTTTACAAAATTTTGATAAAGAATTCATTGTGCGAAGTATTTTCTTCAATTAAATGAAATCTTTTTTCAAAAATAAAAAAGTCTTATTCTCTAAAAACGATATATTTTATATATAAGAATATTAGATATAAGAATTCATTGTGCGAAGTATTTTCTTCAATTAAATGAAATCTTTTTTCAAAAATAAAAAAGTCTTATTCTCTAAAAACGATATATTTTTATATATTTCCGTTTTTCATGGAAGCTTTTTATCATTTTTAGGGATTTTTTTAGTGCCACATTTAGAGAAAAGCATTCTTTGGAGCAAACTTTATAACATATTTCTGTAAATATTATGTCTTTTTACTTATTCCGAGAAACTTTTTACTGAGTGCAGTGAAAATTTTTCATCCATACATCACTTCGTTGTAAAAATACCCAATTGGCTGGCACTAGCTTTAAAATTCGTCCTTTAGTGAGCACTAATTATGCTCAATTCCGAAAGTAAAAACCGCTGAATTTCTGACACCTTGGTATGAAAAACAAAGAGTCTGAATTTGAAAAAAATCGTTTGGTATTACTTGTCCAATGCGCAAATGCTGACGAAATCGAAATAATATATTTTTAACGATATGTCTTTCCTACACTTTTCCAAAATCGGTTAATATTTGCGCAATTTTGAGGGATTTTCATGAAACTGATTTTGAAAATCCAATGGAAGATTATGAATAAGGCGTATAACTATATTAAGTCACTGGATGGGCGAACAGAAGAAAAATTAAACCAACATATTTTTTCCTAATAAGCCATAATTCCTTGATATCGGATAATATTTAAAAATTTAGAGAAATTTTATGAAACGGATTTTGGAAACAACGATGGAAAATTAGAAATTGTAAATTTCTTTTTCCACTTTCGGAAGTCAATCGGAATTATTTTTATAATGAATCACATGAATTCACTATAAACTTAAAAAAATTACTTTAAAAAAGGACGAAAAATAACAATTTAACGGGAAATTTCTTTGATTTTTTCAGTGGCGAGTGACTCAACCGATTTTCCTCAAATTTTGGCTTTTTTACTATGTCTTACTTTTGAATTAATTTGTTTCCTAATATTTCAAGTTTCCTCCATGCTAGAAGTTGAAAAGATAACTCAAATCGAAGAATTGCCAACAACCCTTCAAGTGGTCAGAATCAGAATATAACAAAAATTAAACATGTGTAGTAAGCCGGATCGAAATTGAAATTTGACTAGATACTGACTTAAAAGTTAGAGGGACTCTTAAAAACAATTTCTGTATAATTTTGTTTGGATCGGAGAAATCCCCATGGAGCGGTTTTGGTTCTTCTGAACATCTTTTCTACAGAAAACGAATTTTTTTGCATAAACTTTTTTCTTCAGAATACATACCCAAGATAAGCAAAAATCTAAAGATTTTCATGGTACACTAAAAAAATTTTGGAAATTTTTTGTGTTTACAAACTCTATTGAGACCCCAAAAAATCCATATTTTGTCATTTTCGAAAAGAGGTTGTTTTAAATACGTGTACAATATGTATTTTTCATGATATTCACATGAATTAAATTTATTGGAAAATCATTGAGCTCTTCTTTCCATTGATATATCGTATGGTGCGGTTTAACCAAAACTAAGTGCCACAATTGTATAAAATGTGAGAAATAGATATTCAACAGCTTCCTTCAGCTCAATTATTATATAATTGCCATAATTACTGTTTGATTTTGGAAAATTTTGGTGGGTATATATATATAAGTGGGTACATATGAGTTTTTAGGTACGCAAATCGATTTCTTTTAACCAGTTTTTAGTTAAATGTGCGCCAGATAGTCTCCAGTACAAAATTCATGATTTTCGAATATTTATATTTTTTAACACTTATAAAAAACGCATTTTTTATAGTACTCAGTTTTGATCAAACAACACCATACGATACACCAAAAGAAAGAAGAGCTCAGTACTTTTCCAATAATCTTAAAAGCATTTGAATATCAAGAAAAATAACATAAAATATTTTCTAGTTTTTAAGAGTACTTCTCATATTTTATTCCTTCGGCTTAATGTGCAGTCTGAAGGAATAAAATATGACTAATTTAGCAGATTATGCATCATCCAGAATCGATTTGAAATATACATTTGGGGTTTTCACTCATTTCATAAAACGTGTGATTGCTTTTCATGTGACTCACTATGATTGAATACTATTTTGCTAAGTACTACAATAATTTTTGGGGGGGTTTAAACCCCGAAACCCCCCTTTGGTTGCGCTTATGAGTTGCACAAGCAACAAACAGCCCACCATACATGAGACGAACAGCCCGCCTACTGAGTCCCCAGTCCCTCCTCAATATCCTACGTACTCGCCCTACCACAGTCAACAGACGCTCTCTTAACTTCTCTAGGTGCACCAATAAGTTCATCCTTTCTCTCATGTGGATCCCTAAGTACTTGACCTCAGTCACATACCTGAGGTCCACACCCTCCAAGCTGACAAAAGGAGGTCGACCGCGTGATAATTTGCCCTTGAGCAACATCATCACCGTCTTATCCCTTGCCACACTAACCCCTGCCTGTGCACCCCAAGCACTTATGGCAGCCATAACCTCACTTGCCCTGGTTTCAAGCTCAGCACGAGAACCACCTTCCACCAATACAAGAAGATCATCAGCATACGCACAGCACTTAGACAAATGTTCAAGCCGCCACAATAGGGGATCCATCATGAGATTCCATATAAATGGACCACAGATAGAACCCTGCGGACAGCCACGAACAACATCTATCCCTACTGTTTGGTTTAAACCTATCACGCATGCTTTCCTACCCGAGAAATAGCTCTGCCAAAGCTTAATCTCCCGGCAACCTACATCTCCTAGCCTGTCTATCACCTTTTCCCAGCTTAGATAGTCAAAAGCACCCATAAAACCAATAAATAACCCCAAAACATATTTGGAGCTACTCTCATTTACGGTACTTCTAACGTACAGCCAGGCATCTTCGACGCTTCGATTTTCCCTTGCGGAAACCAAATTGCCTATCGCAAATTTAAGCACCCCCGCACTCCTGGAGCCGTTCCACCATGTCCCTCTCCAGAACCTTTCCAAGCACCGAAAGGAGACTGATGCCCCGGTAGGACCTGGGATTGCTCCTCAGCCTATCAGGTGACTTCAGGAGCACAATAACCCGTGCTTGTTTCCATGCGTCAGTGAAGATGCCTTAGCTTAAGCACTTTCCATACAAGGCTTCCAGGTACTCAGGAATGACCTTCCAGATGGTCTTTCACATCTCGCCAGTCATACCATCTACACCCGGAGACTTTTTCCCCCTGAGTTGCGATATGACATACTCTACTTCACCCATTCCCAATGCCGGGGATCAACCACCTCCCTATAAAGAGAAGAGGCCTCACCATCCGTCCTCGGAAAAAATGAGTTCAGCAGAGCATGAACACAATCCCGCCAATCTGTTAAAACAGTACCATTCTGGCTGATACTGTTAACATCAACAGAGCGACTCTGGCCACGACATATTTTATATGCCGTACACCACGGGTCATCTCTATTGCCCCGGACAAAATCCCTCCAATCCTATTCTTTTATACGAATCAACAGTTCCTTGTACTCTCTTAAGCTTTCTCTGTACCTATCTCTAAGCTGAGACCACTGGCTATCTCCGGCCACCCTGGCCTTCTGGACTCTGATCCTGAGACGTCTGAGCAACCTCCTCTTCAATATGAGGTCACGCGTCCACCAATTCATACTACCACGATTAATCTTGCGACACCTCGCAAGAAAAAAGTCGTTGACACGTTCAACCCACTCACCTAACAGAGCAATCTGTCGACTAGTGTCTAGGTTACGAAACACGTAAACCGGGACATCCATGGCCATTTCATGAAGAAATACACCATAAACATTCCAGTCCACGCCGCGAGTACACCATCTTTTGAAGTCTAGTTGACGACGTGCAGACCTATCGTAAGTGAGCACAATTTCTATTAAATTGTGATCACTCACGCTCCAAGCCCTAACCTCCCAATTAAATCTAAATAAACCTAAGGCTATGCTATTGGGCATAGTTACGTCAATGTCGCTAGCCCCATTGGGCCCGTGGAACGTGTATAGACCACTTGGCTCATTAATCGCACTGATGCACCTACTAAGCATCCATTCACTCAGCACCTCACCACTGACATGGTTTCGATATCCAGTGGATACCTTACTGAACCACATAGGGGATGATGCATTCGCGTCGACGCCTTGGATCAGCGGAATGCTACTCTCGAGTAGTAGCACCGAGTCCAAGTACGTTAAGTACGGTTCAATGGGTTCATCGAACTTGAAATATGCACTTGCTAGAAGCATCCTACCAAACGCCCCCTCCACCGCGACACAAACCCCCCACTCACTAACGCTGACAATCATGCACTCAACATTCATGTCATTGATAATGACAGCAGAATTACCTCTGGAATCCAGAAAGACCCGCATATCTGCAGGTAAACCCCTTATGCAACCATTGGTGGCATAAGGTTCCTGAATCAGAGCAAAACAGGACCCACTGTCTCTCAATAACGGGCCCAGATCACACATTGCTGCAAACGAACCCTGACAGTTGAGTTGCAATATTTTTGCACTCATTAGTGTCTGACGTTCATCCGGGCTAGCATGGCACAGTGCTGCGGACATGCTTCTGTTATCATCCGATGTTCAGAGGGCATGCCTTTAAATGTACAATTGCGGCAACTCAACGCGTTGTTGCAACGGCCCACCTTGTGTCCACTCTGTCCACATCGAAGGCAGACGTCCTCTTTAAGTCTGCATTCGCTAATCCTGTGATCCAGGCTCAAGCAACGGAAACAGCCGAACCGAGGCTTGAAGCTCCTCACCAAGAAGGAGAACCACTTGACGAAGCAACGTCCGACATCCAAAAGGGCATTCATGGCTGCGCCACTGCCCTCCAAAATGACGTTCGACGCCACGCCAGAGCCAACCTTCAACGGAGGGCTCACAAGCTTCACGTTCTTTTTGAACTCATCATGACTCATTTTGTCTTTCAGGTTCAACTCGTAGAGATATCCCATGAATTCATCAAGGGTTATCTCAGAGTGAACACCCTGAACTACGACTCTGTCACCGAGTGTTTTATTAACGGCTACCTCCAAGCCAACTTCTCCGAACTTAGTGTTCTTCGAGATTTTGTTCAGCTCAGCAACCGAAGGGGTTTGTATGAGCGCCCCACCACCACGAATCAACTTCACCTCGTGGACTCTCACCCCCAATGTGGGTCTCACCTTGGTGACCACCTCCTGAACCACCTCTTGTGGAGTCGCCTTGGCGTTTTTGCTCCTAACCACCAAGGACCATGTCTCCACTGGCTTCACCGGTTTTAAGGCCGGCAAGACCGGCTGAGCAACAGCCCTTGGGGCCAAAGCAGGCCAATTTGCATCACTGGGTGGTGCACTTCTTCCAGACTGGAGAATGTCCAGATCTCCTCCTCATAACGCCCGGCCAAACGGACAATATTATTGGCAAGATTGCCAGCAATACCGCCGTCAAAAACGGCTTGCACCAAATCGTTGGTGACTGACTTCATACTCTTAAGGGCCGAGCCCCCCCACCTGCAGTTTTAGCCCCGGAGTTGGGCCCCACCGACGCGAGTCCCCCTAACGAAGGCCCCACCGTTGCGGCAGCTCCAGACGACGGCCCCAGTAACTCGGTGCCCCCTGTCAAAGGCACCCCGGTCGCAGAACCCCCGGCAGCACAACCCCCCCGTTATCAGGCATACCAACGGTGGCAGCATCCCCGGACAAGGATCCTTCTGACGACGGCCCCCCTTTTGAAGTCCCGCCTGACAACGCCCGATACTAAAAAACACGCACCTTCGACTGACACCAAAATGGTAATTACCGCACTGAATTTAAACTTCAAAAAACACTCTAAACTTAAACTCATGAAGAGCACGATGCAAACACGTCCGTTTACTTCAACGATCACAGCAAAAGTGGGTGTGCGAAGCAGTGCGACATATGGAGACATATACCAAATTTAAGCTGAGAGTCTCAGCTAACAGATTAATAAAAAAAACCTGCCCCAATCTGCCCGCCGCCGAAAAAACAATGACTTGTTAATAAATGAAAGAGAGTGAAACTGTATTGGAGTTGTATGCCCCCATGGGCGTAAAAGTGAGCGGATTTTCTTCATATTTTCAAAACAACATTGAATAAATGTTATATGCATTTTTACATAAAATAAACATTCTAGTTACAAATTTACAGAAGATATGGTATTTTTAAAATATCAGTTGTATGAAACTGGGCGTAAAATGTGGCGGGCGTAAAAATGGGCGGATTAAGTTCATATTTTCAGGAGCACATTCTACAATTATAATATTAATGTTTTGTGAAAATTTAATTGATATATTTAAAACAGCACAAATTAAATTTCCTATCCCATTTGATTGGAAGCAAAATGCTGCTTGCGCGACGTCGACACATGACATGAACATTCTAAGCTACTTCGTGTGGCTTACGATCGTGTGCATTCGGCTGTTGCTCTGTTTTTATTTTGGCAGTAAATCAAGTCATTTGCTTTTCAGCATTTGTTGAAATAACATCTCTTTGCGCAATTTTTTTAAATATAGCGAGAAAATACGTAAACTTGATCTTCGTTTTTCTCTGCTGTACACACAATCAAATAATGTGATTGTATGTGTGTGCCCATCGCTGATTTAAAATCATGGAAGTAAAGCCACATTTTCTATTAAAGTTGTATGGTAGGTGGGCGTAAAAGTGGGTGTATTTTTGTAAAAAAAAAATTTTTTAAAAATGTAAAATAAATGTGTGAACGCGTCTTCCTTGATTTAAGGCCATTAAATACACTTCACGGCCACAGTGTGCGGCAGTAGTTCGCTACAAGTGTTTACATATTTGGGACAGTCAGAGGGGAAAGGCAAGGGTATAGCTTTAGCACAAAGATGCAAGAATAAGCATACACCGCAAACAAGATATGAAAAAATCAAAGCAAATTTGTGACAGACAGAGGATAGAGACAAGGGTATGACTTTAGCACAAAGATGCAAGAGTAAGCATACACCATAAGCAACACAGAAAATAATAAATAAATAAAAACACAAAGTAAATAAAGAAATATCGAAAGAGGAAAGATATAAAGAACATCAAAAATAAAAGAAAGAAAATGGAAAGAACGACAGAAATATAGAAAATTAAAAATAAAGGAAAAAAAAAAATCGAAAGAATGGCAGAAATAATGTGAATAAAAATATAGATAAGTAATTCGAAAGAATGATAGAAGAAAAATTTGCGACTCTAGCACAAAATGTTAGAAAGAGTACGCATTATAAAATGGTTTTAAGTTGTTATTAAAGTCGTTAATATGTTAAAGTTGAAAGAGGTTGAATTAAAGTTGAGAAAATATTTTGAACAAATGAGCACATGAACACATAATATGGGAAAGAATGAAAGGAACTCTATCATAAGAATGTAAATATGAGTGCAGATTATGAAACAAAGAAAAAGAATGTTAGAAAATATAAATGTACAGAATGCAAAGTTGAAAGATTATAACAAAATTTAAATGGACAGATTGTTAGACAAAGATTCAAAGATGATTTAATTGCTTAAAGAGGAAAGATTGAGAAAATATTGCAAGAAAATAAACATAATTTCGAGTGGCAGTATTTTGGTACATAAGTATAATTTATTTATTTCATTTCATCAAACAGAGTATTACTCTCAAAGACTACTTAAATATAATTAAGACGGAAATGGGAAATATGTGTTTAATTAGTAAAGAAAAGGTAAAATTGAAAGAACACTTTAAGAAAGGGTTTGTTTAAAATTCAAATGGACACAAAAGCAAAGACAGATCGAAAGAAAATTTTGGATAGAATTTCAGTTAGAGTTAATGTTTTTTTTTTTTAAGTTAATTTTTATACAAATAATGAAGAGTTTTTTGCTATAAATAAAAAAAAAAAAAAAAAGATAATGATAATTTATACTATGTCCCATTATCGAGCTGTCAAGAATATTAAAATAACAAGTATCCAGCCTTTTTTTATAAGAATATTTATATAATTTTTGAAAAAAATGTGAAACGCTTCACGATTTTGCGTGTCATCCTTGCGCATTAATGATAATGCAAGTAGTAACAATATTTATCTGGGTTAACTTTTTTATTTTTACAAAAAGATGACAGAACAAAATCAGTTTGAAGAGAAGGCAGAGCTATCGCTGGATTCGCAGCGTTAGCAGAAGGAGAGTTCACGGACGATACGATTGAATATGTGGAAATAAGATTGGACAGCCAGATAATAGAAACTGCAACGTAAATCAAACACTCCTAAGGCCAGTGATATGATTGAATTTTTGGACATCATGCGGTGACTCTACACTCTCCCAAAATTATTGTTAAAATTCAACAATTACAATTGTAAATAAATTTAGCAATTTCCATGCTAAAATTTTCCCTTGATTTTGAGTTTTAATTTTTTCTTTCCAAAGGTTGACAATTCTAATTATAGAATTGTTAAATTTATTGTTGTTTTTCGTTATTGTTGAATTCAACAATTCAATTGTTTGTTGAAAAAATTTAAACTTCAATTCAAAAAAACAAAAAACTTGCATTTTTTTTAAACTTCAATTCAGTAGAACATAAAATTTTTTATGCTGGTGCTTGCAAAAGGATCAGATAATTAACGAAATAAAGGTTAATATAATGATTATATTTAATTTCATTAAGTTGAAATATTTAATGGTGTCTTTTCATATTTCATATTCGGTGCTTTGGTGTTTAACCATGATTTTGAATCAAAACGATTCTTTGGGATATGCAAATATTTCCTTAAAGTATTTTGATACGGATGAAGAGAAATTGGATGAAGATCTTGATTTTAAATATGAAGGGTGCGTCTTATTTTTATAAGAAAATTTAAGTTATTTAAGATCTATTTTATTAAAGCAGATTGTCCAACAGGTTTGTCCACAGAACAGGTAGACGAAAGCAACGAAAGACTGAAGCGAAAACTGCTTTCAACCAGCAAAATTTAATCAAAAAACCTGAAAAAACAAAGATGCCTGCTAAAAATAATTGCAGAAAAACAAACTTGTGAAATACAATTAAATAAAATTCGTATTTTAAATTCAAGACTTTTTTTGGCAGGAAAATTTTAATTTTTTGACATTTAAATTTTGACGTTTAATTTTTGACGCATAATTTTTGACGTTTGATTTTAATGTTTAATTTTTGACACTTCATTTTTGACGTTTAAACATTTTTGACATTATGTTTTGACATTTTTACATCCATAAATGACAAGTCTACCATCAAATATAGTTATACACCATCAAATATAGTTAATACAAGTACTCTTACAAGGTTTGCCAAAAATGCGTGCCCTAGCTTATTAGATCTTTTTGTTGTATCTGACCTGTCCACAGTTTTGGTTTTTTGATCAATTGTCTTTCGTCTCAGATCATGACTTAATTTTTTGGATGTTGAACATTAACCTCTCATCTGCTGCTGTGGATAGCACATTTTTCTTTCGCAATTTTAAGTCCATTGATTACGGTTCGCTGCTTGCTGACTTGGGTCTTATTAACTGGACTGACTGCTGGTTCCTACACACGGTTGATGACAAATTAAATTTATTTATCGAAAAAATAAATGAACTATATGATAAACATGTTCCAATTTGCACTCGTCGAATCACAAACATTTCATGCCCATGGTTCACGCCATCCGTGAAAATGTCCATGACAAAACGTAACAAAATGTATAGCAGGTGGAAACGAAACCCAACAGCACAAAACTGGGAAGCATATAAGATGTTAAGAAATGATGCCACCTCAGCCTTCAGATTGTCAAAAAAGAAATTTCATTTGTCCAAGCTAAGTCTCACACTGCCGTCGAAACAACTGTGGAACAATTTAAAAGGAATCGGCATCTCCAGTAAAGACTTGGAATCATGCCAGATTGATCCAAATCGGCTCATTGATTTTTTTGTTGCCAATTCGGTATCCATTGAATCTGTAGAATCCACCCATTATAATAGTTCTGCCCCTAACTTTCCTTCTTTTTTTGAATTTAACGCGGTTAGTGAAGTAGATGTCGCAAGATGCATAAAGAGAATAAAGTCGAATGCCTCTGGTGAAGACGAAATTTCCATAAAATTTGTTAAACTTATACTGCCTTAGGTTGCGGTTATAGTGAACGCCGAGTCAGACAGGCAGGCAGGCAGGCAATGTGAACAAGCGAGATAGATAGCTATCTGCATCTCGTTTTTTCACACAGATTTTAGCCTGCCTGCCTGTCTGAATCGCGTTCACTATAATCGCAGCCTTATGTGCTAAGCCCAATGGCGCACATAATCAATCATTGCTTCACAACCTCATGCTATCCTGCAATCTGGAAGGTAGCAACAATTATCCCTATCTCAAAAACATCAAATGCTCGCGAACCAGCTGACTTTAGACCGATTAGTTTGCTTTCCTCACTTTCAAAGGTATGTGAGTCACTAATGGCTGAACAGATCTCAAACCACATGAACACTTTTGGCCTCATGTCAGATCTTCAGTCGGGTTTTCGTCCTGGGCATAGCTGCTCTACTGCTATCGTTAAAATCCTGGATGATGTAAGAATACAATTTGATAAGGGACATTTGACCTTGCTCTGCTTACTGGACTTTTCCAAGGCATTTGACACTGTCAACCATGACATCTTATGCACAAAACTCAGGTTCAACTTTGGATTTTCTAACAGTGCAGTATGCTTACTTAATAGCTACTTTGGCGGAAGATCCCAGAGAGTAAAAGTAGGGTCCAACTTTTCAGCATATAAGAATACTTGCAGCGGAATTCCCTAAGGCTCGGTCCTTGGGCCACTGCTGTTTTCTATGTTCATCAATGACATTTTCGCTAAATGCAACAACGTCACAATGCATGCCTATGCAGATGATCTGCAATTATATTTGTCAAGACCGGTTGGGCTCATAGAGGACCTATGTGTCAGAATCAATGAACACTTACACACAATAGTAGAATGGGCGAGTACTTATAAACTTAAACTAAACCCCTTGAAATCTTACGTCTTACCGATATCTAAAACACATTTCTCAAATTTAAGTTTTCCTCCATTATACATCAACAATGTTAAATTAAAAGTTGTGAGTTAGGCTTCCAATCTTGGGTTCCAAATAAATTCTTCCTTGTCGGGTGTAGATCACATTAATTCCTGCGTTAGCAAAGTATACTTTATTTTAAGAAATTTGAGAATGACTGCTGATTTTGTTCCCCTCTAAATGAGGCGCAAACTATAACTATAACTTACTCTGATGTCGTATACAGCAATCTAGATTCGCGATCATCACACAATTCGATCATGTATCATTTTTTCGGACCGAAATACTAGGTCGTTGTCTATTTCGCTATCTTGAAGCAAGAAATTGTAAATTTTTGCACAAGATAATATATACTCGGCGTCCACACTACTTGTTTGAGAAACTTCAGTTTTGTAGGTCTATTAGAAGTATGAACCTCTTGATTCAAGTCACAATTACTTACACTCTAGTAGATTATTTTTCGTCAGCGCAGTTCGATTGTGGAATTCATTACCAAACAACTTGAA
This sequence comes from Tetanocera ferruginea, assembly GCA_958299015.1. Classification (NCBI taxonomy): domain Eukaryota; kingdom Metazoa; phylum Arthropoda; class Insecta; order Diptera; family Sciomyzidae; genus Tetanocera; species Tetanocera ferruginea. Next base: position 66,131,896 of record OY282641.1, read on the forward strand.
CTTTGTTTCTAATCAAAGAGCCTTTAAGCGTTTAATTCTAGAATACTTCACATAACTACTCTATCTTCACTCCATATTGTAAGTCTGCTTTCTTAATGTTTACTTATTTGCAATTATTGTTTAAATGATATATATATTCTGATACTCTAATTCTAATCTAATCTAATTCTATTTACTCTGTTTCTCTGAAAAAAAAAATTCTAAGTTAAGCTTAAATTACTACATAAATTAATTTGTATCTATAAGCATTTTCATATTTTGCTCAATACTGGGATATGCAATTTGTAATCCGTAATTTTTATTTGTATTAAATTGTTATATTGTATTTATATTATATTGTTTTTCATTAATCTAATATTTTATGTCATACTATTGTCTAATTGTTGTTATTCTATTATGTTGTTATTTACTTTACTGCAGCATGCAAAAGTTTATTACTTATATGCTAACATTCTTCATCGATAAAATAAAAAAAATAAAAAAAAAAGTAATTTCGAAAATTGTACAATTTCGGTTGTTACTTCTAACCAGAAATCAACAATCGCTATTGTTAATGCTATTTCAACCAATATTATTGTCTTTTTCTTGTTTGAACTAACAATTTTTTTTGAGAGTCCACACAGAAGGTTGGTCGAGAAGTTAACTCGGGAGCGGTTGTTTACCAGCGCTTAAAATAAAATTCCATGCAAAGCGCTTCATGAATACGATGAATTCAGAGAAAAGCTTTTTCCCAGCGGTGTTTTTTTACCGGGGAAGAGTCAAGCATTTTAAGCTTGAAGTGGTTAATTTCGACCGATCAGTTTTATTAACGGTAAAAACCCCGCAATTGGATAAAGAATACAAAAAAGATTGTGAGTTGCGTAGCTATTATCATTGATGGAAAGATTGTGATTCGAGATTTATGGAGGATAGGAATAGGTTGGGATAAGATGGTTCCAGCTGATATTGAAAGGGATGGATAGAACTTTGGTAAGAAATTATGTCGTTAAAACAATTTACAATTGATAGATATATAGGTACGACGGCTTATGGTCATGTGGTCTATATTCGGATAGAATATCCAAATCACTAGAATTGGCGGCAGCTGAATTGTTAGCAAGATTATTAGCTGATATAAAGAGAGCAATGGATTGGCCAAGAGCAGAATATAATTTATGGACAGATTCAATTATAGTTTTGCTTTGGATAAGAAAGGCTAGGCTGCTGATTTATTAAGTCGCGATTTGTCACAATTAGAACTCATAGACAATGGTTTGAGGTTGCATGACCCTAGTTGGATTGCACAAGATAAATCCAATCGACCCAAAGACAAGTTTTCAAACAGTGTGACACCAGAGGTGAAAGAAGAGATGAGATACATGGCTTGAAGGTTTAAGCCAATGTTAAGTATCCATTTTAAAAGAAAATAATGAAAGAGTGAATGGCTTTGTTGACATATGGTCGTACTTTAGAAAGAACATTTAGTATTATGGCAGATGCCAACGACAGATGAAAGAAATATAGATTGTAATTTATTTTAAGAAATAATGCTATAATGGAATACTATAATGCTGAACTACCAGCATTGGAAAGTGGACAGAACAGAGCGGAAAGAAGAAAGATAGAGTCGTTGAAGTCAGTCATTGACGATAAGAGGCTATGGCGAATTGGCGGCAGGCTAAAGCGTGCTGAAATCCACTAAGAGATGAAGCACCATGTGATAGTGCCTCCAAATTCGTTGCGTGCTTCAATAATGATAGAATCAGTTCACAGAGAGACAAGACACGGCGGTGCTAAGGTAATGATGCACATTATTCGGCAGACTAGATACCAAGGTTGAGAAATGTACTGCGAAGTATGATTCATAAATTTATCATATGTGCACGCTACAATGCGAAGATAAAGGAGCAGATAATTGCTGATTTGCCATTGGACAGAGTACAGGCATGCAAAGCACTTTATCATACGCGTATTGATTTTTCAGGTCCGCTTGAAATAAGAAATATTAGTAAAAGTGCTTCTAAGCCAAAAAAAAATAAAGTTTGGATAGTAATTTTTGTGTGTTTGAAAGCACGAACCATCTTCATAGATATTGTGACAGACTTAACATCACTTACTTTTAGTGAATGTTTTGAAAGATTTATTGCACGAAGAGAAAGATATGAAATACTATATAGCAACAATGGTATATCTTTCGTGGGTTCGTTGGCACCCAACAGAGAAATGAGAAAGATATTTGAAAGTTGGGGAAATCATGAGACATGATTCGTTGGACAGCAGGTTTTACTGTATGAACATTTATTAACTCTTTTTTCTGGTGGTTTCCAGACGTATCGCTGTGTTACCAGCCATCTGTTTTGTTAGGATATCAAGTGGTAAAAGGTGGAGCATTGTGTCGAGTGCGTCTGTGAGAGTGGTTCTCAATGCTCCGCTAATGCACAGCTCGGCTGATCTTTGAACTTTGCGAAGTATGTTGAGGTGTGTTTGTTTGTTCAGTGCAGGTCACCAGACTAAAGCACCATATAGCAATATTGGCCTTACAACAGCTGTATACAGCCAGTGTGTAACGCTTGGTTATACTCCCCATTTGTTACCCACTGCCTTTTTACATGAATATAGGGCTATATTGCTTTTTTTAGTTCTCTCGAGCAGGTTGGGTTTCCAATTTAGTATCCTATCTAAGATGAGACCCAGGTATTTTAATTGATCCGAGAAACAAGTCTTGTATTTCCCAGTTTTGGAGGACTGATTGTAGTAGCTTTGTAAAAAGCTGTAGTAGCTGGGGCCCTTTTCTGTAACAGTGGAGGAAGCAGTGTTCACCATATGTTTTCTACACAAGGAGTTTCTGATTCAGTAGCTTTGAAAATGAGTTTTAAATTTAATTAAGTACACACAATGAAGAAATTTTCCTCACTGACTTTTTTCAGTGATTTTTTTATTTTTGTTGTTAAATTGTTGTTGTGAAATGCCCGGCAACTTTTGGGATATAATTTTAAAAAAATTTGTCAGCATTCATTAAACAATTATTTTTATTAATACAAACATTGTTTTTCTTAGTGATGTTTAATTGTGTTTAGGATTTTTTCAAAAAAATTTATTTTTATATCACTATTTTCGAATTGACTGTCAAATATTTTTATTCAGCAACTTGAGTTTTTATTCAGCTCGATTGTGTACATTTGAGTTTACTGAATAGCATGAGTTTTAAAAGTGTACAATTCCAGAGAATGTGCGTTTATTAATTTTGTGTACACTGCTTTTTTCCATTGGTACAAAATGGGGCCTCTGAACTCTATTGCTGTTGCATGAACTACTCGAAAATCAGGGGTAAAAATTTAAATTTTTCATGGAAGAATTTACTGTGTGGCAGCTTATATGTTTATTCTAAAATTAAATTAAAAACAAGAAATACAAATTAAAGATTATTTATCTTTTTATCTAGAAACTTCCTACTCATCGAAATCAACTACTTTTGATTTACTTAAAAAAAAGGTCACATCCTTGCAAGACGAAAATAAATCTCTTAAAGTTGAAGCATTCCAATTGGCCTCTAAAACTGATGAAGTCGAGCAACTGGAACGTAAACTCATGAGTGATATAACCACTCAACTAAACGAAGCTAATACCCAAAATGATAATTTATTTTTGGAAATTGAACAGCAACGAGAAGAAAACCGTGTTTTGCACGAGAAGATCATGAGTGTAACAGCAAGATTAGCTGAAGCGGAAAAGCATTTGCATCAAATTACAAATTACAACGAGGAACAAAGAATACTTCTCGGTATAACAAAAGAAAACCAAAATAGTCTTGCTTTGGAATTAGTAGAGTTTAAACAACGTTATCATGAGGTATTTTTGCTGTTACAGGAAACCCAAGAACAATTGCGAAAATATCGCAAAAAGGTTTTGCCCAATGCAAGAACTCCATTTATTCCGGCTATCAGTGTGGGGCATCCTGACTCATTGCATTCAGAGCTAATGGAATCGTCGCTATATTCTCAGAATAGTTTTGATTCTGGTATTGCCGGATATAATCATAGCAAAATTGAAACTAGAGGACGGTTTGTGTCAAATATTGAAAGTGTTTGCTATGATGGTAGATCAAATATATTTGGATTGGTTGATGCAACGAGGGTAACAGCACCCCAATTAAAAAAAATATTTAAAACTGTGCAATCTGCAAACAAAAATATTGTAAATCGTGATAATGGTACTGACGCAATGTCTCAAATTGGTTATATATCTATAAGTAATACATCTGGCCCTAGAATGTCCTCAATACCGTACATGAGCAAAGTGATATCAGTAAGCACTACAGATAATCAGTTGGATGATTTGCATTATCGGAGCTTTATTCATGAATCAAATAACAAAAATGCATTGTCTTTCTACAGCTTAGCATCGCAGTTAGAAGGAAGTTCATCACAGTTACCAGGCGTACCAGGTGCACCAGGTGCAAAAGATTTGGAAGCTGCTCTTAAACGTCTCTCTCCAGCTGATGTTTTTGCAAAGCGAACAATGTTGTCAAATAGGTCGGGGGATATATTAGACGAGTATTTGAACTCAATCGAAGAACCAACTGGAATTAGAACACCAGAGAGCATTATGTCAACAGGGTCGTCTGGAATTTCGTCATCAACAAATATGAGTTCTTCAATTAATCAGTGGCGTCTACCAGATAAATTAAAAATAATAAAGCCAATCGAAGGTTCTCAGACACTTAACCATTGGTTGAAACTGGCAACACCGACTCTTAGTTGTTTGCTAGAGGAAAGACCTGGCGTAACTATTCGAGGTGGTCGTGGTCTGAATGAACTAGGCATCCAAATATATACGTTATCGGATTTAGAAGAAGACTTTGACGACCATCCAGGAAAACAATTCGAGTCATCTGGATGCATTTATACTTATACCACGAGCATAGTTATGCATCCAGGCGACGAGTTTTTAAATAATTCTGCATTTATATTGCGATCTCAGGTATCTTCGAACTTAGGATCAGCATCAACTTCACGCCAGTCCAGGTAAATATTTGCCGAATAAAATATAAATTTATTTAAAATAACTAATTTCATTATTTAGCTGTTCTCCAACACCAACCGCTGTCCTATCACGCAGAAATTCATGTTCCACTTTTTCGGTTAACGTAGGATTGGCTGCGATGCTTAATGAGCGTGGAATAAAAGCAGTAACACCAAGTGCTCTTAACACGCCAGCTGGTGTGAACTCTTCTCCAACAGTAACACCTTGCAACAGTCCAGGTAGAAATTTGCAGCTAATCTTGTTTTTACACTCCCTTTATTTTCTTCTTTTGAAGAATTGTTTCAGAATTATTTCAGTTCAAATCTATTTCATTTCATAAAAAGATACTCGGCTACTGCTGAACCGATTTTTATAATTATTTTATTATTCAACTACCAAATACCCGCCGCTTCGCTCGCGGTCCTTTAAAATGGCAATGTCTGGATAATTTTGCTATATCTATTATATTGATGTATCGATTTGTATTACTAAGACTGATTTCAATGAAGAAATAGAAGACCTTTCAATTTTTGCACATTCAATAACAATATCTTTGACAGTTTCGAAGATATCGACGTTCAAAGTTGAAAAAATTTCACAACTTTACATAGGCTGCTTTTTTGAAACCCCGTATCTCTGATATTTTTCAATTAATTTACAAAAACTTTTTTCACTTGATAGAAAATCTTTGGAATTTTAGTTTTAGTTTTTTTATCATGTTGCATATTTTCAAAGAAATTGAAAAAGAAACATTTTTTACATTCAATTTTATAAATGGTACGATCAGGAGTGTGGCGACGCGGCATCTGCCAAAAATGCCGCATATAAAAAGACGCTGCAGACAGCTGCAACTCGGGCTATACGCGAAACTTTTTTTTAGTTTTCAAACGCAAAAAAAATTGAGCTGGAAAAGCGTGCTCGTGAAAAAATTTAGGTGTACGAGGACAAGAAGGATTCCCGAAAAAATTATTAACATGGTAAGCGTCTAACCCAAGGTTTCAAGCCCGGAGCACCCACTTGCCGAGATGAAAAAAGTGATCTGGTTACAGATATGCAGTGCGCGTTCAGATTATGGAGGCAACATTCTCCCAATCTGCTTGCGGGCGACGATCCCAACAATTCCGCCATTGAAGAATGCATGCCGACACCACCAAGCGACTATGATGGAGTGGAAATTCCATCACCAATCCATGACGAGGTTAAAGTTGCTACCCAGCTACTCAAAAACAACGGAGCAGCAGGTGCTGACGATCTGGATGCTAAATTGTTTAAAACCGACGGCGATGAATTGATATGATGCATGCATCAACTCTCAGTGTAATTTGAATTGGATTGGAATCTCAGTGTAATTTGTCCTTTATAAAAGAAATGAAACAATTTGCGTCAACTATCAAAGTATCACTCTTATTCCTAGCACATACAGGGTCCTTTCGAGCGTATTGTGTAAAAGATTGAAGCCAGTGTGGCTTTCGTCCTGGAGAGTCCACCTCCACCATATATCAGATTTTTACACTGTGCCAAATCCTGGAAAAAACCCACGAAAATCAAATCGACACTCACCATCTTTTTGTTGATTATAAAGCTGAGTTTGATAGCCCGATTCGGGATTACCTGTACGCAACAATATCTGAGTTCAGTGTTCCTGCAAAGTTGATAAGACTTTGCAAGATGGCTTTGAGCAATACATGTAGCTCCGTCAAGATAGGAGCTACATGTATAATAACTTTTCCGAAAATTTCAATACCGATTGAGGTTTCAGACAAGGTACCCGTTATCATGCGAGCTCTTCAATTTCATCATGCAGAGGTTCCTAAGAAAGAGTTATACATCGCAATGGCACCATATTTTACAAATATAAAGCTTCTTGCGTACGCTGATGATATCGATATTATCAGCCGAACTAAGAGAGATGTCACTGCTTCTTCCACCGCTATCGAAAAGGAATCAGCCAAAGTGGGTTTGACGGTGAACGGCGCAAAACAAAATATATGCTGTATGCAAAGGAAGCACGGAGTCAAGGCTCTAATGTAACAGCAAGCAAATACATCTTTAAATGGGTCAAGGAGTTTAGGTACCATCGCTCTTCGGTAAACAGCAACAACAAGGTCACCTGGAAAATAAGCGAAGAATAAGAATTGCTTAAAGGTGCTACTACGGTCTTAATAAGCAATTAGGTTCCAGAGCCGTCTCTCGATCGAGAAAACGGTTACTCTACAAGAAGCTCATCATATCAGTACTTCTCTATGGCGCTGAGACATGGGTTGTTTTCGCAAAAAGATGCAATCCCTCTGGATTGTTCAAGGGGAAAGTAATTCGCAAAATCTTTAATCTTGTTCGAGTTGGTGACGACAATCGCATTCGCCTGGCGAGAGCTGATGAAGCCGGCCGTAACCCGAACATGGGTAACCCGGCATTGCAAAATCAATGCAGTCAACTTTTTGTAATTCTGCGACTAGCAGAAGAGTAGAAAAACACTGCTTTGATTAAGTGAAAAGTGCATCGGAACTCCATTTTGGTTTTGCGGCAGTTGCATTTATTAGCTTCTCAAAGTTAGTGGACTGCATGAACCACCAGAGACTACTGATGAGTCGGAGTAGCGTCCGACGAAACCATGGTATAGTCTGCTCGGTTGTTCTGCTTAGAATTTTGTTGTTGTAGCAAAGCCTGTTACTTCATGAATTATTTGGCATTAGAAGCTCAAAATATAATTTTTAAAAAATATGTTTTTTAAGAATTATGAACTTAAATAAACAAAGTAAACTGCCACAATTTTATAACTCATGAAATTAAATATTTTGATCAAATCAAAAAACTCATGTCTTCTCAATTATAAATCAGCTTTACTCAATACGTGTACATATATTAAGGCTCCTCACGTTTCATTGAAAAAAAAGTTGTTCGGCACTGTTGTCAAAATAATCCTTGATTTATTTTATAATTAACCCCCAATTATTTTGACTTTTGATAGCCATCCGTGATCTGGAATAGTTTGAAATAACCTCTAAATATCGAGTTTTATGTAAAATATTGGCTGTTAGGTTAGTTTAAAATAAAAATACAGTTAGGAACAATAGGCTGATTCCACACAAATGAGGAACGGAAACATGAATCCTAAAATGCTTTTAATTGAAATAATTTTTGGTTCTCGCATTAAAATGGAGTCTAAAGTTACTCCTGTTGCAAAATTATTTTTAGTTTTAATGCTTTTTTATGTTTTTTTGACAATTTAACTAAACAAACTCCAAGTTGAGAAAAACTTCAAATATTTTGTTTAGATTTAAGACGTTGAAAACAGCCATCTCTTGATGCACATTCAAAAATAATTAGGTTAGCAATGTTAAAAAGATAACAATGTTATCCAAGAACAGTTTATAACAAGGATTGGTTACTGCGTTAACAATGAAAAAATATTTAAACTGAGTGTTTTTTCAGTGTCACACCCGTCCCAGAAAAATGCTATAGTTTTCCTAAGAAGCAACATGGGCTTATGATAAGAATGAAACTTTCCTAAAGTAAGGGTATTGATGTTTTACATAAAGTTGTTAACTTTTTTCATTCACTAAATTCTTTTTATTCTTCATTTCCGTTACAAGAAGTTGGTCACACCCGAAACGGTTTTCAAGATTTTTTCTAATGATGAATCTTTTGCAAATATATGAATAAATTCTTTAATTCAAACTAGTTTTGTGAATTCATGTATAGCGAAATCATTTGTATAGGTATTAATTTGATCAAAAATTCATGCGAAAAATATTTTGCAAAAAAATTTTTTTTTTCTTTAAATATATTAAAAAATCGAAATTATTTGTATAGGAATTAATTTGATCAAAAATACATGCAAAATATTTCTTGCAAAAAAATATTTTTTTTTCGAAAAATGGTTCCAAAGAATGGTTATCGCCACAATTATAAATATTTTTCACTGGTATTCAACAGAAAATATATTAAATTTGACTATATGTAAGTCAAAAATGGCCTTATTGTGGCAGATGGACTGAATTTCAATGTTAAGCTCAGAATTTTTAATTATTAAACTTGTGCTCGTCACACCCGTCCCAGGTGTTAAGCGAATATTACTATTAAACTTGTATAAATAACTGCATTATGTTTTGGCATTTTGAAACCTTGGGGCATCTTCTTAAATACCCTATAGTAAATTGCTAAAATTTTAACCGGTTAATACCATTTTCAGCACGATAAAGTAGTCAAAACCTCATACTCGTTTCTATGGAATGAGCCAATATTAATAAAATAGTTCTTGCAATTTGCATCAAAAAATATAAAATTTTTCCGTGAGACCAAAAATAATGCGGATTTTCATTAATTTTTAAAATTTTTTTTATATTATTTTCACAAAAATTCAAATTATTGAATTATTTTTATTGCGATTCTTGTTTTTAAGACACCGTTGTTGCCTTTTTCTATTGCAGAATAGCTAATATCTATTAAAACAAATATATTTAAAGATATATTGCAACAAACATCTACTCCAAACTTAAATGGCAATCACGCTCTACAGAAAACAAAGTCCATAGGATCAGTTTCTTAAAATAATTCTGGGTTTATGTTATGATGATCCCCCCAAATATTTGAGCTCTAGCGATGTCCGTTTGTGAGCTGGAATGATTTTAAAAATCTACATCAGGCATGCTCTGAAATTTGCGCGATTTTAAAACGAATCTGGAATAGCAAATCGTACGATGTTCTGGAAATCGTACGATTTGGTTCCTTTCGAAATTTACTTCGAAACAGCTGTTTCGCATTATTGTGAATAGCTGCATCAAATTTCTATCAATTTCCTTAAAATAAGATTAATTCAGATCCTTGAAATGAGTGCATTCTTCGTATCTGCTTATTTATTAAGTGAGAAAGAGCAACACAAGGAAGAAAAAATTAAATTCTGTGGAAATTTCCGAATCAAATTGATCCTTTCTAATCTGACCGGATCTATCTAAGTAATCAAATTAATTCATGCCAAAAAATATACAATTAAATATGGGGTGAAGTTTACCTTTTTGCAGCCATTAATATCCTTTTTGCGGGGGTTCGTCAGTGTTCAGAATTTTGTTGAGTTCCAACTACAAAGACCGCCTTTTATAAAATGTTTGGCAAAAAAACTTTCTTGGGCAGTAGCTTTAACGAAAAACTCACATATTTTAATTGAATATTTAATTCCAAATATATTTAAATATCAATATAAATTTATTAGCAATTTAAACTTACTTGCGATTTCACAATCAATTTCACAAACAAACAACTGACCGATATTAAATCGGTAGAAAATAGCCGAATTCAGTTTTTAGAACAGGGTATTTCGTACCTATTTTAAGTTCGAAAAAGTGAAACCGGAAAAGAAATCATTTTTTTTTTTGCTAAGTATGTGAGCAACATATTTTCTACTTCTCGCAAAAAATTATTAGTTTCGCAAAACCTAAAAAACCGGTCTAGCCTAGAATTCTACCAAACGGAAAAACCTACCAGTTTTGGTAGGAAAAGCCCATATTTGCGATTCATATAAAAATAAGATTAATTGGAAAGAACTAATAGCATTAACAGAACCGCCATGCATCCAGTTCTATACGCAACAATACTTGTTGGAACTACGTTACTCTGCATAATCATCACGTAACTTATAAAACGTTAATCCTTCAAACGATACTATCTGACGATATCGTCAAAAGCTTGCCTCATGTAAGCCTATCACTGTCATCTCTTCAATTGTTCACTTTTTTTACAGCTTGGAAGCACTAGAAAGCATTTGTTTAGTGTCGAAAGTGACAACTTTTTATTTATAATAATTTGTTTGGAGGAGCGAAGATGAAAATGGTTTTTAATTGTAAACTTTTGATTATTTTAATAGCAATTCAAAAAAATGCATATTATAGGGCGGCAACTTCTTAATAAATAGAAATTTTAATTAATTTCATAGATAAAAATCCTCAGCTGGCCAACAATTACGTCGCCAACTCTGTATAGAGGCGACAGGCCATGAATTCGTTGTGGTCAATAAGTGGAACGCTTATGATCTTCTTAACAAACTCAAACAAGCACTTTTTAAGAAGAAAATAAGCTAAACGATACCAATTTAACTATCGTGGCAAATCTATCGTTTAGACGATAGTACTTGACAGCTGTTTACCATACATGAAATAAGAAAAACGATAGCGTTAAGACGATACTACAAATTGAAGGCTACGTGATGTAAAAGTATCGTCAAAATGATATCATCAAACGATTCTTATCATACGTGATGAGAGCCCAGTAGCTTGTTTCAGCAACTTTTGCGACAAAAAGTTAAGTCTGCATTAATAAGTGAGCAAATGTTGCTCTGTGATGAGAAAGGTAGACAAGCGGTAGGGAATTTATAAAATTGAAACAAGTGACAGAATATTGTGTATGAAATTAGACGTGGTATTTTTAATAAAAAATTAATTAATATAATAAGTGTTAAATATAACACTGAACAACAAACTCAATTTTTTTACAAAATAACAAGGTTCCGCCAACGGATTCTGATAAAGGGGACAAAAAAAAATTCACGTGTATTGGCGTTTTAAAAGTTTACATCTGAGCCTTATTTTATCGGGGATTTAAATTCCTCCCTTTTTGAACATTCTTGTAGTGAATCGGCATACGAAATCATGTTAACCTTTCATTTTGGGTTCTTTGGAAAAAACCGCTGCCTAATTGGTTGATCATGCTTCATAATAATTTTGTGAATGCTAATATTCGAAACATCCCGCAGCTTCTCAAACTCCCGCAATTCATCTTCCAGAAATATTTTTATTTTCTCCTCTTCTTCTATCTCGCTTCTGAGCTCCACGTTTTGCTCACCTGTTATAATCTTCCTGTTATTTTTACCTTGTTCAACTTCCATTTTAGTCTGCACCAGAGAACACATATCCACATCCTTTTCGTGTTCCATCCCGACTGTTTCACTAAGCGTGATCCTGCTACCACCACAGGTAAAAAATGCTCCTGTCCACATCAAGAAATCCATTCCCAGAATTAAGTTGTCCGTCACATCCTGCATGACCAATAGTTCCAAACAACATTGTGACGGTCCCAGCCTGACCTCAATTTCTAACGCCTCCCTGACTTATTTTATTGTACCGTCTGCCAATCTCACCTGCGTCCTGATAGGTATGCTTACACCCTGTCTTCGAAGTGTTCTTGCAAATAACTCGCTCACAAAGCTTCTTGTAGCTCCAGTGTCTATAGTGGCTGTTGCTAGCTCATCTCCCAGAGCCACTTTAGCGAAGATGCGGCTTCGCTCAAACCCTTATGGTTGCGTTGGGTGCGAGGAGCGCTTTGTTGAAGGGATCCTAATAATCCTCGTCTCTGCCGGAATCCCTGAGTGTTTTCCGAATACCTATCGCAACATTCAAATGTCAGCTTGTTACGTTTCCCGCACTTCCAACAGAAAACCATCCTCTCATTCCTGCATTGATTTCTACGATGACCATCCTGACTACACCGGAAACAAGCTGTCCGGACATCCACAGGACCATTACCCGGTGCCTGGTTTAACATACGGTACTGCTCTGTTCGCTGGCGTGCTTGACCTCCTGTGGTTGGCTCTTTCGCGTCTCGTAGCGCTTCAAAATCTTCTGCCATCTCGGTAAGTTCGCTGAGATTGGAAAAATCTGTTAGCCGGATGTAGAACTGGTATTCCACCAAACTATTTCTAAAGATTCTATCCAATGTCTGTTCTTCCGTGTACCTAGCCTGGCGTGTAAGTGTTTGCATCCTGGTTGCGAATTCCTTGAACGAATCGTGTTTTTTTTTGTTTGCAGCTCCGGATCTCATCCTCTAATCGTTCCAAGTACCGATGTGGAAGGAAAAATTTCAAAAATTCCTCCTCGAATTTTTCCCATGACGCCCACTGCCGCGTTGTGTTCCTGTACCAGGCCAAGGCAATATCCTCCAACAGTTCTGGCATCGTTCTTGGGATCATGTTCGGCTCCAGTCCGTAAACTTCTGTAAGCTCCTCCATTCTTTCAATAAATGCGATGGGGTCTCTACCCCCGTCGTATCGAGCAGACCACTTCCTGACTTGGTCGATAACAGTTGCATAAGAGGTATCTGTGGTTCCACGACTTACCACTGTCATGTCCTCTTGTGCAGCTCCTAACGGCGGTATTACCCAGAATTCTGGCAGTTTAGCCTGCGTTTGTGGTCCAGGTGATGTACTACGCCCATGCTTTAATTGTAACTCCTGTAATCGTTGTTCCTGGTGCAGGGTCCTGTTTTCGCTGCTTATCCAGCTAGAAAATCGCTTTCGCAATTCATCGACCGTACCTTGAACTTCTAAGCTTACCTCGCTCATATCGCACACGATCTTCAAAAGTGACACAACTCAAAATTTTAAAATTTTCAGGAGAGGCAAAAAATTATTTCTTTTTCAAAGCAACTTCATACAAAAGAGGGACACAAAATGATTTTTTAAAAATTAAAGAGCAATCAGATTAAAACAAATTTTAACAGTCGATGGATATGTGCATTATGAATTGGTTTATATTAAAAAGTCAAAATTGAAAAATTTTGAGTTGTGTCTCTTTTGAAGAAGGTGTGCGATATATTCCTGCAGTTACTCCTTGGAGAGATGATAAATCCACCTTGTTTTAACCATTTTAAATTTTTTTTTATATTTGGTTTTAATGTTTGTAAAACAAATAATGTAAAACAATAATGTTTTGTTTTACCACTACGTTTCTTTTTTTCAAAATTTTTTTTTTTTCACTATGTTCTTTCCGGATATGTTTTTTTTTTTATTTTGTAGCTTAGTCCTTTATTTAGTTTTTTTTTCATTCAAGTTTCTTTTATTTTTCTAAAATTTTTTTTTTTCTTTTCAATTCACTCAAAACAAATAATCTTCGTTTTTTTTTTCTTTTAAACTGCTTTTGGTCCCTGCTCGGGCGCCATTTGTAACGAAGTTTTTAAGCCTGGGTGTATCTCGCCGGGTACCCAGGGTTCTGTACAAAAATATTTATATATTTGAGACCAAACGCGTTTCTTAAAAGTAATAAAGTTCTGATTTATTATTTAAGTTCACTATTATTAATGCTATGATTACAAATTTGTTTAATTTTTCATTTATATTACTAAGCTTTTCATTCAACTATTATTATTTGACTATAGTTACTAATCTTCCTGTTGTCCTGCGATGTCCTGCGATGTCCTGCGTTTTCTCGGTCCTCCGGTCTTCCGCTCCGTTTGCTGACTCGTGAAAGTGGGGATTTAGGAGTTTATGTGGGATTTTGAGGTTCCAGGATGTATCTAGTGTTATTTGGGTAACCGCTTAGAAAACCTCGAAACCCGAAACACACAGTTTTCTTTAGTTCTACTAGGGTAACCGCTTAGAAAAGCTCGAAACATACAGTTTTCTCTAGTTCTACTAGGGTAACCGCTTAGAAAAGCTCGAAACCCGAAACATACATTTTTCTCTAGTTCTACTAGGGTAACCGCTTAGAAAAGCTCGAAACCCGGAATAAAGGATAGGAAGGGATGTCTTTCCTTTCACGATCAGTGATCAAAGAGATCGATTCTCTCTTCAGCCTCCCTTTTCATAGCAAAAAAAATCGCTACATTTGCTAACGGGATCTTGTTTGTGCGATTCTTCAAATGAATGAAATGTTTTGCACATCTAACTGTGCACCAGTTTCTTGTTGTTGTCCTTAAGCCGCGTGTTTACTTCTTAGCTTTGTCTCAAGCTCTGGCTCGCCTGGTTGTTGTTATTGTGCTGTGGCTTTGTTATTGTTCATATTTCGGCGCGTGTTTAACATTGTTGTTCTAATTGTGTGTGCCTGCATTACATACCGTTGTTTGGTGGCGTGTGCAATTCTTGTAGTTATGTGTTCTTGTTTGTCTTCTAAGCAGTTGTTGTTGTTATTGCTCTTGGTTTTGTGTTTGTTTATATTTAATTGCACCGCTGTTGTTGTTGTTGTTGCTTGGCTTGCTATTTTTCAAGCCTGCTACTATTTCTTCTTCATACGCCCGCTGTTGTTATTGTCGTTGGATAGAGTTAACTATTGGGGTTATTGTTGTTGTGGTTGTTGTTGTTGGTGGTGTTGTTGTTTGTACCAGAAGTGAATTATTGTTGTAGTTGTTGTGGTTGTTATTGTTGTTGTTGTTGGTGTTGTTGTCGTTGCGGCTGTTGTTGTTGTGGTTGAGTTTTCATGTGGGCTGAAATTTGTCCCAAATTTCAGTTCCTCACATCCCCCCTGTTCTTCCGGGGCGAGGAAGCATTGTTATGCCCGACTTGGACTTCACCCGAAAGGTTCCATCAAGAAGTTCAGCCTCTTCGTCCTGTTGGTGCAATACATATCGGCCACTCGTTGTGATATTCCGCTGATTTGTTGAAAGTTTAATTTGCCGTGTCGTTGCCAGTTTCATTGCCAGTTCCCTTGTTTGTTTCGTTACCACGTTCCTTCGTATTGCCGTTTTCGCTGCCAGTGTCGTTTCCAGATTTGTTTCATTTGCCGTGTCGTTTCCAGTTTCCTTGTTTGTTTTGTTACCAGGTTCCTTCACATTGCCTTTTTCGTCGCCAGTGTCGTTTCAAGATTTGTTTCATTTGCCGTGTCGTTTCCAGTTTCGTTGCCAGTTCCCTTGTGTGTTTTCTAAATAAGGACTTTTGTGAATAGGTTTTAACGACAATTACTTCTACCTCTACTGAACAAACACGATCAAGAATATGACTACAACATTTATGGTCGGGAATTCTCTCGCCGATTGGTTCCTCGCTATTATTTGGATGAAATTCTTTGACTTCGCCCACGTGTGCTGTCCTTACTCGATCTTCTCCATCCTTCTTCAGTTGGACTATTACTGGTGATGTAAATCCCATTACGCGATATGGTCCATCGAATTTTGGTGCCAGCTTAGCATTAAATTGGTCCACAGCTTTAGACAAATGATGTTGCTTTACCAGTACTTCTTGTCCTACTTCCGGTTTCCTAGATCTTCGTCGCAGATTGTAGTGTCTTGCCTGATCCTGAGCTGCTCGTTCCAGGTTCCGACGGACAATTTGAAACACGTCCTGTAATCTTGTGTGGCTTTCATCTGGTGTTTGAACTCTGCTACCTGTGCCAAGTGCTTGCTCGTCATAAAGGGCCTTGGGTAACCTGGGTTCTCTGCCTTGCGTCAAGAAAGCTGGACTAAATCCTGTCGTATCTGAGACTCCTGTGTTCAGCGCCAACGATATCTCGGGAAGAAGACTGTCCCATTTCTATTTGCTCGTTCTCTGGGGTTCTCTTGCGGTGTATAGGGTGCTGTAAACTGTTGTCGAACTCCTAGGTCCTGTAGATATTTTTGAAACGGCTTGCTGCAGAACTGTGTTCCATTGTCTGTGATTAATACCTTTGGCACTCCATATCGTGCTAGGATTCGTTCGCAAAATGAGTGAGACTTTTTCAGAGTGTCACCTGTTGCTCTACGTAGGGGCACTATTTTTGTCCATTTTGAGAACTTATCGAAGAACACGACCAGCATTGTATTTCCGTGGGTAGAGCGCGGGAGTGGTCCCACAAAGTCTGCACACAAAATTGACCACGGTTCATCTGCGATCTGCGTAAACATCTTTCCAGCTGCTTTCTCTTGCATCGGTTTGAACCTTTGACATAATTCGCATCTTCGAACATAACTCCTGATATCCCGCCACATCCCTGGCCAGTAGTAGCGGTTGCTAATGCGGAAAATTGTCTTCCTTATTCCCATATGTCCAGCGCACGGACTGTCGTGATTCTCTCCAAGGACTCTATTTCGTTGATTCTTGGGTACGCCAAATTTCCATGATTCGCAATCTTCATCACCTGTCTTTCCTGGTATATGACGATACAGTTTTCCATCCACTATGGTGTAGTCTGGGTTCTTCTCTGGGTTTGTTTGTATGTCTTTCATCCTGGCCTTGTACCAACTACATTCCTGCGATTCTGTTTCCAATCTTAGAAGATTTTCCTGCGGCTGTCATGAGAGTGCATCTGCAATCACGTTGAATTTTCCCTTCCTGTACTTAACATCAAATGTGTATTGTTGCAGCTCCAGCGCCAATCTTGCAATCCTTTCTGACGGACTTTCGATCGAATTTAGCCATTTAAGCGATAGATGATCAGTCACTACCGTAAACTGGTACCCTTCTAAATACGGTCGCATTTTCCTCACGCCCCAAACGATAGCTAGACATTCTTTCTCTGTTGGAGAATAATTTCACTCGGCCTGATTTAAATGTCGACTGGCGTATGCAATTACCTTTTCATTTCCTTCGAACTCCAGTGTCAAAACTACTGCCAGCCCATAATCGCTCGCATCCGTCTGCAACGTAAGCTTCTGTGTGAAATCCGGACATACCAGTACGGGAGCCTCAGTCAGTTTTTCCTTTAGAGTCTCGAATGCTCGTTGCTGGTTCTCGCTCCACTTCCAATGTTTTCCCTTTTTAAGAAGACCCGTTAGAGGTATAACGATGTTTGCAAAGTCTGGTACAAAACGTCGATACCATGATGCAACGCCTAGAAACCGTCTCACCTCCCGAACATTTGTTGGTGGTTTCAGTTCCCTAATCGCCGCAACCTTATCTGGGTCCGTATGAACTCCATCCTTGCTCACAACGTGTCCTAGATATTTTAGATCCTGCTTGAAAAATTCACACTTTTCGGGATTTAGCCTGATATTTGCGGCCTTTAGCCGCCGGAAGACTTCCTTTCAATTTTTTCTATGCTCCTCAAATGATTCTCCTATCACAATTATGTCATCCAGATATGCGAAAGCATGTGGTTCCATTTCTGGACCGATTACCGGATCGAGTGCTCTCTGAAATGTAGCCGGCGCTGAATGCAACCCAAATGGCATAACGCGCCATTGAAAGAGTCCTTTCCCTTGTAGAGAAAATGCTGTATACTGTTTACTTGCTGGATCCATGGGTATTTGCCAGTAGCCATTCTTGAAATCTAAGCTGCTAATGTACTTCGCGTTCCGTAACCTGTCGAGAATATGCTGTATTCTGGGTAGTGGGTATGCATCGGGTACCGAATGCGCATTTAGCTGTCTGTAGTCTACACACAGGGATGTTGAAGGGATCCCGATAATCCTCGTCTCTGCCGGAATCCCTGAGTGTTTTCCGAATCCCGATCGCAACATTCAAATGTCAGCTTGTTACGTTTCCCGCACTTTCAACAGAAAACCATCCTCTCATTCCTGCATTGCCTTCTACGATGACCATCCTGACTAAACCGGAAACAAGCTGTCCGGACATCCACAGGGTCATTACCTAGTGCCTGGTTTAACATACGGTGCTGCTCTGTTCGCTGGCGTGCTTGACCTCCTGTGGTTGGCTCTTTCGCGTCTCGTAGCGCTTCAAAATCTTCTTGCCATCTCGGTAAGTTTGCTGAGATTGGAAGAATCCTTGAGCCGGATGTAGAACTGGTATTCCACCAAACTATTTCTGAAGATTCTAACCAACGTCTGTTTGTCCGTGTATCGAGCATGGCGTGTAAGTGTTTGCATCCTGGTTGAGAATTCCTTGAATGGTTCGTGTCTTTTTTGTTTGCAGCTCCGGATCTCATCCTATAATCGTTCCAAGTACCGATGTGGAAGGCAAAATTTCAAAAAATCCTCATTGAATTTTTTCCTTGACGCCCACTGCCGCGTTGTGTTCCTGTACCAGGCCAAGGCATTACCCTTCAATAGTTCAGGCATCGTTCTTGGGATCATGTTCGGCTCCAGTCCGTAAACTTCTGTAAGCTCCTCCACTCTTTCGATAAATGCGATGGGGTCTCTACCTCCATCGTATCGAGCAGACCACTTCCTGACTTGGTCGATAACAGTTGCATAGGAGGTACCTGTGGTTCCACGACTTACCACTGTCATGTCCTCTTGTGCAGCTCCTAACGGCGGTATTACCCGGAATTCTGGCAGCTTAGCCTGCGTTTGTGGTCCAGGTGAAGTACTACGCCCATGCTTTAATTCTAACTCCTGTAGTCGTTGTTCCTGGTGCAGGGTCCTGTTTTCGCTGCTTACCCAGCTAGAAAATCGCTTTCGCAATTCATCGACCGTACCTTGAACTTCTAATCTTACCTCGCTCATGTTTTCCTGCAGTTCCTTCTTGGAGAGATGATAAATCCACCTTGTTTGGACCATTTTAAAACTTTTTTACACTTATCTTTTTTTTTTTTCTGTAGTCCTTTCTATTACTTATTTTTCACTGAAGTTTCTTTTATATTTCTAAAATTCTTAAGTCCTGCGATGTCCTACGTTTTTTCGATCCTCTGGTCTTCCGCTCCGTTTGCTGACTCGTGAAAGTGGGGTTTTAGGAGTTTATGTGGGATTTTGAGGTTCCAGGATGTATCTAGTGCTACTAGGGTAACCGCTTAGAAAAGCTCGAAACCCGAAACATAAAGTTTGCTCTTTTTCTACTAGGGTAACCGCTTAGAAAAGCTCGAAACATACAGTTTTCTCTAGTTCTACTAGGGTAACCGCTTAGAGAAGCTCGAAACCCGAAACATACAGTGTTCCTAGTTCTACTAGGGTAACCGCTTAGAAAAGCTCGAAACCCGAAACATACAGTGTTCTCTAGTTCTACTAGGGTAACCGCTTAGAAAAGCTCGAAACCCGAAACATACAGTTTTCTCTAGTTCTACTAGGGTAACCGCTTAGAAAAGCTCGAAACCCGAAACATACAGTGTTCTCTAGTTCTACTAGGGTAACCGCTTAGAAAAGCTCGAAACCCAAACTTATAAATAATATTCTAATTCTACTAGGGTAACCGCTTAGAAAAGCTATAAACCCGATCTTATAAATAATATTCTAATGCTACTAGGGTAACCGCTTAGAAAAGCTCGAAACCCGGAATAAAGGATAGGAAGGGATGTTTTTCCTTTCACGATCAGTGATCAAAGAGATCGATTCTCTCTTCAGCCTCCCTTTTTATAGCAAAAAAAATCGCTACATTTGCTAACGGGATCTTGTTTGTGCGATTCTTCAAATGAATGAAATGTTTTGCACATCTAACTGTGCACCAGTTTCTTGTTGTTGTCCTTAAGCCGCGTGTTTACTTCTTAGCTTTGTCTCAAGCTCTGGCTCACCTACGTTGTTGTTTTTGTGCTGTGGCTTTGTTATTGTTCACATTTCGGCGCGTGTTTAACATTGTTGTTCTAATTGTGTGTGCCTGCATTACATACCGTTGTTTGGTGGCGTGTGCTATTCTTGTAGTTATGTGTTTTTGTTTGTCTTCTTAGCAGTTGTTGTTGTTATTGTTCTTGGTTTTGTGTTTGTTTATATTTTATTGCACCGCTGCTGTTGTTGTTGCTGCTTGGCTTGCAATTGTTCAAAGCCTGCTACTAGCTCTTCTTCATGCGCCCGCTGTTGTCGTTGTTGTTGTTGTTATTGTTGGATAGAGTGAACTATTCTTGTTTTAGTTTTTGTGGTTGTTGTTTTTGTTCGTGTTGTTGTTTGAAGTTGTTGTTGTTGGAAGTAAAATATTGTTTCTGTTGTTGTTGTTGGTGTTGCTGTTTAAAGTTGTTGTTGTTAAAAGTAAACTTTTGTTGTTGTAGTTGTTGTTGGTGTTGTTGTTTAAAGTTGTTGTTGTTAAAAGTAAACTATTGATGTTGTAGTTGTGGTTGTTGTTCTTGTTGTTGTTGCGGATTGTTGTTGTTGTTGTCGTTGCGGCTGTTGTTGTTGTGGTTATGTTGAAAGTTCTTTCATATGGGCTTAAATTTGTCCCAAATTTCAGTTCCTCACAAGTATGTTGTGAGAATTTATGTATAATAGTATGGGCAACATTTTTGTGGAACATTTTAACCCTCTAACTTCTCAATTTGTCGGTCTTTTTTGACCCATTTGTGATAAGGGACAAAAAAGACCCATTGAACAGGGATATAACGGGTTAAAATGGTCCACACAAATTTTTGCCATAAAATTCTACTATAAGTCTCTGAATACACCAAAGCTCAAAAATCAACTAGAAAGCTAGAATTAAGTGAAAACTTACAATGTGTTTAAGGGTTTATTTCGTACTTATTCAGGGTTGGTTCTTAAATGTCCCACAAAACTCAGTGTTAGGGTATAAGTTTCTATAAAAAAAAATGTTGTATAAAATTTTACTTAAAATCACCATATAAAAGAAAGCTCTTCATATAATATCTATAAGTAAAAAGAAGAGAGCAAACTTTCCTTGGATGTATCTATAAAGATTACTAAGATTAATAAGTCTTTTTACTTATTCCGAGAAACTTTTTACTGAGTGCAGTGAAAATTTTTCATCCATACATCACTTCGTTGTAAAAATACCCAATTGTTTGGTACTACCTTTAAAATTCGTCCTTGAGTGAGCACTAATTATCAGTGCTGTCACTTTACCACAATTGTGGTAGATCTACCACTTTTTTCGACTTTTTTGACATCTACCACTTTTACCACCCACTATTTACCTTTTCCCAAAATCTACCACTATTTTATTTCTGTCACAATATCTATCATCAATCTATTTTTAAAGAATAATATCTTTTATTTGTTTCTTTAATTTAATTTTCATAATATTTTACCGAGACAGGAAATTGTATTTTTTTAAATGTGTGATTGGATTTGAATTACTATTCATGGAATACTCCATTGGAATAAATCATAAAATCTATGAAAAAAAAAATAAAAAATTTGATTTTTAGTTCTTTTTCAAATATCCCGAAATTTTTTTTTTTTAATTTCGCAGGACACGAAAACGTTACCGAAGTTACAACTCTTAAAAAGTTTTCAAATTCAATAAAACACCTCATCTAACAATCTTTTGGTGCGCATGAAAACTTTGCTTGAAAGTTGCTTATTTTCTGGTTCGCGAGCAGCTCCTAACTTGGCTCTTGGCTTGCTCGCGGTCCAGTTTTTACTTTGCATCTCATGATAGGCAGTGTGAGTTACGGAAATTTAAAAAACGGCTTGGGCCTCGAGCGTCTAAAAATAAGCGAGATCCAATAACGAGATTTTTACGTTTATCAGTCTTTATGATCCGGTATTCACAATTGAAAATTGATGTAATGCTATTTTTGGAAAATAATTTGAGAACAATTGTTTATCTTTTTTTTCCAATAAAATTTAATGAATGTTAAAATTAAGCTATATCACAATTTTTATGAGATTACTGCAAGTAAGCCCCATTTTTTGAAGATAGGTAAAAATCTACCACTAATTTTCTTAATCTACCACTCTTTTCAGACACAATCTACCACTATTTATAATTTTCAAGTGACAGCACTGCTAATTATGCTCAATTCCGTAAATGAAAACCGCTAAATTTCTGACACCTTGGTATTAGGTATAAAATCATTTGGTATTACTTGTCCATTGCGCAAATGCTGACGAAATCGAAATTATATATTTTTAATGATAGGTCTTTCCTACACTTTTCCAAAATCGGTTAATATTTGCGCAATTTTGAGGGATTTTCATGAAACTGATTTTGAAAATCCAATATTTAAACCAACATATTTTTACCTAATATCCCATAACTACTTAAAATCGGATAATATTTAACAATTTAGAGAAATTTTATGAAACGGATTTTGGAAAATACGATGAAAAATTAGAAATTGTGAATTTTTTCTCCACTTTGGGAAGTCAATAATAATTATTTTTATAATGAATCACATGACTTCACTATAGACTTAATTCTGTAGAGTTTGTTATCGATGTTTAAAAAATGACTTTAAAAAGGACGAAAAATAACAATTTAGGGGAAATTTCTTAGATTTTTTCAGTGGCGAGTGACTCAACCGATTTTCCTCAAATTTAGGCTTTTTTACTATGTCTTACTTTTGAATTAATTTGTTTCCTAATATTTCAAGTTTCCTCCATGCTAGAAGTTGAAAAAATAACTCAAATCGAAGTATTGCCAACAACCCTTCAAGTGGTCAGAATCAGAATATAACAAAAATTAAACATGTTTAGTTAGCCGGATCGAAATTGAAATTTGACTAGACACTGACTTAAAAGTTAGAGGGACTCTTAAAAACAATTTCTGTATAATTTTGTTTGGATCGGAGAAATCCCCATGGAGCGGTTTTGGTTCTTCTGAACGTCTTTTCTGCAGAAAACGAATTTTTTTGCATAAACTTTTTTCTTCAGAATGCATACCCAAGATAAGCAAAACTAAAGATTTTCATGGTACAATTAAAAAAATTTTAGACATTTTTTGTGTTTACAAACTCTACTGAGACTCCAAAAAATCCATATTTTGTCATTTTCGAAAAGGGGTTGTTTTAAATACGTGTACAATATGTATTTTTCATGATATCCACATGAATTTAAATTTATTGGAAAATTATACTGGTTTACAGCCAATATGTGCTTTGAATGCCATTATCCTTTTCTCATGTAAAATCGGGCGCTAATTCCGAAAAAAAAATTTTTTTTTTTCTGTCACTCCGTTTTCGAGATATTGCCCACTGTAGGGTTTTCAACGAAAAAAAAAGTTGGTTCCACTTAATTGCATATATCTCCAGAACCAACAACAGTAATCAAACAAATGATATATCAAATAAAAGCTAATAAAATTTCTTACAAAGAATGCAAACATCAGTTTTTGGTTGAGCTGTTAGTTTAGGCGGAATAAATTCAAATTTCGGGGATTTTTTTTATTTTTCAGAACAATTTCCAAAAAAGACAAAATAGTTGCAAATTTCGTTAAGAAATCAAAATATTTTGTGACTTTTGATATTTTTTACTTAAAGCCTTTAATTTTCCAAAAAAATAAGCTATTTTTGAAGAAAATATATTGAGAAATGAAAAAGTTGTGTTCAATGGAACGAAAGCACCCAAGTTATGTTATTTTTAAAAATTTTCTTGTCATATGAATAAATTGGGTTATTGTACTATAATTTTTTATTTTTCATTTTTATTGTTCATAAGAATCAAGTCAAGGGTTTTGCGAAAGAAAAGATAAGAACAAACAGGCTACAATAAAAACAGGTAGGCTCATGACTGAGAGTGCAGCCGTCGAAACCGTCACAGCAAAACACCTGATTTCGACACTTATGGCTATAAGAAAGAGAGCCTACCTGTTTTTATTATACCATGTGAATACTTATTTTGTGTTTTTTTGACAGTTTCAGCGGTCGCGCTCTGAGTCGTGGACCTACCTACCTTTTATTGTACCATATCTGCAGCACTTTCGAGATATATAAAAGCAAAAACATTCATGCATTATTCTAAAAAACGTGGCAAACAAACGGACGCACAATTTGTAACGAAAGGAAAAAATAAACAATAAGATATACTTCAAAATAAAATGAGTAAAAGACTACGAGAATTCCAGTGTAAAAACGACCCAGATATTTTCTGCTACGTGTGCGGTGAATTTACTTTCGAAAAGAAACGAGTCAATTTTACGAATTTACTGCAAATGTCATATCTTCATTATTTTGGTATTGCGGCTGAGAACATTGGTGAATCATAGACGCCAAGTATTTTGTGTCAATCGTGCAAATTAATATTGTCTGAATGGAGCTCGGGTAAAAAACGATACATGAAATTCGATGTTCCGATGATCTGTAGACAAGAGTTTTGCCACCTAAACGATTGCTATTTTTGTCTGGTCAAAGTGACTGGGGTTGGAAAACACAAACGAGTGATATACGCCACTGTGCCGACTGTTTCATTGCCAGTATCTCATTCTGACGATGTTCCATATCCTACTTGTCCCGATTCAACGCATGAAAACAATCGAAAATCCGTAGATTCAGTGGAGTCGGAAGGAACTACAGGTGGTAATACTATTACTACTGAAAGCACAACTCACCTTTCATCGCAAGCGCAGCTGAATGATTGGATAAGAGATTTGGAACTGTCAAAGGACAGGACAACAATTCAACTTTTTGAGACCCGATGTTAAGGTGACATACTACAGAAATCGTGAAAAACCGTTTGCTATACACTTTACTAAGAATGACAATATCTGCTATTGCGTAGACATTCCTGGCTTATTTAATACCTTCGGTCGGTCGGACATTCCCAAAGAGTGGCGTTTGTTTATTGATGGCAGCAAAGTGAGCTTGAAGGTCGTATTACTTCATATAGGAAACAACAAGCCATCGATTCCGATCGCACATGCAGTCAACAAAAAGGAAACGTACGAAACGGCGAAGCTATTGACATGTATTAAATATGAACAACACGACTGGAAAATATGTTCTGATCTCAAAGTCAGTGGTATGCTTTGTGGTTTACAGAGTGACTACACAAAGTACTGCTGTTTTCTCTGCAAGTGGGATAGTCGAGCACGTGAACACCACCATTACAAAAAGGACTGGCCAGAAAGAATTGAGTCGAAAGTTGGAGAGAGCAACGTCAAAAACGTTCCACTCGTCAAAAAGGAAAACATAATCCTCCCACCGTTACACATCAAACTTGGACTTATGAAAAACTTTGTCAAGGCGTTAGATAAAGAAAGCGAAGCATTCACATATTTGAAAACGATTTTTCCAAATCTTTCTGATGCCAAGAAAGAATGTGTCTTCGTTGGACCGCAAATAAAGAAGGTGTTAAACTATCTTCAATTCGCAGAACTATTATCACCAGTTGAGGCAGCGGCGTGGGATTCTTTTAGGATGACTGTTTCTAGCTTCCTCGGGAACAATAAAAGTGAATCTTACGAGAAAATAGTCAACGAGTTGGTCTCTGAAAATTCACTTTCTGCACTCCCATTTGAACTTTTTTCCGTAGAATCTCGGTGACGAGAGCGACGAACATGGGGAAAGATTCCACCAACAGATGAAAGCAATTGAGAATCGGTACCAAGGATTTTGGGACGAAGGAATGATGGGCGACTATTGTTGGTTTCTCATCAGAGAAACCGATCCCGAATTAAATAAACAACAAAACAAGAATTCCAATCATTTTGAGTTTCTGAATGATAAATAAAAATTATTTACAATGTAAATAACAATATAAATATTTTAAGGGAACAATAAAAATTATTAATAATAATTATATACAATTTAAATAATGTAAAAATAATGTAAATTTCCGATAAACTTTGGCGGCCAATTTGAGCGGCGATGTCTCCTCTAGACAATAAACTGGAGGGGTCTCTTCAAGACCTTAAAAATGGAATGTGCGTAGGGTTTGGGTCCCAACCACATTATAACTTCCCAATGAAAACAAAATCAGCCTCGGATATGAATCCCCACTACGTTGACGACCACCGCAAACGAAAAACGGATAATGATTTACGGATATGCACCTGGAATGTCCGGACCCTTTATAGGGAAGGTGCCACTGTCCAACTGGCGGAAGCCCTCGAAAAAATTAAGGCTGACATCACCGCCATCCAGGAGATGCGATGGAAAGGACAAGGCTGCTCTAAGAGAGCAGACTGCGATATCTACTACAGCTGCCATGCGGAGAAGCGCGAATTTGGATGCGGATTCGTCGTAAGTCGGAAACTACGCCATCTTGTTTCCCGGTTCACACCTGTGAACGAAAGGCTGGCGACAATCCGCATCAAGGCGAAATTCTTCCACATCAGCCTTATTTGCGCACATGCCCCGACGGAGGAAAAGGACGATGCTGTCAAGGACACCTTCTACGCGAGCCTAGAGGACGTGTATGATCGCTGCCCGGCCCACGACGTAAAAATAGTTCTCGGCGATTTTAATGCGAAGGTCGGAAAAGAAGGCATCTTTGGCTCCACTGTCGGTCAGTTCAGTCTCCACGAGACCACTTCGAATAACGGTCTAAGACTGATAGACTTCGCCGCGGCGCGAAACATGGTAGTAAGTAGCACCAGATTCCAACACCTCGATATCCAAAAGGCAACCTGGCTGTCCCCGGATCAAAAAACGCGAAACCAAATTGATCATGTTGTGATCGACGGAAGGCACGCTTCAAGTGTACTGGATGTGCGCACATTTCGGGGGGTCAATATTGACTCCGACCATTATATTGTAGCAGCCAAGATCCGCATGCGATTGTGCAATGCGAAGAATGTACGCACAGGTGTGCAACGAAAGCTTGATGTCGATAAGCTGCTATCACAACGGACCGCCGAGGCCTACTCCGCTCAACTCTCGGTTAAGC
The DNA here is from genome assembly GCA_958299015.1 of Tetanocera ferruginea. Classification (NCBI taxonomy): domain Eukaryota; kingdom Metazoa; phylum Arthropoda; class Insecta; order Diptera; family Sciomyzidae; genus Tetanocera; species Tetanocera ferruginea. The sequence continues at coordinate 66,158,950 of OY282641.1, forward strand.
TCAACCAACCTTACTCTTGCCTCGACGACGCTGGCGGACTTTGGGCGCATATATCCCACTCCATGCGCACTGCTGCTGAAAAAGTCATTGGTTTTCGGCGCCCGCAACCTCGCAACCAATGGTAATGGACCAGGAGTGTCGCGACGCGACAGCAGCAAAATACGCCGCATATAAAAAGACGCTGCAGTCAGCTGCAACGCGAGCCATGCACGAAAACTATCGCGATAAGAGGAAGGAAGAGAGATGCCTTTTCAGACGCAAAAAAAGAGAGCAGGAAAAGCCTGAGCGAGAAAAAATTGAGGTGTACCAGGGCAGGAAGGATGCTCGAAAATTCTACCAGCAGGTTAAGCGTCTAACCCAAGGTTTCAAGCCCGGAGCATCCACTTGTAGAGATGAGAATGGTGATCTGGTAACAGATACGCAGTGCGCATTGAGATTATGGAGACAGCATTTTTCCAATCTGCTTGCAGGCGACGATACCAACAATTCCGCCCTTGGAGAATGCAGTCTGACACCACCAATCGACGATGATGGAGTGGAAATTCCACCACCTAGCCATGACGAGGTTAAAGTTGCTATCCAGCGACTCAAAAACAACAAAGCCGCAGGTGCTGACGGCCTGGCTGCTGAATTGTTTAAAACCGGCGGCGGTGAATTGATAAGGTGCATGCATCAACTCATCAGCAAAATATGGCTAGCGGAAAGCATGCCCGACGATTGGAATCTCAGTGTGCTTTGTCCTATACTTAAGAAAGGAGACCCGACAATCTGCGCCAACTACAGAGGTATCAGTCTTATATCCATCGCATATAAGGTTCTTTCGAGCGTATTGTGTGAAAGATTGAAGCCGCATACCAAAACACTGATTGGACCTTATCAGTGTGGCTTTCGTCCTGGCAAGTCCACCATAGACCAGATTTTTACACTACGCCAAATCCTGGAAAAAACCTACGAAAACCAAATCGACACCCATCATCTCTTTGTTGATTACAAAGCTGCGTTCGATAGCCCGATTCGGGATTGCCTGTACGCAACAATGTCTGAGTTCGGTATACCTGCAAAGTTGATTAGGCTCTGCAAGATGACGTTGAGCAATACATGCAGCTCCGTCAAGGTAGGAAATGACCTCTCCGAAACCTTTAATACCGAACGAGGTTTCAGACAAGGCGACCCGCTATCATGCGATCTCTTCAATTTCATCATGGAGGGGATCCTACGAAAGGCAGGTGTACATCGAAATGGCACCATTTTCTACAAAGGTGTCCAGCTCCTTGCGTATGCTGACGATATCGATATTATCGGCAGAACCAAGAGAGATGTAACCGCTGCTTTCGCCGCTATCGAAAAGGAATCAGCCAAAGTGGGTTTGACGGTGAACGAGGGCAAAACAAAGTATATGCTGTCTGCAAATAGGGAAGTGCGGCGTCTAGGCTCCCATGTTACAGCAGGCAAATATAACTTTGAAGTTGTCAAGGAGTTTACATACCTTGGCACCGCCGTAAACAGCAACAACAATGTCAGCCTGGAGATAAAGCGAAGAACAACAATTGCTAATAGGTGCTACTACGGGCTAAGTAAGCAATTAGGTTCCAGAGCCCTCTCTCGATCGACAAAACTAACACTCTACAAGACGCTCATCATACCTGTGCTTCTCTATGGCGCTGAAGAATGGGTGGTATCGCAAGCAGATGCAGCCGCTCTTGGGGTGTTCGAGAGGAAAGTTCTTCGCAAAATCTTTGGTCCTGTTCGAGTTGGCGACGACTATCGCATTCGAATGAACCACGAACTGTACGAGCTCTACGACGACATTGACATAGTCCAGCGTATAACAATTCAGCGACTACGTTGGCTGGGTCATGTCTTTCGTATGGATGAAGAAGCTCCAGCGAAAAAGGTGTTTGAGGCGAAAGCCGAGGGTCGACGTCGAAGAGAAAGGCCATGCCTCCGATGGATTGACCAGGCCGAGGAAGCCCTTACCGCGCTTGGTGAAAGAGATTGGAGACGGCGCGCGCGAAGCAGAGACGCCTGGCGAGACCTGATGAAGTCGGCCGTAACCCGTCAACGGGTTGTCATGGCCACCTTAGTAAGTAAGTAAAAATAATGTAAATTAATAAAAGAACAATAAAAATGAAGTAATATGATTTTATTACAACAACCTTTAGTTCTCATTTTTTTTTATGGCAATAAAATAAGTCCAAATGCATAAATTGCTAATCACACAATTTGGGTGATTTCGTTCCATTAAACACAACTTTTTCATTTCTCAATAGATTTTCTTCAACAATAGCTTATTTTTTTTGGAAAAATAAAGGCTTTTAGTAACAAATATCAAAAGAAGCAAATTATTTTGATTACTTAACGAAATTTGCAACTATTTTGTCTTTTTTTGGAAATTTTTCTGAAAAATGAAAAAAATCCCCGAAATTTGAATTTATTCCGCCAAAACTAACAGCTCAACCAAAAAATGATGTTTGCATTGTTTGTAAGAAATTTTATAAGCTTTTATTTGATATATCATTTGTTTGATTACTGTTGTTGGTTCTGGAGATATATGCAATTAAGTGGAACCAATTTTTTTTTTTTCGTTGAAAACCCTACAGTGGGCAATATCTCGAAAACGGAGTGACAGAAAAACAAAAAAAATTTTTTTTCGGAATTAGCGACCGATTTTACATGAGAAAAGGATAGTGGCATTCAAAGTACAAACAACTTTTCGTTATTTGTAAATCAGTGTTATTGAGGTCTTCTTTCCATTGATATATCGTTTGGTGCGGTTTAACCAAAACTAAGTGCCACAATTATATAAAATGTGAGAAATCGATATTCAAAAGCTTCCTTCAGCTCAACTTTTATTTAATTGCCATAATTACTGTTTGATTTTGGCAAATATTAGTGGGTACATATGAGTTTTTATGTTATTAAAAAAATATTAGTGGGTACATCCTTGCGTATGCTGATGATATCGATATCATCGGCAGAGCCAAGAGAGATGTAACCGCTGCTTTCGCCGCTATCGAAAAGGAATCAGCCAAAGTGGGTTTGACGGTGAACGAGGGCAAAACAAAGTATATGCTGTCTTCAAATATGGAAGTGCGGCGTCTAGGCTCCCATGTTACAGCAGGCAAATATAACTTTGAAGTTTTCAAGGAGTTTACATACCTTGGCACCGCCATAAACAGCAACAACAATGTCAGCCTGGAGATAAAGCGAAGAACAACAATTGCTAATAGGTGCTACTACGGGCTAAGTAAGCAATTAGGTTCCAGAGCCCTCTCTCGATCGACAAAACTAACACTCTACAAGACGCTCATCATACCTGTGCTTCTCTATGGCGCTGAGGCATGGGTGGTATCGCAAACAGATGCAGCCGCTCTTGGGGTGTTCGAGAGGAAAGTTCTTCGCAAAATCTTTGGTCCTGTTCGAGTTGGCGACGTCTATCGCATTCGAATGAACCACGAACTGTACGAGCTCTACGACGACATTGACATAGTCCAGCGTATAACAATTCAGCGACTACGTTGGCTGGGTCATGTCTTTCGTATGGATGAAAATGCTCCAGCGAAAAAGGTGTTTGAAGCGAAAGCCGAGTGTCGACGACGAAGAGGAAGACCATGTCTCCGATGGATTGACCAGGCCGAGGAAGCCCTTACCGCGCTTGGTGAAAGAGATTGGAGACGGCGCGCGCGAAGCAGAGACGCCTGGCGAGAACTGATTAAGTCGGCCGTAACCCGTCAACGGGTTGTCATGGCCACCTAAGTAAGTAAGTATATGAGTTTTTAGGTACGCAAATCGATTTCTTTTAACCAGTTTTTAGCTAAATGTGCGCCATATAGCGCTCCAGTACAAAATTCATGATTTTCGAATATATATATTTTTTAACACTTATAAAAAACGCATTTTTCATAGTACTCAGTTTTGATTAAACACCACCATACGATACACCAAAAGAAAGAAGAGCTCAGTACTTTTCCAATAATCTTAAATGCATTTGAATATCAAGAAAAATAAGTTTTTGATAGGTGTTTAAAAAAAATATTTTCTAGTTTTTAAGAGTACTTATTACTTTTGAGTCGGTGTTCGACTCACTTTTTTTTCTCCATACAAAATCGATCCGGCTTAATGTGCAGTCTGAAGGAATAAAATATGACTAATTTAGAAGATTATGCATCAACCAGAATCGATTTGAAATATACATTTGGGGTTTTCACTCATTTCATAAAACGTGTGATTGCTTTTCATGTGACTCACTTTGATTGAATACTATTTTGCTTGGTACTACAATAATTTTTGGGGGGGGTTTAAACCCCGAAACCCCCCTTTGGTTGCGCTAATACTCTCCACTACAATTGGTTACCATCATGGACAAGTATATGCGAAGAACTATTTCAGTACATATTTACAAAAGTTGAGTGAATATTGTTCTCCATTATTATGCTTTGCAAGCTCGGCGAGTTGAGCCAGTTTATTACCAAGAGTCGATTCTACATCTTCTGAGCAACAATCACCAAGATTTTCGCTTTTGCGTTTAACTCTTCAGTTGTAATCGTTTGAAGATCATTAAAAAATCCGAACCTTTCGCAAACTTCAACTTCATATACTGTGATTCTTTTTGATAAAGACGTGGTCAGCGAGTCCTCAACTGGAAGAAAAGCTTCAATGTGGAATTTATCTCTTGGTGACAGCGGGACACAAGACTTTTTTGTTCCCGATGGCGGTGGAAATTAAAATCCACAAGAATTAAGAATTATCAAAATTTCTTTTTTGACAATTAAAATTAAGTAACTATATTAAAATATAAGACTCTTTATATACCTCCTTAGTCGTTGCGTAAATTCACGAAACAACGATTTGCGCACTTTTAAATTCGAACAACGACTGATGCGTGAACAACGACCAGATAATGTGATGCAATTTCTTTTGAATTCGCTCTGTATTATTTCCCGCTATGCTGTCAGTCTCTAAGCGCAAATGCAACAAACACTTGTGATACTTTCTGTTGTTTACTCAGAAAATAAGATGGTAATTCAAAACAATATTTTCTCCATTTTGATAAAAAAGACAACTTTTCTTGAATCCTCCTCAAATTTTCTTATCAGATTCATTATATATTAAGATATATTATTTTAAAATAAACCTTATTTTTTTCCGAATTTTGATAAACAAGAAATGTTTATAAATAACTCAACGAAGATTATCTGTAAGATCTAGAAATTGTTCTCTTAATAATAGAAAAAAATGTCCTTACGTGTTCGTATGCAAGTATGCAACATAATATGAGCAAGCTGAGCTGGTTTTATTACGACATATAAAGTACAAAATACATCAAGGATCCACACAATAATTGAGGTTTCTTTCTATAATAATTCTATTGAGTTCTCGATTCGACATTAGTTTTTTTTTAAATTGTTTTCCCATTTCTAACACGGATGGTGTTAGAAAGGATATTCAAGTGGATACCAAGTGGTGGGGGCCTGAGGACAGTGGCCTCTCTGGCCTCCAGGTTAATCCGGCCCTGTGTGTGCCGAATATCTGACGAATGAAAACAAAAAACAGGAAATAAAATTTGAATTATTCCGATTTGCATTTTATGTCATTTTCTCTTATATATAAAATTGAATGTTTGTCTTTTTGTTTGTCTGTGTTCCGTATAGGCTCGCGCACCGTTCATCCGATTGAGCTGAAATTTGGACACCGAGTACGTTTCATAAAGAAGAAATGATAGGGTGCGGAAAAATATGAAAAAAAGTGGACGGAAGTCTGTGGCCGTGGCACTTCATAATAAATAAATCCTAAACGCCTAGACCGATTTTAATGAAATTTGGTATGAAGGTTCAACTGCACCCAAGATAAAACACAGGCTATAAAAGCAATGCGCCGAAGGCATTCGAAGTCAAGGACCAAAGACTTACGAAAAAAAAAAAGTTTAACGAAAACGAGCAGAAGCTATATAAAGATGAACAAATATCAACCGAGCAGTACCGACCAAAACCGATGTTGAACGAAGGCAATACAAAAATTGAATCGATCCCAAAAGGATTCGAAGCATCCTTTTGGGATCGAAGGAAGAAAAACCTAAAAAAACGATAATTTAAAAAATTAAATTCATAATTTAAAAAGTGTTAAAATGAGAGCAGTTTTAAAAATCTCATTTTTTCTGTGCTCGAGGAACAATCCCGAGCAACACCGGGTAACAACAGCTAGTTTTAAATAAAAAAAAGTTTTTGATTTTTTCAATTGGAATTATTTTTTTCTTGCTTTCTCATAGCTTTGAGATTTTATATTAGTTGTCAACTTCGTTTTGACATTAACGGCATTACGCTCTCTTCTAGCGAGTTTACATTTAGTTCATTGTATCATGTTTTCAAACATATCTCGTCGTACCTACTATGGTTTCCGTTTTAATATAAAGGTATTTTATAAATACGTATTTGGAACTAAAAATTGTTATTTGCACAATTTAAAATCGAATATGAAACCATAGCTGATTTATAATTCATCATAGAGAAAATATATATTTTACGATTTTTCTTTTATTAAAACCGGGACCGTCATTTTTGACGGGAAAGAACTAGTAGATATATATTTGTAATAAGTTCTTTTTTAATTGATTCCTAGTGCCACGCTACCCCAAAAGGAACCGTAGCTTATCACAAAGAAATCCAACCGAAATGAATACAAATATTAATAACCATTCTTCTTCTCATCCAACAATATCACCTCATAACCTAATTCCACCAATATCAAACTCAACAGATTTACCCACACCACCAACTTATCACAATAATATTATGTCAACATAAACATCACAATTTATTGGCACAACTCGAATTAAGTTACCTCAATTTGGGGATTCATGCCCTGAATCGTGGTTTGCCTAATGTGAAGTTCTTATTTCACTTCACAACCTTTCAGATGACACACACAAATTTAAAAACATAATAACTGCGCTTTCTCAAGACATTTTCACAAAAGTATTAGATATTATTCAAAATCCACCCACAGACAATAAATACATTTATTTAAAATCAAAACTTCTTGAAATATGTTCTCTTTTTTTTTATGCAATAACAATAGAGTTCAGTTACTACAGCTTTTTCGCACATTCCCAGCATAAATCTATTTGAAGCCACAATCCAGAAATCATTAAAATGTTCCAATGCCATGAATTTAAGTTGCTCAAAACAGGTAAATGTGCGAAAAATTTACCAACCACAGAATGGATTGGGCTCAGGGACAACACAGGACATAACAACTAACCATGCATACATAAATACAGATCTGATAACACAATAGTTTTCAATCTACTTTTGAGTTGACCTTTCGACAGACAAACATCAAAAAATGTACATTTGTTAACAGAGGCACTCATGCGGTTTAAAAGTGCAGTAATTTGTGCTACTAAATGGTAGATAAATTAAGTTGTTAGAATTTCTACTACTTCTACGGTTAGAGTTAAAGTTAATAAGAGAAAGAAATTTCGGACAATCGAATACACCGGTTATAAGTTGGTGTAAAAAGACGATATCTGCTTCCTTCGCTCTTTGAAAGATTGCATTTTTAATAGTTTTAAACGATCCTCGTAAGGAGGAGGTTCAAAAAGACAATCCCACCTAAGCCCATAAGAGCGAACCGAACAAAACGTTTTTGGATCCTCTATTCGTTCAACATGCACACTAAAACTAGGTGACCAAAATTGACTTGCGTACTCCAAGTGAGGGCGCACTATTGTATAATACATTGTTGTAGTTGTTATCATACTATTGAATTCTTTGGCCCAGCGTTTTATAAATCCACAATATGATTGTTGAACGATAGCTTAGAGTCCATGCATATACCAAGGTCTTTGACGGCACTAACACAACTTAAAGTGGTATTTTTGATCTTATAATCAAAAATTAAATTATTCCTTTTTCGCGAAAAAGTCATAGTTTGGCATTTATATGGATTAAGAAACATATTATTTTTAGAACACCAAACTCAAAGGATTTGATAAGATCGCTCTATCAAATACGATTTAATCCAGCTCTTAGTGCAGACTCTAAATTAGAAATATTACTTTCCAATACTCAGATGGGGGATGGCAAACCATCCGATTTCTACCGTGATTTATTACGTTATAAAAGTTCAGCCTCAGTTTTGATTTATTTTATATACTTTGGTTGAAGAAATTACCTCAACAGATACAAATTCATTTAAATTCATCAACCCTTACGACCATTAATGATAAATTAAATTTAACAGATAAGATTTATGAAATGATAAAAAACGATTCAATTTCTTCAGTTAATGAATTTTCAAATCACTCTCCTATTGACAAACTTTTCAAAATTTGGTTGATTTTACTTCATCTTTGTGTCAGAGTATTCCAAAATTATCTCTCAAAACACAGAATGACAATACACGATCTAGACCAAGAAAAAGATCGTAATCAGGAGATAGAAAAACATCATCAAATACAAGACAAAAATTGTCAAAAAACTTTTCTAATTCTCCTTATACTTTTTGTTGGTGTCATTCTTCATTCTGTGATAACGCCACGAAATGTTTGAAACCTTGTTAATTTTATAAAATCGATAATAAATATAGCTCCTCAAATTTAATAAATCTCGGAATAAAGAAGAATCAGTGCATCATTGGGATTGAAGGTATTAGTCAATCACAGAGCCGCTTCGCTGAAATGGTCTACTTGCAGCTGCGATCAAGAACGATAGACTTCAGCAAGAGAATTGAAGTTCACATTTTACCAGAGATTGTTTCCAAGCAACCATCAAGCAGCATAAACATATGCAATTGGAACATTCCAAGCAACCTGCATTAGCTGACCCCAAGAGAGCATTAATACAATGGGGCTCACATGGAATCCAAAAATGATAATTTCAAGTTAAAAATCCTGGGAACCATTGAGCAGAGGATATCAAAACCCACCGCTTTGGCAGATATATCGCGCATCTTTGATCCTCTTGGCTTCAGTGCTCCAGTAACAACCACGGCAAAGATATTTCTACAGCAGCTGTGGAAACTCAAAATTTTCTGGGATGCCGCAATTCCACAAGATCTTCATACAACTTGGTAAAGATTCAAAACTGATTTCGGATTATTGCAAGACATCAGCATCCCTCGTCATATCTTTGGCCATAAGGAAGCAAACAATCCTCAAGTGCACATATTTGCTGACGTCTCAGAGAGGGCGTATGGAGCAGTCCCATACATGCAGACAACAGATGCTCATCACACAAAAATCGTACGTTTTATATGTGCAAAATCACGAGTAGCGCCAACCAAACAAATAACACTACCACGACTGGAATTATGTGCTGCTAAGTTAGCCGTAGAGCTTATGCAGAAACTTCAAGAGAGCCAAATCATAAAAGAATCTGTTGTACACTTTTGGTCCGACTCCACTACAATGTTGGGATGTCGCCAACAGGATTTCAGTCATTCAGCAGCTTACATCTCCACAACAATGGCGACACGTGCGATCTGAAGATAATCCTGCTGATCTTATATCAAGAGGTCTGACACCAAGCAAAATGATTAACAATAATTTCTGGTTGTACGGTCCTCTTTTTCTTCATGGAGCGGTAACAAGTTGGTCTCTTCAACCACCACGAGAAGAATGTCTTCTAGAGCTCAGGCTAAAACCAGTGGTTGCCACATCAGCAACAACCACAAACCGCAGTAAAATGGTTAGGAGACATCAATCAGATATATTCTTTCCGTCATTTGAAAAGGATAATGGCCTATGTGCTACGCTTCATAAGCCATACTCGACACCAGTCGACTAAAGCAACAGCAACAATATTATCTGATGATGAAATGGAAGAAAAGCTGACATATATTGTTAAGACCATGCAACGGGAAGAGTTTGCTAACGATATTCAACAGTTAACTCGCTATTCCAGTGTAAGCAACAACAGCTCAATCAACTCTCTAACACCTTTCCTAGATGATAAGGGCATGTTAAGAGTGGGGGACATTTGGAGTCATCAAATTTAAGTTATGTTGACAGACATCCGATGCTTCTACCATACAACAACATAACAACGAAACTATTATTAAACGATTTGCACAAGGAACACCTATGTTGGTCCTCAAACACTGATGTCTATTACGAGACAAAGATTTTGGTCTCTCAAATTTAAAACTTTAGCACGTTCCGTTACTCAACACTGTGTTTAATGCAATAGAGGGAAACCAAAGCTATTGCAACAATTTGGACACACTTCAAAATTCGAGGAAAACCACCGCGAAAGGCATATGTAGCCGTATTCTGCTACTTCGGCACAAAGGCAGTTCATATTGAACTGGTTAGCGATCTAACAACTGAGGCTTTCATAGGAGCACTCAGACGTTTTATGGCTCGTCGTGGGCATTGCACAACGCTCTACTGCGATAATGCTACGAACTTCGTTGGAGCCAGAAACCAACTGCAAGAGCTGCAATCGATTATCCACGATGGCAACTCCCAACGAAAAATAAAAACTGAATGCAACACAAAGGGAATCAACTTTGAACTCATCCCACCACGTGCACCACACTGCGGTAGCCCCTGGGAAGCAGCGGGGAAATCAGACAAGATTTTATTACAAAAAAACCTTGGCACCCGCATCACTAACCTATGAAGATTTGGGGAAAGTAACCTATGAAAGACGTTCTTGCCAAAGCAGAGGCCATAATGAATTCAAGACCAATTACACCAATTTCAACGAATCCAAATGACTTTCAAGCACTCACTCCTGGACACTTTCTCATAGGGGAGCCGTTGACCTCAACAATTGAATGCTCAACCAAACAACGCCAAAATCCCACTAGATGAAATTTGGTAATGCAACTCACGGCAGAATTTTGGAGGAGATGGTCCAATGAGTATCTTTACAACTAACAACATTGATACAAATGGCATTATGAATCATGAAACGTCAAACCAGGTACAATGGTGATAATTAAATATGACAACTTGCCCCCATTGAAATGGCCTCTAGGTAGAATTTCAAAGGTGATACGAGGTCACGACGGTCTAGTTAGAGTCATCGACGTGCGCACAGCAACTGGCATATCAAGGAGAGCAATCCACAAGCTAGCACCACTTCCAGTTGGTGAAGAAGATACAGACGACATGGAGGACGCAACAGCTTCATCTAGAACGCCCCCGGATTCGACCAAAAACAAACCTGCAGCACTATCCAAAAGAATGCGACTGCCACAATTGGCTTTCAATAACATAGTACTAATAACCTTGTTTATACTACTAGTAATACTGGGTAGTCCGATTGAGGTTAAGAAAAGTGCCGGCACTGTAACGAACCGACAGCGACTTAAAGTATTTTAACGGAGCTCACTCTGCTTTCTCGCTTCCAGCCATGCTCAGGTAAAATGGGGTGGGCCTTGCTCCATGTTATACGGTTTGGGTCGGGTACATAAAATTTATTTTATGCAGAGAATTTAACAAAAACTATTCTACAAATAAAAAAAAAGCGAATGAATGATGAATTGATACCTATCTGCGGCTATAAGAAACTCTTGAAGAGAAAATAAAAGGGAACCCAAGATGTAATTAGTCCCTGTGCTATACCCTCCCATCTTGCTAAAATATGAAACATTTTCTTTTAGCCCTAAATATAATGGATAGCTACTATCTACCTTGCCTTAAGTTAAGTGAACACTAAGAAAAATTAGTCCATGGTACAAAATTTATTTTTTTATTTTCATTTAATTTTTAGATAATTATGATATTCGACAAAATCAAAAGAAAAAATATTATAAATTCATGTTTCTTTCTACTGCTATCGTCGTTCATAAACAAGCAATTTTCTTTTATAAGTTATGTTTTAATATTCAGATGCGAAAATCATTGTTTTGTTTGTTCGTTTTTAATTAGGCATATTTATATTAAATTATATATAAGGTATTAGATTATGTTCTTATTTTTAAATTATTTTATCATATTAAAATCTAGGTGTTTTAATTGCCAAAATAAAAAAAATTAAATTTCAAACTTCATCGTTTCGGTTAAGTAAATTCAAAAGCAAAAAAAAATGTTTAACTTAAATAATCAGAAATAAAAATTAATCTAATAATAGATAACATTTTATACCCACTTATATAAAAAGTAAGTTTTAGAAGAGCAAAAAAATGTATGTTAGTTTATACTAATAAAGCCAAATAATGAATTTTAATTTCGAGAAACTTAAGAAAAGTATAAAAAAAAAAAGTTGGCATCTCTTCAAATCTGAAGTTTAACTTTTGTGTAAAATTTCAATATTTTTGTTTTGATCAATAATTTCTCTCAATTCATTTTTCATGAATGCTTAATAAAAACAAACGTGAAATATTTAGACGTCAAATATTGTTACATGTGTACATACATTTATACTTAATATCTTTTTGTAAGTCGAGAGCGACTTTTCAACGCTCTCAACATTGTTGTGAATAAAAACATGTCACTTTATCTGTATGTAAGTTTGTAACAATAATACCAAAATAATTTTGACGTTAGGTTTAATTTATATGTATGTATGTAAGTTTACAAGAAAACTAAACAAAATGCATAAGGCCCTAGACATAGAAATTTTACATTTTGTGTAATTTTCTTGAAAAATAAAAATTTGACTAATGAACTAAATAATAATAAGAAATTGGTCAAAATGACTTACATTTTATCTCCCACGACGTCAGCAGGCCTGATGACTCGAAGTTGATGTTGGCTGGACATAACTATATTAAATTTTAAATATATGATTTAATGTTTCAAAGCTTATTTTTTTTTCTAAGCTTTGCTCATTTTGTTTACACTTTTCTTTTTGTTTCTTTTTTTTAGTTTGTTTTCTTTTTAGATTATTTAACCAAATTTAAAGATATTTTATTTTTGTTTTGTTTTTGTTTTTTTTTTTTTTTGTTTCTATTATCAATCTGCTAATCCTGGTCCGAGGCATTCGCTACGGGAGCGTTGGCGACGAGTGCATGTTAAGCTGTTGCCAATGGTCTAGTCTGGATGTATTTTGGCCATTAACAAAATAGACTTGTTGTCCGTCCAAGGGACTGCGAGGCACTTAGTGGTTGACAAAAAACTACTATTCTTCTGGACTAGCCAGAAGACTATGAAACTATGCTCATGGCTATTCTATTGAATCGGTTCGGCAGCACGAAGAATTCAATGGTGGTTATGAGGATTGGTATCGCAAACGGTCTCTGGACGAGCAAGGCATCCACGACGGGAGCTTCGTCAATTGATAGAAGAGCGATTGGCTCTGAAAATTGTATTTAAGGATTACTAAATACGGTCGGATTTTTGTGGTTTTTTATTTAGGATACTTTACCTTTTATGCGATTTTGCACAATTATGTCTAAAATATACAAAAAAAGAATTGCATATGCCGCTAAGCAATTATTAAGCGCGTTAACCGATTTACATGCAACGAACGAGAATGCAATAAAGATTTTGAGCAGATGCTTAAGATTTATCAGGCTCAATATTAAATTAACTTTGATTTAAAGCCATGTGGCGAAAATTAAGGTATTGAAAATTAGTTCTGACCAACGTGTTCGAGATCCCAAAAAGAAAAGGTTGAAATTGCGGATGTTGAAATTGACGTAGGTCTTTTGCAGAGAGACATGCTACTTTTCTTGACGTTTTGCTTGTTTCTGACGTTTACTTTTGTAGACTTGTGAAATTATATGTGTTATAAAAACATAAGTGTTTTACAGAGTTGCCAATGATTATTCGTTACTTAAATAAAAAAATAAGATTTATTTGGGTATTTTTATGAGATTGGATAACAATTATTTTTACTATGATTATTATAATTCTTGCTATGGTTTATTATATTATTATTATGCTTATGATAATTATTATAATGATTATTATGTATTTTGTAATTTTTAAACTTATTATTATTATTGGTATTATTATTATCTCTGTTGTTATGATAACTTTATTTATTATTATTTTTATTATTATGAGTATAATTATTATTATGAATATAAAAAAAATCAAACTATAAAAAGAAAATCCCTTTAATCCTCACAAAACGGGTTTTGTTTGACCGGATGGTAAAGATAAAAGCCGAAAAAGGATTACTGTTTATGAAAGTAACATTTTGAACTACCATAGGTCTTTAACATGATATGTAGCCAAAGTTTTTCCGACAAGATCTTCTAAAACATAGTTACAATTCCCAACTTTTTCTTTTACGCGTACTTTTACTCCAGTAGGAGCTAGTTTAGCATTGAAATGTGCGGCTTGATCACTTTGAGCAAAATTTCTTCGGGTAACTATTTGACCAATTTCAAATGTTCTATTTCTGGATCGAAGATTGTAGGTTTGGCTGTTTTTATTGTGAGCTTTATCCAGATATCTTTTAATAGAAGCTCTAATCATTGGAAAACAATCCTCTCTTTTAGTTTTGGCAGTCGGTTCGGATAATAAATTTAGATTTCTGAGCAGGTTATAGTCCTGTCCATGCGTAAGCATATTTTGTCCAAAAATGACATAATAAGGAGATAAGCCTAAGGACTGGTGAATGCTATTTCTCAGCGAACAGTTTATGCTACTAAGATAGAAATCCCACTCACGTTGGTCTTTACGAATATATGATCTTACAGTTTCATTTATTGACCTATTCACCCTTTCAGCCGCATTTGATTGAGGTGAATAAACCGCCGTACAGGTGTGAGTTACACCATATTTATTTAAAAACACTTCAAACTCTCGACTCTTAAATTGGCTTCCATTATCGGTGACGACTGTTTCAGGAACGCCATAACAATCAAACAAGCTGTCTTTTAGATAATCAACAATCAATTTCGACGTAAATTTCTTTAAAGGTTTTAAAAAAGTAAATTTGGAAAAGTGATCAAGAATTATAAGTATGCCTATGTTTCCCTTTTTTGAGCGTGGAAATGGACCAATCAGGTCAATATACAACCGCTGAAACGGTCTCTCGGAAATAATCTGCTGTCCCATAGGTGGACGTAAGACTTGAGTAGGTGTTTTTGAGGTTCGACATAAATCACAATTTTTGACATATTCTCGCACTTGTGTAACCATTCCTGGCCAATATAATTTTCGACGCAATCTCTCAAGAGTTTTGCAATGCCGTCGTGTGAAGAAGATGGTTGATCGTGAGCAGCGTGAATGGTTTGGTTACGTAGCTCTTCCGGGACGTACAATTTCCATACGCAATCATCGGCATCTTCGTTACCACACGCAAACTCAGTACGATGGTAAATAAAATCGTCAATGACTTGAAAGTCCGGAATATTGTCAGAACGAAATTTTTCTTTTAACAAAATGTAAGCTTCAGAATTAAAAGCATTGGAACTTAAATCTATTTCAAGAAGTACTTCAAGCTCAATAATAGCGATTTCATCAGCAGAAAGTTCTACAAAAGATCGTGACAGCGCGTCAGCCACTACATTCTCACTACCTTTACGATGTTCAACCGTAAAATTAAAACCTTGTAACTTGATTGCCCACCTGGCCAATTTTCCAGTTAAATCTTTTTGTCGGAGTAACCACGAAGACTAGAATGATCAGTAACCACTTTAAATTCTTGACCCTCGATGTACATGCGAAACTTTTTTATTGCGAGTACAACGGCCAAGCACTCCAATTCAGTTACCGAATAATTTCGCTGCGCTATATTCAGTTTTTGGGACATATAAGCAATTGGTCTCTCATGCCCATTTTCATCAACTTGAGCAAGCAAAGCTCCGACACCAAATTGACTTACGTCGCATTGAACAATAAAGGCTTTGCTGTAGTCGGGATGAACAAGGAATGGCGCAGACGTGAGTTTCTGTTTTAAATCCTCAAACGCGGCTTGAGCTTGTGGATTCCAAGCGAATTTTTTTTCTTTTTTCAATAGTTCTGTCAGATGAAAAGTTGATTCTGAATATTCTGAAATGAATCGTCGATACCAACCCGTCATTCCTAAGAATTGTCGAAGCTGGCGAACAGTTTTTGGTACAGGGTAAGCCGTAATGGCTTTCACTTTTTCCGGATCAACTTGTAAAGTGCCATTGCCAACTATAAAACCCAGGAAGTTAACCTGACTTAAGCAAAAAGTGCTTTTCTTGACATTAATCGTTAAGCCAGCTTTTCTTAACTGTGAAGCAACTTCAGCCATATGACAAAGGTGTTCGTCGAAAGAAGACGATACAATCAGTAAATCGTCAAGATAGACGAAGACATTTGTTTTTAAATTATATGGAATCACCATATCCATTAGTCTACACATTGATTGCGGCGCGTTACACAACCCAAAAGGCATTCTTCTAAATTGATACAACGGCCTGTTTGGCACGGTAAAAGCAGTTTTTTTACGTGATTTTTTTTTCTAAATTGATCTGCCAGAAGGCATCTTTCAGATCAATTTTAGAAATGCAATGCACTGGTGGAAGTCTACTTATTAACCAATCGATGCTCGGTATTGGATATGCATCTTTGACCGTAACATCGTTGAGCTTTCGGGAATCAAGGCAAAATCTTACCTTGCCAGGTTTCACTACCAGAACTGTTGGAAGGGACCATGATGAGTTTTTAGATTCCTCAATTACCCCTAGCTCTAACATCCTATCGATTTCCTTGCACAACAACTTTTCCATGGCAGGAGAAATGGGATAGAATTTTTGCTTGATAGGCGTGGCATTTCCTGTATCAATGACATGTTCGAATAGAGTTGTTTTTCCTAGACCTTCTCTTTCAAAAGATGGAAATGAATCTATAATGGAATGAAGTTTACGTTGTTGCAATGGTGTCAAAGGAAGGGTAGCTGAATCTACTTCAACACTTGCAACTTCATCAGCTTGAAAGCTGTTTGATACGGAGATACCAAACATATTCCAAAAATCCATGCCACAAATAATATTTTGAGTTATCGAAGGAACAATCAGAAATTCAACTATGTTGATCTGACCATTATATTTGACCTCGACACTAAATTTGCCAGCAATAGTTTGCCTTTGCCCATCTGCAGTTAAAACATTACCACGAATTTTGGTATATTTATAATCAGAGTTTAGAATTTGATTCGCAAGGTCACCACCTATGACACTTTTGTTAGCTCCGCTGTCTAACAGGGACAGGTACTTTTTACTTAATATCTCAACTTCGGTAAAAGGACGAATATCGTTACTCTTATTCAAAATTGAAGATATAATGTGTTTACGCAAAAGCTTTTTATTTAAATAAAAATCACGTACACGACGAGTAGAACGTTTTATTGGTTTCGTATTTGTGTTTTGTTGAAAGATATTTGCTCTAAGCCGATTGTATTCTTCCATGCAAATATGAAAAGGCTTGATTGGGGACAATCTGGGTACGTAAAGCAGTTCATTTTTTAAAAGGTTTAAGTTTGGGTTTTGTAAAATTTTTGTTGGCACTATTTCCGAAGCGTTTGGATTGGAAACCCGTGATGTAATCGACGGACATCCGATCTCGAGTTTTCCGAAATCGAAGAACATTTTGGACATGTCGGCTTATAAGTGTTTAAAGCGCCACACCCGTAACAAAATATTCGACGAGGTACCTTAACACAATCGTGATATTTGTGACCAAGTTCTTCACAATTCCAACATTTTAGGTTGGATGTATCAGAATTTAAATTTGTTGCACTTAACTGAGCAACATTTGAAGAAAAATCATCATTTTCTTCCGCAAAAGCATCACTTTCATGCACTAGTTCTGAAATATTTCTTCTAGGTTGAAAGGATCGTGAAGATATAGTTGGCTGAAAGCTTCCAAAAAAGTTTTCATGCCTCTGACATTCTCGTCTCATCGTAGAAATGTCAGAAATTTGAACATGCAAAAGTTCATGTCTGAGATCAGGTTTTAGATTTCTAAGCATAGTCTCAACCAACTCTGTGTCTGCCATTGGAATTCTGAGCATATCTGACATATTTGAAATGACATCGAAATACTCATCAAAGGTTTCAGTTGTCTTCTGCTTACGCCTTCGAATATTTTCTTTTATATCATAATCAGTTAAATATTCTTTATACTTTCGTCTAAGCGCGTCACAAAGCTCAAACCAATCAAGATGGTCAACCTGACGATGATGTCGCCAATACCAGGCTTCAGCTTTACCGCTTAACAGCATGTGCACATATTGACACAAAATATTAAAATTTCCATTCAAGGATTGCGATGTCAGAGCATTTACTCTATAAATAAAGTCTTCCACTGAGATATCCTCTGGACATCCAGTAAATTTAATATGCCAGTTAGAAATCAAGCTTGAAATACGATCATTGGAAATCGAATTTTGGTTTGAATTCAAATTTTGGCTTGTACGAACAGTTTGAGGTGGACGAACACTTTGGCGACGAGTATCGTATGGAAGCTCTTGCGGCCAAATTGGTTCTTCCGCTTCACAAGGCTGTTGATTATTTCCTGCTATATTCATGTTACGAAAAAGAGCTTGTAGCTCGTGTGAAACTACAGACGTAATGTCTATACGGAACTCATTTAAAGATCCACGAATCATATCTTGCACTCTTTCCTCACTAACAGTATTTGAAAAATTTGTATCACCAGCTCTGTTCCGACGAGTGTTACGTGGTGTATGATTAACATTTCCAAGACCAGTGTTATCGGCTTGCAGGTTTGTATTTCTAAATGTTTGAGTATAAGATCGAGTGTTAGGACGGTTTCTAGGAACAGCACCACCTCTGATTCGAGTTGAATTTGGATTCAAGTTTGATTCGATTGAAGGAACTGAGCTAGCCGATTCGGTTTGACAATTAATCAAATCTGAAACCGAGCACACGCTTCGACAAACGGGACAGGAAGTATTAGCATTAAGCAACGTTTGAATGCAATTGCAGTGAAATTTATGCTTACACGGTGTTTCCACAGTGTCTTCACGTAATTGCAAAGATTCACTGCAAATTGAGCACTGTATGGCATTGCCTTCATCGCCAAGGACATCCAAATTATCATTACTATGCCTTACCGACATTTTTTTTTTTTTTTTTTTTTTTAAATTTAAGTTATAATTCAGCGATATAATATTCAAAATTCACGACAGTAAACGTAAGCGAAAAAATTAATCAAATTTAAAAAGAAATATATGTATAAATTCGTCACCCATTCTTAAGGACTTATAGGTGAATGTAGCTATCGGTAAAATTCTTCAGGTAAATCTTCACCCAAACAGACATCTATGTTACATTTAGCAAAAAAAAATATAATTAAATGCATGCAACCATCTTAGATAGTAGTAATTAACCGAAATAATCCGGTCAACAAAATCTCAAACCAATTAAGATATGTACTTATTATGTTGAATACTGCTTGACCGAACAGCGTTTGATATCAGCTATTTTAAATGCCAGTTACAAAATCACTTGCAAGATGAAACGAATATGTCAACAAAATTTTCTTTTTGTTACCAAGTCAAGAAATGACCAAGTCCTCAATCACAAAAATAATCACTGATGTTTCCACATGATAAGTTTTTGTGCTATTGCAATTTGAGTTAATAAAAAAAAATATTTTTGTTGTTGGTATTTTTTTGTTGTTGTTGGGGATACCAAGAGCTATTATTAAATGACTAATTCTAAGGGAACTCAAAGTAGTATTAAACACATTGGCTTGTACCACTCATATCGGTATAGCCAGTACCACTCGGAATGGCCCAACGTTGGGCGCCAAAAATTTATGTAACGAACCGACAGCGACTTAAAGTATTTTAACGGAGCTCACTCTGCACACTCGCTTCCAGCCATGCTCAGGTAAAATGGGGTGGGCCTTGCTCCATGTTATACGGTTTGGGTCGGGTACATAAAATTTATTTTATGCAGAGAATTTAACAAAAACTATTGTACAAATAAAAAAAAAGCGAATGAATGATGAATTGATACCTATCTGCGGCTATAAGAAACTCTTGAAGAGAAAACAAAAGGGAACCCAAGATGTAATTAGTCCCTGTTCTATACCCTCCCATCCTGCTAAAATATGAAACATTTTCTTTTAGCCCTAAATATAATGGATAGCTACTATCTACCTTGCCTTAAGTTAAGTGAACACTAAGAAAAATTAGTCCATAGTACAAAATTTATTTTTTTATTTTCATTTAATTTTTAGATAATTATGATATTCGACAAAATCAAAAGAAAAAATATTATAAATTCATGTTTCTTTCTACTGCTATCGTCGTTCATAAACAAGCAATTTTCTTTTATAAGTTATGTTTTAAGATTCAGATGCGAAAATCATTGTTTTGTTTGTTCGTTTTTAATTAGGCATATTGATAGATTAAATTATATATAAGTTATTAGATTATGTTCTTATTTTTAAATTATTTTATCATATTAAAATCTAGGTGTTTTAATCGCCAAAAACAAGCTAAAAAGTATCCGTTGGCTGCTGAAGTAGTGAAATGAAATATCTATGTCGATGATGTTTTGAGCGGCTGCGACCAAATAACTACTGCACTTGAAATGCAACGGCAATTACGAAAAATGTTGGGCTCTGCAGGATTCAATCTACGAAAGTGGTGCGCAAACCACCCAAAATTACTACAGGATATTCCACCTAAAGATCAAGAAGTTACTCTTGACTTCGACAATTCACGCAGTGAGAGCATTAATACAAAGGAGCTCACATGGAATCCAAAAATGATAATTTCAAGTTAAAAATCCTGGGAACCATTGAGCAGAGGATAACAAAACGCACCGCTTTGACAGATATATCGCGCATCTTTGATCCTCTTAGCTTCATTGCTCCAATAACAACCACGGCAAAGATAATTCTACAGCAGCTGTGGAAACTCAAAGTTGTCTGGGATGCCGCACTTCCACAAGATCTTCATACAACTTGGCTAAGATTCAAAACTGATTTCGAATTATTGCAAGACATCAGCATCCCTCGTCATATCTTTGGCCGTAAGGAAGCAAACAATCCTCAAGTGCACACATTTGCTGACGCCTCAGAGAGGGCGTATGGAGCAATCACATACATGCAGACAACAGATGCTCATCACACAAAAATCGTACGTTTTTTATGTGCAAAATCACGAGTAGCGCCAACCAAACAAATAACACTACCACGACTGGAATTATGTGCTGCTAAGTTAGCCGTAGAGCTTATGCAGAAAGTTCAAGAGAGCCAAATCATTAAAGAATCGGTTGTACACTTTTGGTACGACTCCACGGCAGTTTTGGGATGGATAAACGCAGACTCATCTCACTACCATACTTTTGTCGCCAACAGGATTTCAGTCATTCATCAGCTTACATCTCCACAACAATGGCGACACGTGCGATCTGAAGATAATCCTGCTGATCTTATATCAAGAGGGCTGACACCAAGCAAAATGATTAACAATAATTTCTGGTTGTACGGTCCTCTATTTCTACATGGAGCGGTAACAAGTTGGCCACTTCAACCACCACGAGAAGAATGTCCGCTAGAGCTCAGGCTAAAACCAGTGGTTGCCACATCAGCAACAACCACAAACACCGCTGTAAAATGTTTAGGATTCATCAATCAGAAAAATTCTTTCCGTCATTTGCAAAGGATAATGGCCTATGTGCTACGCTTCATCAGCCATACTAAAGCAACAACAATATTATCTGCTGATGAAATGGAAGAATCGCTGACAAATATTGCTAGGACCATGCAACGGGAAGAGTTTGCTAACGATATTCAACAATTAACTCGCTATTCCAGTGTAAGCAACAATAGCTCAATCAACTCTCTAACACCTTTCCTAGATGATAAGGGCATGTTCAGAATGGGGGACGTTTGGAGTCATCCAATTTAAGTTATGATGCCAGACATCCGATGCTTCTACCATACAACAACAAAACTATTATTAAACGATTTGCACAAGGAACACCTACATACTGGTCTTCAAACACTGATGTCTATTACGACACAAAGATTTTGGCCTCTCAAATTGAAAACCTTAGCTCGTTCCGTTACTCAAAACTGTGTTCAATGCACTAGAGGGAAACCAAAGCTATAGCAAAAATTTATGGGCAACATACCCGCTCAAAGAATACAATCTGCAAGACCATGCGTCACCTCTGGAGTAGACTTTGGTCCATTTTGGACACACTTTAAAATTCGAGAAAGGCCACTGCGAAAGGCAGATGTAGCTGTATTTTGTTACTTCGCCACAAAGGCAGTTCATATAGAATTGAATAATGATCTAACACTCAGGCTTTCATAGGAGCACTCAGACGGTTTATGGCTCGTCGTGGGCATAGCACAACACTCTTCTGCGATAATGCTACAAACTTCGTTGGAGCCAGAAACCAACTGCAAGAACTGCAATCGATTATCCACGATGACAACTCCCAACGAAAAATAAAAAATGAATGCAACACAAAGGGAATCAACTTTGAATTCATCCCACCACGTGCACCACACTGCGGTGGCCTCTGGGAAGCAGTGGTGAAATCAGCAAAGACTTTATAACAAAAAACCTTGGCATCCGCATCACTAACCTATGAAGAATTGGGGACCGTTCTTGCCGAAGCAGAGGCCATAATGAATTCAAGACCAATTACACCAATTTCAACTTATCCGAATGACTTTCAAGCTCTCACTCCTGGACACTTTCTGATAGGAGAGCCGTTGACCTCAACAATTGATCCTTATGCTCAACCAAACAACATCAAAATCCCACTAGTTGAAATTGGGTTATGCAACTCAAGACAGAATTTTGGAGGAGATGGTCCAATGAGTATCTTCACAATTAACAACATTGATACAAATGGTATCATGAATTCGAGTCCACGGAATACATAAAGTTAGTAACAAAGGAATGGAATTTAACTGTTTTCTATGATATGTCTCCATTTCGAGCTGTATTACAGAGCCTGACAAATGGAACAAGTTTCCAAGCCAATGATGTGATCAAATTCATAAAAGACCTATCTGCACGATCCTAGTCGACCAATTCATTCGAGCACAAGAGGAACTCAAATAAAAAAAAAGTCTCTTCAATGCAAAGAAAAGGCACGCAAGAGGTGTGGTAGATCTTAATGGCAATATTGGCCATTTGTGTTTGGAATTCTGGATTCTGAATATGACAATAGAATATCTCAAACTATTGACAAAGTACATTCTAACGAAGAACATGTACGGAGCTTGTTGAGAACACAAACATCGATAATGAATTCAACGATCAACATAATGAAGCAGCATCAGTACGGGACCAAGATCAAATTTGGATTGATCGAGCATCTAATTGAAGAAATTGCTATCCGAATCAATATCACATCAGAAAAAGAAGCTCATGATAAGACATATAGACCTACACCAGAACCTACAACATAATTTACTATAATGACGGTTTTACGCAAATTGAGCAAACAATCACTTCAAAAATCTTGCAACTTCAGAACATGGCCCAAGAACCAGAACCTACAACTATTCAAACCCCTGCTACAGCTATCAACAGGCAAACAGCAAACATGACCACATCAGGACTGAAGCTGCCCAAAGTTGAACTGCCAAAATTCGATGGCAGCTACCACAAGTGGAGGCAGTTCCATGATCTATTTATTGAATTGATCGACAAGCAACCAATTCCAGCTTGTCAAAAGATGTTGTTCTTGAAATCCAGTCTATCCGGTCAGGCGGAAGTACTAATTCGGCACTTTACAGCATCGGCAAGCGATAACGAGGCCGCTTGGGCGGTGGTCAAAGATCGATACGAGAACCCACGGCTGCTTATAAACGCAACAAGGTCCTTTTTCGTGACGCTAGGCTAACGTTTTCAATTCATATGAAAATTAAAAAAAAATTACTGCCGCTGCCGAGAAGTGAACCCCGGACATCGTTGCTTATGAGCTGGAATCTATTCCTTTACGCCACGTAGACACATGGCAAAATGTAATTAAAACTGAACGCGTAACATACTGAAAATAACATAATTAACTTTAACATTACATTAACATTAACTTACATTATTAACATAACCGTAACATTAATTTTCATCCTACAAGTATGCACGGAAAAAAATTTAAAAATAGCTGAAACAGGAGCAGAACGCGTTCGTGAATATAGAGAGCGAATTAGAGCTCTTAAGAATACAGCCGCAGCTGGGTCTGCAACTAATGATGAAGGTAAGGTGATTGCAACAACGGCTGAGTTTCAAAATGTATTTTTACGAAACATCAGTGTATTTTGGTGAATCTACAAAGAACCAATCCCCAAAAAACACACTGATGCATCTCAACAAAATTTGAAAGCCAACCAAATTGATGCACTCAACAATCAACGTTCGCTGTTTTACGAGGCCCTCACTCAACATAGCAATTATTATGATCAGGAAGCAGGAGGTAAATATGAACAAGATTTGCCTCTGCTTTCGGAGGCTCCTTCAAAGAGTACTATGCAAATGCAATCCAGCATTCAAAAAGTAACAATGTTGAGAAGACATTCGAAAGCAACTAAAACACCAACTGAACTAAAACAAGTACCGAAAATAACTGTTATTTTACAATTTTCAAATGAAAAAAATTGTCGAAAGACTTTTTCAAATATACCATTATGTTACAAATGATCTCAGCCTCACGAATATTAAGTCGCTTCTAAATTTGAAACTGATTCTTTAAAAGTTAATTTCTTGCCTAGTATATTTCGAGGAAAAATAAAGGTTACTTTTGACTTTTATTTTATCGGTCAAAAATAGCAGTTATTTTGTGACTTTAATTTTTTCGGTCAAAAATATCAAGCAATTTGTGTTTTCTTAAAGGCCGCTTGACAGATTAAACTGTTGACACCAGGTGTAAAATGTCTCACCGATGAGATGAACATAATAATATCAAAATTTTTTTATCGGTAAAATGACTTGAATAAATATAAATTACCTGATATTTTTGACCGAAAAATAAACGGCAGAAAATAACTGTTATTTTTGCCCAAAAAAACTATAAGGCACAAAAAACTGTTATTTTTGTCGGAAAAAATAAAAATTAAGGGATAAAAGTTAATATGTGACACTTTCGACAAAAACCATATTCGGTACGGTCCCTGGATGCAAATATTGAATCAACAAATTATTATTCCATTTCATATGGATTGAATTTCTTTTCAGATACTTTCTCTCTCTAGTTCACACTAAAATCTCTCTTATTTCTTACTGTTAAAGAAGTTTCACTTCTGCCACGTGTACGTTGCTACACGCGAGTTTTTTTTAATGGTGTGTGATTTTTTGCTCAAAGTGTTTTATATACATATATATATGGTGCATGATTTAGTGATTTTGTGATTGACTTTTGGTTGGCATCTCTGACCGTGTAAACAAGTGTTTGTTGCGACTGTCGGTGTAGTCTATTGGGCTCTTTACAAATCAGCGAACTGGTGCGTCAAGCAGCGGCCATGTTCGAGCCAGCTCGCTTGTTAAGAAGCTAGTTTGTCAATTCGTCGAACCTATTGTTTTGTTGGCAAAAATTTTTGATTTTCTCCGTCCAACCAGAGCTGTTCGTAGGACGTGTTCTATAATTTATCATCATACTTAGTAATATTTTGCAGTGACAACATGACCACTACTTATAAAAAACAAAACAAAAGCAAATGGACCAATAGCAATAACAAAATAATGGTGAAAAACACAAAATGGAATTGCATGTTCTACGAACATGCATAGTTCAATTTGATTGTTAGCTCTGTCGAACTGGTTCGCCCCGCCATGTTGTTCGACAAACGACTTCGCTGATGTGTTCGCCCTTAAAAAGTCACTTCAAATTGTTGGTCAAACAGTTTGAGCTATATCATGATACAATAATGAAGGAAGTAGGTCTGTTCGCGTACTTTTCTAGTAAAATAATGAAGAACGTCAAAAGTAATTAAACTGAGAGAGAATTAACTCCAACACTAGAGAGTAAACGAACGATTTTCAAGTAAAAAACTGAAAAATGTCAAATCTGCCTAGTTCGTTCTAGTTCGCAACTGCTGTGCTGCGCCTCACACCTACCGTTTCACAGTTTCATCTTTTTACTTCACGAAATTCTACTAGTAAAAACTTTAAAAACTTGAACGCAGAGAAAATTGAATTTCCCCTCTTTTACACAATCCTCTTAGTAAACGAACACTTTTCAGGCACTTTCAAGTAAAAGTTTTATTATTTTTATTTTTATTTAATTTCGTTTGCATTCGACTACGCGAACAGCCATAGTGTGAATAGAACTGAATCAGCTGTTTAAGTGTCGGCTTACATTAGTCTCACTCAACCGACTCATTTTGATGTGCGGGCCGCTCTGAAATGTTCACACACATAACTTGCCTCACTTTCAGTCTTGACTTTCACAGTCAACGCTTAACTTTGCGTTTTATTCCAACTGGGCATATTTATTAATTATTTAAATTGATATCACATATAAACCAAACTCAACAAATAAACCAAACAATGACGAATGTCACTACAAAGAAAATAGAAGTGAGTCGCCAAATTATTAAAAAGTGAGTCGGTTGAGTGAGTCTAATGTGAACCGACTCTAACGTAGGTATATATATTCAAAATGCGTTGATGACAATTGATGGCGAAATTTTAGGAGTTGTTAATGAAAGGATTGTGAAAAAAGGATGAAATATATTTAAGTAAACATTTTTTTAATGTTTTAAGTAGGTGTTAAAATTACCAAATAATGTTTCTTTTTGTTTTTTCGCGACGTCACTTCCACGTCACACGTGCGTAAAGGAAGCATTACAAAAATAGAATAAACGATGTGCAGGATATCTCGAATTTGGCTCTTAAACAAAAAAACAAACGAAACAGTTTCGATAGTTTCGTAAGTGTAGACTTAGAATTCCGTGTATGTAGGAACCTTTTTACTTTTCCTCTTTGGGCCGATCGTTTTGATCATTTTGCACATTTTTTTTTCTTTATCTTTAGAAGATTGACAAATAAATTAATAACACTGAAGTTATAGACTTCTTATCGAGACCAAAACACAGAAAAAAATAAAAGAACAAATGCCAAGTAAAGCAAACAAAAAAAAAAATAAGCAAAATGTCAAATTCTTTCGATCATTTCGTTACGTTTGATCGTTTGATTTCATTAACTAAGTTGAATAGAAATTCATTAGCCTCTTGCGTTTAAATAGAGCACTCAGTACACTATAGAACTAGTACATAAAAAAACCCATTGTACAATGCAATGTGCCCAATGAGTCCTCTTAACGTTGATTAGAGAACCAATGCTGTGAATCAGTTCGTAAAAAACAAAAACAACACAAGCAAAAACAAAGAAAGCAGCAGGCACAGCATAAGCAGCTATTGAGAAATGATTGATTTTCTTATACAAAAATTTAGATTTTTCTTCTTAGATGTTGCTATTTTTGACTTTAATATAAAAGCGCCAAAATCCAAAATTAGATATTCGTTTAGAGCAAGATATATCTGATATAAAGTCTGCATATAGCATAGATATTATGTTTGAACGATGATTATTAAAAGCTGTAGGCACACCCTAAAGTATTAGTCAAAAACGTTTCATGGCCTTGAACAATTTTGTTAAAGCGACCCCACACAAACCGCGCTGTAAGACGTATTTCTATGTCAAAATATTATTATCCTGACCATGATTCAATTATTTATAAGGTTTTTCCGATATTTAACGCCTACTCACGAAAATGGAGACAGATACTCTTATTTGAAGAGGAGAGCAAAAGACCGACCCTTTTAATGACACAAAAGTCTCTCAGCTGCTTGAATATCATACTATTTCTAAGTACAGTAATGTATATAAGTTAGTGTTTTCCGTGTTTGAAAACTTAAAAAAAAATATATTTTAATTTTACAGACCGAAGTCAACTTTATTATTTTACTGATTACAAAAGACTGACTTAAAACCTAAGCTTAAATTAACTTATCACCTAAAACTGCGCTGCTATGTGGCTGCTGCTGGTGTTATTGTTGTTTCCGTTGGTTCACCTGCACGTTGGCCATTTCTGCGAAAAGCGCTAGACATAGCGTCAGCAGAAATTATGGGAACGGATGTTGAGGAGTACGTACGTTTAAAATTGCAAGTTTTGATATTTGGCAATATTCGGCTTAAGTGTCGTTAACTCCTCCGCCCTTAAATTCGGACGTGCTCGTTCGATATTTTAAAATGTTCACTTATATTTTCTAAGTTTATTTCTTGTTTATTTGTATTTTTTTGTTCTTGCAAAATTATTTTATTGTTTCTAAATTTAACAAAAATTAAGATTACGATTAAATTTTCAGATATTACAAACATTACATTAACAGTGAAAAATATATCATTTTTCTTCTTAAGTAGTTCTATATGTTTAGTACTATTAACATTTAGATTTTTCAACATTTCTAAAGATAACATTTCTTCAAAAATATTCTCGTTTTCATTTAATTGTAACATTGCAGGCAATGGCTTATTACTACTAACAATTTTTGAAAAATATATTTTCTTTTTTATTTATTATATTAATAATATAACTTCCATCTACATCAATGTTTTGATCGTTTATTTTTATATTTCCCTTAAAATTATTCAAAAGTATAATATCATCAAATATTTCTTCTATTTCTGCAATATAATCATTATTAATTAACAATTTGCCATTTTACTTTTAAGTAATAGTGGAATACATGAACTATTTGTGATTTTTTCAATTTTATTTTTTTCGCATATTGCTAAATTATTTAAATTCTTACAATCCGTATATCTTATCAGAACATACTAAAATCTTTTTCAAATTTAATTTGTTAATATATTTTCCTTTCCTTATTGGTCTGATTTCTAATTTTTTACAAGTTTCTGTATTTGTTGTAGGTAGGCTTATAATATATATTAAACTGTCTCTACTTGCTGCTATTTTAACACCGGCAAATTTGTATGCCTCATCTATGTTAACGTAAGGGATATTTTCTTTATTAAACATTTCTTCTGCTAGTCTTATTTCACTATCAGCTTTAATAAAAGAATTAACAATATTTGCTTTCGCCCAATAAATCGCGTAGGCAATATTAACTATTTTTTCCTTAAGTAATTCTAATTTATAATTCATTTTCAAGGCGATATTAGTTTTTATTTCGAACTCACTAGTACTATTTTACTGAATCTTTATAATTTTATTGGTTATTGTTGCAATTTCGTTTATTTTACTCTCAATTAGTTAATTTATGACCACTTTGTTGTTATATTGTAATATATCAATAATTTTGTTTTCTAATATTACCATATTGTTATGGTCGGGTGTGCCTGTAACCCATTTCCATACGCTGCCTAATATATTAATAGCTCTTTTTTCTTTAAATATTTATATTTTTATATATATTTTGTTTTTTTTTTATATATATTTATATATCCTCTTTACTATAGGAAGTAAACATGGAAAAATACTTTCAGGGATGGCTCTTGTGCATAAATCTTATAATGCCTTAAATTTTTTTTTTGTTAGTTTCTTAAAAGAACCTATTTTATACTAAGAATTTAAATTTGTATCATTATAAATTCAGATATTTTAAGTTCTTATGTGTAAATATGATAAAATTATTATAAGAAATATGACGCTAAGAACACACAAATTTTTTTATAATTTCGCAGCCCTTGCTTGCTTTGAACGTAAAACGCAATCATTGTACTCGGCAATAATTGTCTTGCGTAAATTGCGTCAGCGAGTAGACGGCCGCATATGGAAATGCAGTGAATGAATTTCCAGCTTAACCCTATATCGCGCAATAAAACCGCTCTCAATATATTTCCTAAAAATCTCTTAAAAATTCGTAAAAATATATGAAAACATATCGCACAGTAAATACAAAACAGTCACAACTCAAAATTTTTGGATGACGACTTTTTGTTATAAATCGATTCACAAAACCCATATCTCACTTTATTTTTCAATACTTTCTTCAATAACTGGAAGAATGGAGTTTATGTGTTTAAATGAAAATTGATTTTCTTCTGCAGTTCCAACCAAAGAGTTTTATTTTTCGCTTCTCCTGAAAGGTTATGTTTTTTGAGTTGTGACTGTTTTGTATTTAGTGTGCGATATGTTGTTTCGAAATTCATACTTTATTTATTGAATCATTTTGAAAAAACCCAGTGTTGCAGATATGCAACATTGCGCAGTTACTGACGAAATTCATTTCATTTTATACCGTCTTTTAACTTTTATGAGATACTTCGCATTTTTCGCAAACTGAACGTAACCTGTAGAGCTAGCTTGCAACGCATACTTTTGGTTGATCCAGAAGCCCAAAACTGATGTCAAATGGAGAGCTATGCTGTTGTGTATAAAATTAAAAATTGCTTTATTTATTCACTTATTTCAAATTGGAGTCATTTGGAATCTACTTGAGTCACTTATAAGCATTGGGACCAGCGTTGCCAGTATGTGAAAAATTTACCAAATGCACCAAAACTTGTAAATTTTTTTTTTATGTGAAAACGTGAAATTAAGTTTCATTTTGGTAAACTTTTTGTTTGCTGTGAAAACCAATAATTTTTTTACGAAAATTTTCCAAAAACTTAAAAGATAAGTGTTTGGTATTACTTTCAAAAATGTATTAAAATTATTGGCCTCTTTTAATGTATTGAGCTTGTTTGTTACGAAAAAAACTTTAGCTAAGAAAAACAGGCTCAACCTTACCTATCGAGTTTTAGCAGTTGAAGCTGCTGCATCATTTTCCTAAAATAAAAATAAAAAACCATGATCATCATTATTAAGCGATGCCAAATTTAATTATTTTAGTTGGCATTTTTTTTATTTTATTAAATATAATATTTTCTATTTATGTTTAGTATGTCATAAAGAAATGTTATACGTTTCGATTCTAATTGCAATCGTCAACGTTGTTTAATCATAATGTAACTTTCATCTTAATGCAGCATTATCATTAGCGCATAAAATGTAATCGAAAATTCAACTTTATATTTGTTTTTGAAATTCCTGTGCAAGTTACAGCAATTTCATCTGATGGAATAGAAAAAGGTTGAAGGTTTTACCATAGTTAATAATTTAATAAAATTTGTAAACAGGTATTTTAAATAAAAAAACGTGATAAAGGCTTAATTCAAAGTTTCTAGTTAGCTTGAAAATGTTTGCTTACGGAAGCTTGGGAAGTTTTAATTTCGAAAGAGCTTCGGTTAAAAGAACAAACGAAATTGCTGCCTCTAAGTCTGAAGAAGATTTATATAAATCTTAAATAGAGTTATTATCGAAAGTACCTTCAATTTTGTATGAGTAGCTCTTAAAAGCCTTAGAAATCATATGAACCGAAGTTAAAACCTCTAGGACCAAAAACAACGTAATCAAAATTCAAATAAATTAAAAAGTTAAAAGTACAGAAAAATATTGAAAAAATGAACAATGTTTAGATAAGACCACAAACGTTATGCGATAGAAAAAATAAAAATGCAAGCTACACATTCATTCAATACTGAAACAGAACCAAAACAAACTAGCTTTTAGTCTTTGTAAAAAACTTTAAACTGATTCAATAAATTATATTTTACTTGATATTATTTGAATTTCGTCGAACAATAAGAAGGAATTTTAATTATTAAAAAGCACACACGCGCCGCTCGCTTGTTATTTTATTTCTGTTTGCTTTGTTCCTGCCTGGTTGCTAGATCGCTAGAACAGTCTTGCAAACCGATTAATGAAATTATAACAAAATTATTTTTTGAAATTGAATTTAATTCTTTTTGAAACTGACAGTGATGAAATACTTACATTGAAACTACAAAAAAAAGTAAAATTTTGTTTTGAAAAATATTAAATAATTTATTAAACTGTTGATTGACATCGAAAAAAAAAACAGAAAACGTTAGAATTGTTTTGAAAATCGTAAAACCAGATTGATCAGAAATTGATCTAAAAGAGGTGGCAGCCTCGTATATACTGAATAGAAACATATAAGAGGTTTCTACTTCAATTAGACCTTGAATGGAAAGATATAACTTCGATTAGTTTATAGTGCCAAACTGCATTATATTTCGTTTATTCTTTTCTTATAAAACTGAAACTACTATTCCCAACAAGTTTTGATAAGTTATGTAATTGAAACTAAAGCCTCTCGTATGTATCATAAAGAAGCTCCAATTTCAGTAAAATCGAATAATTTATTTATTTGAAAAGTGGACAGTTGCTTTTCGAAGCTACTTTTTCCAATAAGTTTTGATAAGGTTTGCAGTGGAAACTGAAGCCTTTCATATAAAATAGAAATAGGTCGATGGATTACACTCCGACTTGACATGCGGTAGGTTACGGGTTCGAATCCCATGAATCCATAAGAACAATTTTGGCAAATTTTGAAAAAAATATAATAACATTAAAACATTTATCTTTAAAATTCAGATTATGTTCAGTTCCGAACAATACAAATAAATTAAGTTATTAATAAGTAGTTGTAGTCATACAAATATACAAGCATAACAGCAAAACACAAAACAACAAAGCATTCCAGTAACTACCAAAAAAGCTGAGCCTGCAAAAAAACGACACATGAGTCTCAGTGCAATGTTCTGGACAAAGTCAAGGCCAGTTTGGCTATGTTTTAATATGAATAGAATTTTGTAGTGCAATGTGCTGAACAATTATTTCAAGGGCAGCTTGGCCGTTTTTGTTGTGTGTGCATTTTGTTGTTATGCTTAATCATATGCTAAATCAATATATATACATATATACATATTACATATTAGTTTTATATATTCTTTTTCTATGTAAAACTGGAACAAATTTTGTATAAAAGGAATCTAAATAGTAACAATAAATGAATATTAAAAGTCAACACCTTTGAAGCGGTTCCTTTTTTTATTCCTCTGGGTTGAACAGGTTCAAGTGCCTGGTTAGCCAAAGCAAATAAAACAAACTATCGTAAGTTGAACAGGTTCAAGTGCCTGGTTAACCAAAGCAAAAAAAAAAAACAAAAATAATTATCCTTAGTTGAACAGGTTAAAGTGCCTGGTTAACTTTTGAATAATTATTTAAACAACTATTCCTTAGTCAAGTTAAGACTAAGGATTTGCAGTTGCGCCCATTAAGACGCAACATTCTGGTGACCCCGACGTGATCTGCAACACTTCTTAGGCAGATTCAACATATCATTCTGGTGGTTCAGTTTCATCAGCATTTATCATGGAAGATTTTTCATCATTGGTTGCCTTGCAAAAGTTGGCGGGCAATGAAATTCAGCAAATTGTGAAGAATTTCAAAAAGGATTCTCCAGATCGAAAGACGACATCAATCTATTTTGAAGAGCGACTGCAGCGTCTAAATAAAGTGTGGGATCAATTTGAAGAAAATGACACGAAGATTCGTACGATAAAGGATCTATCATTAGATCATGAATACTTTAAAACAGACTTCTATAACAACATTTTGACTGTGGCCAATAAGTACAAACAGATTTTTACAACCGAGATACAAAACCTGGAATCGAAGTCATCACCCCAATTGGAACCACCTATAAAGGCAACCCCAAGAGACATACGAGGATTTACAAAAGATGCATCCTCGGTCGCACCAACAACTCAGCAGGATCAGTCGTCATCAATTTCTCCAGTCCAAGTTAGTTTTGAGGCCATGTGTAGGAGACAAAAGGCGATGATGTCATCACTGGAACGTCTACTAGCGGGCAATTCAATACAAGAGGCTCCTTCACAGTGTCTGATCGTGTTAAGCAAGCTGTGGAGCCAAGTTGAAGAAATTCACTATAAATTATGGGAACTGTTCGAGGACCCGGCAGCAAATGGATATGACATACTGGCATACTCAGAACTCGAAGCCAGAGTCATACACCGACAAGAATTGTTAACAAAACATAAGAATATCAATGATGAATTCCAGGCAATAAATCACCAATTGGTGCATCTACCAAAAATGTCAGTACCGAAGTTTGACGGAAACTACTTGAAATGGCAAACTTTCGCAGACATATTCACGCGAATGATACATCAGCAACAAATTCCAAAAATCCAGAAAATGTGGTACCTCAAAACCAATGTATTCGGGGAGGCTGAACGCGCGATTTGTCATCTCGAATTGACAGAAGATAATTACGACATCGCATGGGAAGCTCTACAAGATCGTTTTAGCAATAAGAGAATGCTTACATCAGCTATAATACAACGGCTGATATCCCTTCCAAACCTCACATCTGAAGCCAAGACTATTCGAAACTTTCATGACACCATTCAAGAAAGCTTAGCCGCACTCAAGAATCTTGGAGTCGAGACAGATAGCTGGGATCCTCTGCTGTTGCACATTTTAATAAAGAAATTTGATCACCAAACCCATATGCTCTACGAGCAATCACTTCAAGACCCCAGAAAGCTTCAAGAAATAAGCACCTTTCTCAAATTCTTAAAGAATCGGTTCCAAGCATTAGAAGCCATAGGATGTAATATCAAAAGAGTGGTAACATCGACAGCAGTATCCAATCACAACAGTTGCAAGGTTTGTAAGCAAGGTGGCCATCCTCTTTACTATTGCCAACAGTTTCTCAAGATGTCCGCCGTAGCACGACTGAAATGGATACAGAAACAAAACCTGTGCGTCAATTGTTTCAAAGAAAATCACACAGCCAAGACATGTAAATCACGAAGCTGCACAAAATGTTCAGCAAAGCACAACACACTACTGCATTTACAGGGAGATGCTAAAATTCAGAAAACAACAGTAAATCATCAAGTTCCTGATCAGTCAAATAACAACACTGTGCCTTTCACGGTAGCTGCGGCTCAAAATGAAACTAACAAATATAACTACGTTCTACTAGCAACAGCAAAAATTAAAATCTCAGCAAATAATGGAAGATCGTGTGAAGTTCGAGCAATTCTGGATTCCGGCTCTCAGATTAATATCATAACTGAAAGACTGATTAAGAAATTATCGCTATCAACAACATCATCATCGCTCTGTATCGAAGGCATTGGAAAGGGTTCTCATAAATCAACTCAGCGAGTAAACGTAGATATGCATTCAAGAACTGGAAACTTCACATCCAAACTCGAAGCAGTCGTCCTGTCTCACATCGTATCACCTCAACCAAGACTGAACATTGACATTTCAACCTGGTCACTCCCAGAAAACATTAAGTTAGCAGATCCTGAATTCTTCAAATCTGACAAGATCGATGTTCTACTGGGAGCAGAACTGTATTATCACTTGATCCGACCAGAACAAATCAACATCGGTGAACAGTTGCCCATACTGCAGAATACGGTGTTTGGTTGGATAGTAGCAGGAATGGTGGGATCAACAAGCTACGATGCTGTCACATGTGGTATATTCAGTCAAGAAGAAGAAACCACGAATGAACTGATAAAAAAATTTTGGGAAATAGAAGAAGTTGAAACAAGTAAGAAATATCTTTCACCAGCAGAGCAGCGATGTGAATCTCACTTTGCTCAAAATGTTCGTAGCAATGAGGAAGGCCGCTTTGTCGTTAAACTCCCCTTTATCGAAAACACATCAGCCTTAGGGCAATCACAAGCCATGATCCACAACAGATTTATGAGTCTAGAACGCCGACTTCTAAAAAACGATATCGTACGCGAGGAATACATTCAATTTATGAAGGATTATGAAAGACTTGGGCACATGAAAGAAGTGAATCTCGATTCTGTACTAACTCCGAATTATTTCATTCCACATCATTGTGTATTCAAGCCCGACAGCACGACAACGAAACTTCGGGTCGTCTTTGATGCCTCAGCCAAGACATCATCAGGATATTCACTAAATGATCTAATGTACACTGGACCAACCGTTCAAAGCGAACTTTTTTCAATTCTTCTTCGGTTCCGGCTACCACGCTACGTGTTCACTACAGACATCGAAAAAATGTATCGTCAAATTTTAGTAGATCCAGATGATCAACGATACCAATTAATTATTTGGAGAGAGAATCCAGCCTTTCCAATCAAATATTGTCAATTAACCACTGTGACGTATGGAACAAGATCAGCACCGTATCTCGCCACAAAATGTTTACAGCGAATTGCAACTGCAAATACCAATAATTACCCGTTGGGAGCTCAAATTCTACAAGATAATTTTTATGTAGATGACGGTCTGGGAGGTTCTGATTGTTTGATAACAGCCATTGAAGCTCAACAACAACTGATATATATATTAAAGAAGCATGGTTTCAATTTGCGAAAATGGTGTGCAAACCATTCGCAGCTCCTAGAGAATATACCACAATGTGATCAAGAAGTGAATCTGGACTTTACGAATCTCAACAACGATTCAATTAAAACTCTGGGATTGCTGTGGCTACCAAAAACTGAATATTTTTGCGTTAAGGTAAAACTGGACCCAGTTAAAGTAGTTACAAAGCAAACCGTCAGCTCTGATCTGGCCAAGTTATTCGATCCACTAGGATTATTGGCACCGGTAATTGTCAAGGCGAAAATGTTTATTCAACAGTTATGGCAGCTTAACTTATCATGGGACGAACCGTTACAATCAGAACTGAAGGAAAAATGGTCCATATTTCGAGATAATTTGACAAACCTAAACAACCTCCAAGTTTCTAGACACATATTTCGAGGAGAAGTACCAACCTCAACTCAGCTTCATGTATTCGCTGATGCATCTGAAAGGGCTTTCGGTGCTGCAGCATATATTCGAGCAACTCTTAAGGATGGTAGAGTAATAGTCCGACTATTGTGTGCAAAAACTCGGATAGCTCCACTCAAAACGCAAACACTACCACGGCTGGAACTGTGCGCTGCAGTATTAGCCTCACAGCTCTCAACTCGCCTCAGGGATGACATGAAAACCAAGGATCAACCATTATTTCTGTGGACCGATTCAGAAATTGTGCTAAGTTGGATCAATGCTCAATCTTCAACATTCCAAACATTTGTGGCTAACAGAATAGCAACAATTCAAACGCTAACTCTGCCGGAGCAGTGGCGACATGTCAGATCAAGAGACAATCCAGCAGACGTGCTGTCAAGGGGATTAACAGCGGAAGCTCTCGCAGCATGTGACCTATGGTTTCAAGGACCATTTTTCTTACATGGGAGACAGGACTTGTGGCCTCCACGTTTTTTAGCTCAACTTCAAATTCCAAACGACCTGGAAAAAAGGAAGCAATTGGTAGTATTGCCCAGTAACGACGTCGCTATTGCTACAACAGAGATTGAAAAAGGATTGCTGCAACCACATATTAACGGAGAATTAGTGTATACAATAAGGCATAG
The DNA here is from genome assembly GCA_958299015.1 of Tetanocera ferruginea. NCBI lineage: Eukaryota > Metazoa > Arthropoda > Insecta > Diptera > Sciomyzidae > Tetanocera > Tetanocera ferruginea. The sequence goes on from OY282641.1 coordinate 66,196,092, forward strand.
AAACTCTTTCCGAACATTACAAGGAATCCTAGGGTATATTTTGCGATTTATAAGCCACACAAAAGTCAAAAAGAATCTGAGGCAACAACAAATATCGCTTAACCCCAAAGAAATGGATGATGCACTTTTTGTTATCATAAAAAGCATGCAGATGTCTGACTTTAGTTGCGAGTTAAAACAATTAAAAAATCATCAAGGACTTGACAAATCAAGTTCAATTAGCAGTTTGAGTCCGTTCATTGATGATAAAGGCATCATTCGAGTGGGTGGACGGCTGGAAGCATCAACACTAAACTACGACTCTAAGCATCCAATGCTAATTCCTTACAACGACCCGTTAGCAAAACTTTTGTTCATTATGATACACAAGGACAACAAACACTGTGGCTCCCAGACATTATTAGCAACAATAAGGCAACGTTTTTGGCCAATCAAAGGAAAGTTAACAGCCAGAGCAACTGTACAACAATGCATACGATGTAGCAAGGCCCGTCCAAAATTATGTCAACAGATCATGGGTAATCTACCACACACCCGAGTGACTCCAGCAAGACCATTTATTAACAGTGGCGTTGACTACTGTGGACCATTATGGATTCATTATAAAATCAGAGGAAAAAGAGCAACAAAGGCTTATATTGCTGTATTTTGTTGCTTCGTTACGAAAGCAGTCCACCTCGAATTGGTAAGCGATTTAACAACGAATGCGTTCATTGGCGCATTGAAACGTTTCATCAGCCGTAGAGGACATTGTAAAACCCTCTACTGCGACAACGCTACAAATTTTGTTGGAGCTCGAAACCAACTCCATGAGCTTAATGAAGCAATCCACTCCCAGAAAGCCAATGAATCAATAGTAAGGTTATGCAGTGATAAAGGAATAGATTTCAAATTCATTCCACCTCGGCCTCCATATTTTGGCGGGCTCTGGGAGGCTGCAGTCAAATCAGCCAAGCATTTGTTAATAAGGAGTGTGTCTACAGTGTCGCTAACCTATGAAGAGCTAGAAACAGTGGTGGTTGAGATTGAAGCTATACTCAACTCAAGACCACTCACTCCAATGTCATCCGATCCCAAGGATCTTACTGCCTTAACACCAGGGCATTTTTTGATCGGCGAACCACTGACAACATCCGTAGACACATATGCCACGCCAAACAACGCGTCGCTACTAACAAGATGGAAGTTAGTATCCCATCTGAAACACGAATTTTGGAGGCGTTGGTCGCGAGATTATCTTCAGGAACTGCAATATAAAAGCAAATGGAAACAACAAATGAACAACGTCAATCCAGGTTTAATGGTTATAATACAAGAGGATAACGTACCACCACTACAATGGCCGCTAGGCAGGATCGTAAGGACATACACAGGTCCCGACAACAATGTTAGAGTGGCTGACATTCAAACAGCAGCAGGAACTTTAAAACGTCCGATACATAGGCTTGCACCACTACCAATAAAGAATTTTGAACAAGAAGACAGACTCATTCCATCAGATCAAAACGATGAAGGTAGCAAGCGCAAAGAAGACAGCTTTAAAACAAATGAAAGGAAGATTAAACACTCAGATCATACCAACTCTTCTCACCAATCAAAACGAACACGAATGAACACAAGTTCAGCATTTGTAACTATCTTGATGGCTTGCTTATTTATACCATACGCTTCCCCTGCGCCAATAGAGGTTCAGCCATTTGTGTCTAATCCGGGTATTTATTTCGAAAAATTAGGGTCGGTTGGAATAATCACCAGTGAATGGAACCTTATAACCTACATTAATATGCAAACATACTGGAAGAATTTGGAATTAATGAATGGTTATCCACAAATATTACAAAAATCCTGCACAATCTTGCAAACGTCCAAACACTGTTCAGTAATAGTTATGTTAATTAAGCGTTTAATGGATGAAATAACACTGAAGAATGAACTCCTGAAAATACACAATGGACATCGAGCGAAAAGAGGTGCATTCAACATCATCGGCAACATAGCTAACTCTTTATTCGGAGTTCTAGATTCTCAGTATGCAGAAGATGTCGCCAGTACCATTGACAAAATATATCAAAATGAAAATTATCTTGAAAATAAAATCCACAACCAAACCTCATTTCTGGACAGCACAATAAACATCATGAAAAGGAACCAACAAAGTATTGAAGAAGAATTTGTAAAGGTCGAAAAGACATTGAAAAACCCTGGAATTCCGATTTGAGAACGTGCAACAAGAAGTAAACAAACAAGGCATCGCTCAATCAGTTGCTGAACTAGCTCTTCAAACAACGTTGGAACTAATATACTTCCAACGCGTGAAAGATTCTCTTCTAAGCATTTTAATAGACACACATCATGGTAAATTAAGTCCCGAACTAATCTCACCTCAACAGCTACAAGAAGAGCTACTCCACATAAAGGCCAGCCTTCCCAGCCATCTAAGGTTACCTACCGAAGAATTGATACAACTATATAACTTGATGTCAATCGAAGGACGAGTCACTTCAAACTACGTTATTTTTAAATTGAAACTTCCACTAGTATCAACTGAAGATTTCGAGTTACTACAACTTACTCCTGTGCCGTGGCATCTAAACAATGAATTTGTCAAAATCCAGTCTCCCTTCTCATTTTTGATTGTAAATCTGCATCGTGATCAATACTATCCATTAAAGGAAGCTGATTCAAGGATATGCACGTCAACCGAAAGTGAGCACTATCTTTGTCAACAAATTCACCCACTTTATAAACGAGGATCCAACATAGCAATATGTGAGTTAAACTTGCTTAATCACATTGAAACAAACGAAGTCGTGGTAAATGCAGTTTGTGAAGCAGTTCTAACGCAATTCACCATTCAAGACTCAGGACTTCTATCTATGAATGAAAACTGCGTCATTAAACAGCCACTGATAACCATTCAAGGCCACAAGACATTAAAGTCAACCAATCACAGATCATATATCCCAACCGTTCAGACATCTGATTTGGTGTTCTCGTCAACAGAACCTCCAGCAGTCAACATTTCCCTTCGTTACAACTCCCATCAAGAACAACTATCCGCTATCCAAAGTGAATTATCTAAGCTACAATTGAATCTTCCTAACGAAATTCGACCACATGACATTCATCACTACTCAATAAGTTATTTATGTCTCTTCTTGATTGGTTGCATTATTTCATTCTTTGTTTGGAAACGCATCAGGAGATCTCACAGCATCAATTGCTTACCACCACAACCCACGCCAAGAATTCATGTCATCGCACCTGATACAAGCCATAAAAGAGATTCGGATTTTACGATTGAAATTTAAATTTCAGCTGTTGAACCCATGGTTCAACGGGGCGGAGAATGTTCAGTTCCGAACAATACAAATAAATTAAGTTATTAATAAGTAGTTGTAGTCATACAAATATACAAGCATAACAGCAAAACACAAAACAACAAAGCATTCCAGTAACTACCAAAAAAGCTGAGCCTGCAAAAAAACGACACATGAGTCTCAGTGCAATGTTCTGGACAAAGTCAAGGCCAGTTTGGCTATGTTTTAATATGAATAGAATTTTGTAGTGCAATGTGCTGAACAATTATTTCAAGGGCAGCTTGGCCGTTTTTGTTGTGTGTGCATTTTGTTGTTATGCTTAATCATATGCTAAATCAATATATATACATATTACATATTAGTTTTATATATTCTTTTTCTATGTAAAATTGGAACAAATTTTGTATAAAAGGAATCTAAATAGTAACAATAAATGAATATTAAAAGTCAACACCCTTGAAGTGGTTCCTTTTTTTATTCCTCTGGGTTGAACAGGTTCAAGTGCCTGGTTAGCCAAAGCAAATAAAACAAACTATCGTTAGTTGAACAGGTTCAAGTGCCTGGTTAACCAAAGCAAAAAAAAAAAAACAAAAATAATTATCCTTAGTTGAACAGGTTAAAGTGCCTGGTTAACTTTTGAATAATTATTTAAACAACTATTCCTTAGTCAAGTTTAGACTAAGGATTTGCAGTTGCGCCCATTAAGACGCAACAGATTAAGTGAGGTTTAAATTCATAAAAATATTTAAATATCATACATAAATCAGAAAAATTTTTAGTTGTTAATTTTGGAGTTTCGGTAAAGCTTATATCCTTCAATTTGGAATTGTTTTATGCAGGTTACTTTTTGAAATATAAGCTAGCATACACTTATCCTACGGAAGTTGTTTGCGAAGTTTAATAAAAGTCCAAGAAGCTTCTATAAAATAATAAAAATTTCGCCTTTTTGCCGTTATAGAAGTCAATAAAAGTGCTTTCAGAAACTACTTAGTTTTCATAATGAGTTGCTGTAAAGCTTACTACAATCTTTACAGAAATTGGTGTGCAATCTTTACAGAAATTGGTTCGTCAATATCGTCACAACAAAAATAAACAGCTTTTGAGAAGAAGAATTCTAAACAACTAAAAATTTTTGATTTTTTGCTTTGGATGTGAAATTTTTTTCATAAATGTGAAATTTTATTTGGGAATTTTGGTAAAAGAAAATAATTGAATGTGGCAAAACTGATTGGGACTCAATTTTCTCAATCTGAGTTATTTTTCTAGAGCTTTTTATAAATGTTGCAGATCTGCAACACGGCGTGATATAGGGTGTTAAGAAAAATTGTCAATATTTTCTATGCATTGCTTTTTGCAAAATTACAATTTTAACTCTGATCGCACTTTTATTCAGAAATGATAGAAAATGACTTTCTGCACACTATGCATTGCTTTTTGCAAAATTACAATTTTAACTCTGATCGCACTTTTATTCAGAAATGATAGAAAATGACTTTCTGCACACTGTACGCTTTGTAAAACAAAAATTATTTAACCAGTTATAAGTCAAAAACAAAATTGAAAAATACGCTCAACTTTCAAAGGCTATAACATTTAATAGCGAGCTTACTTTGCAAAATCCTTTTAGGGTTTTATTTTTCAAGACCACTACTATCGACCTTTGTTGGTCGTTTCTCTGTTAGATTCCATAACCCCTAAATTATTGCACAGTGAAATTTATTGAAGATGAATTCGATAAATCGAGACCACTACTATCGACCTTTGTTGGTCGTTTCTCCGTTAGATTCCATAACCCCTAAATTATTGCACAGTGAAATTTATTGAAGATGAATTCGATCATTGCTTTAAAACAGCGATGGGCACACACATACTATCACATTCTTTGATTGTGTGTACAGCAGAGAAAAACGAACATCAATTTTACGTATTTTCTCGCTATATTTTTAAAAATTGCGCAAAGAAATATTATTTTAACAAATGCTGAAAAGCAACTGATTTGATTTGCTGCCAAAATAAAAACAAAGCAACAGCCGAATGCACACGATCGTAAGCCACACGAAGTAGCTTATAGTGTTCGTGTGTCGACGTCGCGCAAGCAGCATTTTGCTTCCAATCCCATGAGATAGGAAATTTAATTTGTGCCCTTCTCTGCTTTAAAAGGTTATTAAAAAAAAATATATGTACGTGTTTAGCACAATATATTTTGTCCGACACTGTATGTATCTAAACTATGTATGTACCTATCATATAATTTTTAAAAGCTTCGTTTTGATTGCAAAAAATCTTCAAGGCTTTCATTAAATTATGAATAGTTCTCATCCAAAAAGTGTTCTCTTCATGTTAGGTTTTTTTTTCCATATTTTTTCTAAATACCATAGAATATATTGATGAGTTGGAATAAGAACCCTCTAGGAATAGTAGAGTTGTTGAATTTTTCAATGTCAAGGGTTGAGATTGAAACCGTAAGAAATATATAAAATAGGAAATGGAATAAATATAAAAGGTCAGTGAGAGGTGGAGTTTCGAAATAGGAGTTTATTGTTCTTACCAGCTTGATAGTTTGTTATAAAGTGTTCTTAAATCTAAGTAGCTAACTATGATGTAGCTTAAATATTAAAAGAAGAAAGAAAACGAAAGGAAGAAGATGACATTTTCAGTTGGCGTGAAGCGCCATCTTAGGGTACGTAGAAGCGACAGTTTTTGGTATAAACATTGCACCCCGCCTTGCAGTATTGCTGCAATTAAATTCGTAATTACAAAGTTATAGAAATTCCAATAGAAATACTTCAAACTATAATTCAGTAATAATATTCAATATCTTAAGTAATAATTAAATTCATTATAAATATGAAAACTTAAAAATATATTGCATTTGCATTTTATTCAGTCATTTTTTTAGAGCTGGATAGTGCGTGTAAGTAGGATTTTGGTGTTTTTTTTTTTTTGTAATGAATTTAATGGTTTTAGTTTGCGCATGAACCTGAGAGAATATAAGCGAATACGATGTTTTGAGCTACAAGGAGACCACCATGGCTCGGTATTAACTCTGGTAGGAGAATTTTGGAATACAAATCCGCACCCAGTACCAAGGATATGGCACTGGAACGGAAAAAGTTTGGATCTGCCAGTGTTATGTTATGGAAAGCTGTTTTAACTTTGGAATCCATAGATTTTGGAGGAATGCGTTTCGTCAAGCGATCTTCTACTTTAAGAATAGTTTCAATTTTAACGTGACTATCAAAATATCAAAATGATCGCGTATAACAATGGAACAAACAGCTTCGTCTCTGATTTTGGTGGTTTCCATCCTCAAAGACTGTACCATCGTAATGGAAATACGACTGACAGAATTGCATGTATCAAGAAGTGCTCTCGCGGTGTGGAATCGTCCATCAAATTGAAGCTTAACTACAGCTGTTGGATACAAAGTTACTGCTCTTTGTAGCAGTATGGAAGAAATCGTGGTTGGCATGAGCAGCCGTAGAAAGGATTAGTGCATTCCTTTTTTGCGGAAGATCATCGATGTGTAGCAGCGTATGATGGTCTTGCTAACAGTAGTGGCAACCAGATTTAGAAATACAGGAACCTTGAGAGAGCTTGTGTGTAAGACAGTTGGAATAGTATTTGTTGAGGATAACTGCACGTAGACGTCTTTCAGTGTTCATCGCTTAAAACTTATTGAAATTCCGGAGTGCATGATAACCCAAGCAATTTTTGAATTGGAATGATATTTTTGTTTGAGTTTTGTTCGTTTGATTTTTAGTTTTTTAATTTGGCATGATGGACACTAAAAGGATTTTAGCATTTAGAATGTATTTGAGGAATATGTCAATTAGGAGAAGAATTATTAATTGAATGGAAGAACGACGAGCTTGACTATAGATCTGGTAATGGTACCACGGACAGTTAAACTTTTGTTACACGACCTAATCGCCATTCATTAGGAGGTAAATTTTCATCGCGGATAACGACCATGGAATTTATATTTAGATTTTTTTGTGGTCTTTGCCACTTGTTTCGCTTATGCAGTTCTTTAAGATATTCATTTTTCCAGCGAGTACAAATGTGTTGTTGCAGAGATTAAAGACGTTGCCAACGATTGATTATAGAAATAGATTTGTCATTTATTGTTTATTCAATCGGAGCTAGAAGTGAACTGCCGATGAGGAAATGACCTGGAGTTAATGCAGAGGTGTCATTTGGATCCTCTGACATTGGAGAAAGTGGACGGGAATCAAGACATGCTTCGATTTTTGTAAGCAAAGTCGAAAATTCCTCAAAGGTGTACTTGAATGAACCAGCAAGGCTGCTTGAATGAAGCAGCAAGGAATGCTGGAGTTGTAAGAGCACTAGTAGCTTCTAAGTGAATGGCTTTCGTTGAGAAACAAACGAAGACAAACAAGTATCCCTTTGTTATCAGGCAGGCTCTACTTGTGAAGTTTTTGATTTCAAAGGGAACTAGAAGAGGAAATTGGATTGTTTTTTAATAAACAATGATATTCATCAGGATATGCAACCTTTTGACAAAGAACAATGAGTCGATTTCTGGTACTTATCACTTCAGCACAAGTTATTTCGACAGAAACTTGACAAAATTATGCCTTTTTAATAGGATGTGTACGATTATAAAACCTGAATAAATATGAAATAACAGATACGCAGTGCGCATTGAAATTATGGAGACAGCATTTTTCCAATCTGCTTGCAGGCGACGATACCAACAATTCCGCCCCCGGAGAACGCAGGGCGACACCACCAATCGATGATGATGGAGTGGAAATTCCACCACCTAGCCATAACGAGGTTAAAGTTGCTATCCAGCAACTCAAAAACAACAAAGCCGCAGATGCTGACGGCCTGGCTGCTGAATTGTTTAAAACCGGCGGCGGTGAATTGATAAGGTGCATACATCAACTCATCAGCAAAATATGGCTAGCGGAAAGCATGCCCGACGGTTGGAATCTCAGTGTGCTTTGTCCTATACTTAAGAAAAGAGAAAGGAGACCCGACAATCTGCGCACACTACCGAGGTATCAGTCTTATTTCCATCGCATACAAGGTTCTTTCGAGCGTATTGTGTGAAAGCTTGAAGCCGCATACCAAAACACTGATTGGACCTTATCAGTGTTGCTTTCGTCCTGGCAAGTCCGCCATTTGTACACTACGCCAAATCCTGGAGAAAACCCACGAAAACCAAATCGACACCATCATCTCTTTGTTGATTACAAAGCTGCGTTCGATAGCCCGATTCGGGATTGCCTGTTCGCAACAATGTCTGAGTTCGGTATACCTGCAAAGTTGATAAGGCTCTGCAAGATGACGTTGAGCAATACATGCAGCTCCGTCAAGGTAGGAAATGACCTCTCCGAAACCTTTAATACCGAACGAGGCTTTAGACAAGGTGACCCGCTATCATGCGATCTCTTCAATTTCATCATGGATGGGAACCTACGAAAGGCAGGTGTACATCGAAATGGTACCATTTTCTACAAAGGTGTCCAGCTCCTTGCGTATGCTGATGATATCGATATTATCGGCAGAACCAAGAGAGATGTAACCGCTGCTTTCGCCGCTATCGAAAAGGAATCAGCCAAAGTGGGTTTGACGGTGAACGAGGGAAAAACAAAGTATATGCTGTCCGCAAATAGGGAAGTGCGGCGTCTAGGCTCCCATGTTACAGCAGGCAAATATAACTTTGAAGTTGTCAAAGAGTTTACATACCTTGGCACTGCCGTAAACAGCAACAACAATGTCAGCCTGGAGATAAAGCGAAGAATAACAATTGCTAATAGGTGCTACTACGGGCTAAGTAAGCAATTAAGTTCCAGAGCCCTCTCTCGATCGACAAAACTAACACTCTACAAGACGCTCATCATACCTGTGCTTCTCTATGGCGCTGAGGCGTGGGTGGTATCACAAACAGATGCAGCCGCTCTTGGGGTGTTCGAGAGGAAAGTTCTTCGCAAAATCGTTGGTTCTGTTCGAGTTGGCGACGACTATCGCATTCTAATGAACCACAAACTGTACGAGCTTTACGACGATATTGACATAGTCTAGCGTATAGCAATTCAGCGACTACGTTGGCTGGGTCATGTCTTTCGTATGGATGAAGAAGCTATAGCGAAAAAGGTGTTTGAGGCGAAGAGGAAGACCATGCCTCCGATGGATTGACCAGGCCGAGGAAGCACTTACCGCGCTTGGTGAAAGAAATTGAAGACGGCGCGTGCGAAGCAGAGACGCCTGGTGAGAGCTTATGAAGTCGGCCGTAACCCGTCAACGGGTTGTCATGGCCACCTAACTAAGTAAGTAAGTAAGTGTTTTTTTTTAACCACTTTTAGCAACTTCTTTTGTGTTCTATGAATATTTTTGATTTTAACTTTTTATATACATATTATATAAAATATGTTACACATATAATATGAAATATGTAAAATCACGTTTTTAATGAACGAATTTTTAATTTTGGCTTTTTTAGTACATATTTTATAATATCGAACTTTTTACTTGCTTTTTTTTGTTTTCTATGGGACTTTTGCAAAATTTATATAACTTTTTTCTTTTATTTTCTTTGGATTGAACGAAATTTGTTTAGAAGAAAAAAAACACGGCACTCGTCGCGGAGCTGGTTTTTTAACATTTAACGCGCTACGTAAATCATGGACTGCTCTAATAAGACTGAATATAGAAAAAATGCATACTCACCTCAGAGACTGCTAACTGCTGCACTTTGTAGAGATGATGTTTTTCTCTCGATCTGTCCCTTTGATATTAAATTTATCCGGCTCGAAATGGATCAAATGATAGTAGAGTTGTTGCAATTTTCAATCTCAAGCGGGTTGAGATTGAAACCGTAAGAAATATATAAAATATGAAATGGAATAAATATAAAAGGTCATTGGAGGTGGAGTTTCAAAATAGAATTTTATTGTTCTTACCAGCTTGATAGTTTGTTATAAAGTGTTATTAAATCTAAGTAGCTAACTATGATGACGCTTAAATATTAAAAGAAGAGAGAAAACGAAAGAAAGAATATGACATTTTCAGTTGGCGTGAAGCGCCATCTTAGGGTACGTAGAAGCGACAGTTTTTGGTATAAACAGATATTTTGGTTCAAAGTTCAAACCAAGCGTTTCGGTGAAAACTTCCTCACACTTAATTACATCATAGTTGGCAGAATCTATTAAAAAAACTTTAACAGCTTTTCGGATTGGAATGCCATAAGTTTTTTACAGCTGATTCAGTTCGGTCAGCTGAGTCATAATGAATCGTTAATCGTTTTTCAAAATGGTTTGAGTCATCTAAGTAATACGATATCGCCAAAATTGAAGTGAACGACCGATTAATTAAGGTTGCTGCTTGTGAAAAAGCCACACGCAAAGTCAAAAACACAAAACAAAAAGTGGTGACTGTGGCATGCAGGTTAAGCGTGTAGCATGCTCGGAGTCCGAGTTCGGTCCCCAGTCGCGGTGAAAAGTTTTTTCAATAAAAAAAATTGTTCTGATCAAACCTCAGAGAGTAAATAATACCATGTAAAGCCTTTTGAGAACATAACCTATAGCCGTTCGGAGTCGGCATAAAACATGTAGGTCTAGTTCTCGATCAGTTGGGTGCAAACATTGAAAAACACACAACACAATTGATCATAAGAAGCTCGGTCAAAGTCCTTTCAAGGGTTGAAATGGGCTGAAAGGGCTTTTAAAAAGTTAATAATAAGTTTTTATTACAAATTCAGATAATTTAAATTAGTTCCACTGACATATATCATATTGAATTACCAAAAATTGTCATGTCTTTTTAATTTTGATCTAGTAAATAAGATATAAAAAATTTTTAACAATAAAGTTTTACTAATATAACCAAATAACAGAAAATATCTCATTATTTGTAAAATTTTATGGCATTAAATGCTCTTTTATGCTGTAAGATTGGAATTGCTTCTGAGTGATTTTCTGTTCTGTGTGTGATTTTTGCGTGATTTTCTGTTCTGTGTGTGATTTCGCGTGAGTTGTTTTCTATGTACGTGATTTTTTTGCTGTGAGTGTCACACGAGTGATTTTTATACATATGGTGTGTGATTTCGTGTGTGAATTTTTGTTGGCATCTATGGCGTACATTTATATATAATACAAGTTCCTTATCTACGACACTACAATAGGGCTGACAGACGTACCGTTTTTTCGGGACGTGTCCCTGTTTTGGATTGTTTGTCCCAGTATCTTGGTCCAGCTCTTTGTTCCAGATTTCTCCTAAAAGATTCGGTTTAAAGATTTCATTTAGAGCAAATTTGCAAAAATACGTTTTAAAATTTGCAACTATGTAATTTAAATGTGAAATAGTTATCGGTTTTTATTTAATTTATACATTCTGCGAAGAATCCTATCTCTAATTAGCAACAGCTTTTTTATTTTATTTATTATTGTTTGCTCGTTTTCTGTGCCTGCTGTTCTCTTTCATGTTAGTTTTCGAGTAAAAGTTTGCCAAAGATGAAGTGTAAATTCCTTCCTTCATAAAGGGAATATTGTGAATTTTTATTGAAGAATGAAATCTACTCTTTTTTATAATAAATGTACATTGGACCGTATTGAAAAATTAATTTCGCCGCCCACCAGCTAATCTAAAGAGTTATTGAAAGAAAGTTTCGAAAAAAAAATTTTTTACCGAACGTAGGGGTCGCGCATCGACATATTTCTTTATAACTTCGTTATTTACCGTCCGAACCAACAGAATGATATGTTTTTGTTTTTGTCTTAGGAAGACCTATTTTTGGTTTCTCAAACTCAGTTGACCCCTTATAATACTGACCCACCGAACCCTTCTACCATCTTAACGTACCATTTTGATATCAGAATTAGAAAGCCCATAAAAAATCATAAAAACTTTTAGTTAAGAATTTTTCGCTATTTCCGCAAGAAATATTAAAAATTTTTTATTGTAATTTTTTTTGAAAATTTGTAAATTTTTTGTCATATCGTATTATTTTTATAAAATATCCACAGAAAACGTTCACATCCGAAAAAAGCATCCTAATGTACAATTCTGAAGAAATGCAATTAAAGCCTGCAAAAAACTTCCTTCTTATTAAACTTTCTGGGCTATTCTTTAAGATCGTGCTGTTAATGTCCAAGGTTTGTCGAAGTTTAAAATAACTGCAGCAATTGCAGAATAATTCGGATACACCTAGAAAAAAACTTAAGGAAAATTAACAAAAAACCTATGCTAGTTTACCTAAGGGCTTGGTCTGTTTTAAGCCTACAAAGTTCTTGGATAAGACAACAAAGTTTAATCTGCTAATTTATCGAATTTTATATGTATGGTGAATTAATGGTGAAAACCATTAGTTGTAAGCACATTTTCACAAGTATATTAGTAGAATTGCACTGTTGGGAAGTTATACAATTGATTGGGAAGTATTATCTATACATTCCGATGATTAACATTGTAAATGTAAAAAATTTATTGATTGATTACTATTTGCATCTTCCTTGTTCGCAGTGTTTGTGTAATTTTCTTTTATAGCAACCAGCCGTACTTTATACATGAGTTTAGTAACTTTTACAAAGTTGTGCTTTGTGAATTTATAAATCTTGTTTTTTGTAGAAATTATCAAATTTTTCATTTTGAAACCATTTTCAGCTCACACAAAAACTTTTGTAATTATAGATAGTTATTTCATTCAGTACATTTATTATTCACAAAAGCCATCTTAGATAATTTAACAATGGTTTTTTTCTCGGTGTAAGAACGTTTTCGGTGGATATTTCATAAAAATAATACGATATGACAAAAAATTTAAAATTTGCAAGAACATTAAATAAAACAATTTTTAAAATATTTATAGTGAAAATAGCGGTCGATGCGCGACCCCTACGTTCGGTCAAAAAAAAAATGTTTTTTTCGAAGCCCCTTTCAATAATGCTTCAGATAAGGTGGTGTGTGGCGACATTTTTTTTTCGCCTATAAGGCGCTACGGTCTAATGTACATTAGACCGTATCACTTTGTATGGCAGAAAAATATACCTATTTTGACCCCGCCTCAATCGTTAGATATTTTTTGAAAAATTTTAAATTAAAAAAAATTTTATTATGATCCAAAGTGTTATTCTTTGCAAAATAGGTCGGAAGTGCTTCTTAAATCCATTTTTTTCGATTTCACTTGTTCCCATGGTTACAATGTTTTTTATAAGCTTTAATTTTTTGGATTTTTTGGAGCAAGATAATATGGTATGAACGGAGATCGATTGTGTAATCAGTCGAAAAAAAAAACATTTGGGGTACAAAAAAATCAGAAAATATTTGCATAACATCAACAAACACACAGATATATAATTGAACCGGATCGAACAATAAACACCGAAGATATAACAAAAAAACCAAAATAGCACCATAGGAGGGACCACTTTTAAAAAAAAAAAAATATTTTTTTCGAAAATGTCTTTCAAATATCTAACGATTGAGGCGGGGTCAAAAATAGGTTAGTTTTGGTGATACGCTCTAATGTACATATAAGGAATATATGAAAATACAATTTTTAATGCTTTATTTATAAGTTTTTTTTGTCGACAGCTGTTGGAGAGGTACAGTGTGTTTTTCAATAGCTTCACCAAAGTGTCCAGGTTCTGCTATAAACATAACTGGCAGCTCTACACTACAAGTATAAGAAGCATATACTACAAGTATAATACAAGTATAAGAAGCAGAATTCTCCATTCAAACATTCTTTATTGTAAATTTTGTCGCACTCAAAAAATTGTGTTCTTCCCAGAGGAAAAAAGAAAGAAAAAATAATTTGTACGCATACAAATATTTCACTTCGATATGCCTAAATATATAAGATATATTAATACACTCTCCAAAAATTATTGTTAAAATTCAACATTCACAATTGTTGATAAATTTAACAATCCCTTGTTGAATTTTTCCTTTGATTTGAGTTTTAAATTTTTCTTGTCAAAAATTGACAATATTTATTGTACAATTTTGAAATTTTTTGTTATTTTTGTTTATTGTTGAATTCAGCAATTCAATTGTTAGTTGAAAAATTTAAACTTCAATTCAGCAGCAAGCAATTCAAAAATAATTTTTTCTGCTGATGTTTTCAATAAGAGGAGAATAATTATCAAAAATAAAGGTATATATAATGATTATATTTCAACTCATTTGTATGAAATATATTATGGTGTTTAATTATATTTCCTGATTGGTGCTTTGGTGTTTGAACATAATTTGTGATCCTAAACGAGCTCCTTCGGGATTATACCGACGTCACTCTAGAGTCTTGCGCAATGTCAAGATATTTCGTGCAGATATTTTTTGAAGATATCGTGATATGGATTGAGAGGAGGTGAATTAGGATCTTGGTTTTAAATATTAAAGGTGCGTCTTATTTTTATAAAAAAACTTTATTTATTTTATTTCTCTTTTATTCAACTAGATAGTGGATTGGAAGGCGTAGACGAAAGCGACGAAAGACTGAAGTGAAGACTTTGTAACGTAACGTTACAAAATGTATTTACTTTATTTTAATATAATATAATATTTAATATAATATTTATTAAAGTTTAAGGTTTATATTCATATTCATTCACATACATTAAATAATCACATATATTAAATAATCTAAGCTACTAATGTAAACAAACTGTCGCGCACTTTTAACTACCCAATTAAAGTTTTATACTTTATTTTTATAATTACACACTTTTTTATTTAATTAAACAACAACCGATCACGATATAAAACGCACCGAACTAGTCACAATAGATAGTCACAAAGTGCATACGACCATGTTGCCACCTGCTCAGTCGGAGAGGGGCGGTTCACACGTACCAGCCTGGCCAAAAAGGGCCAATATGGTAGGGTAGAGTGGGATTAATGAAGTGATGAGAATTGCAACGTATAAACTCAAAGATTACAAAGGATTACACTGAATAACAAATATACTATTCTAGTTTATATATTTATATTAACAATTATAAATAATAATTATATATTATATTTTAGCTACGTTTAACAACCAGCGGAAAATCTAAACCTTTCGATAGCGGATGGGTACAATAAACCCAAGGTATGGGGCGCACTCTAGTTGCGGGTCCAAGGAGATGACTTGAACCCTCACACGACTTCACCGACTGAAGTCACTAAATTTACCTGTTCTGGAAAGAACTACGCTCGAGTGCGGGGCCTAACAAGGGGACCAAAATGGCGACCTCGAGACAAGTAAAACAATGGGCAAAACAAAAGGGGGTGCAACCTAGATTACCACTACACCAACTGGGTATACTAAGAATATCTGCACAAAATGAAATACTAGCCAGGACAAAACATCAGATTAAAACACTGGACACAGAATACTCCCTGATATCAAAATTCCACAAAAGGCTCCAAGTTGAAACTTCCAAAAAGGGTCCAGGCTCCTGGGTCACTCCTTTGACCAGCTCGAAACGTATCCATCCGCAATCCCACAGCTTCTGTCAGTCCGTTGGCAAAATCGGTTTCTCACTATTATTTTGTGTTCAGAGCGCAGATCGCAATCAAAGCGGCGCAAAGTAAAATATGATAACACTAGTGGATAGTGATTGTTAAAAAAAATATACCCAGTACTGCAGAGGTCCTCCAAAATGCACATAGCCAAATCTGGGAAGCAGATTTTAGCACGGGACAGAACTTACCTGCAGTCATATTAATATAAGATATATCTACATGCAAGCACAAGACAACGATAACAACAACAACGGGAAAGTATTTATTTTTAGACACCAGCCAACAATAACAGCACCAACAAAACCCACATACAAAAACCAAAGCTAGGACAACAACAAGCTAGGACAACAACAACAGACACCAGCCAACAATAATAGTAACAACAAAACCACACATAGTAACTAGAGCTAGAATAACAACAACAACAGATAAGCAAGTATGACAACGGCAGCCAGAATTACATTCAGACGAAGAATTCACAATTTGTTTCAATTGCAAAGAATATAAGAGCGCGCAACCGGCTCAATAGAACAACAATCTACTTCTAGGTAAGTAGAACATTGTTCATAGCGTAAAACGGTTAATTTTTTGCACTAGAGTAATCCGGCCAGTTTGTGCTGATTACTCTAGTTATGTATTTTGCCGCCCTCTGCTCTGCATGGCTTAATATATAGTTAGTATGGAGTATCCTAGCCGGATTGTGCTCGGCACTCTGACATTCTACCGCCCTTTGCTCTGCATGGCTAAATATATAGTTGGAAGGGAGTAGCCTAGCTTAATTGTGCTCGGCACTCTGACATCCTGCCGCCCTCTGCTCTGCACGGTATCTCGTTGCCATGGAGTGGCCTAGCCGGGTTGTACTCGGCACTCTGGCATTCTGCCACCTTCTGCTCTGCATGGCTAAATATATAGTTAAAAGGGAGTAGCTTAGCCGGATTGTGCTCGGCACTCTAACATTCTGCCGCCCTCTGCTCTGCACGGCTTAATATATAGTTGGTAGGGAGTAGCCTAGCCGGATTGTGCTCGGCACTCTGACATTCTGCCGCCCTCTGCTCTGCACGGCTAAATATATAGTTGGAAGGGAGAAGCCTAGCTTGTTTGTGCTCGGCACTCTGACATCCTGCCGCCCTCTGCTCTGCACGGCTAAGTATCTCGTTGCAATGGAGTGGCCTAGCCGGGTTGTGCAGGCTGCTCCCACATCAAGTGACCATACTAAACATTGCATTCTTATACTAATGAACAATCTACTTCTAGGTCCAGTTACCAACTGATTACTTTACTGCTTACTATCTGGTTACAAGCCGACTACCGAACCACTTATCACCTGGTTACCAACCGACTACTGAATCGATTACCATCTGGACACCAGCCGATTACCGAACCAATCACCATCTGGTAACCAGTCTATTACCGTACCGATTAACATCTGGTTACCAGTCGATTACCGAACCGATTACCATCTGGTTATCCACCGATTACTGAGCTGACTACCATCTACTTACCAGCTGACTACCACCTGATTGCCAGTCGATAACCGAACCGATTACCATATGGTAACTAAGCCGATTACCGGCGACTTCCGACTTTACACTCGCCTTACTCGATACCCACCCACAACTGACTGAGACTACCTTACCATCTTGTGCTGCAGAGATATCTACTAAGTATAATAAGGAATTAATACTTACTATTAATGCTTACATAAAAACTCACTGAATTGTATTTAATATCGAAAAGGAGTCTTTTATTTAACAAAGGTTAGTGGATCTTTTGTCTGATCCTGGATTGGTTCAGCTTACCTCAGCCATCGAGAAAACCACCCTCACAACTTGAATAAAACAGAGTCATCCCCTTTCCACTAGGAATATCCTGATGGTGCACTCGTTAAAAAACTATAACCACTTTCAGCGATTATAACTTATAAAAAAATTAAACTTTAATTGAATTGTCACATAGAATCCAATAAAATTAGTGCAAAATGAATCCAACTAAATTGCTGCTTTAAATGCAAGATGTTTATTTTTTTATGTGTTTAATTTTTGACAGATTATTTTTTGATTTAAATTTTATGACGTTTAAATTTTGACATTTAATTTTTGACGTTTGAATTTTGACATTTCATTTTTGACGCTTAAATTTTGACATTTCATATTTGACGTTTACAAGTTTTTGACATTTTTACATTCATAAATGACAAGACAACCTTCAAAATTTAATTTTTACAAATTTACAATTTTTATTGTTAGTTCTAACAAGAAATCAACAATTGCTATTGTTGATACTATTTTCAACAAGATTATTGTTATTTTATTGTTAGAATTAACAATTTTTTTAATACCGAGCGTGTAATATATAGCGAAAATATTTTTTCGATGAGAACATTTTAAGTATCCATAAAATCCTTGAGATTAAAAATTCGTTCCACTTATGCCGTGTTTAGCCAAATATGTTTGGTGTTTATTTTTGTTAATTTTTCTCTTCGTTCAAATGTTTGTTTGGTGGTTATGCTTCTGTTTGCTGCACAGTTGCTTTGCAAAAATAACCCTAGACAGAAAACTCTTGCAAAATAAAACAAAAAGCACAAAAATCGTACAAACTGAAATGATTGTTGTATTTGGTGTTTCCATCAGCAATCCAAAATTTTCGGTCCGAGCATGATGTCAGGAAAGAAGGTGATAGCGAGTTTTTTCACAAACCATAAATTTCTTTCTTCCTGTCAAAAAAGTGTGAGCGAAAGAGCGGAATAATTGATAAGTGTCACAGAATATTATTTTTTTTTATTTGCTGCGAGATAAACACAGTGTTGCTGTTTAAATAGTTCATTACAATTGTGTTAATAAAGTATAAGTAATTGTTTAATGCAATTGTGCGGTGTTGTAGTATTGTGTACTACTTATTGGCAGTTTTCTCTGCCTATTCACCCTGTTAGCCATTCAATAGTTGGAACAGTTGGATCTTAAACGTGCGCTGGAAGGTGCCACAAGCATGGAACTTTGGCCAGAATGCAGACTTTCTTGCATTCACCTCCTGTCTTCTTTAAGAGCACACAGAATGCCACCATAAAATGCAAAATGCCTTAATTGATGTTAGCCACCATAAAAGAACTGGTCATAACATTGAGGTTAGGTCAGACGCACGATATAGCGGGGAAGCAGCAGTCCGTTTATCAATTAATTAATAACAATTAAATAATTAATTTATTAATTAACGGACGTTTTTATAATTATTATTATGTTAATTTTTTTATAATTATGTTATGCAAAAAGCACAGCGTCTCATATTTTTTATTTTATTGGTTTCTATTAAATTTGTTTAAATCATTAATAAAATTAACTTGAACGAATTTCACAAACTTTATTTTGATTCTAATTCGCCTTCAGCTTTTTTAGACAGGAACGGGGAAACATAAATTTACCATATTGAGATACAAGTTTCAAACTCGCTATCACCTGTTTTCCTTGCATCAGGGGTCCGAGAGCGAGAGAATGAATTTGAGTAAAAGTTAATTTCTCAGTTTTACACGTACAACAATAACAACAACAATGTTTGGCAATAATGTTTGGCTAGCATAACCACGGCATTACATGTACACACATTCAAACGCTTTTAACTTTGTTAGTTCACTGATTTCTACTAAAACTTTCTTTTTTTGCAGAGGCTATTTCACCGGAACCACTACATAAAAACTTCTCATCCGACGAAAACATCATTAAAATTCAATTTGGAGGTATCTTTAAGCAATCTATTCAAAGTCAACAAATACAGCAGCAAGTCATGTTGTCCCGCTTAGAGAAGCGTGCACTAAATTCTCTTAAGCTTGTTGAAAAAGTTGAAAGCATTGGCTTGCAAAATATTATATCAAGCTCATCGAATACAATGGATAAATTACCATTTGGTATTGCTAACTATAGTCCTAATCGTATAGTACAACTAGAAACTCCGATTCGTACCTCCAATGCAAAAACTGACGAGCTTAACTTTAAATGTGAGTTGGCATTGAGTGGAAGTAAATATAAGTCTGATTCAACAAATTGTTCTAAGAATAAAATTAATATAAAATCAGATAACTTCCCTTATGCTAACAAATCAATTGATTTAAAAAAATTACATCGAACACAACGTATATCGCAAACATATTCGTCGCTACCAAAGCAAATTAGCCGTCAGAAAGTACGCAGAGAAATAAAAAATTGCATTGCGTTGCAGCGACCTGATTTAGGTACAATTGTTAGCTTGGTTGGTGAAGAGCTAGGAGAGAGTCCTCACATTAAAAATAAGCTCTGCAATGAAACTAAATCAAAAGTTGAGTTAAAGCATCAGGAAGATCAAAATACTACTCAATCATTTGTGGGTTCAGTGAGTTCTCTAATATTTGGGCGAAAGGGTGGTTGGTTGTAAACTTTAAATCAGCTTTAAATAATAAGTTTTGCATAATATTAATCACTTAATTTAATCAAAATAACTCTTAAATTTATTATTTATTTGGAGACAAAAACAAATATATATTGTGTAGAACAATCAATCATAATCATTCATACACTTTTGCGGATGCAAAAAAGTAGTTGGATATAAAATGCTTATTATTAATTGTTCAACTGAATTCAATTTCAATTTAGTTTTCATAATATAAACAAAATTCTAGTTTGGCAATATTTAATTTTATTTATACATATCGCTTGATTTCCAAGATCAGATTCAAAGAAGGTGGGTAAACATCTTAATTTAAATTATTGTTAAAGGATTTTAATAAAAATAATATTTAAATTAATTTAATATCTTTTGTGTTAAAATGTACTTGGGCACTAGAGCATATTGCAAAAAAAACTTCACCAGTGACCTCCGAGTCTAATGTATTTTTGCAAGGCAATTTTGAAAAAAGATATTTTTACCTAATCGTAGAGGTAGGTATACACCATACGATACACCAATGTAAAGAAGAGCCTAATATTTTTTCAATAAGCTTAAATGCTTAATGCATTTACCATGAATACCACAAAAAAACATATTGTATAGATTTAAAAAAAAAAACATCTTCGAAAAATACGACATATCGATTTTTTGGGGTCTCAAAAGAGTTTGTAAAACCACAAAACCAATGTTTGTGTACTGTTAAAATCTTTACTTTTTTGCTTATCTTGAGTACGCATTCTGAAGAAACCAAAAGTTATATAGAAAAAACTTGATTTTTTGGCCAAAAAAAGGGGTTCATGAGAACCAAAACGCTCCATGGGGAGTTCTCCGATCCAAACACAAATTATGCAGAAATAGTTATAAAGACTTTCTGCTTTGCATCGGTGTACGGCGAAATCTAAATATCGATCCTGCTTAATGTACACAGTATGCTTACTAATGTTTACCTACTCTAAGCTGAATCGAAAAAAGTTCGCAGTGTTACCGCCTTATTTAAACAGATATGTCGAGAAAATTTTGGAAGTGCAAATATTTTTTTTTTGAGGAAGTGGCAAAAACAGGGTTTTTCCGACAACTTAGTTATGTAGTCCGATTATTGTTTATGCTTTTAAGTCTTTAAACTGTGTCTTTAAAGTCTTTGTCATCTTCCACTAGTACTCAACATCACTTTCTAAAAAATATACCTAACCTCAAATTTTTCTGGTTGCGAAACTTTTCTGATTGCGAACTTTTAAGCCTAGTACTATGCTCGATTGCGTGAAATTTCACTGGCAACAGCCATTAATTGTTGCGTGAAAATTTTGACAGATATTTTGTTGCGAACGAACAGCTGATGATCAGCTTACAAATTTCGACAAGATGTAAATAAACAGCCACAATTTATTAGAGGAAAAGCAGAAAATCATTTAAGTTCTTTAATTTTCATATTTGTGTTTATATAAATACAAAATAAATATTTATACAAGTATGCATGTCCTTTGTTTTGGAGAAGAACAAGTCATTAGTTTATGGCAGTCTGCAAGCTGCGAAGTTTTGCGACCGCCAACACCGCGGAAAGGTGCATCCGTATTTACAATTTCAAACAACTGCAATTATTAATTGCAAAACTTTAGAAATAGTACAAAAATATCATTTCAATTTTAAGCATTGTTCTTTTACTTGCACTTATTCTTAAATGAAATGGCAATTGTCACTTTTCACGGCAAAAAAAATGGTCGGTTCAATTAAATTGCCGTGAAAACAATGATGCTACATGCATGTTGCAGAATATAGTACTAGATTTTCACCAGTGAAGCATAGTACAGCTTTGACGAAAAAGTTGTGAAATGTTCACGGTTGTTTCACAGCTGTCATTTTTTGTATGGAGATTTGAGTGGAATTTCACGTGAAGTCGAACATAGTACTATGCTTTATTCATAAACAAAAAAGTATAATGTCTTAAAAGTTTCAGTACAAAACCGAGTTTAAATTTTGCTATTAATAAAATTTTATTTATTTCGACAAAGTGCATTTTGTGCTGAAACTTTCCTAAATGCAGAAGTACTAATCCATTTGCAGTTTTGTAAGTTATTATTGTTTTTGTTCATGTCTATCGCTTCAAAAACGCCAATTTGTTCAGAAGATATTCAAAAATGTATGCCGCCATATTAAATCCGCCACTTTTAATTTAATTTTTTTTTATTATTAGATTCTTCATCAGCGTGTGCTTAAAAACGCGGATACCATTTTTCACGCAAATCGGAATATATTAACATTTTTTTCATCATATTGGATCCGCCATTTCGAATTTTCAAAATTTGACTCCAGATTTGTAATCAACAACCCTGAAAACACCCGTGCGTGCCGATTTTCATCCCCGTACGATGATTCCTTTTAGTTTTGTCAACAAAATGTGCTCAATGAAACCATAGTGCAGTGTTATGGTTTGGGGTGCGATGGGAGCTAATAGGGGCTTTCGCATGATCTAACATATTGAACGACAAAGTCGGGTGGAAACTAACGGAACAATTTGATGGATCTTTCGAAAGATCCAACTTGTTGGGCGACATCATTTATTGCAAACTCTCAAACAGAACAGTTCGGCGCAATGGCTTAAATTTTTTGGATGCGCTAATAATTGATCAAGTTTTGAAGGAAGAGGAAGACATAGAAATGAATAGGAAATCTTTTTCTTTTAAAAAAAAAGGAAATTTGGTTTTTAAAAACGCATAAACGCGTGCATTTAGTTTTTGTTAGTAATTTATATGCACTGATTGAACGTTGTTCACTCGCTGAATATTTTTTTGAAGTGAAAAATGCAGCGTGTTGGACCAACATTAGTTCACATGTCCAACAAGACGGACGGACCGGCAGAAAAATCAAAATTTTTGATATTCATCCATCATGTTGGATCCACCGTCGTTTTATCTTACGCATGGTACTACTTGTCGTAGAACATGCCATGTCTATCCAAGTTGTTGGACCATGCGAAAGCCCCTAATGGGGTTGGAAACTTTCAGTTTTTTGAAGGCACGATGATTAAATTTAATTATTTAAATATTTTAAGGAACAATTTTCTACAAACAGTTGCAAAATTGGAAACGATACAAAGCATTCCTCGCTTGTAGTTAAAGAATAGCTTCTGTAGAACTGTAATATATATGGGATCATTTAGAAAAACCGAAGAGAAAAAAACCGTTAAAAACACAAATGGGCTTTAAGATACACCCTAAATATATGGGCGTCAATTACCCCTGACATCACTCAAAGTTTGTCTCTATCAATGCCAAAAAGGTTACAAGCCGTTATTACTGCTAAGGATCACCATCCAAAAACTAGTTTTTAAAATAAAATTCGTAAAATTGTTTTTATAATACTTCCACTGAAGTAATCAAAAAACTTTCTTAGCAAAAGTTTAACGATTTTTTGCAAACTTAAATTTTCTGAATTCAGGGTGGTACATTAGGGTGGTAAGGATTGAGATATGATGGTTAAATTTAGAACGGTGCACTTAAGGTCAATGACCTTGAATGACGATAAATGTAAATATGGTATAATAGAGTTCGACGCCAAAAAAATGCACTTTTTCCATCAGTTTTTTTTTTTATTATAACAATAATGTATACAGCTTATAGTTCAAATAAAAAGTATGGCTGACTTCCTAAATGGATGTTGCTTTGCATTTACACATTGTAACTTATTCCTAAACGCAACTCTGTAAGCTTTGATGATGTAAACAGTTCCCAAATGCATCAATGTTGTTATCGATACGCAGAGGAAAGCAAACTGCGCGTCCATAATCATATAGATGCAAAACTCAAAAAACTAGGAAAATGACGAATCAGGAAGATAAGTAAGCGATTTATTGGAGCGAGCGAACGAAGCAAGCGAAGCTCCCATGGAACAAGTTGTTTGAAGCTGTTAAGAGAACTTAAACTTGTAACGAACCTCCCTGGGTTCTTTTGTAACGCTGAGGTACGCTCAGCGGGATTCCAGGGTCCGTGACAAGAATTAATAACACTTTGGGATTTTTATGGTTATCTATTTTAACAATGTTTTCTTTGTTTATAATATATGTTCTATATATATTAAATATTTCAATTGCTTATTTGTGTATTGCTTCTCCTGCTGCTCTGCCGTCGTCTAGCAGCTGGGCCTACAAGCCACCGACACTGCTAGCTGGAAAAATAAATAAACACGCGGGCTTACAAGCCACGGACTAGTGTTAAATTTGAGCAGGCGGGCTTACAAGCCACGGGCACTGCTAAAAAAAATATTTTAAACAGGTGGGCCTACAAGCCACCGACTCTGTTTTCTGCTACTCTGCAGGTGGGCCTACAAGCCGCTAACTCTGCTCGCCGTTCTGCGCAGGTGGGCCTTCAAGACACAGACTCCGCTTGATGCTGTTTGCAGATGGGCCTACAAGCCAGCGACTCTGCTTTATACTGTTTGCAGGTGGGCCCACAAGCCACCGACTCTGCACTCGCTTCTTAGTTTACCTTGTTTTCCCTTGTGGTTGCTGCAGCTCCTCGATGCAGACTCTGCTTGTTACTATTTTGCTATTTTGGACTCTGCTTGCTCCTATTCTGCACTCTGCTTCGCACTGAATGTTAATAATCACGCACTGACTTTTCTCGCACACTGAATATAATCAAAGACTGATCGTCACAAATTATGATCCAAGACTCTTCACAAATTATGATCCAAGACTCTCCTCAGTCTGTGGTTGCGCTACCTTTTATAGTTGAATTGATGTGTGTTTGTTGTCAACCAGATCCCGCAATCGAAACTTCTCGGTTGTTTGGCGTAAACAACATTCCGTACGCATTTGCTTTTGTTGTTGCGACCTGCTGTTAAAATTGGCCCAGCACTTTGCCTTTGCCTATGTGCGCTCAGCTTTTCCCGCTACTCAACTGCACGAAAAAAATATCACGCCAGCATTATACGTGTGCGTGTGTCGTACCTCTCTTTCTTTTCTATGTGTTCTTTGTGCTGAGTTTCCTAAGTGTAAGAAAAACATGATACTGCTTTTATATTGTTATTCATGTATTTATTTATTTTTTTTTTAATTCATGTGTTTATTTTATACATGTGTTTGTGATAAAAGTTTGTTCAATCTGTGTGGTGGTGTTCACCAAGTGTCGCTCTTGTTTGTTGTCGTTAAAATCGGCGACGTCGATTTTTGGCGTAACACGCCCCTCCTACTTCGGGCAGGCAGCGGATTCTCACCTCGCCCTCCGCCCGACCTTGATTCTGTAGCGCAGCCCATTCACCGTGCGTATGGAATTGCGCACTTCACCCGGTCGTCTGCCAACCAACATTGCCTGGATTGCGTTGGTAATGGCCACCGGGTAGCTGTCGTCGCCCTCACCTTCGCTGCTATCAATATGCAGCACATCCGACGTGCTACTGCCGCTAGATGGCGTGGTTCCATTGTAGCTGGAGCTACCGCTACTACCGCTGTCGTTGTTGTGGTTGCTGTTGTAGTTGTTATTGTTGTAGTTGTCGTTGATGTTGTTGTTGTGGTTGTTGTTGTTGTTGTTGTTGTTGTTGTTGTTGTTGCTGCTGCTGCTGTTGTTGTTGTTGTTGTTGCTGCTGTTGTTGTTGTTGGTGGTGTTGTTGTTGTTGTTGTTGGTGTTGGTGATGGTGTTGATGTTGGTGTTGGTGTTTGTGTCGTTGTTGTTGTTGATGTTGTCGCCTGGATCGACGTAGTTGCTCACGCAACTGTCCGCCCACTCGATCGCTGGTGGCGATCACGGAATTCGACCAACGGCTCCTGCTCTGAGCCCTCGTCCACACACTCCTGGGTGAAGGTTGCCTTCACCCACACGGTCTTCATGCGGAAGCCAGGCCATCGTGTTACCTGCTCTTCCACCCATAGGTAAAACCGGCCCTCTGGTCGAACTTCCTCTTCCTCCTCTTCTTCCTCACTCGAGACCGACACCCAAGACGGTGCTGGTGGCGCCTCGTATTCTTCAGACGCGTACCGCTCCGTGGCGTCATCATCCTCCATGGTGTCTTCTGGCATGAATAAACATCCCACCGATTCGGACTCGCTCTCGCTGTCGCTGATATTGATGGTCTCCATCGCGTCGTAAAGAATAGTTTGTTGTTTTTTTTTCAACTTTTCCACCGCGTGGTCACTGTCTGAATGATCTTTCTTGTCCTTTGTCATTTCTAGGTGACCTAGGGTCAAGATAATTTTCCTTCGTTCTTCTTTGCCGCATTGTTGTCCCTTCTTTTCCGATGATCTTCCAATTTGCTTATTGACCACACCCTTTTCTAAGAAAATAATCATTATACCGTGTGTATTGGCCCTTTTCCTCATGTTACTTGGCAGCACTTGCGAACAATTGTTATTGCCGTTGTTCGTGTTTTGACGTTTCGCCATTTGTTTACAAAATTGCAACGTGCTTGTATGAGTGGACAGCAATTGGTAAGTAAATTATTACTATAAATTCAGGTAAATATTATATATGTTTAATTATATTAAATTTAACTCCAGTAATCATGGAGTCAGCTCGGAGTTGTAGCAGTAGAACCTCTTATGTCCAGTGACACCGGAGCAAGCTGGCCACCGATGGATTAAGACATAGATGTCCGTCCAGCCATCGTTACCTGATGCAGAGGGAGTGGGTGCTCCACCGGGCATTCCGGCCAGCGTTGTTGTGTTGAATATGAAAATATGTGATTTGTGATCATTCTAAAAATGTAGCATAATAGTGAGCGCTATGCTGGCGCTGTCTTGTGTGTTTTTTTTTTCTCTGCCGGTCTAGGTCTTCAGTGTGGTGAACCGGTTCATCTTCGGGTTTTGACCAACCTTGGAATTCCTTCTTGGAATCCCAATGTTGATCCTCGTGGTCCAAGCTGCGCCGTGGGTGCTGACCACGGTGTTCTTGCAATGTGGCTGCGCAGCAGGCGCTGGTCTTGGTGTAGTTCTAAGGCTGCGTCGCGGACGCTGACCTTGGATTCCTTTGTGCGTGGCTGCGCCGCGAGCGCTAGCCCTGTGAACCTTGAGGTAAATACTTGGCATGGTAAGCAAATAACCTTGAAATATTGCACATGGACCGTCCCGGTTCATATTTGCACATGGGCTATATTAGTCCATATGTGCACATGTGGTTGCATCCGATGCAGATATGCAGGCAGGCAGATGCCATGCATATTGTTGTGCATTGTTGCATGCAGCGATATGTGGACATCGCTGCCTAGCTGCAGTTCGCTGCGCTGCTGCGTATCCTCAGTGTGCAGAGGTGTTGCTAGTGTGTGTGTGTAGCTGCGCTGCAGTTGAATACATGCACTTCACAGCTGCGATGCATGCAGTGGGTAACCAGCTGTGTACGTGTAGCCATGCACGATGATGTTTTGCTATGCCTGCAGCGGTGCACGTTACTATATATGCTGCACGTGCTTGTTCTGCCAATTTGTGTCTGTTGTTGTCCGTGTTGCATGCAGCAAATCGCTGTGGTTCGGTAATGCGGCTTTAGCTGCTTTCTCAGTTGACGCAGGCGTCGCTGCAGCCTCAACTGTTGGCGCAAGTCTAGCTACGTTCTCAGTTGTTGACGCAGGTGTAGCTGCGATCTCAGTTGTTGACGCAGATATAGCTGCGATCTTTAGTAGTTGACGCAGGTGTAGCTGCGGCCTCAGTTGATAACGCAGGTGCCGCTGCGGCGCAGTTGTTGACGCAGATGGAGCTGCAACGAAGTTGATAACGCAGGTATAGCTGCGGCACAGTTGATATCGCAGGTGTCGCTGCGGCACAGTTGACGCAGATGGCGCTGCCATGAAGTTGATAACCCAGGTATAGCTGCGGCACAGTTGATGGCGCAGATGGCGCTGCCACGCAGTTGATATCGCAGGTGAAGCTGCGGCACAGTTGTTGACGCAGATGGCGCTGCAACGCAGTTGATATCGCAGGTGCCGCTGCGGCGCAGTTGTTGACGCAGATGGCGCTGCAACGAAGTTGATAACGCAGGTATAGCTGCGGCACAGTTGGCGCAGATGGCGGTGCCACGAAGTTGATAACCCAGGTATAGCTGCGGCACAGTTGATGACGCAGATGGCGCTGCCACACAGTTGATATCGCAGGTGAAGCTGCGGCGCAGTTGTTGACGCAGATGGCGCTGCAACGTAGTTGTTCATACGTTTGTCAGCCTGAAATAGTTTCAACTGACTCATGTGCGCCGTTCGCACTCGCGTTTCTCCTTCACGTTTGATGCGTACTATTACTGGCGAGACAAAATCTACAATTTTGTATGTTCCATCGAATTTAGGAGCTAATTTGGCTACAAAGTTATCAATTGCCTTCGATAGGTGATGTTGTTTGATCAAGACGACTTCACCAATCTTTGGGCTCCAGTTCCGTCTTCGCAGATTGTAATGTCGGGCTTGGTCTTGCGCAGCCCGCTCTAGGTTGCGGCGTACAATCTCGAAAGTTTCTTTTAGCTTGAATTGTCTCTCAAGTGCTGTTTGAGGCTCTTGTCCAGTGCCAAATGTTTGCTCATCATATAGAGTTTTTGGTAAGCGGAGTTCACGTCCTTGGGTAAGGAAGGCTGGGCTATATCCTGTGGTTTCAGAGACACTCGAGTTCATGGCTAGTGAAATCTCTGGTAGCAGTTCGTCCCAGACGTGTTTTTGTTCACCAGTAAACTGTGCTATAATTGTCTTGATAGCTCGGTTGGCCCGTTCTGTTGAATTTTCCTGGGGTGCATACGGAGCAGTGAATTGGTGTTTCACTCCTAGCTCGTCTAAAAACTTTTTGAATGTTCGACTCGTAAATTTTGCTCCATTGTCCATAACTAGGACCTTTGGGACTCCAAATCGCGCTAAGATACTTTCTCGAAACGCGCGTTGGAGGTGATCGCCGGTTGCCTTACGGAGTGGGATCACTTCAGTCCAGTTCGAGAACTTGTCGAAAAACACCAGGAGCATGGTGTAACCATGTTTAGATCGGAGCAGTGGTCCCACGAAATCGGCACACAAGATTGACCAAGGCTCGCAGCGACGCACGTAACGGCCGATATCACGGAACATATCTGGCCTAGGTGACTGGCACACGGACTATCATAGTTTTCTTTCAGAACTCTTTCTCTTGCATATGTGGGTACACAAAGTTTCCATGGAACACAATCTTCATCGTTTGCTTGGCTCGCTATGTGTCGATACATCTGTCCGTCTTCTATGATGTAGTCTGGGAACTTGGCTGGGTTTTCTAAGACTTCATTAGTCTTCTTCTGTAACCAATTTAAGGTACCGTCTGTGGCATCTTCGGTTGTTGTTTTACGTACCGTCTCGAGAGGCTGTCGAGATAAGGCGTCAGCGACCACGTTCAATTTTCCTCTGCGATATTGTATATCGAACGTGTGCTGTTGAAGTTCCAGTGCCCACCTGGCTACGCGTCCAGATGGACTTTCTATTGAATTGAGCCATTTCAGCGACAAGTGATCCGTGATCACTGTGAACTTGTAGCCTTCAAGGTAAGGTCGCATTTTACGGATTGCCCATACTATGGCGAGACATTCTTTTTCCGTTGGTGAGTAGTTCCGCTCTGCTTTGTTAAGGTGTCGGCTGGCATACGCGATAACTCTTTCTTCGTCTCCTTGACCTTGTGTCAGTACTGCTCCAAGCCCGTAGTCCCTGGCATCCGTTTCAAGAGTAAACTTCTCGTTAAAGTTTGGGCACGCCAAGATTGGTGCCTCGGTTAGTTTGGCTTTAATGGTTTCAAATGCTTCCTGCTGGGTATCACCACTTCCAATGTTTTCCTTTTCCCAACAGTGTCGTAAGTGGGTAGTATATGCTGTCTGCAAATAGGGAAGTGCGGCGTCTAGGCTCCCATGTTACAGCAGGCAAATATAACTTTGAAGTTGTCAAGGAGTTTACTTACCTTGGCACCGCCGTAAACAGAAACAACAATGTCAGCCTGGAGATAAAGCGAAGAACAACAATTGCTAATAGGTGCTACTACGGGCTAAGTAAGCAATTAGGTTCCAGAGCCCTCTCTCGATCGACAAAACTAACACTCTACAAGACGCTCATCATACCTGTGCTTCTCTATGGCGCTGAAGCATGGGTGGTATCGCAAGCAGATGCAGCCGCTCTTGGGGTGTTCGAGAGGAAAGTTCTTCGCAAAATCTTTGGTCCTGTTCGAGTTGGCGACGACTATCGCATTCGAATGAACCACGAACTGTACGAGCTCTACGACGACATTGACATAGTCCAGCGTATAACAATTCAGCGACTACGTTGGCTGGGTCATGTCTTTCGTATGGATGAAGAAGCTCCAGCGAAAAAGGTGTTTGAGGCGAAAGCCGAGGGTCGACGACGAAGAGGAAGGCCATGCCTCCGATGGATTGACCAGGCCGAGGAAGCCCTTACCGCGCTTGGTGAAAGAGATTGGAGACGGCGCGCGCGAAGCAGAGACGCCTGGCGAGACCTGATGAAGTCGGCCGTAACCCGTCAACGGGTTGTCATGGCCACCTAAGTAAGTAAGTAAGTCGTAAGTGGGTGCACAATGGTTGAGAATTCCGGGACAAAGCGTCTTTACCACGAGGCTATTCCCAGGACTCGCCGTTACTCTTTCGTGTTCGTAGGGGCCTCTAACTGCTTGCTCGCTGATATTTTCTCGGGGTCGGTGTGTATTCCTTGGCTACTTACGACATGACCTAAATATGTCGTCTCTTGTTGGAAGAATTCGCATTTCTCGACGTTTATCTTCAAATTTGCTGCCCGGAGTCTTCGAAAAACTTCTTTTAAATTCATCATATGTTGATGAAATGAGTTTCCGGTGACAATTATGTCATCCAAGTATGCAAATGCGTGTGGTTCCATTTCAGGACCAATAACTCGGTCTAGCGCTCGCTGAAAGGTCGCTGGGGCTGAGTGTAGCCCGAAAGGCATAACCTTCCATTGGAACAGACCACGACCTGGTACGGTAAACGCCGTGAATTGCTTACTACCCTCGTCCATAGGAATCTGCCAATAGCCATTTTTCAGATCTAGGCTGCTGATGTATTTTGCATTACGGAGGTGGTCTAGAATATGATGTATTCGGGGTATTGGATAGGCGTCTGGTATGGACTTTGCATTTAACTGCCTATAATCTACGCAGAGTCGCTATTTTCCCGTCTTCTTCTTCACCAGCACGATTGGGGCGCTGTGAGGGCTATAGGAGGGTTCAATACACCCCTTTTCCAGTAACTCGTCGATCTCTTTATTGATAATCTCTTGCATTGCAGGATTTTTCGGAAAGTATATCTGTTTTATTGGTCTATCATCTTGCATAACAAACTTATGAGTTGTTATAATCGATAAACCCTCTAGCTTCTCGAAATCAGCTAGTTCAGTCTTCAAGAATCTGTCTTTCAGTTCAGTTTCCGTAACTTCGTCTTCTCGCACCACTGTGCATAATGGGGAAACGCTAGCACTTGTTATCGCCTCGTGACATTTTAATGTTATTGTCTGGCCACCGCACGTGAATGTCGCCTGCAGTCTGAGAAGAAAATCCATTTCCAGAATGATATCGTCCACTATGTGGGGTAGGACGAGGAACGGGATCCTGCAGCTATCTTTTCCTAGACTTACGTCCAAGATCAGAGCTTCACGAATGGTTTGCACTGAGTTGTCTGCCATACGCACGACAATGTTCTCCTGTCTCTTTTCACCTGTGTGAGCCAGTTTTTCTGATAACTGTTGGCTCATGAAACTCCTAGTTGCTCCTGTGTCAATCGTGGCCTTCTGAACTTCATCTCCGAGGGTAACAAATGCAAAAATGTGGGCTTCGTCGTGCTGTAGGCTTTCTACGGGATGCGAGGGACCGTATGTGCTCTCCCTGATAGGCCTCGCCTCTATCGGGTGTTCTGTCCATTTCCCGACTGCCAACGACAGCATTCAATCGTTTTCAGCCCACGCTTTCCACACTCCCAACAGAAGATTACACACGGATTTCGACATTCCGGCCGCATGTGACCGTCTCTGCCACATCGTCTGCACGCTGTTCGTGGATTTATGGGTGTCTCCCTCACCTGAGTGACCATTCGATGACGCTCTTCTCTCGGTCGCTGGGCTGGTGCTCGTGTGGGTGCCGTATCTGCATGCATGCACTCGAAATCTTCGGCTTACTCCATGAGCTCTTCCAGACTTGCAAAGTCTTTTCTCTTGTTATACAGTTGGTACTCTTGTCGACTATTCCGGAAGGTTCTCTCCAATTTTTGTTCCTCGGTGTAGTTTGAATGTCGCATAAGGCTCTGTAACGCGAGTACATAATCCTTAAAAGATTCACCAGTGCGCTGATGCCTCTGTCTTATGTCATCATCCAATCTTTCGAAATACCTCGTGGGCAAAAAGAAATGCAAGAAGTCTTTGAAGCTTCTCCACTCACGCCACATACGATTATTATTTCGATACCATGTTAGCGCTCGGTCTCGCAGTAATTCGGGCATCGTTCGTGGAAGGTGGTCTTTTCCCAAACCATACACTTCCGCCAGTTCTTCCACGCGCTCGATTAATGCCAGTGGGTCTCGGCCTCCGTCTTACTTTACTGACCACTTCCTGACTTGATAAATCACTGAAGTGTACGGGTTGTAATTGTACTGGGCAGCAGGTGTTGGTTGGAATCTGGTCATGTCTTCCGCGTACGTCGGTATCGCGTGATTCGTGTATGTTGGCTCTGAAGGTGTCATGCAGGTAATTGGTAGTTGCTGAGGCACGGCGAGCGAGCTAGGAGAAGGACTTCTTGCATGTTTTGCTTCTAGCTCGACGAACCTTTGTTCCACCTCCGGTTTGTGGTCTACTCCCAGTGCAAAGGTAGCAAACCTTTTCCTTAGTTCCTCAACAGTACCTTCGCCGCTAAAGTTAAACTCTTTAGCGTAGGCCAACAAGTCGTCTCGACGGAGCGCGTGAATCCATGCCGTTCGCACCATGTTGCTTCCAACTTACTTTACTCTGCCTCTGGACCTTTCCTGCGTTATTCACTCTCTAGCTTTCCGGCGTTGTTTGGCCACTTGTAACGAACCTCCCTGGGTTCTTTTGTAACGCTGAGGTACGCTCAGCGGGATTCCAGGGTCCGTGACAAGAATTAATAACACTTTGGGATTTTTATGGTTATCTTTTTTAACAATGTTTTATTGTTTCCTTGTTTATAATATATGTTCTATATATATTTAATATTTCAATTGCTTATTTGTTTATTGCTTCTCCTGCTGCTCTGCCGTCGTTTAGCAGCTGGGCCTACAAGCCACCGACACTGCTAGCTGGAAAAATAAATAAACACGCAGGCTTACAAGCCACGGACTAGTGTTAAATTTGAGCAGGCGGGCTTACAAGCCACGGGCACTGCTAAAAAAATGTTTTAAACAGGTGGGCCTACAAGCCACCGACTGTGTTTTCTGCTACTCTGCAGGTGGGCCTACAAGCCGCTAACTCTGCTCGCCGTTCTGCGCAGGTGGGCCTTCAAGTCACAGACTCTGCTTGATGCTGTTTGTAGATGGGCCTACAAGCCACCGACTCTGCTTGATACTGTTAGCAGGTGGGCCTACAAGCCACCGACTCTGCACTCGCTTCTTAGTTTACCTTGTTTTCCCTTGTGGTTGCTGCAGCTCCTCGATGCAGAATCTGCTTGTTGTTATATTGCTATTTTGGACTCTGCTTGCTGCTATTCTGCACTCTGCTTTGCACTGAATGTTAATAATCACGCACTGACTTTTCTCGCACACTGAATATAATCAGAGACTGATCGTCACAAATTATGATCCAAGACTCTTCTTCACAAATTATGATCCAAGACTCTCCTCAGTCTGTGGTTGCGCTGCCTTTTATAGTTGCCTTGATGTGCGTTTGTTGTCAACCAGATCCCGCAATCGAAACTTCTCGGTTGTTTGGCGTAAACAACATACCGTACGCATTTGTTTTTGTTGTTGCGACCTGTTGTTAAAATTGGCCATGCACTTTGCCTTTGCCTTTGTGCGCTCAGCTTTTCCCGCTACTCGACTGCATGAACAAAATATCACGCCAGCATTATACGTGTGCGTGTGTCGTACCTCTCTTTCTTTTCTATGTGTTCTTTGTGCTGAGTTTCCTAAGTATAAGAAAAACGTGATACTGCTTTTAAATTGTTATTCATGTATTTATTTATTTTTTTTTTAATTCATGTGTTTATTTTATGCATGTGTTTGTGATAAAAGTTTGTTCAATCTGTGTGGTGGTGTTCACCAAGTGTCGCTCTTGTTTGTTGTCGTAAAAATCGGCGACGTCGATTTTTGGCGTCACAATTTCTCGAATGGAGTGACCTATCTTAAAATTTATCTAAACTGTTCTACCATTCCTAACTAAGGTTCTTTCCTTAGAAAGATTTTTCAAATTCCATTTAGTTCAAAAGTTAATTGAAAATAATATTTCTGTGAGTTTTGTTGTTGTTATTCGTTGAAATAGTTTTCTTCTAACATGCTTGTGTATGTGTCAGTCAATGAAAAAACCGAACGACATGACACGACAACAAAAATCTTGCGGCGAATGTTTTTCGCTGTAACAGCTTTTTATCAATAAAAAGTAAAATGGTTAAAAACAAGAGTACCAATTTTATTGATGAAGGAAAATTGTTAGAAAATAAAACACAAATACATGAAATATGTTAACTGTTTGTATTTTCATATGTAGCTGAACTCTGTTAAATAATATAATTTTGCAGTATTTATTCTTATTTTAGGCTTATTTTCTTTCATAAACAACATCTGTTGTTGTTGTTTGACAGACATTTGTAGTTTCATAAATTTCAGCTCAGCGCTGCTAATATTTTGCTGCTAAAGAAACATGCAGCGGACGCAAACCAATTTATGTTCTTTAGTGTTACAACTACAATTAAAACATTAAACAATTTTAAGTGGGCAAGGAGCAATGAGCGCGTCGCAGAGTATTTTAAGAGAAACAGAGTGTTATTTTGTTGTCATCAGCAAGCTATTTAAGATATTAGATAACAAATTTCTTAAATGATTTTTAAAGATACATATTTAAAAGCAGATTTATTTCGTTTGCAATGGAAAGAGAAACGCATTTTTTAATAACTGAAAATTTGTCTGCTTCGTATTTTCTCGTTTTTTTTACCCGTACTTTAAAAATTAACGTTTGAATAGATCGTCCGTTCTGAAAATCTTTTGTATGCAAAGCTCGACTATCAGCATCAGCATTGTCAAGTGATTTGTTTTTGTTGTGCATGCGTCATCGGTTCAGTTTGCGTTGCTGTTTTTCTACATGTTTTCGTTTTTGTGTTATCGTGAAGAAATGAAACAATAACAAATAAGAAAGAAAAGTAAGGAAATCTGTCTGCAAGAAACATTTAGACAATTAAGTGCCGATCATGAACCATGTTCCTGAATTATTAATTCAAACGCTCATTTTGAATAAATGATAACAAACGAACATTCGTTGTTTTTTTTTTGTTGTGTGAAAAAATCGAAATAATCCAATTGGATTTTTAAACATCTTTGGATTTGAGTGTTCACTTAATTCAATTCAGTTCAATAGTAAAATAAATTGAAGGATTATTTTATTTAGATTTAGTTAAACAAAAATTATAGTAGTGTTAGTCTGTCAACATATGTGAAAACCTGAAATTTTGAAATTGTTAAATATTAGTGTTTTTGTCTTAAATAACACAGTGCGACACGAAAAAATAACTTCAAATATCTCAATGTTTTCTAGTAGTGCATGGTCTATATATTATTCCCTCATACTCAGTTTTATCAGATTAGGTCAAATAAGAGAGAAAATTCACCTTTAAGTCACAAATTTTTTCTTAGAACTCTTAAACTAAAGTCAAATGATGTGTAGTAACTGCATCTTAATATTTGCAATGGATGGTTCTTAACATTTTTAGACCATTTTTTGCTCAGAAGGTTACGTAAGGGGGTTAATTTTTTCTTTGAAAACAGGCCTTTTTTAAATAAAAAAAATGTTCAATAGTTCAGTTACTTTGTATTTATCTTCAAAAACAATCAGATTTTGCTGAATTTTTGCATACACATTAAGTAAAATAAAGTAACCCACCTCTGAAAAGATCACAACAGTTACATGTGCGCATCCAAAGATATTCGGATTCAAAGATTACCAAAGATGGTAACTTCGTTAACGTAATCCCTAGAGTAAAATCATTCAGATGAAAATTAAAGACCCAACAATTTTCTTCAAAACTGTCCTTAACGTTTTTACCGAACGAGTTACCGTTTTAAAGATATACGCATAAATATGTAATAACAACATGTATGAAAAATTTTGATCTTGGGAAGAAATAGAAATAAAAATAATTTTTATTTTAACCGTTTTAATTTTTCATATATGTTGAAATTACATATTTACGCTCATATCTTTAAAACGGTAATTCTTTCGGTAAAGATGTTAAGAACAGTTTTGAAGAAAATTGTTGGGTCTTTAATTTTCATCTGAATGATTTTACTCTAGGGATTACATTAACGAAGTTACCATCATTGGTAATCTTTGAATCCGAATATCTTTGGATGTGCACATGTAATTGTTATGATCTTTTCAGAGGTGGGTTATTTTACTTTACTTAAGGTGTATGCAAAAATTCAGCAAAATCTGATTGTTTTTAAAGACAAATACAAAGTAACTGAACTATTGAAAATTTTTTTTTATTTTAAAAAAGTCCTTTTTTCGAAGAAACAATTAACCCCCTTACGTAACCTTCTGAGCAAAATATGATCTCAAAATGTTAAGAACCATCCATTGCAAATACTTAGAGACAGTTACTACACATGATTTGACTTTAGTTAAAGAGTTATAAGAAAAAATTTGTGACTTAAAGGTGAAAGTTGACCTTGAATTTCTCTCTTATTTGACCTAATCCGATAAAACTGAGTATGAGGGCATAATATATAGACCATGTACTACTTTAAACCATTGCGATATTTGAGGTTATTCCAATTGGGCCTTAAATTGTCGCACAGTGTAATCATATTCATTGCAGCAAAAAAATATACGGCCATTCCAAGCCTAATGCAAGTTTTTTTCCAAAAATTTATCATATGCTCTAAGACTTACTTGAAATTTTGGTTATAGGTTCCTTTTCTTCTTATAAAAATATAAGTTATTTGTTTTTTATAGCAATTTTTTATAAAAGTAACAATCTTAAAAATCATTTGAAAATCAGTCATTTCCGAAAAATCATATCTCCGTCATATGTTACCTTATTTTCGTAAATGAAGTATCATTAGAAAACTAAAGAAAAGCGAGTTAGAAAAATTTAATATTTTTGAAATTTGTATGCAAGAGTTGCAAACTTTTTGAAAAAAACTTGAATATGGTTATATATCACAAAGTGATTTTTTTTTTTATTTAAAAACAAAACAAACTTTTCACCAAAATAGAATTACGATTTCGAAATGAAACGTTTTTTCGCAATCTCTTTTTCTGACATACATTTCACTTTGTCGTTCATAACTTTTATACCATTTGAGATATTTATACAAAATCTTCAACAAAACTGTTTTAGAAACCTTTTAAGAGCCAATACTTGTTTTATATATAGTAATGACCTCACACGTGACTTTGGCCCATAAAGCCTAGTACTATGCTCGTTCGCGTGAAATTTCACTGGCAACAGCCATTTATTTGTTGCGTGAAAATTTTGACAGATATTTTGTTGCGAACGAACAGCTGATGAACAGCTTACAAATTTCAACAAGAAGTAAATAAACAGCTAGAATTTATTTAAAGAAAGCAGAAAATCATTTACGTTCTCTTATTTTAAGTATTTATGATTATATAAATACAAAATAAATATTTATACGAGTATGCATATGAATGATGTGCTTTGTTGTAGAGTAGGACAAGTCAGTTGTTTATTGCAGCCTGCAAGCTGCGAAGTCTTGCAACCACCAACACCGCGGAAAGATGCATCCGTATTTACAACATCCAACAACTGCAGTTATTTATTGCAAAACTTTAGAAATAGTACAAAAAAATATAATTTCAATAAACTTTGTTCTTTTGCTTGCACTTTTTTCTTAAATTTAATGACAACTGTCACTTTTCAAGGCAAAATAAATGGTCGGTTCAATTAAATTGCGGTGAAAATAATGTTGCTAGATGCATATTGCGGAATATAGTACTAGATTTTCCGCAGCGAAGCATAGTACAGCTTTGATGAAAAAGTTGTGAAATATTCACGCTTGTTTCACAGCTGTCATTTTTTGTATGGAGATTTGAGTGGAATTTCACGTGAAGCCGAACAGAGTACTATGCTTAATACTGGAAACAAGCTGCAATAAATTAAAAAATTTTATTTTTTCGTTTAAGATAATCAGAAGAGATAATATCTTTTCTTTTATAGTTTTAAGAAAACATTTTTCTAAGCGAGCGACCCAACTTATTTGTATCCTCAACGTCCCTATTTATGTGGCCAGCTTTTGCACTTGCTAAGCGATTGCTACGACCTAGTATTTTAATTTAATATTGTTTATGTATCATTGAGTTCGCATTCTGAAGCGACTGAAAAATCTGTGTCGACAAGGAATAACCGCTAAAGTCGAGTTAGGACAAGATGAGGTTATTACGTTCATTGCGTTTTTTTGCAACGAAAAACAATAATACGGAAATTTTTATGGTTGCACCTTGAAAATTAAATGTTTAAGGCCATCAAATTTAAACAGCAGAAGTCGGGGTTCCTTGAAATTAGGTAGAAATTTTAATCTTAAAAATGCTCTTCTGAAATTTTAAAAATGAATTTAGCTGTTATTCCTTGTCGACACAGAAATATCGACTGGCATTTTGTCGATTGTTGTTGAATAAAGCAATTAGTTTTTTCTCTTTTCATTATGGTTTTAGCAAGTCGAGAGCTAGATCTTCCTTTAGCTAGAGCTTCCTTGAATAATAAACCTTGGCAAATAAAAATGCATAGCATATAAATGTTCCTAAACGTCAGCAGGGCTGCAAAGTTTTATGTACAAAGTTTCGTTGTACATACGCTACAGTGTAATAGTACGGTTTTGATACCGCATTAATGCATCCCAAACATACGTTTAGGAAGTCAGCCTATCATGATTTTTACAATAATCTTGATCTCTTGGGTGATTATTGGCACATGAAAGTAAGGTTAAACTTTTTGCCGATTTCACTAATACGCAAAATAGAAAAAATTAAGTTTTCACAAAATTTAGAATATGTGCATTTAAAGTTAATATTTAGGTTTCAAAGAAAAATGTTGCCGTACCCCCTTTTGTCGCCCACAATTCAATAAAAATGCTTTATTTCAAGCGGTTTTGCTTTTATTACCATTTGGTATTTAAAAAGTAAAATATGTAAAATAGCATGTTTGTAAACAAAAGTATGTAAATATCATGGTTTCAAATATGCAT
Organism: Tetanocera ferruginea; assembly: GCA_958299015.1. Lineage (NCBI taxonomy): Eukaryota > Metazoa > Arthropoda > Insecta > Diptera > Sciomyzidae > Tetanocera > Tetanocera ferruginea. The sequence goes on from OY282641.1 coordinate 66,235,642, forward strand.
ACTACCCAAGCTGCTTAAAACTGCTAAAGATTAGTGGGTTATAGATTCCAACAAATTAAAAAAAACGTGTTTTGGAGAGCTTAAATTTATTTACACTATATACAATTTACTGTTTATGAGTTACGGAGGTTCACGGTGTTAGTCTCGCAGCGGTTATTTAACCACTGAATTTCTGTGGCAGCATGGATCAGAGTCCATGCCACCAGAGCGCGTTAAATATATATTGCAATACACTATCGCCCCGGCGCACGTCGAAAAATCAATCACTATACATTTACTCGTGACCATGATATTTGTTGCAGAACTTTTAAATTCGGTCTTTTATTGGTCGATCTTATTATTAGCGCTAATAAGAAAAGTAAAAAGGCGCCTTTCCAGAAATACACGCCATTGTATTCCGAAAATGGTTAAGGAAATGCACGTGTCATGTGCAAGCGTGCATCAAATACTTACAAATGAGCTTAAACTCAAACCATATAAATTTTAAAAGTTTCATGGGCTTAATGATAAACGGAAAAAAGATAGACTCCTAAGAGCCAGAGAGTTGAAGCGATTGGCCGCGGCTGGTGATTTGCCAAACATTATCTTCTCTGATGAAAAAATTTTACTGTTGAGCAGTGTTTAAACAAACAAAATGACCAAGTTTGGTTAAAAGGCAAGTTACCTGAAAATTTTGATTTCAGATCGGCCACCAAAAACCAAGCACCTATAAGCGTTATGTTATGGGCCGCAGTTAGCTCAGATTTTTGTTCTCCATTGGTTTTTATTGAAAAAGGAGTAAAAATTAACGCTGAAGTGTACCGTACAAAAATTTTAGAAAATTTTAGAGACAGCTGGAGTCAAGGAATTTCTCTGTGAGTTCTCTCCCGCTTTGTCCATCGGTGGGCCGGTAAAAGTTGACGCAGCGTTGTTGCTTAACTTTAGTGAAGATCTCTTTCAAAGTTCAAAGCAAATATTGTATGGCCTATAATTTGTAAATAAAGAAATCTTATTATAAATAATACGTGAACATTTAAAATTGTCTGACTCTTTTTTCGTATAAATATAACTGAAGAAGAATGAAACTTATGTCATTCGAAAAGTGCTGTCGCACTGATATGCAGATATATACGCTATAGTTACTGGAGAAGGTTTCCAAACTTCTAAATAAAATTGTTTTGTAAATAAGTCGTTTTAAATTGACATGAAATTTGGCTAATCGAGAGCTTTTGAATTGGTCCAGTTTGAGTTTTTTCAAGTTTAAAATTTTTGTTTTGGATTAATGTAAATTATAATTATTTAATTTTAATCTTAACTTATTTAAACCTAACTTACAAAGAAAAATAATGCGAATAATACGAGTTAAAAAAAGTTTGGATACGAGAACGTTAGACAATGACTGGCTTCATTCTCGCGTATATTAATAATATTCTAAGGTAGCATAGCCCAGGGACTATGCCACGATAGCGTGCTTAATATATAACGAGCAGCCGTGTATGCCGTGACGGCGGCACACACACAAAGCCCGTCAAGAAATCTTTTTGGTAATTTCCATTTTTAATTCTATCCAAAACTTCCTGTTTCCTCTAGACTATAAACTTGCGGGGTCTCTACAAGGTCTCGAAAAAATAATGGCTGACATCATCGCCATGCAGGAGATGCGAATGAAATGACAAGGCTACTCTAAGAGAGCAGACTGCGATATCTACTACAGCTACTATGCGGAGAAGTGCGAATTTGGATGCGGAATCGTCGTAAGCCGGAAATTACGCCACCTTGTTTCTCGGTTCACACCAGTGAACGAAAGGATGGCCACAAACGACATCAAGGTTAGATTGTTTCACATAAGCCTAATTTGCTCGCACACCACGACGGAGAAAAAGGTCGATGCTGTCAAGGATGCTTTTACGCGAGCTGAGAGGACGTGTATGATCACTGCCCAGCCCATGACGTGAAATTAGTCCTCGGAGATTTTAACGCGAAGGTCGGAAAATAAGGCATTTTTGGCTAAACTGTCGATCAGTTCAGTCTCCACGAGACCACTTCGAACAAGTGTCTATGACTAAGATAACGGTCTAGACGGCAGTTATTAGCACCAGATTCCAACACCTCGATATCCACAGGCCTCCTGGCTGTCCCCGGATCAAAAAGCATGAAACCAGATTGATCATGTTGTGATCGACGGAAGGCACGCTTCAAACGTATTGGATGTGCGCACATTTCAGAGAGTTAATATTGACTCCGGCCATTATCTTGTTGCAGCCAACGAAAGCTAGATGTCGATAAGCTGCTATCACAACGGATCGCCGAGGCCTACTCCGCTCAACTTTCGGTTAAGCTCAACCAACCTTACTCTGAACTGGATGATGCTGGCAGACTTTGGGCGCATATTTCCCACTCCATGCGAACTGCTACTGAGGAAGTCATTGGTTCATTGGTCGGTGCCGCAACCTCGTAGCGACGCGACATCAGTCTTATTCCATCGCGTACAAGCTTCTTTAGAGCAAGGTTCTTTCGAACACTGATTGGACCTTATCAGTGTGGCTTTCAACCTTGCAAGTCTACCATAGACCAGATTTTTTCACTACGTAAAATCCTAAAAAAACCAACGAAAATCAAATCGACACCCACCATCTCCTTGTCGATTATAAAGCTGCGTTCGATAGCCCGATTTGGGTTTGCTTGTACGCAACAATGTCTGAGTTTGGTATACCTGCAAAGTTGATAAGACTCTGCAGGATGACGTTGAGCAATACACGCAGTTCCGTTAAGGTAGGAAATGACCTCACCAATACCTTTAATACCGAACGAGGTTTCAGACAAGGCGACACGCTATCATGCGATCTCTTCAATTTCATCATGGATGGGATCATACGACAGGCAGGTGACATCGCAATGGAACCATATTCTACAAAGGTGTTCAGCGATGATGCATGGGTGGTATCGCAAACAGATGCAGCCGTTCTTTGGGTGTTCGAGAGGAAAGTTATTCACAAAATTTTTGGTCCTATTTGAGTTGGTGACGACTATCGCATTCGAATGAACCACGAACTGTAAGAGCTCTACGACGAGCTCTACAACGTTTTTGACTTAGTTCAGCGTATAACAATTCAGCATGAAGAAGCTCCAGCGAAAAAGATGTTTGAGGCGAAAGCCGAAGGTCGACGACGAAGACGAAGGCCATGCCTCCAATGGATTGACCAGGCCGATGAAGCCCTAACAATATCAGTATTGATATTTAACGATGGATAGCTCTTGTCAATAAGTGTTACTTTATGCTCAGTAGGCAATTAAGAAGTAGAGCTCTCTCTCGACGAGCAGAACTGATGCTCTATAAGTCAATAATCATGCCCATAATACTAAACGCATCACAAACCTGGACGTTGAGTAGCACTGATGAAAGGACTTGGGAGCGTTCGAGTGAAAAATCCCTCTTAAGATATATGGTCTAATCTGCGTCAATTGCCAGTACCGAATACGTTAGAACGACAAGCTGTATAAGCTTTATGCCGACATCGATATAGTCAAGCGTATTAAAATGCTCCATGATTGATATCTTTGCTAATTTACCAAGAAATCGCTTTAAAACTAACCTTAAACTTCTCCAAATGTTTCATGTATCTTAGTACTCTTTAAGTGATCTTAAGTATTTCATTAGTAGTCTAAAATAGTTAACGTCTCTTTGTAGTTTTAATTTAAAATCTCAAGTTCTCATTGTTATTTGTGATTCATTTTATGGTATCTTCAAGGGCGTCCACAGGATTTGCCAAAGGGGTGGGGCAGAGATCTACATGGAGATCTATATGGAGATCTGGAAAACTGTGATAACGTTTCGTAGCACGAAAAGTAGGCAACGTGCTACTTTTGAAAACGTTTGACCCAAATTTCGCTCTTTTAACGTTTATTTTCTTTTTAAAAACGGATATTTTTAAATGAGCTTCTCAAACGTTTGTTTGATTTCCTAAAATAAACATTTTAAAATGAGCTTCTAAAACGTTCGTTTGATATTTTAAAATGAAAATTTTAGAAGAATTGGAAGAGTTGCAAGCAATTTTAAAAATGTCACGGTAATCGCTTTTCAAAGAAAGCCACTAACGTCCTATCATTGTTCGTTTTTTGTACTTTATAAATACTTGGAGTGAAAAAATAACTTATTTCAGCAAATATTGACTAACCAAATATGAGACCAAATAACGCGTTCTCATCTTCGGCTTTAGCTACAGTTCTCTAATAAGGCATAAACAAATAATATACTTAAATAAGTAATAATATACTTAAAAATAATATAAATTATATGATATACATAAACATACTACCGACAACATTGCTCAATATGGAATACGAAATAATTAACCAAAGATGAGACAAAAAAAACCCGTTCTCATCCTTAGCTTTTTACACAAAATACTTATTATAAATAAAAACTTATTATAAAATCTATAAATTCAATCCCCTTTGTCCCCATTTTTTAATTAAAATCTACCTCTTAAAATATCAATATTTTCATATTAATAATTACGGCGCTTCAAATTCCAAATGAGATCATAAAAGGTGAACTCATACTTACAAATAAACATATTGACGAATGCTGGCGATTCCAATTTTTTATTTATTATTTTTATACCGACAACATTTACAAAAGTAAAGTAAACAAAGCAGCGTGCAGACGTGTCCCTATGTCGTCCCTAAATTGTTTACCGGCATAAAAACATAAAAATCGGAAACTTTCGCACCCTATAACTTAGACGTTAACATAATTAATTCGGCCGATAATCTTTTCGTTTAAATCAAAGTTAATTTAATATCTCAAAGTCAAAATTCTAATCACTTTGCGTCATAGATTTGTCGCCTTGTCGTGTTCATTTCTTCGCGTTCTTTCATCTACTGCCGCTGTATTGGACCGTGAACTATTCTGGCTGTCATATTTTCCACCATTGTCGTTATTTCCGTATTCTCTTCGTGTTGTTATACATAGTCGACTGAGTCTATGAGTCCAATTCCAATGCAAACTCGGCAACGTGAGCAGCGCGGCAACAACAAGTGATAATACATCAAATACTTACAACGTCGGAGCAAATACTTCTGGCACTTAATTTCTCGGTGTAGAATAACGGTTGAAAGCCCATGCGAACCAACTGATAAATGAGTCAGAGGAGCGTATTAGGTAGCTCACTGACAGTTTGTTAAATAAGCTCTCTTCGGAAACTGCCAGCGTCGTCAGAAGATTGGGTATAGAGGTGGTTGTACTTGAGACAAAATAAAGTGAGTGTAACGTAAAAGTTCGCTTATTGGAAGAACAAGTAGATGCTCTATTTGTTCATTGTGATCAACTTACTCAACAGCTTAGAAAAAAATCAACTCTCTCGGCAACAACAACAACAAAAGTAATAACAGCAGAGATGATCATCTTTCTAGCGCTGTTCTCTTCGTACTGCCAATGCTTATGGAAGAAAATCTTAAGAGCACTTTTAATCTTTGTAGCTCTTTGACTTTCTCTCGCCACCTTTAAGAGATACATTCCGTATTAAGCCGACATCTACCAACACAAGTGGTGTAGTTATTATTAAAGTTTGTACACCCTACTACAGAAATCAAGTGTTGAAGGCTTGACGATTACCGTCGTCAAAATAAAAAAGCAGTAAATATAAGGGGCGCTGGTATGGACTCTGACAACAATTTTTACTTGTATGAGAGCATATCAGCTGATACGCGAAGAGCTCTGCAGGCGCCGATTGTATGTATATTTAATATATTTACTCTGCAAGGCTCTGCTTATATCAGAATGCGGAAAAGCGGAGAAGGAATACGGGTTGGCAGCATCGAAGAACTACAAACGCTTCTGATCGGCGTTGTGTGTAAGCAACACTCGATTCTGAATATTGTTCATTTTAATGCGAGAAGCCTTAATGATGTTAAGCTTGGCATCGTTCGTCATTGCTTCGAAAATTCTTCGGTTAATATCATATGTGTAACTGAAACATAGTTTCATACAGATATATACGATTTCTGCCTAAATATCAGCAATTGTAAGCTATTCCGAAACGATCGTACTGGTAAAAAAGGCGTTGCTATTTACTGTAAAAGTAATCTAAATGTTAATTTCTTAGGAATGTCCAGCGGGTCTGAAGTTGAGTTTCTCAATATTTAGATACGTGTTAATGCTTGAAAGGTCTTTGTGTTGTGTGTATATAATCCTTATCGTTACTGTTGTTTGGATAATTTGTTTTCTTTGATGTTTAGTTATGTAATGGTGCATACCTACGCGCTATGCAAATAATGCTTCGTCTCTGATACTTTTTTTTTATTTGTGGCCATGATCTTATCTTTTGTTCTTTAAATGATAATATATCACCAGCTGTCGTTGAAATAACAATTTCTTTTCGTGATTATAAGTCAGTTAATAATTGCTCTTTGTTAAGTGATCTGTCTACAATAAATTGGTCAGAATGCTGGTTATTAGCTCTCATAATGACAAACTAAGGTTTTTATGTTTAAAATTCATGAACTTTTTGACTCTCATGTTCCATTATTCACTCTTCGAGAGACAAACATGAGTTGACCATGGCTTACAAGCAATGTCAAGTTAGCTTAAAAAACGCAACAAAGCCTATAATCGTTTGAAAAGACTTCCAATAACATGAAATTGGGAACAGTACAAAAGATCATGTAACGTAGCTAACTCCGCGGTGAAATCATCAAAGCGGATGTTTTTTAATCTTTCAGAAATCTATGGAAAAACTTAGAACAGGCTGGTGTATGTAATGCTAAATGCGATGAGTATCAGATAAACCCTAATACTCTTAACGAATACTTCATCTCGAGTTCCACGTCTTCTGATAATGTAGATCGAACATAAATTTTAACTTATAATCCTAGTGCATAATTTTTTAACTCCAACAGACTTTTCTTTGTAAACGCCATCAGAATTTGGAATTCGTTGCCTGTTAGGTTAAAGTCTACTCAAAATTAACGCAACTTTAGGTATGAAATTTTCCAACATTTTTCTTAATTCTATCTTCTTCCTTTACTTTTTTGTTTCTACTTCTTATGTATTTAAATGAGTTTAATTAACTTTTTAATTTAACTTTTTGGTTGATTTTTTTATTTTTCGTTGCTTGCATGTCACTGATTATTATGATTTGTTCTAAAATCAACTGTTGTTGATAGTATTCACGTCTTTTTAGATAAATCACTTGATATTAGTCTTAAGTTATATTTATTCAGTTGTTATGTACGAATTGTTATTTTTCATTATTCTTATACATTTATATAACTCTATATTGTATGTAAACAACAATTTTGGGCTTCCCACCTCCGCCGAGATTGATTAAAAAAAAAACAAATTCGGTCGCTCGACTATTTTAAAAAATTTTTATTTTTTTACCATAAATTTCTTATTGTTTCAGCACCTTAGAACTGCTTTAAAAAAAATTTTTTTGTTGTATTTACCTTATTTTTTATGCTTATTTATGCAACCACGAGCGATTTTTGTATCTTATACAGTTTGCGGTAATGATCATATCTCAGCTCCATTTAAACATACAGTAATAAATGAGAAAACATTATATTAATTATACTTTAGGCTATTATCTTGCATATCAGAAAAATTAATTGGGATGTTACTTAATTAAAAAAAAAACATTAAAGTTTCCAAAAAATATCGTAATTTTTGGTAACTTTGAAAAAAAATTTTAATAGAAAGAAGTTAGTGGCAGACCTATTTTTTTGGTATTAGGTACGTCTTAGTAAGAACTTTAAATATAATTGTTTTTTAAGTGACTAGATCATAACCTTTTTGGGTAACATCGCTTTGAAAAATAAGAAATTTCAAATTTGCCCCAACTTTGGGGTTAAGTATCTCGAATGGACACGGGTGAAAAAATTTGAAATTAATTTCAAATAAATTATGTATTAAGAGGATTCGGATGATATAAGAATGAAAGTGGTTTTTATGGTTCATTAAAAAGATATAGCATTTTAAAATTCACGCATTTTATAACATGAAGTATGAGTTTATAAGTGGGTCACCCTATATGGGGAAAAAAAAGTTTGCATTTACCGCCCCTAATATGAAAGCTAATGTTGAGAGGATTTCAAAACAGTAAAAAATTTTTTTTATCCAAAATCTGCCCCAAATGGTCTTTTTTGTATAACTTCACCAGTTTTACACCGATCGTGAAAAGAAGTATATCGTTGGATAGGTCTTAATTAGTACAATACAATACATGTATTTTTTGTTACATAAAAAAATAAATTTAAAGTTTTGGGGGTTCTGAGGAAATACGACGAAATATTTAAATATTTGGTCAAAGATGGATTCCAAAAAAAAAATGTTATAAAAACGGGCTATTGTACTTATTAAGACCTATCCCACGATATAGTTATTTTCACGATCGGTGTAAAACTGGTGAAGTTATACAAAAAAGACCATTTGGGGCAGATTTTGGATTAAAAAAAAAAAATTTTTTATTGTTCTGAAATCCTCTCAAAATTAGCTTTCATATTTTTTTTTTATTTTTATTTATTTATTTAAGAAGCAAGCATGAATACACTAAGAGCTAGCTCTTTTATAGCACAACATAAAGTAAAATAACTATCAAAGGAAGTAATAACAACTCAAAGCTACTTAAAATAAGTGAATAGAAAATGATATTGAAAAATCAAAAAATTAATACCATACACAATTATGAAAATAAAATGTTAACTTAATATAACTTAAGCAATTTAAAATTGAAGGAAATTCAGAAAAAGAAAAATAAAGAAGAACAGTTGAACTAGAAGCAGAAAGAATTTAGTGAGCAGAGAAAGAGGAAAAACAAATGATTTGGAAGAATTAAGTAGAAGATCATTTCTAAAAGCCCATTCATAGACATTACTAAGGTCTTCATTCATTCTACAACCAAGGACTTCGATGTGGCCAGTTCTACGAGAAAGGTACAACTGGACATCATCCGCGTAAGCGTGAACAGAAACATGATTACAAACAGAAAAGATATCATTCAGAAACATAGAAAACAGAAGGGGGCCAAGTATAGAAGCTTGAGGAACACCACTCAAGACCGGTTTGTAACCTGATGATAATTGACCATTTAAAAATTTTTGATACCTACGACACAAGTAGCTAGACATTAAGTTAACAGCACTATCACAGAAACCAAACAATGACCTTAGCTTATAACATAAGATTTGATGATTTACTTTGTCAAACGCCTTCGAAAAGTCTAACAAGCATAAGAGCGTTAAAGACCCAGCATCATAATGTGGCCGTATATCATCAATTATCTTAACAACTGCAGACGAACAACTATGACCTGCACGAGAACCAGACTGAAAAGGAGATAGAAGGTTATTACTTACTAAGTGGTGTGTTATTTGTTGAGACATAAGTTTTTCACAAATTTGTGTTTTTTTTTTTTTTTTTTATTCGCGAAGGGGGAACCTTCAAAAGGCCCCACCGTGCAGGTGGGAGTGTGCGATTCCTACGCACTAAACCTAAACCTCCGCATTGAATCTTCGACCCAGTATGAATCCCGTGGAACCACCGTAAGGCATAACTTCGCGGGATGGTGGAACAGCACTAAGCTGAAACTGATGGACTAATATTGCCTGTCGGATGACTGTCAAGTTAAGAGCCTAAATTTTCTCCTTAACTTACTGTCGAATCTGGGTCGGGGAGAACCCTAAGCATCGAATATAGTTCCCTAATTCACGCTGAACTATTTTGCAAACGCTCGACTCTTCGAAGTTCGTCGATTATGCGTTTGGACAAGGAGCTTACCACTGACCAGTTGGTTTCGCTTCTCAACATGAGGTTCACCAAGTTTTGGGGTGTCACCACTTCGCCCAAGCGGACCGAAGCATCAGTTCTTGCTTCGTTAAACCTAGGGCACTCGAAGAGGACGTGTGCAGTGTCTAATACTATGCTACCAGGGCAATGAGTGCAATAGGGGTCACTTGCATGCTTGAATTTATACAGGTATGCTCTAAAGCAACCGTGCCCGCTCAGAATTTGGGTGAGGTAGAAATTCACTGTACCATGACTTCTACCACACCACACGGAAAGGTTAGGGATGAGGTGATGGGTCCAGCGTCCCTTCGCCGATCTATCCCAACGTGCCTGCCACTGGGATATACTTCTCTCTCGCGCCAGTTTTTTACGAGAGGATGCGCTCTCGCTAACAGCTCCTGGTTGGGCCTCTTCCACCAAGAGGTCGATGGGGATCGAGCTAGCGAGCACTAGAGCTGCATCCTCAGACACTGTTCTGAAAGCGCAGCACACTCTAAGAGCGCCTAGTCTGTACACCGACTCTACTCCTCGACGGTAGGACTTCACCTTAATCGCTGCAGCCCAGACCGTTGATGCGTACATCAAAATCGAACGCACGACATTGAGAAGAAGTGTCCTGCGAGCTTGCTTTGGTCCTCGTGTATTTGGCAACATTCTTGCTAGCGCCAGGCATGAATTGGCTGCTTTTCTGTGGGCATACTCTAGGTGCTGTTTGAAACAGAGTCGAGAGTCGATTAGCACACCGAGGTACTTAATAAATGGTTTGGAGTGTACCTCCGTCCCGCGCACGTTTATAATTGCGATTTCGGACTTTTTACGGCTACTAATAAGCACCGCCTCCGTCTTATGTTCCGCTAAACTAAGCCCAGCTGACTTTAGCCAGTCGTAGATAGTGCTAATAGCATACTACTAAGGGCCTCTACTTCTTCTAGGTGTTTAGCTGTAACAACAACCGCTAAATCATCCGCGAATCCGACGATCTTGACACCTGTAGGTACCTCGAGCCTTAGAACACCATCATACATGACGTTCCACAGAAAGGGCCCTAGAACTGACCCCTGTGGAACGCCACCAGTGACATTGTACGTTCTTGCGCCGCTATTGGTTGAATATAGCAGCACTCTCTCATGGAAATAATTCGCAATAACTTTCGTGAGGTATCTTGGTACTCTAAACTCCCGAAGAGCTTTCAAAATATTGCTCCAGTTAGCTGAGTTGAACGCATTGCGTACATCAAGCGTTGCTACAAGGCAATATTGTTTTGCACCATTCTTCCATCGAGTGCCTGCGATAGCTTCCTGCGCAGTTGTGGTGACAAGGTTTATGGCATCTGTCGTTGAGTGCAGTTTCCGAAACCCGAACTGACGATTGGATAGCCCTCCGGCTATTTGAATTGCGTCTTCAATTCGGTTGCACAACAGTCGCTCAAAGATTTTCCCTAATGTATCAAGCAGAAAAATTGGTCTGTAGCTTGAGGGATCTTCCGTGGAGGCACTGCCTTTTGGTATGAGTACTAGTCTCTGGGCCTTCCACTGAGCTGGAAATATGCCTTCCCTTAGACAGGCGTTGAAGAGCTCGACAAATGTCTGAGGTTGCTCTAAGATGGCGAGTTTTAGCGCACGGTTAGGAATACCATCTGGCCCTGGTGCCTTTTCGTTCTTCACGGATTTGGCAATTGTCACCACCTCGTCAGTACTAACCCTTACTATTTGATTCAGATCGTCTTCATCTGCATCGTGGGGCAAAATTGCTGGTTGTGGCGGGAAGAGAGTCCTTACAACGTTACCAAGCAGGTGTGGGTCCGTAGGAGTGGGCTGTCTAAACCCCTTCAGCTTTTTTGTTACAAGCTTGTAGTGTTCTCATACACACTACATATACATACACACTACATACAAATAACACAAACACATACATACAATTCCAAATACACTTTACACTTTTAACTTGCTTAAATTTTAATGTTTTATTTATAAGTAATCAAAAATTTTGTATTCAAGTTTTTCAATTTTTATTTTCAGTTATGAAAATATTTTATAGTAAAAAGTTTTATAATAATAAATATAAATAATAGTAAATTAATTATAATAATAATAATAAATTAATATATATTATATAAAATAAAAAAAGATTTTTTATTTGTGGACTACTTCCACAACTGGCGATCCTGCCTAAAACGCGAAAAACATTGACAACCGCTGCCTGATTCTACTACGCCACAATCACCAACTCCACCAACAGCCGGTGCTATACAATGGCGACAATCTTGTTAATGGCAACAACTCCTTAACGCCAACTGCCGAAGTTTCTTAACACCGACCTCAATATTGGGCCAGCAGAAGGTCAACGCCACAACAGCAGCAACAACAACAACAAAGTCCTATACCTGCCGGTAAGGTAACGCAATAATAACAACATCAACAACAACCTCAGTCATAACAACAACGTCAACCATAACAACATCAACAAGCAAAACCCTATACCTGCCAGTAAGGTAGCGCAACAACAACAGTATTGGAAGCAACAAAAATCAACAACAATAGCAACAACAAAACCATCAACAACAACAACAAAATCATCAACAACAGCATCAAAATCAACAACAGTATTGGTAACAACAACAAAAATCAACAACAAAAAAAACAACAACAAAATCATCAACAACAGCATCAAAATCAACAACAATAACAACAACAACAAAATCATCAACAAAACAACAACAACAACGAGATCAACACATCCATTATTTTTAATTTTATAAAATTTTATATAATTTTTTTCTCATTTGACATTTTATAAAATTTTCTTACAGGTTGCTTTTTTAATTTAGCTTATCACGAGGCACACACTTAGATTAAAAACGCATGTAGTACGATAGGGACGGAGGAAACCGATCGTAATACATTCGTAGGCACTACACAGCACTAGGAACACATTTGAGGAACACACTTAAACATTTGCAATGAGCCTACAACATACCCCCCTCACTCCTCTCACCGTGGAGAAGGAGACAATCCATTGATAACGCTTGACACAGACTCACTTCCAAACCCTTTCGATATACCTTACAGTACGGAAATACACGCGACATCTATCAAATTACCACAATTTTGGACAACTTGCCCTGAGGCATGGTTCGTCCACGCCGAAATTCAATTCCAGTCCAAATCAATAACGACAGACAAAACTAAGTACGAATACTTAGTTACAGCTCTTCCACAGGATGTCATCATGACAGTCCTTGATTTCATACAAAAACCTTCACAGACCAATTTGTACGAAAATTTAAAAAAAATTTTAATCGAACGTCATTCCCTGAGCGAGAATAAAAGAATTGACAAAATTCTTTCTGACTGCGAGATTGGAGACCGAAAACCATCCCAGTTTTACAGATCGCTCTTACTTCTCGCCGGTTCTTCAGTAGAACCAGATTTCCTCTTAAAGCTACGGCTTAGAAAACTACCCAAAACTTTAAACATAGCGTTGACTGGGTCAGGCCATAAAACGATCGAGGAACTACTAGCGTTAACCGACAATCTATGGGAAGTCATGACCGAAAACGAAGTCAGTGCTTTCGGAAAATCTCCCAACACGATTGAACTTACAAATATGGTGCAAGCTTTAACAATTTCCACTTCCAAAATTTTAGAATCTTTTAATAAATTGACGTTAGAAGTGAACACCCTTAAGTCAGAAAACCGATTTCGTTCGAACTCACGAACAAGACGCAGGTCAAACTCAAAACATAGGCCTCAAAGCAATACTTCTTGGGTATGCAAATACCATTATAGATTCGGTAATCAAGCACGGAAGTGTGAACAACCATGTTCATTTGTTCGAAACAACCATTCTACACAACACAACACTATGCCACACAATACAACAAACTAAAAGACTCTATTATCGCGAGGACTGATGATAGACCCGTCACATTAACACGTCGTCTTTTCGTATTTGACCCGTCAAATAAATTAAATTTCCTTATTGACAGCGGAGCGGAAGTATCGGTACTTCCTGCCTCAAAATTCAAAATTAATAGACAGAAATCTGATTTAACACTTCAAGCTGCTAATGGCACAACAATATCTACATTCAGAAAAAAATTATTAACTTTAGACTTAAATTTACGACGCGAATTACCATTTAAATTTATTATAGCAGACATTTCTAAACCAATTATTGGTGCAGATTTTTTAACCAAATATGGACTTCTTGTTGATCTCAAATACAAACGTCTCATCGACCCATTAACGAAATTATCAGTTAACACAATAACGGCGTACACTGAAACAACATTGCCAAAATTATTTTCTCTAGATAACAAGTATACACAATTGCTCAAACAATTTCCTTCACTACTAACAGAACCCGACTATACTACACCGGTAAAACATCAAACAGTTCATCACATCGTAACAGAAGGACAGTTACCATTCACGAAGCCACGACGTCTAGACTTGTCCAGAATGAAAATAGCTAAACAAGAATTCGATTTCTTAGTTAAATCTGGCATTTGTAGACCGTCGAAATCGATGACATCTTCTCCGCTACACCTCGTTCCTAAACGCGAACCAAACGACTGGAGACCTTGCGGTGACTACAGACGAATCAATGCAATTACAGTACCTGACCGCTACCCATTACCACATATACACGATTTTTCAAACAATTTACACAACACAAGCATTTATTCAAAACTGGACTTGGTCAGAGCATATCACCAAATACCTATGGCTCCCGAAGACATACACAAGACAGCTATCACGACACCATTTGGAATGTTCGAATTTCTCCGAATGCCTTTCGGTTTGAGAAACTCAGCACAAACATTCCAACGGTTCATACATGAAGTTCTTTACGGACTAGATTTCATTTTCGTCTACTTAGATGACATTTTGATAGCTAGCGAGACAGAAACAGAACACATGAAACATTTAAAACAAGTGTATAAAGTGTAAGTGTATTTTTATATGTGTGTGATTGTGTATCTTGTGAGAGCACCACATTATTCCCCCCCATAGAATTTAATCAATTTGGCAATGTCTGTGCTTATGGAAATTGGTTTGAATCTGTCCATGTTAAATGTTGGCCTCTAAGTGGTGTCTAAATTGCTCAATCGTTAAAAGGATAGCAAGTAATTCTCGATAGAATGTACTGCGGGAGTCAGTGTTTTGAAAAGAAAGCTAATGGTCCAAGTATACCATGTGTGTTCTTGTGTTACTGCTCCGTCTTCTGCTGTATTGGATGCATAAACAGCAATTGATAGTTTTGCTACGCAAATACTAATCAAATAGTAAAGCAAAACTATCAATTGCTGTTTATGCATCCAATACAGCAGAAGACGAAGCAGTAACACCGTGTATCCGGTAGGATCGCGAAGAAATTCGAATCTGTCGGTACCTCTTGAGGGGTAGTATCTTCTTCTAGCTTGAATGCATTCTCTGCGTGCTTCTGCGATTTCCTGGGACCACCAGTAAACTGGGCTGCGCTGTCGTTTGCTTGGTCTTCTTAGGAGCATGGAAGCGTCGCAAGCTCTCCTGACTTGGTCAGTAGTTTGTCTTGCCATATCGGTTGCTGTGCCGGCGAGGTGTAGGTCGGCCATCATTACTCTGAAGATGTCTTCATCTAGCGAATCTGTTTTATAAGCAGATCTGTTTTCGCTACTATTCCTTCGGCTACGATGTTGTCTACTTAACGTGTATGTAATGGCGTGGTGGTCACTGTGCGTATAAATATCTTGCACCATCCACCCAGTCTGAATACCAAGCTCACTACTAGCGAAGGTAAGATCAATAAAGGAGCTACCTACTGCACTACTGAATGTGTGCTGCAATCCGGTATTGAGCAGCACCACGTCAAGTGATGCGAACGCCTCGAGAAGTATGAAGCCTCTTTGGTTTGTACGTTGACTGCCCCATTCTAAAGCCCAAGCGTTAAAGTCGCCAGCTATTAGAACTGGCTTAGTCCCTTGTACGTCCTCAACTATGGCATCTATGGTCTCGCCAAACTCTTCAACTGACAAACTTGGGGCAAGGTAGCAGCTCACAATCTGAACACCCTCTACCTCGACTCGAACAAAGCCGTTTGCGCGTGTACGAAGGTGTATACGGAGGGGGTCCCTCCCGCACGACCATACGGCAGCTTTGCCAGTGTTGTCTGAGGCCAAAACTCCTGGGTTTTTGTAGGCATACGGTTCGCTTAGAATTGCAAGATCGGTGCTCTGTTCTCTGACCGTTTGCGCTAGTAGGTCTTGCGCTGCCCGGCAGTTGTTAATGTTAAGCTGCAGGAATCTCATCTTCGCCTAGGCTTCGTAGCTTTTTTGAAGGATGGACATCTCCAGCTTCCGGCACGGTGGTTTGTCTCTGTGCTTTTCTTGGCCATGCATAAAAAGCAGCTTGCCTCCGCACTACACTCTTTCGCCTTGTGGCCCTCTTTACCGCACTTTATGCAGCACTTACTTCGGTCAGTGTTGTTGCAGCTTTTTGCGCTATGACCAAAGTCGAGGCACTTGAAGCACCTGGTTTGAGTAAATTTTTCTCGAACCCTACATATGACCCAGCCAACTTTAAGCTTGCCAGTTTCGGTCATCTTTCTTGCCTGTGTCAGAGGTAGGCTTACAACCGCCGTTTGTGTGCCAGCATAGGCTTTACGAAGTGACTTCACGCTCACCACTATAGGCTCACCCAGATACTTCTGGACGGCGTTTCGCACATCGTCCGATGTTGTCACTTCGTCCAGGTCTTTAATTTCGACCTGCATATCCTCTGTTAGGGCTCTCGTCTCGGCTTGGCCATTAAATACCATGTCGAACTCTTCTTTTAGCTTCTGAGTCGACTGGGTTGTGGACCGCTTAAGCTGAATAAGCACGTCACCTTTTTCAGTACGTCTAACTCTTGAGACGTTTTCACCGAACCCTTCAAGTGCCTTTTCTTCTTTCATCTTCTTGATGTTGTCGCTATATGAGAGCTCACCTGCTTTCGCTACAACGATGGCATCTGGTCTGGCTAGCTTCTGGGGCGATTTTTTACGTTTTTTGCGTTTTTTCGCCTTGCTTACGACCTTGGTCCAAGTCTCGACCTTTCGCTACCCCGATGGAATTTCGGGTTGCGTGGACGGTTTTTCCACGTTGGAGATGGGCTTAGGAGTGCCCTCCTCGACAGCCAGCTGCTGTAATCGAGTCTTCTTTGGTGGCGTTTTCCGAGAGCCGCTGCTGAATTCGCTTGCTCTTTTAGGAGTCGCCTTTGGGATCCTCTTGAAAATCGGATCCGTCTGGGAGTCTTTGTGCAATCGCTCAGTTGAATTGTGCGATTGCGAACAACTATACTGCTGTTGTTTTTTCGCAGTATCTGCTTGTACTTCGAATGAGAGGTCAACGCAAGCCAGATTTGCCAGGTTTATTAGCCTCTTGATTTCGTGATGAACGTTATTTTTGCTCTTCACAAAATCTGCCAGGCCTTGGATAAGTGATTTCACTTTATCCAGCTTTTTGATGACGGGGTCATCAACTCCGGCGCTTGGTGCTTCTTGGGTGGATGATGTATTCACCGACTCTCTCGATTGTGGCTCTATTGGGGTGCCACGGGCTGTGCCTTTTATTGGCGATCGCTGGATCCTGGAACTTTACTTTTTTTTTTTTATATATATATATATATATTTTATTTTTTATTTTTTTTTTTTTTTGTTTTATTTTTTTTTTCCAATATTTTTCCGTTTATACCTACGGACAGGTCAAAAACTGCCGACCGCTACGGCGCAGACGCAGACCAGGGAGCCGCTCAATCTGAGACAGACGCGCCTGGGTTTGGTTAACTGGTGACCGCGGGGTTGTTAGGCCCGAAGGATCTCAAAATTTTTGATCCTCCCCTTTGCGGATAGCACAAATTTGTGCTATCGGTGAAAGAATGCTTATGGGTCTAAAATCATTTGGAGAAGATGGATTTTGCTTCTTAGCTATTGGAATTACGATGGCCATTTTCCATAAATCAGGGAACGAAGACGTCATAAAACATGAATTAATTATGTGAGTTAGAGGGCTGATTATGTGGGGGAGTAAGATTTTAATAAATTTTATGGGAATACTATCAGCAGCCAGTGCATTGGACTTGATTTGTGACACGCATTTTCCAACATCAAGCTCAACTACAGGGGAAAAATTAAAAGATTGCGGCGTTGAAAAATTTAACAGGGGCCGGTTATTACTATTATAAGCTGGAGCAGAAGTAGAAACAGCAGAAGCAGCAGCATTATCACAGAAGAAACAGTTAAAAACTTCGGGATCTAGAGGACATTCAACTTTAGTTTTGTTGCAGACCCCAAGGCTTTTAATATTATTCCAAAGCACTTTACTTGGTAGAGAGAGTTTAAGTTTATTTTAGTAAAAACGCATTTAAGCTTGCCTTGTTACTAGCACGGATTCATTCCTCGCCATTCTATAAACCTCCCAATTAATATCTGTAGGATTAAGCCGCCAAATTTTACGTAACCTGTTTCTTCTCTTTATGGTGGACAGGACATGCCGGGAAAACCAGGGACAGGACATATTTTTTTTTATCCTGCAACTACGTACAGGAACATGTTTCTGGAACAGAAACTTAGCTGGTTCAAGGAGAGAATTAAGCTTGTCATTAATATTGTGATGAAGCCAACAATCATTAAACGATAACATGGATACATCATGGAAGAGAGACGGATAATTAATGTTCTTGAAATCCCTATAGGAAAAAGTAATCGGGATAGCTAAACGAGATAAATTGACATCTAACGTACAAAAAATCAAATCATGATCAGAGACAAAGCACAATTGATTAAAAAGAGAGACGACAGACAGGTCAGAAACAATAAAAAAATCAAGAAGACTAGGATTGGTGTCGTTGGAAAAACGAGTGGGCATAGAATCATTTACAACAGACAACCCTAACGAAGAAATGCTGTTATACAGTAATTACAGTTCGCTAGAGAGAAGATTTATGTTAAAGTCACCGCATAACAAGATCACGTCGTAATCGATAAAACTATTTGATAAGACAGAAAACAATGGCTCAACAGAAAAACATTTATTAGGATTATACACACACGAAATAAGAATTTTATTGTTGTTGTCAGATACACATAAATTAATAAATTCAATTCCTGCCTCATTCGAACGGCTTACAACATAAGCATTTAGATTATTTTTGCAGTATATTGCAACTCCTCCACCCTTTTTGTCATGTCGGTCGTTTCTAAAAAGCTGATAACTAGAATATTACAGGAAACATCACTAATAATACTACTTAGCCAAGTTTCCAAGATGCAAATAATGTCAACTAACGCGTTATCGAATAAAAACCTGATATAATCCAGTTTATTCATGTTTAGGCAACGAGCATTAATGTGGACAACATTAAGTCCACTGCGTTGCTTACATAAGACCTGAATTATAATTTTTTGGTTTTCATCAGCACCAGAAGGTGTTAAGCTAGAGTTGGACATAAGAACACTCAAAGTGAGAGCATATTATAGGCAGAAAAGAAAATGAAGAGAATAAAAAGATATATGAAAAAAACAGAGAAGGCTTAAAGTAAAATAGTACAACTGCAACAATAAAAATAAACACACATATAAATAGACAGGAACGCAGGTATTTAGCAGGTTGGAGACGAGGTAGCACCACTGACATCTCGAGAATAACGCCACAACTCATCCAGACTGCTAATGCGAATACTTTTAGCATTTTTCTCTTTTCTGATGTACACTCTGCCACGAAAGGAGAAAGAATTATAGATGCTCTTCTGACGTTTGCAAGTGGTGGCAGCTTGCAAAAGTTTTTGAGTATCAACATCGAGGCTCTCATGTATGAAGATATTGTTGTCAAATTCAAGACCAACATCCTTAAGGTTAACAGCCGATTTTGTGCGCCTCCGAAAATCACCAAAAGCTTTGAGCACGCGATTTCTGTCACTAGGTGACAGGTATTTAATGGTAATTATTGGGCTCTGAGAGTTCTGGTTTGACTTTACCCTAAAAATGTCTCTTATAAGAGGAGGTTGAAAGTCAATATAGTGGCATATCCGATTGAAAATACTTTTAAGGTTTTCATCGTTTGACGCAGGCAAACCAAACAGAACGGCATCCGAAGAGAAGTCAGCAGGCTTTTTGTTGTTAGTGTTGCTATGCTCTCGTGAAAGCTCCAGCTCATCGCAGCGGCGTTTAAGAGTACTTAAACCATTCTCCAGCAACTCAATTATCCTGTCCAGCTCATGACAAACAGTGTTAAGAGCATTTACAGTAGACCCTAATTGAATGCGTGTTGCGTTGCGCTTCTATCAGAATTGGTTCATGCACATACATTTTATATGAAGCCTACCGAAATGCGCAACTCGATTCGAATTTTCTATTTTGACAGTGCTTTCGGTTGTGAAATTGGCTGCATAAAACAAAAATATTCGAACAGAGAGCAACAAACACATAAAAGCAACAAGGAAAATCCATCCTTACTGAAATTGTAAGCTGTTGCCTTACGTTCACCTTTTTTTGTAAGTGTAAACGGAAGTAGTGCTTACAATTTCCGTTGCGAAGAAGGTTTAAATGAAGGGTTAAATCGTAATTTTTATAGAGAAGATATATAATTGTACATACATATTTCTATTGAACAGTAAAATAAATAAAAATCTTATTTTTACACATAGCCATTTTTGTATGCGCTACGACGAATGATCTTACTACACCGCCTTTCACAATAAGATTGTTCTTTATTCGTTTTTTCTTCGTAACGATAGTCAAATACCGTTATGTCATCATACCACTGAATGTCTCTTGTTTTACGCAATAATGTACACATGGAAATGATCACACGAAGACATGATCGGCTTAAACGTGCATTCCTTTTGCAGTTGCAGTGGTAAGTGAAGATGTAAGGTGCTCCTTATGTAACAAACAACATACTTACTTCAGCATGATCCTGGTTTCACCACCATAAGCTAAACATGAATTATTTAGTAAGCACCTTACGATTTTTCCGACTGGGAACATATATGTTTTCGATTGTACGCAGCGCTTTTGTTTAGGCTAAGCGTATACAAAATTTGCGTGTCGCTAGGAAGCGCAACGCAACACGCATTCGATTAAGGTCTACTGTTACTTCAGTCCCTATTATATTAGTGATTCTCACCTCAACGCTAGCAATTTCCTCCGTTAGCTGTCTATGAGAGCTGACGTACTTAGCTTAGAAGATCATCTTTGAGTTGCCTCATATCGGTTCTAAAATTAGCACAAAGCCACTCTTCCATTTCACGCATTAGAGTTCGAAGAGATTTTGAAGAATTTTCAGCACTTAACAGCGTGGGCGTCTTAGTATTGTTGTCTTCTTTGTTGTGAAAACGATGAGACAAAGAAAACGATGAGGAAAAATTGCAGAGGCTCGCAGCAGAAAAGTTTAGAAGAAGATGAGTGCAATGAAATAAAACTCAGCTGCAACGTATTAGTATGAGTTTGATCGTAGGCGTTAGACGAAGTGCTCGTTTATTTACAATGTGCATCAATGTTAATTATTTTTTTATTTATTGTTTTTTTCGTTCGATTTGCTGTACAAACCTATCACTATGTAAAATGTTTATTATATATATTTATTGTTCTAAATCAGTTTTGTGCACGGCAAAATAGTGTTATTAACTTTTTGGGCTTAGCTTTTTTATTTCATTAAATTATTAATTATTCAATACAATAATAAGACGTATTAAAAGCAAATTTCAGCTTATAATTGTTAACAAAAACAGAGCGTACAAAGAAATACGTCCGACTCGTTCAATCGCTCAAACTTTTTTTTTTTAATAACATATTAGGGGCGGTAAATGCAAACTTTTTTTCCCCATATATGGTGTCCCACTTATATACTCATACTTCATGTAATAAAATTCATGAATTTTAAAATGCTTTATCTCTTTAATGAACCATAAAAACCACTTTCATTCTTATATCATCCGAATCCTCTTAATACATAATTTATTTCACATTAATTTCAAATTTTTTCACCCGTGCCCATTAGAGATACTTGTCCCCAAAGTAGGGGCAAATTTGAAATTTCTTATTTTTCAAAGCGACGTAACCCAAAAAGTTTATGATCTAGTCACTTAAAAAAAATTATATTTTAAGTTCCTACTAAGACGTACCTAATACCAAAAAAATAGGTCTGCCACTAACTTCTTTCTATTAAAATTTTTTTTCAAAGTTACCAAAAATTACGATATTTTTTGGAAACTTTAATGTTTTTTTTTTAATTAAGTAACATCCCAATTAGTTTTTCTGATATGCAAGATAATAGCCTAAAGTATAATTAATATTATGTTTTTTCATTTATTACTGTATGTTTAAATGGAGCTGAGATATGATCATTACCGCAAACTGTATAAGATATGAAAATCATTCGTGGTTGCATGACAAACATGGCCGCCATTTTGTTAATACAACAAAAAAATTTTTTTTAAAAGCAGTTCTAAGGTGCTGAAACAATACGAAATTTATGATAAAAAAATAAAAATTTTTAAAAATAGTCGAGCGACAACCATGTGATCAATCTCTGCGGACTGACCCTAGACTGAACGTTTAAGGACAGCCCAGAAATCTTCAATTGGACGTGCTTGTGGAACGTTTGGTGGATTGTCCTTTTTCGGGACAAATGGTATATTTTGCTCTGTTAGCCATTGCAGCGTCTTGCTTGGTCTGGCCAAAAAATGATTTCATCTCGAGGGTGATACTTCTCAACGAATTGTTTTAACTTTCGTAAGCATTGTTTGACTCAAGCAGCCTCAACCAAGCTCAACCAACCTTACTCTTGCCTCGACGACGCTGGTGGACTTTGGGTGCAAATATCCCACTCCATGCGCACTGCTGCTGTAGAAGTCATTGGTTTTCGGCGCCCGCAACCTCGCAACCAATGGTATGACCAGAAATGTCGCGAAGCGACAGCAGCAAAATACGTCGCATATAAAAAGACGCTGTAGACAACTGCAACGCAAGCCATGCACGAAAACTATCGCGATAAGAGGAAGGAAGAGAGATGCCTTTTCAGACGTAAAAAAAGAGAGCAGGAAAAGCGTGAGCGAGAAAAAATTGAGGTGTACCAGGGCAAGAAGGATGCTCGAAAATTCTACCAGCAGGTTAAGCGTCTAACCCAAGGTTTCAAGCCCGCAGCATCCACTTGTAGAGATGAGAATGGTGATCTAGTTACAGAGACGCAGTGCGCATTGAAATTATGGAGACAGCATTTTTCCAATTTGCTTGCAGGTGACGATTCCAACAATTCCGCCCTTGGAGAATGCAGTATGACACCACCAATCGACGATGATGAAGTGGAAATTCCACCACCTAGCCATGACGAGGTTAAAGTTGCTATCCAGCGACTCAAAAACAACAAAGCCGCAGGTGCTGACGGCCTGGCTGCTGAATTGTTTAAAACCGGCGGCGGTGAATTGATAAGGTGCATGCATCAACTCATCAGCAAAATATGGCTAGCGGAAAGCATGCTCGACGATTGGAATCTCAGTGCGCTTTGTCCTATACTTAAGAAAGGAGACCCGACAATCTGCGCCATACAAGGATCTTTTGAGCGTATTGTGTGAAAGATTGAAGCCGCATACCAAAACACTGATTTGACCTTATCAGTGTGGCTTTCGTCCTGGCAAGTCCACCATAGACCAGATTTGTTCACTACGCCAAATCCTGGAGAAAACCCACGAAAACCAAATCGACACCCATCATCTCTTTGTTGATTACAAAGCTGCGTTCGATAGCCCGATTCGGGATTGCCTGTACGCAACAATGTCTGAGTTCGGTATACCTACAA
This sequence comes from Tetanocera ferruginea, assembly GCA_958299015.1. Classification (NCBI taxonomy): domain Eukaryota; kingdom Metazoa; phylum Arthropoda; class Insecta; order Diptera; family Sciomyzidae; genus Tetanocera; species Tetanocera ferruginea. Next base: position 66,259,224 of record OY282641.1, read on the forward strand.
AGTTGATAAGGCTCTGCAAGATGACGTTGAGCAATACATGCAGCTCCGTCAAGGTAGGAAATGACCTCTCCGAAACCTTAAATACCGAACGAGGTTTCAGACAAGGCGACCCGCTATCATGCGATCTCTTGAATTTCATCATGGAGGGGATCCTACGAAAGGCAGGTGTACATCGAAATGGTACCATTTTCTACAAAGGTGTCCAGCTCCTTGCGTATGCTGATGATATCGATATTATCGGCAGAACCAAGAGAGATGTAACCGCTGCTTTCGCCGCTATCAAAAAGGAAACAGCCAAAGTGGGTTTAACGGTGAACGAGGGCAAAACAAAGTATATGCTGTCTGCGGCGTCTAGGCTCCCATGTTACAACAGGAAAATATAACTTTGAAGTTGTCAAGGAGTTTACATACCTTGGCACCACCGTAAACAGCAACAACAATGTCAGCCTGGAGATAAAGCGAAGAACAACAATTGCTAATTGGTGCTACTACGGGCTAAGTAAGCAAGTAAGTTCCATAGCCCTCTCTCGATCGACAAAACTAACACTCTACAAGACGCTCATCATACCTATGCTTCTCTATGGCGCTGAGGCATGGGTGGTATCGCAAACAGATGCAGCCGCTTTTGGGGTGTTCGAGAGCAAAGTTCTTCGACTATCACATTCGAATGAACCACGAACTGTACGAGCTCTACGACGACATTGACATAGTCCAGCGTATAACAATTCAGCGACTACGTTAGCTGGGTCATGTCTTTCGTATGGATGAAGAAGCTCCAGCGAAAAAGGTGTTTGAGGCGAAAGCCGAGGGTCGACGACGAAGAGGAAGACCATGCCTCCGATGGATTGACCAGGTCGAGGAAGCACTAACCGCGCTTGGTGAAAGAGATTGGAGACGGCGCGCACGAAGCAGAGACGCCTGGCGAGAGCTAATGAAGTCGGCCGTAACCCGTCAACGGGTTGTTATGGCCACCTAAGTAAGTAAGTAAGCATTGTTTGACATATGTGTCAGAATTGATGGCTTTGGCTTTATTTGTACTAATTGCTGGTACTGAAATACCCTTTGATGAAAAAGCGCACCACACTAACACCTTTGGCTCGAATTTTGCTTTGGCGGCATACTTAACAATATTTTGTGTTGCTTCAACATTATCAGTGTAAAATCCATCATTTCCACTTGTTTCATGATGCAAAAAAAATAATAGTAAGATTCAACTTCCAAAATCATGAATTTTTCAACTGTAAAGTGTTTATGACGAAGTTCACGGCAGCATTTTGGTATTATTTCGATCTGTCTGGCCGTATATTTTGGTGATCGCTTACGTTTTCGATAAAAAATTTTGTTTTTCTTTAAAATATTTGCCACTGTTGTGTGTGAAACATAAAATTTTCGCGAAAATCGCCGGGTAGATTGACCAATCTTATTTTTTTCACTTGAAAGCAGAATTTTTGTTGTTTTGGCACTCAATTTTTGTGAACAACCGGATTTGTTTTTTTATTTTTCTGTTCTTTACCTTCACGACAATCTTTAATAACTTTATAAATAGTTGCATGTGAGATTGGCTTGTCCTTAAATACTTTCAGAATATCTTTTGTACTTAGCCGTCCAAAGAGGTTGGAGACTGACTTACGTAAATCCAGCTTGTACGCAACTCCTATTGGATGTATTTACAAATTCTGTGATTGAAAGTAAACCAGAGATACCGTTACGTCTGATTTTTGTATTAGTTTATATTGGTCTGTTTGCTTCTGTAGTATAATTACTACCTGAATTTAGTCTAAGAACTTTCTTTACATATGTTATAACAAAACTTGACGAAACCTCTTATAACTGAATGCTACCCATTCGAATGTAGCTAAGTCTATTCACATTGATAACCTAAACCAAACAAAATCATTCCACCATTCAAAACTTGTAAGTATATATTAATTCATTCATACATTCAAAAACAGCTTAAGCCGTACATTCATTCATTCGTCCATTTCTTACTATTGACTGCAAAGTTCGAAGGTCGATTAAAAAAAACTTCGAACTAACATTAACAAATGCCGCGATACGGGTCTTCTAATTTAGCCTTATTTTCACACCTCACTCTCAGAACCGACCTTACTTTTGCTAACCAGAATTTGTTCCATAGTGTAATTCTAAGCCAACACGGACAACAAAAAGCCTATATATACTCTTATCAGGAAACGCTTAATACATAAATGTTTATACATTTCTAACTTTATGCGTTAAGGTTGAAAATACATAACTTATTCAATATTTAATAAAACGGCAAAAACCGCGAAAAATACATTCTAATGAAACAATTGTATTAGCATATGGCACAACGCGACAGAACGCTACGATGCAACTCAAAATTGAGGTTTAAATTGCCACCTAGTAAAAAAATAGCTCCCAATAGCTGCAAGGTGTTCCGATTGAATTAATTTTAATTGCAAGTTTAAGTAGAATAAACTTAGCTTCATTCGAAGCGTAGCATTCAGTTTTTAGAGGTTTCGTCAGGTATTATTATATAAAAAATCCTTTTGATGAGACTATCTGGCGGCAGTCGAAAAAACGTTTTAAAGGTAGCCCATGCGCCTTCACGGCCAGGGTTAGGGAATAGGTTGTCTTTCAACATATTTTTCATCGGTTCGAATTTTTTTATAAAATTTTTTTTCAGCAAACTTTTATTTCAGCATCTTCGTCGGAGTTTTCCAGCATCTTGTTTGCATGTTTTTCCCCACATATCTGTTTAGTGTATTTCATATTGAAAAATGTTGTCGGCATGAAAAAAACTAGTAAGGTATATCTTCGACTTGACCGAAGTTAAAATACCCCCACAGCCGATTCGTAAGTGTACAAAATCTTAAATTGTAGCTCTTTGTATGAGATTTAAAAAATTTTACTATTTTGATGACGTTTTAAATTCATTCATATCAAATTGTTTTCCTGCAGCGTTTTGTCTTTTTATAAAGTTTTAAATTTTGGGGTTGTATGGGAGGTGGGCGTGTTCTTGGGTGGATGAACACGCCCATTTTTCGAACACGCCTTAGTTTTGATATAAAGTGCCCAACTAACAATTTTCCTTCAAATTTCAAACATATATCATGATTTGAAGCTATAAACGTTGTATAGTGATTCAATTTGGAAGAATTTCTGTTATAGGAGTGTTCACTGATATAATTCACTGCAAGAATAATCTCTCAATCAAATTATTCAGGGTTTATTGAAAAACTACATTCATATTGTACAATCAAGCTATATTTATTGTATTTAAAAGCTATGAAGTGATTCTTCGAATAAACATCACATAAAAAAATTATACAATATTTATACCATTGCTACTCTATGTTCGAATTTTGAAAATATTTCGAATACACAAATTCCCTCTTTTTCGAACTGAGCCTGTCAGTTCAGACATAAAAAAATACAAAGAAATTAATGTTTGCAGCAGATGAAACAAAAAATAACTTCTCATTGGCCTCGAATTGGTTCTTGCTCTTTTGGAACCGTTAATAAAGCACACTGACATGGTCCTGTCGCTGTGAAGACCTTGAAGGTAAAAACTCCCACCCCAGTGCAAGAACAGGCATTTAAAATGTCTGGTGAGAAGCAAGTCAACAAGTTCGGTATTGTCATGTACGAGCTCTTGGCTGAGTTTCTGCTATACAATCACAATCAAATCCTATTTATGGTAAGACGCGCTGAGCTCTGATGCTCCGCAGGCTCTAAAGCGAATCGCAGAGAACTGCATTAAATACGATTGTAGTGAAAGGCCACTCTTTCTTCCTCTTCTTAACATGTTGGAGAATATGCTGTGTAATCTTCCAAAAATTCATCGAAGTGCGAGTGAACTTAACACAAACGCAGCTGAAAAATGATGACTTCCTTTACTTGTGTCCCGGTCCAAAGACGCCAGTTAATTTTAGCATTGTAATTAAGCATTGTTGTGCATAAGAATTGTGATTTTGTTATAGATAAGTACCGCGTTAGAGTAAATCACACAACTTGTTAGTTTTGCGTTCAGTTTTTGACTGCTTGTTTATTGAAAACATTCTTTCTTATAATTATTAAACTTAAATAATGATAAGCAATAAAAGTAACTTAACCTAATTAGGCCAGCGATATGCATTGGCATTATAGCTGACTATGTGGTGACCAAATGTCGCATAGGGACAAGGGTAATGTGAGTGCACTTTTAGTGAGTCAGTTACGTTGGAATGCCATCAGTGCATTGAACTGCTGATTGGCCTGAGTCATTATGCATTACATTATATTACAAAACCTTTGTCCATGACACCTCCCGTTTTTCGGAAAAAAAAAAAAATTTCCATTAACTTTTTTTTTTTTTTATTTATTAGAAAGGTTGAATTATAATAAAAAATTATTATTAATTATAAACTAGACTGTATCTATAGAATAATTGTATGTATGCTATCGGCCGATATTATTTTTATATTACATTCGTCTTATTATACTTTGTAACAGATATTACAATTTATTAAATCAAAATTTATAAAATAGAAAATAAAAATAATTATACTCTTATGCTTATTTTAATCTGTTTTTATGTATAATTATGGCTTTTGATTTGATGTCGATTTTGCAATTCCCTAAACAATCACATTCGAGCACTTTAAATGGACCTTTGTAAATGCCGTCTAATTTGTGGTTAGCTTCATTTTTTATGTAGACCATATCGTTTTGTTTAATAACTTGAGGTTTTGAAGTCTTGTCATATATTTCTTTTGATTTAATTTTTGCCTTTTCTAATAGGTTTTTGCTCGTTTTTGGGCTGTTTGTAATTTAAATTTAAGTTCTGATTTGTAATTATCTATGTTATATATTGGGTCAATGTTTCCGCTTAGCATAAAGTCATATGGGGCAACGGTCTTTCCGTATACTAATTCGAAAGGTGTGTAGCCATGTGTTGTCGATGGTGTCGTATTGTAACAGTATGTAAAGTATTTAATCCAGTGGTCCCAGTCTAATTTATCTATGAAAATATAAGATCTTATGTAATCGTTAAATGTTCTATGAGACCGTTCGACTGTACCTAACGTCTGATGGTGATATGGGGTGGATGTTTTATTTTGGATGTTTAGAAGTTTACAGATTTCGTTAATTGTTTCATTTTTATATTCGGTGCCCATATCTGTTAAAATTTGCTGTATGGGTCCGTGTACTAATATGCAGTTTTCTACTATTGATTTGGCTACTATGTTAGCTGATTTGTTTGGAATAGGTACGGTTGCAAGGAATTTTGTTAAATCGCAAATTATTGTTATTGCATATTCGTTTCCATTAAACGATTTAGGGAGTGGACCTATTGTGTCAATTTGCACGACATCAAAAGCCTTGGCTGGCGTAGGTGTTGTAATTAAAGGCTCTACATGGTTAATACCTGATTTGTTTTTTTTACATTTTTCACAATCTCGGATGTAGGACTTCACGTCTGAAGTCATGTTCGTCCAAAAATATTGTCGTCTTAGCTTTGACAGTAATCGTGTGACTCCGGGGTGGCCTCCAAATACCGGGTCGTTCATTTTTGTGTGTGGGTGAAGTAATTTTGATGATTTTTGGTGTTATTGCAATAGTTACCTTTTTTAATTTTTTGTTGCCTATATTTTTAAATTCCTCAACGTCGACGTATTTAAATAAATTATCATTAATCGCGATTTTAATGCTTTTTAAGTTTGCCTTGCCAACTATTGTTTCAAGTTTGGGAAACAATTGCGCTAGTTCAATCTTCCCATAAGCAATAAAAACTTAAGCATTTATTTCAAATATTTTTCTTTTTCCATGGAATAAAATTTGTTTTGAGGAATCATTAAGTATTTCAATATTGTTTTCATTATAGGTGCACCTTTTTGTTATAAGTTTTAGGCACGGTAACTTTTTTACTTCGTGTGTCGTAATAGTATTGTAAACTTTTTGGTTTACCGCGTTTTCTTTGGATGTAGTATTTGTATGAAGAGGTGAATTTTTAGATTTGGATCTCGTAACTACTTGTATAATAGAGTTTTCTTGCCTAAGTTGCTTGATTTGCCCAAAATCAATGCGAGATAAAGCATCTGCACCGCAATTGTCCTTTCCTTTGATATATTCAACCTCAAAATCAAATTCCTCGAGGTCTAGCCTCATTCTTGTTAGTTTAGAGGAAGGGTTTTTCATAGCAAAAAGATAAGTAAGTGGTTTATGATCACTTTTGATCAAAAATTTAGTACCATAAATAAACGGTTTGAAAAAGTTTATTGCCCAATGGATGGCAGTAAGTTCCTGTTCTATTACAGATTTGTTGCTTTCCCCTTTCGTAAAGGTTCTAGATGCAAACGCTATTGGTAGTTGAATACCGTTGTGATCTTGACTTAATACAGCACCACATGCAATTTTGCTAGCGTCTGTAGTTATGCAAAAAGGTTCTTCGAAATCAGGGTATTTTAATATTTTTGGTGAAAGTAAACAGTTTTTTAAATATTGGAAAGCTTTTTTGCATTCAGTCGTCCATATGAATGGTGTTTTCTTTCTTGTTAATCTAGTTATATATATTGCATGGTATGCGAAATTGGGTATAAATCTTCTATTGTAATTTACTATGGATCGTTTGGCCTCATCCGGGTTTGTTGGTTCGGGGTAAGATACGATTTTTTCGTACTTTGAGTTGTCAAGTAGAATGCCTTTGTCAGTGCATTTATGACCGAGAAAAGTAACTTGTGAATAAAAAAATTTACATTTGTCTGGGTGCAGTTTTAGGTTTGTTTTTTTGCATATTTCGAACACTGATTTAAGATTTGTAAGCATTTGATTTCCTGAACATCCCACGATAATAAGATCATCCATATAAACAAATGTCCTACTTGGTCCTAAACCAGAAAAGGCTATGTTCATCATTCTTTGAAACGAGTTGGGGGCTATTTTTAAGCCAAAAGGCAATCGTTTGAATCTGAAAGAGCCTTGTTCGGTCGAAAAAGATGTTATGTTTCTTGAACTTTCTTCTAACTCTATTTGGTGAAACCCAGATATTAAATCAAGACATGAAAAGTATTTTGCACGACCTAGTTGGTCAAGGATGTCATCGATTCTTGGTAATGGGTATTTGTCGGATGAGAGTTTTTTATTCACTTGCCTATAATCTATTACAAGTCTCCATTTCTTCTCCGAGTTTGTTGAGGATTTTTAGGGACGAGGAGTATGGGACTGTTATATTCTGAGACTGAGGGTTCAATGATATCGTCTGTAATTAATTTTTCTATTTGTCTATTTATTTCCTGCTTATGGGTATGGGGAATTCTGTAATTTTTAATGTAAGTTGGCCTTTCATCTTTAAGATGCAATTTTTGATTATAAAAATTGTTAAAAGAGCATGAATCGGTTTCCAAAGCAAATACGTCGCTGTATTCTGAACATAGGTGAATAAGTTTCTCTCTATGCTGTAGTGGGCAATTTTCTGATAATTTTTCTTAATTATTTAGGCTTTCAATATTTATATCATTTTGTGTTAAAAAAATGTTTTTATCTGTTGTGTTAATTATTCTTACATAAGGATTTCTTGCGTTGACTATTGTGTTTGCAATTATTATACCATTTTCGAGTTCCTGATTTGGAATTAGAACTTCGTTTTCAGATGTGACTATATTAATTTTCCTAATGACTTCTGCTCTAGCTGGCAGTGAAATCATTTCTTTTATGGGTGAGTCTAAAATTTCCACCTCCAGTTGGCCTTTCATTGAATAGGGTCGTATTATGAACCAACTTGAATCGCAATATTGATAGTCTTATACACAATTGAATTTTTTTATGAAATCTAACCCTATTATCCCTTCGCATGGTATGGGGAATGTTTCATAGACAATTTGGAAATTGTGATGAATTTCTGAGTTATTTATGAATAGTTTAGCTGTGATGAAACCTATTGTTTTGATTAAACCGTCTCCTATACCTCTTAGATTGTAGGTATGGTTTTTGTTTATCTGCGTTTTTTCATTTGAGCGAATTTTGAAAAGACTTATTTCTGACCCTATGTCTAATAAGAATGTTGATTCTGAACCATTTAATGATGTGCTGAGGGTAATAAAGTTACTGAATGATAAATTTACATGTAATATTTTAGAATTAGTTAATTTGGCATATCCCCCAGTTGGGCAGACTGGGGGTTTCCCTCGTTTTCCGATGCTTCCGTGTATCTGACGTTTCTATTGAGGTTATAACGTCCTCTATTGCTGTTGTTGTTATTCCTCTATTCCAACCGTTTCTGTTACCTCGATTTGCATTTTTTCCCCTAAAAAACTATTTCCTCTATATCCACTATTTCCATGGCTCCTTTGTGTTCTATAGTTATTTGCTCTATTTATATAATTAGTTTGAAGGGTTCCCGAACTTTCTGCACCTAATTCTATGAATTTTGTTACTGCCTCCTCTACTGAGGCAAACTTCCTCGTCGGATTTTGCATTTGTTTTAAACGCTTTTACTGCTGACTGTGTGGAGTAGCTTTTTGCAAGGGTAGGCGGCATGCCGTCTGCTATATATGCTTGCTCCAGTCGCATAGTAAGTGCTTCTACTTCTTTAGCGAAATCATTATCGCTTTTGTGTTGTTGCTTTGTATTGGTAATATTTGCTACAATGCTTTGCGGTGATTCATGTTTTATGTGGGTAATAAGTGTCGTCTTGATCGCTTGAATTGTGGTTTCGTTAGTCAGATATCTACCTGCTGTTTGCGTTAATTTTGTTTTAATCAAAGATATCACTTTTGTTTCATGTGTTTCCTTTAGGGTGTCAAGTAAGTCTAGGGCATTAATAAATTTATGTAAATTTTCAATTTTGCCGTCAAATTCAGATAGCAATTTTGTTGCTATATTAATGAACTCGACGGGCATCATTGTGTTATAGTTTTGTTGTACGTGTTCGTCAATTTCTGCGTCTGAACTTTCGCTACATTGAAATATTAATATTAAGAATTTGTTTATGTCCGTTGGTATTTCTTCTGAAATTTTCAAATGTTTAAACAGGCATTCTAGGCGTGCTTTTATGGATGTGAAATAGGAAATAAACTCTGTTTTGTGCTCTGCTGTCAGTAACGGGGATATTGATTTACTCAAACCCGATATTGTATTATGCAGATCCACAAGGATTCTTAGATGTTTCGTCTGTGTCGTATGGGTTGGTGTTGGGGTTCTATATAAACACTTATAGGATCTATCGAATTCTAGTTTAATGTCCCTTAGTTTGTTGATTATGCAATCCCATGTTACAGTATTTGACATACTTTTGCTCAATCGACAAAATATGTAATAAACGTTTTTATTTAAAAAAAAAATAGCTTATAAATTTATGGTTAAATATTTAATAAACTACAGTATTTAGTAAATATATATATATATATATAGAGTAATACTTAAGTAAAATTTAATGCAATTCTTCGTGAAGGGCGTTCATATCCGTGTTCCGTTCCGTATCCGCTCCATGTTAGCAGTTGTTTTTGTAGTCATTATCTTCATCCCCCAGTCCCAATCGTTGGGGAGTGTTGGGCCACTGGATTTGAGGCACTTTCTTCTTTCTATTGGATCGGAAAGGGCTTCGCTTACTCCAAAAGCGTGCTGTTTTATATTTTTATTTTGTCTTTTTCACATGTTTATATTTTTTTTTCTTTGCAGGTTGTTCTTTGTGCATTTCACTCATTTTCCTTGCAGTTTGTTCTTTGTGTTTGGATTATTTGCGGTTAATGTTTTTTATTATTAAATTCGCGGAGTTGTTGTGGTTCGGTTCCCTTTTTTATGGTATTTTTTAATGTGGCATATACGGCCAATATTAAAATTATGACAAGTATAAGAGTAACTATTTGCCACTTTTCTGTTTTTTCACTGTTAATTTTATTAAGTTCGTTAGTGTATATATTTATCTGTTCTTTATTTTCAGCGTATTTTTTTAGTTTATTTTCTTGAACCTCCTTTCCTACCTAAAATCCGGAAAGGGCAATCATTATTGCACTTATAATTTTCTTCCACCACGACATGGTCACGGCGTACAACAAGAATATTATCTTGTAAAATCTTTTATATATTTTAAAAGAATAACAAGAAGACAAGCAGGATCGCCATGTTGTAGATAAGTACCGCGTTAGAGTAAATCACACAACTTGTTAGTTTTGCGTTCAGTTTTTGACTGCTTGTTTATTGAAAACATTCTTTCTTATAATTATTAAACTTAAATAATGATAAGCAATAAAAGTAACTTAACCTAATTAGGCCAGCGATATGCATTGGCATTATAGCTGACTATGTGGTGACCAAATGTCGCATAGGGACAAGGGTAATGTGAGTGCACTTTTAGTGAGTCAGTTACGTTGGAATGCCATCAGTGCATTGAACTGCTGATTGGCCTGAGTCATTAAGCATTGCATTATATTACAAAACCTTTGTCCATGACAATTTTAATTCAAACTTAAAGGTTAATTTTATACTAAAAAGTTCATGACAGGTCATTGTTTATAATTTAATAGTGCAGGAAAGTATATATGTAAACTTAAAATAAAAATATATTCAAAAATTTAATTCCAATCAGCATTTTTCAATTAGCGCTTTGAATGTTTTGAGTTTGATAGTTGAGTAAAACCATGAATGCCAAATTACCTGCTGATACAAACGTGCACTTTTTTTATAAATGATTTTTGTTTGAGTTCAACATGTGTACTAACGCCAAATCGCACGTGAGAAGTGTGCGAAATCTATATAAATAAAAATCAAATGTCGTTCGTTGGTAATGCATCAGTTGAGAACGGCTGGACCGATTTGGATAATTTTTTTTTAAATGTTCGCCGTAGTCCAACTTAGGTTTTTACGGAAAGAAAAATTGATCACGCCCACTTTTACGCCCACTTTTTTCGATTTATCTTAAATCGGAAAACGGCTGCACTGATTTGGCTCATTATTTTTTTAAATGTTCGTAGTAATCCAATTAAAGTTTTTACGGAAAGATAAATTGACTACGCCCACTTTTTTCGATTTATCTAAAATCGGGAGACGGTTACACCGATTTGGCTAATTTTTTTTTTTTTAAATGTTCGTAGTAATTCAATTTAAGTTTTTACTGAAAGAAAAATTGACCACGTCCACTTTTGCGCCTACTGTTTTGATATATATATCTAAAATCGCAGAACGCCTGGGCTGGTTTGGCAACTTTTTTTAAATGTTTGTAATAGTCTAAAAAAGTTTTTTACATAAAGAAAAATTGTCCACTTCCAAGGTATTACACTTGGAATCAATCGTCAAAGAAATTTCAACGGCGGAAACAAGGAAATTCAATTCCAGGTTACCCCAATTTATTTTCCACCGACTTATTAGGTCGCATTTACACAGTCCATCCAAGAAACGATGAGTGTTTCTATTTACATTTGCTGTTAGTCAACGTTCGTGGCCCAACATCATTCCAAGATTTGCGAACTATAAATGGTGAACTGTGTGACACATATAGAGAAGCGTGTCAACGTTTGCGATTGTTAGAATATGACACTCATTGGATATACATCCTCGGAGATGCTGTGTTTTCGTCAAATCCTCATCAAATACGAACACTGTTTTCGATAATTATCTCGCCATGCTTCCCATCCAAACCAACTGATTTGTGGAGCAAATACAAAGATGCCATGTGTGATGATATTTTGCATCAGATGCGTATTAGAACATCAAATCCGAATTTGCAACTGAGCGAGGAAATTTACAACGAGGTTTTGATATTAATTGAGGACATGTGCTTGATGATGTCGAACAAGACATTATGTGACTTAGGCATGACAGTTCCCAATCGTCCGGTGCACGACGCATTCAATCAAGAGTTGCGACGCAAAAATCAATATGATAACGATGCCTTGAGGGAATTAGTTCGAACGCGCGCTCCACTGTTGAATCGACAACAAAAATATGCGAATAACACTCTTATGAAAGTTGTGAACGATGGAACTGGAGGGATTTTTTTTTACGCTCCCGGTGGAACTGGAAAAACTTTTTTGCTCGCGTTGATTTTGGCAACGATACGCTCGCAGAATGATATTGCATTTGCTTCATCAGGAATTGCAGCTTCGTTGTTGGAAGGCGGTCGAACTGCTCATTCAGCACTCAAGTCGCCATTGAATATGCAAATCAATGAAAATCCAACATACAACATTTCCAAGAACAGTGCGATGGCCAAAGTTTTGCAACAAAGCAAACTGATCGTTTGGGATGAGTGTACAATGGCGCATAAAAATTCTTTGGAGGCATTAGACAAAACGATGCAAGATTTACGAAACATTCAAAACCAGTTTGGTGGTGCGATGATTCTGCTGGCAGGTGATTTTCGTCAAACATTGCCAGTGATTCCACGATCAACTCCAGCCGATGAACTTAATGCGTGTTTGAAGTCGTCCGTTTTGTGGAAACACGTCAAGAAACTTAAATTGACTGTGAACATGCGTGTCGAGCAGCAGAACGATTAATCTGGAGAAGTATTTTCAAAACAATTGCTGGACATTGGCAACGGCAAAATCCCGGTTGACATTTCGACCGACTGTATTCAATTTCCCGTTGCTTTCTGCCAGTTCACCGAATCAAAATCCGAACTCATCCGAAAGGTTTTTCCAAACATTGCACAAAATTACAAAAATCATGATTGGTTAAGCGAACGTGCTATAGTGGCTGTGAAAAACATTGATGTCGACGAATTGAATTTTAAGATTCAATCTGAAAAAGCTGTCGAATTGATGGCGTTCAAATCAGTGGATTCTTGTTCTTCCCAAGATGATGTCGTCGACTATCCAACGGAGTTTTAAACTCGCTAGATTACCCGGATTACCGCCTCACAATCTCCAACTGAATGTCAGGTTGGTAATCATAATCTTACGAAACATAAACCAACCACGTCATTGTAATGGCACCCGGCTTGCGGTAAAAAACCTGATGAATAACGTCATCGAAGCAACAATACTTAAAGGAAAGTACAAAGGTGAAGGCGATTTGATACCACGGATCCCAATGATTCCGACCAACATGCCATTTGATTTTAAACGCTTGCAGTTTCCGGTAAGGCTTGCATTTGCAATGACAATTAACAAGTCTCAAGGGCAGTCATTGCGTGTTTAAAGCATTAACCTTGAAAATCCATGCTTCTCGAATGGTCAATTGCCGCCATAAACACCATCAGCATTATTTGCTTTTGTTCCAGATAACAAAACAAAAAATGTCGTGTATCAAAGAGCATTGCAATGATCAAAATTATGTTATCACAGCTAAGCAATCGAAAAAATATTTCTTTTTTTTTAAATGGTTACCTGACCAGAGATCTTTCAATCAAAAACTGCACAAAAATGTGTAATGTTGAACTCAAAATTTGTAAAGCTTAAGATCAACACAAAAAATAATTCAACAAAAAATGTTTAAAAAATGTAAATTTCGACACTTTAAATCAGAAAAGCGTTGCCGACGATTTTCGTCGTAAAATTCAACAGAAATAGTTTAGAGTGTACCATTCTTTTTCTAAATATCAATCCGCCACGACTTTGCAACGGAACCACACTTTCAGTGAAAATAAAAATTGAAGGCAAAACAAAGTTTGCCGGGTCAGCTAGTACATAACAAATATTTCTTTGAAATTTTTATAAAAACTTCACATTATAAAAATTGAAAACATTTTAATTACATTTTGTGAGTAATGAGAAATATAAGTAATTTTAAAATTATATAAGTGCTATTTTTTTAATAAACCAAATATGCACATTGAACTTTAACTCAGCAACACTATTTTCTGTTTTGTTTATTATGTTTAAATTTACTTAATTCTACCGTTACTTTTGCACAGCATTCAATCAGTTGGTTTAATGGGCGTCTGTCAAGGGTGCAGGGGAGGAAAGTTTCCACCAATAGCCTAAAACGAATGAAGCGTCAACGCGAGTAACGTTGTATGTTTTTCGCGGTTAGAAGTACTCTTCCAGATGTTTTAAATGAACAACTGAATAAAAAAAACAGTTTTAGATTTATGTCAAAACCTGTGCACTTAAAATAGAAGAAATGTTTAAATTAAAAAAATTTATTTTTCTTGCTCATATGTAACACTTATTATAGCGTTGAATCATTATGGGAATCATTTTATGGGAGGTGGGCGTAGACGTAATCGGATTACTCCAATTTTATGTACACGTCTTATTTTTGACGTTGTATACACACATACCAAATTGTATCCATGTAGCTCAAGTATATGCCTCTTTATAGAGTTTTACTCTTGTGGGTTGTATTGGAGGTGGACGTGGCTGTCAGCGGATCACGCCCATTTTTTTCACACTTCAGTTTTGATGTGACATATAAACATATTAAATTTTAGCTCAAAATTTAACGCTGTAGCTCAAATACATGCCTCTTCTTTACAGAGTTTCACTTTTGTGGGTTATATGGGAGGTGAGCGAAGGGTGAGACCGATCTTGATAAAATTTTGTGTGGTGTGTTATATTTATGTTATATTTATTTTAAATGGGAGACAAGGGGGTGATATTCACATGGCAACGTGTCTGACTGCCTCAACTTGGCGAGGCCAGCATTATCCATGTCGAAATCGTCTCAAGTCGACTCAAAACCTCCGCGTGGTGTCTCCTGGAAACGTCAAAAACTATCGGTCGATAAACTTTGGCGGCTAATTTGAGCGGCGGGCTTCCCCTTTGGCCATCAAGCAAAGGTTGTGCGTTGGGTTTGAAGCCCACCACATAAAAAAAGATTTCAATGAAACGAAAAAGAATATATGAACGAATGATCCCCAAATCTGATGACGACTACCGCAAACGAGAAACTGATAATGATTTACGGATATGAACCTGGAATGTCCAAACCCTAAATTGGGATGGTGCCTCTATCCAACTGATTGATATCTTGGAAAGATATAATTCTGATATCACTGCAATCCAAGAAATGCGATGGAAGGGACAGGGTTGCTTACGGCAAGCATCCTGTGATATCTACTACAGCGGCCATGTGGAGAAGCACGAGTTTGGATGCGGATTTGTAGTTGGCAAGAGAATACGGCATCATGTCCTGCGATTCACTCCTGTGAACGAACGACTTGCCATAATCCGCTTTAAGGCTAAATATTTTTTAACATAAGCCTAATTTGTGCGCACGCTCCGACAGAAGAAAAAGATGACGAGACCAAAGAAAGTTTTTACGAGTGCCTTGAAGACGCATACGAGCGCTGCCCCCGTCATGAAATAAAAATCGTGCTTGGTGACTTCAACGCCAAGGTGGGCAAGGAAAACATATTTGGTCCAACAGTCGGAAAGTTCAGCCTCCACGACAACACATCCGATAACGGAATGAGGTTGATTGACTTCGCCGCAGCACGAAACAAGGTCGTAAGTAGCACTAGATTCAAGCATCTCAATATTCATAAGGCCACTTGGCTGTCCCCTGATCGAAAAACATGTAACCAAATTGATCACGTTTTGATTGACGGAAGGCACTCTTCCAGTGTACTAGACGTACACACGATTCGTGGTGCTAACATAGACCCGGATCATTATCTTATCGCAGCCAAGATCCGCACACGTCTGTGCGCAGCAAAGAATGCTCGCAATCCTACACTAAGAAAGCTAGACGTCGACAAGCTGACGTCTCACTCCTGCTTCAAGAAAGCACTCCTCCGATCGACGAGCGGACAGTGGACGCATATACCGCCTACAAAGCCACCCTGCAGTCGGTTGTAACGCGTGCTGTTATGGAGCGATACCGAGAGAAGAGGAGGGAAGAGAGACGCATTTTCAGGCGAAAGAAACGAGAGGCGGAAATGTGTGAGTGCGAGAAAATTGAGATGCATGGCGACAGGAATGAGACTCGAAAATTTTTCGAAAAAATAAGACGCCTGGCCGATGGTTTAAAGACTGGAGCCTCTTCCTGCAAGGACGAGAATGGGAATCTAGTGACAGATATCCAGAGTACACTGATGTTATGGAGGGAGCACTTCTCTAGACTTTTAAATGGCGACGCTGACAACAATCCCGCCAGTGGAGATGATTTCCCGGAAACCCCAATTATGGACGTCAGCGTTGAAGTTCCGCTGCCCGATTATAACGAGGTCTTAACAGCTATAGCTCGGCTTAAAAACAACAAAGCCGCAGGAGCCGATGGCCTACCGGCTGAGCTGTTTAAGACCGGTGGCGAAGCTCTGTTTAAATGCATTCACAGACTTCTATGCAGAATATGGTCGGAAGAATGCATTCCAGATGATTGGAACCTCAGTGTGCTCTGCCCAATCCACAAAAAAGGCGATCCCACCATTTGCGCCAACTACCGTGGGATAAGCCTTCTTAATATCGCATATAAGGTCCTGTCGAGCGTATTGTGTGAAAGACTAAAGCCCATCGTCAACCAACTGATTGGACCTTATCAGTGTGGCTTTAGACCTGGAAAGTCCACCATTGACCAAATCTTCACGCTCCGACAAATCTTGGAAAAGACCCTCGAAAAACAAATCGACACACACCATCTTTTTGTCGATTTCAAAGCCGCCTTCGACAGTCCAATAAGGAGTCACCTATATGCCATCATGTCTGAATTTGGTATTCCTGCGAAGCTAATACGTCTTTGCAGGATGACACTGAACAACACCAGCAGTGCAGTGAAAATCGGGAAGGACCTCTCCCTTCCGTTCGATACCAAGCGAGGTTTCAGACAAGGTGATTCCTTATCGTGCGACTTCTTTAATATAGTAATGGAGAAGATCATCCAAGCTGCTGACCTGAGACGCAGCGGCACAATTTTCTATAAGAGTGTTATGCTGCTGGCGTATGCAGATGATATTGACATCATTGGCTACAATACGCGCGAAGTCAGTGCAGCATTCTCCAGGCTAGAAAAAGAGTCGAGTCGAATGGGTCTTGCAGTGAACGCAGATAAAACGAAGTATCTTGTGTCAACAAACAAACAGTCCCAGCGTCTTGGAAACCACGTCACTGTTGACAACATCTCCTTTGAGGTAGTCAAGGACTTTGTTTACCTGGGATCCAGTATAAACTCCTCCAACGATATCAGTATTGAGATTAAACGAAGGATAACTCTTGCCAACAGGTGTTACTTTGGGCTCAGTAGGCAATTGAGAAGCAGAGCTCTCTCTCGACGAACAAAACTGACGCTCTATAAGTCAATAATCATGCCCGTCCTACTATACGCATCACAAACCTGGACGTTGAGCAGCTCTGATGAAAGGACTTTGGGAGCGTTCGAGAGAAAAATCCTTCGCAAGATCTATGGTCCAATCTGTGTCAATGGCGAGTACCGAATACGATGGAACCACGAGCTGTATGAGCTATATGCCGACATCGATATAGTCAAGCGTATTAAAAAAGAGAGGCTTCGCTGGCTAGGTCATGTCGAGAGAATGAACGACGAAGCTCCAGCGAAAAAGATATTGGATTCGGTACCCAGCGGTGGCCAACGCAGACGAGGAAGACCGCATCTCCGTTGGAAAGACCAGGCATTGGATAACCTGACAACGCTTGGAATTTCCAACTGGCGCCAGCAAGCACACGACAAAAGAGGCTGGCGAAAATTCTTAGACGAGGCCAAAACCGACCAACGGTTGTAAGAGCCATCTAAGTAAGTAAGTAAGTGTTATATTTATGTTCCTACGACAACTCCTTCTATTTTTATCCTTCATCCCATAGACTTCGTTACATTGTGCGACGTGTGTTGTGTCCACAAAGAGAATATATTTAAGCTTTAAAATACAGATCAAGCTAGAAAATTATCCCAATTGAATGAAACCATGTCCAGTTTCTATAAAAAATTAGGTAATTAGGAAATCTCTTAAAAATCCATAAATAAACAAATTAATCCAAGACATGAAACTGTTTCATATAAGCTGTAAAAATTTGCATAAGTCAATGGAAATTTCTGCTACCTCATATACAAACTGACGTCCTCAAAATTTCAAAACTTTCATAAATTGCACAAAAATTAATAAGGTGCTTCATGTCACTTCGTAGGTGCTTCGTAAGCTCGTATTTCGTAAGAACTTACAAAACGTCAAAATTTTTTCTATGCACATTGAGATACGAATATTTTTCAACTTTACGCAACAAATTCGATGCTTATGACGTAAATAAGTTTTCGTAAACTTGATTTATTTGTCAAAAAATAAATGTTTACATTTTAAATTTTTCGTTTTTTGAAAATTTAAAAAATTCTTATGGTTTTTTTTAATTTATTGAATATAATCAGCATCCTTTCATCACCTCAAGTTTTGAAGCATCCTTTAAAGGACTTAAAGAAGAAGTCGATATGTCTGTGCTGCCCTGAAGTCAGCTCATCGTATCTATTGTCGGTATAAAAGGAGAGACCTAGCGGCAGCAACATATGTTGACTCTTTCTGCCGTTGATTGCCATCGGGTGCTCTTCAAGTATGTGTTGGCTTTAGCAATATTTGCATAGGTGGCCTCGGCGAAATTACCGAACGTATCGGCGGAACCGACGTATAACAAGCCTCAATACCAGACAATGTCAACAGCTTCTTAGGTACAGGAGTTGACACAATGCCGGTACCACGAGGTGCGGAAATAAGATACATTTATCAAAATAATGGCACAACGAATAGCGGTGGAAACTTCCTTGCACTTAATAACCAAGCCATATGATCATTGTTAACGCTGATGGTAACCAAAGCTTTAAAAAAAGTACGTTGACCAGTAAGTGTCTGTTTCTTTACAGGCATAATCTTTGAAACCTTATTCTTCAGGGCAGAGCCCAAAAAGAGCAGAAAGTAAAACAGGATTTCCTCAATGATGTTATCATGCCTGGTGTATTAAATGGCCTAATTTACACACTGAAACCCATTCTTTAACCATTTCTTGCCACCACTTCCAATACTGCGGCCACGTCGGCGACGACAACACCACGTCTTCTACCATGGTCAAATCCTCGATGGAATCCACCACGGGCTGCAGTTATACAGATGACTGAAAAACAGGATGGAGTTAAAAAACGAATATATGCATAGCATCAGCGTGTTCCGCTTTGAAGTGGTGCTAAGTAAATTCACCAAAATTGGGTATCTAGATCGTGCTTTAAAAGAACTATTCAATTGCGCAGTAATTGAAAACAAAGAAAACACCACCAATGTAAAGAAAAAACACACTGTTGCTTTGCATATACTCGTTTTGAAATTAATCTTTTGGCACTCTTCTTTTTTCGAGAAGCGTTACAACCAAGCAAAAAGGCTTGTTTTCATTTTTCACCTTGTTCTCACCGAGACACATATCTCTATGCTCTCGCAATTTGCTTCAGACTTACGGTTCATCCAAATTTGCTGCTTACTAGCTTTTGTGAGAGTGTATGAAGGAATCAAAACAAATCTCAGTTCCATGCTGACTTTCTCAACTGTTTTCACTGTAGAGGCCATCGCAATGTTAGATTCCTCACCTTTTTTAATTCGGGTCTTCGACAATTCCACCCTGTTCTAGGGACGAAAATCAGGTTAAGCTGCCGTCCCAAAGCAGCAGCAGCTCTTATGTTACCATTGTTTTCAAGATGAGGTTGCCAGAACTCCCGAAGTGCTTGCTTGTAAGGTTAATTTCTTCAGTAAAGATTAACTTATCATTTACAGAAAGCTCATCATCCAAAACTGGTAGAATTTTCCTCCAAAACCCAGGTCATATGATAAAATAAGTTTTGTGACTACAAATCTGAAATTTTATTTGGATGTCATTTGCTTCGCCGATGGCTATAT
The DNA here is from genome assembly GCA_958299015.1 of Tetanocera ferruginea. NCBI lineage: Eukaryota > Metazoa > Arthropoda > Insecta > Diptera > Sciomyzidae > Tetanocera > Tetanocera ferruginea. The sequence goes on from OY282641.1 coordinate 66,278,941, forward strand.
ACTTACTCTGACCCATACAGCTGCTGGTTAAGCACCACTTGGCAATAAAAAAATTGCACGCTAAACATGTCTTTAAGTTTTTAACTTAGGGATATTACCATAAATAATAACCACTCCAAAATATAGATAAGAGAAGAAATATAAGAAATATATATAAGATAAAAAACGGGAAATTTAATTTCGTTTTCAAAATTATACTTTTTTGACGCACAAATGTTCGTTATATTTAATTTAAAAATAAGAACTGAAATTAGCACTTTGTGCTTCATCGCTTCTTGAGCGCTCAAGCATGCGGAATGGGATCAATTGAAGTTTAAAAAATAGATACGAAAGTTCTAAAAGTTCTTTCATGTCAACTTCAAATACGAAGAATACGATTTACGATATACGAAAACTTACGAAGTGACATGAATCACCTTAATGTATTGACTTGTATTTCACACATAAACTTTGATATTTAACACGACGTGTTTGAAATATAGTAGTGGTCCTCATGACTTATCTCAAAAAATCGAAGTTGAACTTGGTAATATTTAATTCATAATTAATTATAATAATTAATTTTATTTCATATAGGTTTGGGTATATTTGATTTGCATTTGCTTTGAAAATAAGTACAATGAATCTTATGTTGTTTTATTTACATTTTGATTGAAAGATCTCTGGTCAGGTAACCAATAAAAAAAAAAGAAATATTTTTTCGATTGCTTAGCTGTGATAGCATAATTTCGTTCATCGCAATGCTCTATGATACACGACAGTTTTTGTTTTGTTATCTGGAGCGAAAACAAAAAATGCTGATCGTATTTATGGTGGCAATTGACAATTCGAAAAGCATGGATTTTCAAGGTTAATGCCTCAAACACGCAATGACTGCCCTTGAGACTTGTGAATTGTCATTGCAAATGCAAGCCTTGCCGGAAACTGCAAGCGTTTAAAATCGAATGGCATATCGGTCGGAATCATTGGGATCCGTGGTATCAAAACGTCTTCACCTTTGTACTTTCCTTTAAGTATTGTTGCTTCGATGACGTTATTCATCAGGTTTTTTACCGCAAGCCGGGTGCCATTACAAAGACGTGGTTGGTTTATGTTTTGTAAGATTATGATTACCGACCCGACATTCAGTTGGAGATTGTGAGGCGGTAACCTGGGTAATTCCTGCGAGTTTAAAAACTCCGCTGGATAGTTGACGACACCATCTTGGGAAGTAACAGAATCCACCGATTTGTACGTCATCAATTCGACAGCTATTTTAGATTGAATTCGCTGACATCAATGTTCTTCGCAGCCAATATAGCACGTTCACTCAACTAATCATGATTTTTGTAATTTTGTGCAATGTTTGGAAAAACCTTTCGGATGAGTTCGGATTTTGATTCGGTGAACTGGCAGAAAGCAACGGGAAATTGAATACAGTCGGTCGAAATGTCAACCGGGATTTTGCCGTTGCCAATGTCCAGCAATTGTTTTGAAAATACTTCTCCAGATTGATCATTCTGCAGCTCGACACGCATGTCCACAGTCAATTTGAGTTTCTTGACGTGTTTCCACAAAACGGACGACTTCAAACACGCATTAAGTTCATCGGCTGGAGTTGATCGTGGAATCACTGGCAATGTTTGACGAAAATCACCTGCAAACAGAATCATCGCACCACCAAACTGGTTTTGATTGTTTTGTTAATCTTGCATCGTTTTGTCTAATGCCTCCAAAGACTTTTTATGCGCCATTGTACACTCATACCAAACGATCAGTTTGCTTTGTTGCAAAACTTTGGCCATCCCACTGTTCTTGGAAATGTTGTATGTTGGATTTTCATTGATTTGCATATTCAATGGCGACTTGAGTGCTGAATGAGCAGTTCGACCGCCTTCCAACAACGAAGCTGCAATTCCTGATGAAGCAAGTGCAATATCATTCTGCGAGCTTATCGTTGCCAAAATCAACGCGAGCAAAAAAGTTTTTCCAGTTCCACCGGGAGCGTAAAAAAAATCCCTCCAGTTCCATCGTTCACAACTTTCATAAGAGTGTTATACGCATATTTTTGTTGTGGATTCACAGTGGAGCGCTCGTTCGAACTAATTCCCTCAAGGCATCGTAATCATATTGATTTTTGCATCGCAACTCTTGATTGAATGCGTCGAGCTTCGGACGATTGGGAGCTGTCATGCCTAAGTCACATAATGCTTTGTTTGACATCACCAAGCACATGTCCTCAATTAATATCAAAGCCTCCTTGTAAATTTCCTCGCTTAGTTACAGTTTCACTCCAATGGCGACAGTCTGGAGCTCTTCGAGTGTTAGCAGTGCTTTTGTTGATTTAACGGCTGCCTCCCAAAGCCCGCCAAAGCGAGGGGCTCAGGGAGGTATGAAAATTAAATCGAAGCCTGTTCTGATGCTAAAGTTTACTGCACTCGACAGCACATCTTTGTTGAAAAATGCTTCTTGAAACTCTTTTAGCTTTGATTGAGCACCAACAAAATTGGTGGCGTTGCCGCAGTATAGTATTTCTGGTACACCTCTGTGGCCTATAAAACGTTTAAGACATAATAAAAAACTATTAGTTGATAAACTGGAGTTGTTTCTATATGAACTGCCTTTGAGGAGAAGCATACAAATACTGCCAAATAAGTTTTGTAAAGTGTTTTGCCTCGAATGCCGTGGGAGGTTAAGAAGGGACCACAGAAATCTACCCCACATATAAGAAAAGTGCTATTTGCCTTTAACCTGTCAGCGGGCAAATCGCCCATGATTTGTTGCATGAGCTTGGGCTTGTAATGCTAGTAGTGAACGAGGTGCCGAGCATTTACAACCCAATTTTTTCGCAGAAGCCCGATAAGTACCTTTGGCCCAGCATGTAGTTGTTGTCGATGAAGAAATTCAAGATACAAAGTTGTTAAACGATACTCATTCGGAAGAAGAGCTGGGAATCGTGGATCATATGGAATAGGTGCCTTTGAGAGATGACCGCCGACTCTTTGTGTGTATATTTTATTTTATTTTATGTATATTTTTCTTTGTATGTATATAGAATTCTATTTGTATACACGCAACAATTTTCCAAAACGTGTTTTCCAACTCATTATGTGGTATGTGAATAACATCTTTTGGTTTAAGCTCCGCTTGGCATGAAACTTTATTGAAAGTTCGCCAAACGTATGATGCAATTCGGAGTATTCGAATGTATGAAGAATTTCTAGTCATGATTTCTTAATTATACATCCAGCGGTGTTATTGTTACTGCATTTAAAAACATATAATTTTCGGCGCTCCTTATTCATCTCATCACTGCAAGGTTCAACTTCATAAGCGCTTCCAGGCCATTCTGCCTCATCCTTAGCTGGGAATTCTGGACCCCAAAACCATATTGCATTTGATAGTTCCAGCGCGCTGCATCCACGCGAGACAATGTCAGCTGGATTGGACTTTGTTGGTACGTGTCGCCATGAAATTCCTCCTGTGATATCTTGTTCTTCTGCAACACGATTAGCTACAAAGCATGTAGCGATGAGGAGTGCATCTTAATCCATTGAAATACGATTTGAGAATCGGTCCAAAAGGTTGTATTCGAAGTTTCCGTTGTAAGTTTTTGCCGTATCTTTTGTCAGGTTCGTGTTAAAAGTAAGGATGCACAAAGCTCTAGCCTGGGCAATCAGCGAGGCCAGCAAAGGTGTTAGCAAAAGCGATGAAACATATAGCGATGCTAAACAATTTCTTTTAATAAGTTTTTAGAATTTTTTGAATTGTTCAGTGAACTCAGTTCAAAATTGCACATTTGAAACAGTTTCCATTGTTCGTTTAATTTTTCTCTACTTTGATGTTCTTTCATGAGTTTTGCACAACTTTTTAGCTCTGCTGGGCAGCTGTATACGGAAAGACGAACGTATATCTTGGGGAAAATGCTCATAAGTTGCTTTTTTTAGCTTACAATATAAAGCTTTTAAATTTTAACTATTGATTATTTTTATAATCTTAATCCTTTTGATTCAGGTTATGGTAACATTGGTAACATGTGTCTAAAATGAATTGTTATGCTTTTTTTATGAATTGAATTGTTTCGTTTTTGCTTTTGTTGTCGACTGAAATATAAAAGCCGAGTTAACGCTAAAAATTTTCTGCCAGATTTCAAAATCGCCACATAGAAACCTTATAATGTAGTACAAAGTTAAGAATATTTTTCTATGGTTTTTACCCAAGGTGGTGACCGTGGCATGCAGGTTAAGTGTGTGGCTTAGCATGCTCGGAGCCCGATTTCGTTCCCCAGTCGCGGCGAAAAGTTTTTTCAAAAAAAATTTTTTCTGATCGTTCACCACCTCTCTGCGGACAATGGCAAGCCTCAGAGAGTAAATAATGCCATGTAAACCTTCTTGAGAACATGAACTTTAGCCGTTCGGAGTCGGCATAAAACATGTAGGTCCAGTTCTCGGTCAATTGTGTGAAAACATTTAATAACACACACAACAAAATTGATCATAAGAAGCTCGGTCAAAGTCCTTTCAAGGGCTGAAATGGCCAATTTTTTTTTTTTTTTTTACCCAAGAAGTTGTTTTTCTTAAATTTATTGGCTATGTCTTCATAAATTAATTTAAGAAGAAATCTCACAGCTACTAGGTTTTCTTCTGGTTTTTTTTCAATTCTTCATGATTTTTTCAGAAGAAATCTTATGAAGCAACAAAGTTTTCTACATGATTTGCTTTTCTTATCAATATGGAATAAATAAATAAGAAAAAATTAAAAAACTATACACAAAGTTTTGGCGACGTCTAGGACTTGAAAAAATTCTTGAAAATATGGATTTTAGATGAAATTAAAAAGATATCTTATTAAATAAATTTAAGAAGATTTTTGCTGAATAATAAAAAGATTTTTTCTTATTTTATTTTTTCTAATACCTCTCGTCTATTGTCTTACTTGCCCTTTGTTCTAAATAAGTTTTAACAAGAAATCTTATAAATTTTATGTGGAACTATTTTTCCTCCCTGTGTAGCATTACATTTCTGTAGCTTTTCTCGACTGGATCGAAAATCGATTAAATTTTTTTCTACTTTGTCCTGACATTAATAAATCAATTATAGAACCATCTGAATTGTGCGGAAAACTCTTGCGTTTAACTCGAGTGTAATGATTTCATTAGGTTTTTTGTACTGAAATATATATAACAAAGGCAAAGAATAAATTTCATCATATTTTTATTTGAATACATTTGTTTGTTATTCGACTTCGGCTTCGACCCTCGGCCGATTATTTCTAACTTTCCGAAGATTCAGCTTCGGCGAAAATTCACATTCGGTCGGACACTAGTGTTAAGTAGAACAAAAACGTGAAATTCAGTCATTTGATTGACCGTGTGAGTTGGGCCCAGCACAAAACGATAAATAAATTTTGTTTCATTTTGAAAATGCAGACAAGCTCTTTTATTTAGATTATAATATTAAGTTATTTAACTTTTAGCACTCAAAAGTTCCTTAAAGTGGTATTAAAAATGATCTCTTTATTTATTTTTTTGAAGCTGAACTTTAATATTCAAGGAATATTTATCGTATATATATACGTTATTATAATCTTTTGAATTGTTATGTTTTTTTAATCTTTTTACAAAAAATTTAAAAAAATAAAATGTTTTTTAAAAAATGTTCATGTAGACATTCAGTTTTGGTTTCGGCCGAATATTACAAAAATGGCCGAATTTCGGTTTCTGCCAAAATTTTGGTTTCGGTCGGATACTTATGATAACCTTATTACACGTATAGGTAATTTTTTTAAAGTTTTAAGATAATTTTTAAAATCTGATAAGCTTTTTACAAATCAATGTGCTTGCGATGCATTTAAGAAGAATAAACTCAGGTGAAACTAACTGCAGTTAGACTTTTTAAACTTGATAAAAACTCCGAGGCAGAAACTTGGCAAACAATTACTAGTGGTATTCTTGAAATGCCGAATATTTTCCGATGCCGTATATCGGAAAATATACGCTGTTTTTGCATGAGGCACCTTTTTGTATTTTTCGGTTAGTGGCGTATATCAATCAGCTGTTCTTAAAGTTATATTGCAAAAGTGGCCACTTTGGTTTAATAAATGAGCTGAAAAGTAAATATATAAATAAATAAATAAATGGTTTCATAATTTAGGTGAAGACAACGAAATTCCAGATAAATTATTTTATTATTCGACAACTGACAACATGCAATTTGTCGTTTAAAAGGATTCTCAAGTTGGAAGTTGAGTAAGAAGGTTATAGTTTGTAATAAATATTTGAAAGGTGGCAACAACTCTTTGCCGAAAGTTTTCGGCGCTGTTTTTGCATCAATATCGTGAGGAAAACTGGGAACTTTGCGTATATCAAATTCCAAACAAATTTTGACAGTTGATATACGGCGTTTACGCTTTTTCCGATTTTCGGCATATTCGGCACTCTTATTAACTACTACAGTGTGGAATGAACAGTTAATAAATAAGCAGGTTTGTTCCTTGTGAATTCGTTTCACTAACTTAAGCTGGTTGTTTGCTGTCAAAGATTCAATTTCAGTGCCTATATCTTGCACGAACACTTCAGGCAATAGTTGCTCTAAGAAGGGATGTCAGTGGAAAAAATACATCGATGTTTTTCTGTGATTCGATGCATCGAAATGTACATCGATATTTTTCGATGCATTGGAGGGCATACATCGATGCATCGATGCATCGATTTGTAGACGATTTTTAAGATTTTACTAAACAACAAAGTATGTTATAAGCGAAATTGAACATAATTTCAAATTAATTACTATACCTGAGCTATTTTTGTTTCTAATGGACTATCGAAGCAGATCAAAAACGTTTTCGTTAAACCACAAAAATCATAAAAATTTAAATTTTTAAGTTCTAAAACTCTCCTTAAATTTTTAGGGTTTTTAAAAATCTATTCTCAATTTGACTTACAGAGAGAGAGTTATAAAAAGAAAACCTGTGAATGCCCGCTTTATTTTTTTGCACAATTTAAAAATAGAAATGGCGGTTCGCTGAACTAGTGATGTCAGTTTTCGATATTTAAAAAATATCGATGCATCGATATATCGGCTATTCAAACATCGAGTGAAAATTTTTCGATGCATCGAAGCAAAACATCGATATTTTCGATGCATCGGTGTTTTTCCAACATCCCTAGCTCTAAGTTTTTAAGCAATCGAAAAAGAAAGATAATAACAATAACAAACACGAGCAAGTATGAGTTAAATTTTAAACAATTTATTAATAAATCCTTACGTTTTTGATAAATTCTTCAATTTGTGGAGAAAATTTTGAGGACTGGAGTCTAATGGCGGCTCGTTCTTTGATAAGCTATTCGTGATTAAAAAGTATCAAAGCAGCCCTCGTCAAAGAAGCCGAACGAGCGACCCATTCGTCTATCGAAGATTGATAACACTGGTTTACACATAACGAAAAGTTGTTTGTACTTTGAATGCCACTATCTTTTTCTCATGTAAAATCGGTCGCTAATTCCGAAAACAATTTTTTTTTTTTCTGTCACTCCGTTTTCGAGATATTGCCCACTGTAGGGTTTTCAACGAAAAAAAAAGTTGGTTCCACTTAATTGCTTATATCTCCAGAACCATTAACAGTAATCAAATAAATGATATATCAAATAAAAGCTAATAAAATTTCTTACAAACAATGCAAACTTTTTTGGTTGAGCTGTTAGTTTTGGCGGAATAAATTCAAATTTCGGGGATTTTTTTTATTTTTTAGAAAAATTTCCAAAAAAAGACAAAATAGTTGCAAATTTCGTTAAGAAATCAAAATATTTTGTTACTTTTACTACAAGAAAATCTATTGTGGTGTTCGAAATTGGATTTTTGTTTTTGTTTGCTTTGTAAATAATGCGAGTTTGTTGCGAATTTAAATACGCGTTGTGTTATAGTTTTTAAGGCCCTGCCTATGGGTTTTTAGCCGGCGTTTAAAACGCCACTGGCTTCTAATTAAAAAAAAAACCTGAGCAGATTAATGCTCTAAAGGCAGTTTAAAATGTAAGCAGATGAATGCTTTGTATTGAATGTTTATTTTTGAGGATTGCACCTCCTTAAAAAGCAAACTAACAGTATTTTGATAATGGTCAAATTGAGTTAAAATGCTTAATATATAATAACTTAAAATAAATAAATAAAACCTTAAATTTTACATAAACAAAAGTGTTATACTTCTTTGAGTTAAATCATAACATAGTGATGTGCTTAAAATTAGTGCGATAGTGCAGGCGGTTATAGGGTATTCTACACCCCCATCCTCAAGATAAAAATTGTTTGATTTTAAGATAATAATTTTTTCATAATTTTTCTTATATTATACAATTCAAAAGATAAATGTGAGTTTAAAACTTACTTACAACTAGTTATACAATTCAATAATAGTATTAAGTACTATATATGTGATACTTTTACTTTGATTATTTAGTTCATTAAATCCATTTTTTTAATAAATTATTATGATATTCTTTAATTTTTCCATTTACATCTATAATTGAATTTACTCCATTTTTATCGATTATTCTATATGGACCATGATAAGGTGGTTGATTTTTTTTTCTATTCATCTTTTTTATGATTACATTATCTCCGATATTTAAATTTAACGGACTAAAATTTTCATTATTTCTTATTCGATTTTCTTTTGATATTTTTATTAATTCTTCAGTCTTTTTTAATGAATATTCTAATCTTGCTTTTAGCTCTTGCGCATAGTTATCTGTATTGTAATATTTTGAATTTACCTGCCAAAAATGAGTTCAAATGGCGTGTAATTTGTATCAACATGAGGTGTAGTATTGTAAGCAAATGTGAAGTATGGTATCCATTGATCCCATTCGTCACCTTTACAAAAATTTAATAAGTATTCATTTAATACTCTATGATTACGTTCTATAGAACCAAGTGTTTCGTGATGGTATGGAGTACTAAAAATTTGTTTATCTCTAATAAGTTGCATATCTCTGATAGTAATTCGTTGGTAAACTCTGTACCTCTATCTGACTTTAAAATTTTAAAATGACCATATATCAGAATTAAGTTTTCGATAATAGTTTTTGCGACTGTTTTCGCGTCTTTTGTCTCCATTGGACAAGCAATTATATACTTTGTTAATTCGCATTGCATTGTGAGTATGTATCTGTAATTATTTGTTAAACGTAAAGGGCCTACTGTATCTATCGATACGACTTCGAAACTAGTTCCTGGCGTGTTTGTTATTGTAAGTTTTTCTTTTGTATGTTTTGTTTGTTTATTTATTTTGCATTTTTCACAATTATTTATGAATTTCTTTATCATTTTACACATATTCTTCCATATGTATCTTTGCTTTATTTTTAAAATTGTTTTTCTAATCCCCATATGACCTCCGTGGGTCGAATTATGATATTCCTCAATTATACTTTTCTGTTTTTCTATATCTATTACTTTTTCCGGTTCTCTATAAATCAATATCTTTAAATTTTCTTTATCTCTTTTCCAACTATTATAAATCTTTTTGAATTTTTCTTTCTCTACCGTTTTAAATATTATATCATTCGCATTTAATGCTAATTCTTCTATTCCTAAACTATGCATTTTTGACGACAGTTTCTCCAGAGTCAGCTGTGTGAACAAAGGATTATCGCTGCATCTTGCAATGACTTCATTATCTTCTATATATATTTGGGTTCCCTTAAAACCTTTTTCTGTTATAAATTTAAGCTTTCTTATTTTGTTTACATCCGATATTGATGTGCATTCCCAAGCAATTAGTTGATCAGACGTTTTGCTGGAAAGACATTTTTTGTTTTTAAAATCCGAGTTTTTTGTATGGTTATTTTTATCCATACTCCTTGTTATTGCTAGTATTTTCTTGTCTTCATGTTCCAATCTAGTTGGAATCATGGCTTTAAGTAAGTTGCTATTTAAAATTATGCGCGACAATGCGTCTGCGTTGGTATTCATTTTGCCTGTTTTATATATGATTTCAAAATCATAGTCGCAAAGGTCTAACCTGATTCGTGTCAACTTTGACGACGGATTTTTATGCGAAAAAAGAGACACTAATGGTCTGTGGTCTGTTACGACTGAAAATCTGCGACCGTAAAGATATGGTCTAAAAAAATTAATTGCCCAATGTATAGCTAGTAATTCTTTTTCTATAATTGGTTTATTAAAATCATGTTTTCCCAGAGATTTGCTCGCATACGAAATTGGTTAATCTGATCCGATCTCACCTTGCGATAAAACTGCGCCAAGTGCAAAATTTGAGGCATCAGTTGTTAACACAAAAGGTTTATCGAAGTCAGGGTATTGAAGTACTGGTGGATTAAGTAGTTTAGTTTTTAATGTTTCAAATGCATTTTGGCATTTCTCAGTCCAGATAAATTTTTCATTTTTCTTTAAAAGAGAATTAAGGTCTTTGGCTATATCAGCAAATTTTGGTATGAAGCGCCTATAATAGTTGCAGAAAGCAACAAATCTTCTAACGTCATCTGCGTTTGTTGGGGTTGGGTAGTTTTCTATTACTTTATTTTTTGCTGGGTCAGTTCTTATACCCGTAGTGGTAATAAGATGGCCAAGATATATAACTTCCGGTTTTAAAAAAGAGCATTTATCTGGATTCAACTTTAAATTGAATTTCCTCATTCTTTGAAATATTTTCGTTAGATTTTCATTGTGATGCTTTAAACTGCATCCAAATACAATTATATCGTCTACGTATAGAAAAGCCTCCGCATCTAAACCACTTAAAGCTATTGTTAGCATGTGCTGAAAGCTGTTGGACGATATTTTCAGTCCAAATGGCAAACGTTTGAATTGGAAATGTCCATTTCCTGTTGAAAATGAGGTCAGAGGTCGTGAGTCTTTGTGTAGGTCTATCTGGTGGAACGAGCTGGTCATGTCCAATGTCGAAAAGTATTTAGCTCTTCCAAGTCTGTCAAGTACGTCTTTTATTTTGGTAAGTGGGAATTTGTCACTTACGATTTTCTCGTTTAATTTTCTAAAATCGACGACGAGTCGCCATTTTTTCTTATCATTTGTTGATTTCTTCGGTACTACGAGTAGTGGAGAATTATAAGGACTGACCGAATGTTCTATTATGTTATCCCTCAAAAGTTGGTCAACCTGTTCGTTTATTTCTGTCATTTGTGTTTGTGGCAGTCTATAGTTTTTTATGTAAACTGGGTTTGAATCTGTTGTTTGTATATGTTGCGTATAAAAATTGTTGACGCTTAAATGTTCTCCAGGGAGATGAAAAATATCCTGGTAATCTTTAATGATTTCTATTATTGAGTTTCTTGCTTCTGGTCCATTGCATCCAATGTCCAAATCGCTTAAAAGTTTGTTGAGCCTGTCCTTGTTGACTGATTTGTTTCCTTTATATTGGAAAACATTGTACTTTTTTAAAAGTTCAGTTTTTACATTTAAATTTTTCAGTATTAAATCTTCCTCTGTTGTATTCAATACTTTAACATGTGCCACGCCTTTCGCGGGTATTATGCTATTTCCCAAAAATACTCCTTTTGCTATTTCTTCATTCAAAACTATACTATCATCCATAACTTTAACGTTTATGGGCACTATTGACTCAGACCGAGCTGGTATTAAAATATTTGTATTATATTTATCTTTTAAATTTATTGGTATGATTAATTCTTTTTCATTTATATTAAAACTAACCGTTTATGTTTCAAAATCTATTTTTGACATATATTTTTCTAAATATCTCGCCCTATGATTCCATCTGTTGCGATTGGAAAATCATCTTCAACTATATAAAAATTGTGCACAATGATTTCTGATTCTACCATTAATTTCAGATTAGTTGTGCCAATACATTCAATTTCTTCTCTTGTTATTCCTGTAAGTGTTAAAATATTTCTTGTATTAACTTCATCTATATTATTTAATTTACAAATGGAGATATCAGCTCCAGTATCTATCAAGAATTTTAAATCTTTATTAGTATTTTTACATTTTAAAATTATGTAATTTGATAAATTTTTCGATATTTTGTGCATTAGTTTTGGCCTCTGCGGGTACCATTCTCTGCTACCCGGCCATAACCGTTTCCCTGTGTTCTGAAATTTTGGTTTGAATTTCTATTTGTGTTATTATTGTTTCTGTTATTATTTCCTTGATTATTATTCTCATAATTATCGTTTTTAAAATTGTTGTTGTAATGGTTATTGTAACCATTATTTCCAAAATTTTGGCTGTAATTGCCATTATTAGTATTTCTATATGAAAAATTATGGCTTTGATGGCCATAAGAGTTGCCCCTGTAATTGTTGTTTCTATTATTATGATTGTTCTTTTTATTATTATTAAATTGGTTTCTGTTATTTTGGTACCTTCTATTCTCGATACCAAAATTATTTCCATTCCGTATGTGAAATATTGTGTTACTGTCTGTTTCTAAACTTCTTTCTACAGTCATACACTATTCTACGGCCTCATTAAATGTTTTTGGTGGATTTGACAACAAAATATTTGTATATTCCCTATTTACGCCTTTCAAGAAAATATTCAGAGACATACTTTCATTTACTTTATAAATTGCATTTTTTTCTAATTCATTTGGATTATTCAAAGTTTTTATCTCAAAATTACTTAATTGTTCGGAAAGTTCCACAATTTTTTCTCTAAATTCTGATATATTTAATCTATTTTGCTTAAGTGCACTGAATTCACTTAAAACTTGCTGTAAATTCTTTGGATTAGGGTAAGCTTTTTCCAACGAATTCTTCAGCTCTAAGAACGTTGCAGGCTTATTTGAGCGTCCAAGTATACCGCGAACTTGGGCTGATAATTTAAAATTATAGACATATTGTACAAAAATAGGTCTATCTTCATCTTTTACAAGATCATGCAATAACTCGGGTTGCGTAATGAAATCCTCCAATTGATTAAAATTACCCTTAAAAATTTGTAGGTTTTTACCTACCATATTAATGTCAAAATTAGACATTTTTGGCAAATTTTCTTCTTCCCAAATGTTGGTCAAATCTAAATTTTCAATATTATTTTCCGACAAATTTTCTCTTTTTTCCTTAATGGTTAAACTATTTATTATTATAATTATTTCTTTATAACAATTGTGGAATTTTTCTTTTAAAATTCGACAATTTTCTTTATTTTCTATTTTTTCTACTTCAAGTTTTAATTTTTCAAAATTTTTTAATTTGTTACTTATGTATTCACTACTGTATATTCTATTTTTACTTTTTCTTATATTTGATTTAAATTTTTCCAACACTTGAATACTTCTATTTATTGCTTCCATGTAAATTCATTCTATTAGAGTGACATATACTTTTTAGTATGTGTGAAACACCCTTTGATCGTAGCACTAATCTATTACAAATATATATGCGAAAGATGCGTAAAGCAACAAGTGATTGACTGACGTTTCAGTCAATGAATGAAAAAAAATGTCGGTCGTGAGCTCGTGGTCGCGTAAAATTTTTCGCGAGTGCTTTAAAAATAAAAAATTTAAGTCCTGAAGTGTGCAAGAAAATTAATAAAAAAATGGTTTTTATATAAATGTAAGTTTTAACTATATTAATTATTAAAATAATATACTGGTTGAAATATTACTAGATGAACTTAAATAATTCATGTAACGTGTTCGTGTAGTGTTCGTAAATGTGTGTGTTTTATATAAATGTTTTTATTGAATATCACATAATAAACGTGTGTTCATAAATGTGTGTGTTTTATACAAATGTTTTTTTTTTGAATATTTACATAATAAATATGTATAACTTATTAGAGTCGTTTGTTTTTGAACGCTCGAAATTGTTCCTCGAGCTCGTCGATTTCCAACCAAATCTTTGATGCCGTCTGGAAGTCCGGTGGATGCTCAGCATTTACAATCGCCTTCAGTGCAGCAATTTTTTTTCGTAGTTTCACCAATCTTCCTCCTCTCCTACTTCTTGGTTGTACCGTCGGTGGTATGACGACTCGTGATGCTTCTTTTAATCTGTTCTGACGCTGCTGATACTCCTCCAGCGTGAGCTTTTTTGGCCCTCTGCTCAATGGTATGTACACCGGAGCGTTTGCGTTGCCGCCTGGTGGCACGTACTCTTCTAGCGCTTTATTAAATTGTTCCGCGTTGGGCAGGATCGCCATGTGGTGTTCGAAATTGGATTTTTGTTTTTGTTTGCTTTGTAAATAATGCGAGTTTGTTGCGAATTTAAATACGCGGTGTGTTATAGTTTTTAAGGCCCTGCCTATGGGTTTTTAGCCGGCGTTTAAAACGCCACTGGCTTCTAATTAAAAAAAAAACCTGAGCAGATTAATGCTCTAAAGGCAGTTTAAAATGTAAGCAGATGAATGCTTTGTATTGAATGTTTATTTTTGAGGATTGCACCTCCTTAAAAAGCAAACTAACAGTATTTTGATAATGGTCAAATTGAGTTAAAATGCTTAATATATAATAACTTAAAATAAATAAATAAAACCTTAAATTTTACATAAACAAAAGTGTTATACTTCTTTGAGTTAATTCATAACATAGTGATGTGCTTAAAATTAGTGCGATAGTGCAGGCGGTTATAGGGTATTCTACACTATTGAGAAATGAAAAAGTTGTGTTTAATGGAACGAAATCACCCAAATTGTATGATTATGAATTTATGCATTTCGACTTATTTTATTGCCATAAAAAAAAAATGAGAACTAAAGGTTGTTGTAATAAGATCATATATTCTTCATTTTTATTGTTCTTTTAATAATTAACATTATTTTTACATTATTTAAATTGTATTTAATTGTCATTAATAATTTTTATTGTTCCCTTAAATCATTTATATTGTTATTTATATTGTAAATAATTTTTATTTATCATTCAGAAATTCAAAATGATTAGAATTCTTGTTTTGTCGTTTATTTAATTCGGGATCGGTTTCTCTGATGAGAAAACAACAATAGTCGCCCATCATTCCTTCGTCCCAAAATTCTTGGTACCGATTCTCAATTGCTTTCATCTGTTGGTGGAATCTTTCACCTTTTATCGCAAGCGCAGCTGAATGATTGGATAAGAGATTTGGAACTGTCAAAGGAAAAATCGGAATTGCATGCTTCTAGTATGCCACAATTCAACTTTTTGAGACCCGATGTTAAGGTGACATACTACAGAAATCGTAAAAACCGTTTGCTATACACTTTACTAAGAATGACAATATCTGCTATTGCGTAGACATTCCTGGCTTATTTAATACCTTCGGTCAGCCGTACATTCCCAAACAGTGGCGTTTGTTTATTGATGGCTGCAAAGTGAACTTGAAGGCGGTATAACTGCATATAGGAAACAAAAAGCAATCGATTTCATGTATTTAATATACATGTATATTGACATGTATAAAATATGAACAACACGACTGGAAAATATGTTCTAATATCAAAGTCGTTTGTATGCTTTGTGGTTTATAGAGTGGCTTCACAAAATACTGCTGTTTTCTCTGCAAGTGGGATAGTCGAGCACGTGAACACCACTATTACAAAAAGGACTGACCAGAAAGAATTGAGTCGAAAGTTGGAGAGAGCAACGTCAAAAACGTTCAACTCGTCAAAAAGGAAAACATAATTCTCCCACCGCTGCAATCAAACTTGGACTTATGAAGAACTTTGTCAAGGCGTTAGACAAAGAAAGCCATATTTTCACACATTTGAAAACAATTTTTCCAAATCTTTCTGATGCCAAGATAAAAAAAGGTGTCTTCGTTAAACCGCAAATAAAAAAGGTGCTAAACGATCTTCAATTCGCAGAACTATTGTCACCAGTTAAGGCAGCGGCATGGGATTCTTTTAGAACGACTGTTTCTAGCTTCTTCGGGAACAATAAAAGTGAATCTTACGAGAAAATAGTCAACGAGTTGCTCAAGAACTATAAAAAAATGGGCGTGAATATGTCTCTGAAAATTCACTTTTTGTACTCCCATTCGAATTTTTTTCCGAAGAATCTCGGTGACGAGAGCGACGAACATGGGGAAAGATTCCACCAACAGATGAAAGCAATTGAGAATCGGTACCAAGAATTTTGGGACGAAGGAATGATGGGCGACTATTGTTGTTTTCTCATCAGAGAAACCGATCCCGAATTAAATAAACGACAAAACAAGAATTCTAATCATTTTGAATTTCTGAATGATAAATAAAAATTATTTACAATATAAATAACAATATAAATGATTTAAGGGAACAATAAAAATTATTAATGACAATTAAATACAATTTAAATAATGTAAAAATAATGTTAATTATTAAAAGAACAATAAAAATGAAGAATATATGATCTTATTACAACAACCTTTAGTTCTCATTTTTTTTTTATGGCAATAAAATAAGTCGAAATGCATAAATTCATAATCATACAATTTGGGTGATTTCGTTCCATTAAACACAACTTTTTCATTTCTCAATAGATTTTCTTCAACAATAGCTTATTTTTTTTGGAAAAATAAAGGCTTTTAGTAAAAAATATCAAAAGTAACAAAATATTTTGATTTCTTAACGAAATTTGCAACTATTTTGTCTTTTTTTGGAAATTTTTCTGAAAAATAAAAAAATCCCCGAAATTTGAATTTATTCCACCAAAACTAACAGCTCAACCAAAAAATAATGTTTGCATTGTTTGTAAGAAATTTTATTAGCTTTTATTTTTATTATTATTATTATTATTATCATTATTATTTTTATTATTATTATTATTATTATTATTATTATTATTATTATTATTATTATTATTATTATTATTATTATTATTATTAAAGTTAATTGGTTTACAATAAGACAAAGTCTTTTATAGTACTACAAAGAGGTTAACATAGTAGAATAAATAAATTTAAACAAATTATTAAAATTAAAAGTGACATTGATTCAAAACTTATAATAATTTTTATAGACAAATAATATGAAGAATTCACAAGCGAAAATGAAATGGATAAAACATGTTACAAAATAAGCTTACAATCATTTTAAAAGACTTAAAATATTAATAATGGTTTAAAATATGTAAACATGACTGAAAATAGAGTAGAGAAGTTGGAAGTTGAGAAGATAGAAAAATGGAGTAAAGAGGAAAAATACATTTATTGATTTAAGGAGCTTAAGTACTCAAATATAGCACGTTTGAAGCCAGTTCGTGAGGCAGTGTGTTTTAAGGAGTTAGGCAATGCATTCCACGTTCTAATGG
Source organism: Tetanocera ferruginea (assembly GCA_958299015.1). NCBI lineage: Eukaryota > Metazoa > Arthropoda > Insecta > Diptera > Sciomyzidae > Tetanocera > Tetanocera ferruginea. The sequence continues at coordinate 66,296,125 of OY282641.1, forward strand.
TGCTGACAAAAAAGAATCCACTGGTGTTTAGATAGTTTACCCTAGGGACAACAAATTTAGATGACCTCTGTGATTGGAAAAATTGCAGTTTTACAAAAAGGTATTCAGGGCTTTGTGTGTGCATAAGTTTATGTAAAAACAAAATGTTTCGAATATTTAAATACTGAGATAAACTACAGCCAAGAATGCTTTTACTACGTAGAGAAATAAGGTCAAAGCGGTCAACTCCATACACATACCTTGCCGCACTATTGAATGCTACCAAGAGTTTATGCTGTGACTGTGAGTCAAGCTGACTATAAACTATATCAAAAAATGTTATATACGGCATGATTAATTGTATAACTAGTCTGCGGTGAGTTTCAAGAGGCGTGTAGTGCAAAGAAGTGCGTAGGTATCGTAATGTCCCGTATATTCTACCTATGATCATGTTAATATGGTCAGTGCAAGTTAGTTTAGAATTAATTATAAATCCCAAGTTTTTTGCTTTTTCCACGAATTCAATTTGCTCCGTTCCAACAAACAAGGGAGGGATGTCAATGAAGCACGAGTTATTTCTTGAAATGGGCAGTACTTTAGTTTTAAGGGGGTTAATACGTAGCATTTATAAGTAAGTAAGTAATACGTAGCATGTTGGAAGCAGCCCAGTTATTCAACAAGTTCAAGTCAAAGTTTAGTCTGTATGTCAAGTCTTCTAGGAGTCCAGTAGGTCGAGAAAGATAGATCTGAATGTCATCAGCATAAGCATGAACAGAGGCATATTTGCAGACAGAGAAAATATCATTAATGAATATAGAGAACAATAGTGGGCCCAGTGTAGACCCTTGTGGAACTCCGGTAACAACAGGCCTAAGCGAAGAGTAAGAATTTCCCACTTTAACCTGTTGCATTCTCCCTTCCAAGTAATTGGAAACTAAATCTACTGCCGTAGAACTAAACATAAAATAGTTACTAAGCTTTTGACAAAGTAGATTATGATTAACAGAATCAAAGGCTTTAGAGAAGTCAACAAGGCAAAGAAGGGTCAGAAAGTTCTGGTCGTAAGAAATACGTATATCATCCATGATTTTAACTGCAGCAGTAGAACTGTGGCCAGCTCTGAAGCCAGACTGCAGTGGCGACAACAACATATAAGTATTAAGGTGGTCAGAAATTTGGTTAGCCATTATACATTCCAAAACCTTTCCTAGCGCTGGAAGTATGCTAATAGGCCTGAAGTCATTCGGTACAGATGCAGATGCAGATTTTTCCACAGGCAAGACCGTGGCAGCTTTCCATATGTCTGGAAATCGTGAACTAGTTAAGCAATGATTTATTTGATTTATTTTTATTTGATATATCATTTGTTTGATTACTGTTGTTGGTTCTGGAGATATATGCAATTAAGTGGAACCAACTTTTTTTTTCGTTGAAAACCCTACAGTGGGCAATATCTCGAAAACGGAGTGACAGAAAAAAAAAAAATTTTTTTTTTCGGAATTAGCGACCGATTTTACATGAGAAAAAGATAGTGGCATTCAAAGTACAAACAACTTTTCGTTATTTGTAAACCAGTGTAATTGATAAGTAAGTACATATAAGATTTTGACCAAAATTGATTTTGATGGATTAAAACAAACTTTAACTTTATATAAAATTTTTGCAGTATATAAGTTCAATCAAAGTCAATTTGGGATTTAACAAATCGAAAAATGCAACTCTATAACAAATTTGGAATAACTCAGCGTAAGCCCAGAAAAAACTGAATTAGTGATATTCACAATACAACACAACTTACCAACAATAAGTCCTCCAAAACTGGGAAATACAAGACTTAATTTCTCGGATCAAGCAAAATACCTGGGTCTCATCTTAGATAGGAAACTAAATTGGAAACACCTGCTCGAAAGAGCTAAAACAGCTAATATAGCTTTATATTCATGTAAAAAGGCAGTGGGTAACCAATGGGGACTACAACCAAGCGTTACACACTGGCTCTACACAGCTGTTATAAGGCAAATATTGCTATATGGTGCTTTAGTCTGGTGGCCTGCACTGAACAAACAAACACATCTCAACATACTTCGCAAAGTTCAAAGATCAGCAGAGCTGTGCATTAGCGGAGCATTGAGAACCATTCCTATAGACGCACTCGACACAGTGCTCCACCTAATACCACTTGATATCCTAACAAAACAGATGGCTGGTAACACAGCGATACGTCTGGAAACCACCTGCCAATGGGGGGAGGAACAATAGGGCACTCAAGCATTAGGGAACTCTTTCCTCAAATACCCAAAACCGTAGACTACATCACGCAAAAACTTTTCTTCCACAAAAAGTTTGATGTATCCATTCCCTCCAGAAATGAATGGGATACTGGAAACCCTCCACCCTAGCAATGCAATTGAAATCTACACCGACGGATCAAAATTGGATGACAAAGTGGGGGGAGGAGTCCACTCCAAAACACTTAACATCAATACCGCCTTTAGACTCCCTGACCACTGCAGAGTCTTCCAAGCGGAAGTCACTGCTATGCATGAAGCTGTTACTTGTCTTCAGATGAATGAAGTATCAGCTAAGGGTATTTGCATTATATCTGATAGTCAAGCCCTGGAATCTGTTCAAATAACATCAAAGACAGTCCTAAGCTGCCGCAGATCTCTAAATGAGATGGCAGAGCAGCTAAAAATCTTCCTATGCTGGATTCCCGGGCAAAGAGACTTTCCAGGAAACTGCAAAGCAGATGAACAAGCTCGAAATGGTATTACCAAAACCTTATTGAGAGAAAAGGAAAGAATTTGTTTACCTCTTACAACATGTAAACTACTCAAAAATGAAATATCCATTAAAAGAACCAACTTAAGGTGGTCTACGGGAAACAAATCCAACACGGCACGTTAAGTTCGGCCAACTCTGAACTTGAAACGCTCGAAAGAACTGATCTCCCTCAGAAGGGATCAAATAAATACTGTTATCGGCGTCCGAACTGGGCACTGCTTAATTGGTTACCACGTCCGAAGATTAAGCATCCTCCATAAAAATTCCTGTAGAAGCTGTAGAGATGAAGAGGAGGAAGAATCCACAACACATTTTCTCTGCACATGCCCAGCGCTAGCTAAAAACGCCACCTCCTTCTGGAGAACTGGTTTTATAATGACCTAGACAGTCTCTCAAAACCTTCGATCTACAGACTACAAAGCTTTATTAATAGCTCAACCTGGTTCAAATAGAGTAGGGAAATAATTAACCCTCTGGTATCACAACGGGCCTTATTGACCTATGTGTGTCTCATAAGAGACAGCCGTGTCAACCTAACTTAACCTTGGTTAAGAAACCAGAACAACATCTCAATGACATCAGAAGCCCATTAATTACATTATCAAGAGATTCCATGAGAATATTTGGAATATGTTCAGTCCATGATGTTTAACCGTCTTGGTAGTGTATTTGGGGTGGTATTCTGTGTTTGGTGGACGACGAACATACTGTCAGCAGCCTGTTCTACCAAACAAAACTACTTTGCTCTCATCTGTCCATAATATATTGCGCCATTTTTTGACGGGCCAATTGAGTTGATCTTTTACAAATTTTATTCTTGCAAGGACGGACTTCTTCGTCAAAAGAGGTACCTTTCTGGGACTTCTCGCATTTAATTTATTTTCAATTAGTCGACGACGAACTGTCACAGCACTGACCGACAGATTTAGGTCGTTTTTAATCATTTTTGAGGACGCCGAGGGCTTGGTTTTGCTATATCTCACAATTCGTCTGTCGTATAATAACGTTGTTTTGAGCTTACCACCACGAGACGAGCCCTGATTCCTTAGCCGAATTATTAATTCTCTCTTCTCAATTGAACAATGCTTTCCTCTACCCACTAAAATAAAGAAAATATTCTCGATTGCAATAAATTTATATCAGAAAATTATTGAGTTACTCAATTTCACTTACTGATAATGGCTTTTTTCGTTTTTTTTTTATTTTTTCAACTACTCACGTCAACTACTACTTTTTTAATGAGCAACAGATTTTTTTATGCAAATAGCAAAAGGCATAAAAAACATGAAAACGAGAAACAAAAATAACGGGATTTTTTTTTGCTTTTCTCTTCTTAACATTCTATTCTACAAAAATATTGCACACGTGTTAAATTTGCAGAGTAGAACACTTTAGAAAAGAGATTCAAACGTTATGAGCTGCCGCACTACAATTTTCATGAACACAACTGTACCTGAACAAATGATATAAAGCAGGGAAGAAAGAGTGAATTAATTATCAGTTTGTTCAGACATATGATCTACACTAATAGTACGTGCAGACTGATTTTTAAATATGCATTTAGAAGTTCGAAAATTTAACCAATGTCATGTGTTCTAATTAGGGAGAAGCGTAAACTACGAAATTAAATTGACAAGGATTCGAACATGCCGAACATTTATAAGGCTGTGTGCCAATCGAAAACTCTTCACTCGTGATAGGAAGGAAAATTCTGAGTTGAACCAAATTTCTGTCTGTTGTAATTGAATTGTCATTTTGACTGTGCCAAATCATGGTGGAATAATAAGGTGAGCGTGATTTTTTCACCTCTCTCTCTTTGGGGAAAAAATAATTTTTTGCTTGCGTTGTCAAAAACAGCTGATTGAAGATTTTTAAGAATTTGCAAAAGAATCAATTAGTGGTATTTGAGCAAAAGTTGCAAAATAATTTATTGAGTGCTGTTTCTTTTGTATTTATTTGATAACAATAAAATAATTATCAAGACATACTGGAACATTTTTAGTACATTGCGAAGTAAAGGCGGCTTCCATGACCACCCAACACCCCTGCAATTTAAATATAGGCTGCGAAAATACATTTTAGTTAAGTTTTTAAATCTGCAATGTTTATAATCATTTATTCATAACTTCTTCCTTTCGTTTATATCTTCTTTTATTTCCCTGATCCATTTCTTAACTGCGCCGCACATTGGGAAAAACATAGCAAAAACGCTCGCATCGCCTCTTTTTAACGCTAGCATCTATATTATTAATGCTAGAAACTTGAATTCTGGGTATTTCATATAAAATCCTTCATGAAATAGACTGATGCAATCTATTTTGGTTTTTCTTCACCAGCGGCTGATACCCTACAGTCAGAATTTATTACTTTTAAGGAACTGCGCTGTGTGAATTCAAAGAAATATATCAAAATTCCGGCAATGAGTTTGGGTAGCTGGTTTAAAATAAAAACACCTATGTTCCAGCTTTTTTTAAGTTGAGGCATTAAAACTATTTTAAATTCACCATTTGTGGAACATATTTTGTGACATTATTGTATGTGGAAAAGTTTTTTCATATTGAAAATAGTTTGATTCCTATTTTTGTTATTGCTTGCAATGATTATAAGAAGACTATATTTTGGTAGTTAAGTGGTCTTAGAGGCCATTTGTTGAAATAATTTAATGTTTAAAGTTTAAAAATTCAACTAGAATATACTTAACTTATATAGAGTATGTGAGTCAATTGTGATACGTTTTGATGCATATTTTGTTGTCATAATTGGTTTATTCATTTTCTTTATTTACCAACCTGCCCTTCACTAAGAAGTTAAGGCTTTTTTAAGAATTCAGATCAGAAAAAAACCACTGCTTTACATGCACAGTTGACCGTCTCGCCTTATAGGCAAAAAAAAAATATCGCCGCACACCTGCTAATCTGAAAGAAAGTTTAAAAAAATAGAAAGGTTTTTTTTGACCGAACGTAGGGGTCGCGCATCGATATATTTCTTTATAACTTCGGTACTTATCATGCGATCTTAAAGAATGATGTGTTTTTGTTTGGTCTCAGGACCTTCCGTCACCCCCTACCAGCATAGTTTCGTATTTCGGCTCTTCTAGCCAGCTGGCGACACTTTTTCGCATATTAAATATATTATCTAAATATTTATATTTGCTAACGATTTTGAGCCATTTATTTTATGTCTTGGGCGCTGGGTTTAGTGTGACTTGATTTTACAGAACCGGTAATCAAGCACATTCTTATCTTCAGTAGTCAGAGTGCCGTTGCAAACATTGTAGTTGCAACCTGACACCCCTAACTTAAACACTAGCGCTGACTCACAAGTTTGTTGGGTTGCCTGCGCGCTGGTTTAGCTACCCAGCGAGCAGGCAAGCAAGCACTCAGTACATTGTCTTGGTTGTTGCTGAGTCAGCTCGCCGCACACACGCACATACACACTCGCGCACATTAAGCTGTCTAAGCCATCGCGTCATTAGCGCTGTAACGAGGCGGTCAGCTATAAAGCGCAGAGCAATTGTTTTGCGCGACTTATTGTTTCACGACAGAAATAAATAAATGTTCACTAATAATTATTTGTATGTGTGCGGCCACTTGGTGGTATGTGGCCATTAAATATATTGTAAAGGTTTTGTGGTGGCAGGGAATATGGTCCCTGCTGCCTTAAGTCAAATTTAGTAGATTTTCAAGAGTGGCTCATGATAGACGTCGCGCGCGCATTGTAAATAGAGTGTAAATAAATTGTAAAATAAAATAAAGCTAGAGACCTTCTTATTTAAATCAGACACATCCACAAATCCGTATATTGCCAAAAGATTACCATGGGAAAAACAATTATTTTTTTAAAAGCACGTCTAAAGTGCCTTTATTCTAAAAAATAAGTTTGAGCTTATTCCATCTATAACTTAAATTCTAAAATCATTCGTCACAGTAGTGTAAACAACATTGTAGGAATAAAGAAAAAACGTTTTTAGAAGCTCAACTTTGGATGACCATAGAGACCAATAATTGGGATCATATTATTTGCAAAGTGTGTTTTTCACATGTTGGATATGTCCAGATTACAAAAAGGAGAAAAAAAAATTAAACCCCGTTACTTTGGAATAACCTTGAATGCGTTGGTTTTGCCCATATTTTTCCCAATGTGTGCCGTACAAATTGGATTATTTTATAGTTTTATACAACTTTTAATGAAAGTGTTAACTTTAATTTGTTTTAATGAAAAATTTTAAATTTGTTCAAATGGATTCTTTTAAAGAGGATGGATTCTTTTCTTTCATATACAAATTACAATAACTATACTGATAAAAAAAAGTATTCTTATTATTTTTCCTGTAGTGAAGAAATAAAACAAAAAATAATGACATTTCAGAAAATATATAATAAGTTAGTAATTGTATCGCTAGCATTCATTTAATATGTATAAGCAATTGTAATTGAAAGTAATATACTGAATGTCTGTTTGAATTACTTATCCCTTGCAATTACTTCAAATAAAATATAAGTTTTAATATCAAATAATATTTTATTACACAGCAAGAAACACCGAAGTTGTAAACAACAGAGGCACCATCGAGGTCGATAATTTAAATTGGCTTGGTGCATTTCAGTCTACTTCCACTAACAATGCCAATTCAAGTCAATCTGCTTTCGATCAATCTTCTTAAATTTTTTCGCAAGATTTAATTGAAGTATTGATGAAATTATACCTGAAGAGATTGATCAGCAAAGTAACAACCTCTGAGCAATTTCCTCCTCAAATAATGTCTCACGACTTCTATGAGCTTCACTATGACGGTCTCGAATATGTAGCGGGCTATATTGTTCGAAAACTTGACCTGGATGAGTTTGAGGATCAGACAAATACCTCATGGACTTGGTTCGATGAAGTCTCAAAAGGCAACTTGAAAAAACCTACTGTTCATAGAGGTTTTTTTATAGAGTTCATGGTGACAAAGTGTCTGAAATGCGCAATCTCAAAACTCACTTGGTTGAGCAAAGCGCACTCGTTAATTTGTCAAGTGAAATAAAGTTTTTATTTTTTAAATGCCGCATTAATTTTCGGGTAAAGAGCCTAAGCCAAAGGCTCAAAGTTCAAAAAGAAAGTAGAGAATTATGGGTAACTCCAAGTTAGTTAAAGGCTTGCTTTAAGTTAAGAACTTAAGTATTTGTATGTAAGTAAAAAGCATTGAAAGATAATTTCGTTATATAATATAAACGATATGATTTCGTCATATAACACGAAAGTTAATTTCCAAAATTTATTTGGTTTTTATTCATTTGTTTTCTTTTAAAACTTTATTTTTTATTACTTTCTGAAAACATGGATTAGGCCTACCGGGGATACCATGTAAAAAAACGCACCTTGCATTCTACCTTTGAGGTGGTGTGGAAAGGAATGCTTGAATAGATAAATAAATAGTTAATAATAAATTATTAATAGCAATACTTTATTTTATCAACAGTTGAACATTTTCTGAAAGTATCCATGGAATAGGCTAAAAGCCAGAAGAGTTTACTGATTTTTTTGACCAAGTTAAAAAGCTAAAACAGAATATAGCTAGCGTATATATCTGTGGTGATATGGAAGAGTAGCTTAAGTATGATTTCATAACTTTGTCATAACTTTGAGTAGAATCACGCTAAATGATTTAGATTTTGGTTGAAAATGACCTATACATGAGCTATATAACAGCATCAATAACTCAATTCTCTCTTATGCCGACTTAAGTTTCTCTTATCACCATATGATCACAGATATAATATCACTGTTGCACTTTGTACTGTTGCACTTTGGTTTATATTTTTATATTGAAGCCTTTTTTTTGGTTGTATGGAACAAAAAGCCGAATAGCAGGAGTATTGATTATTTAAGCGACGCTTTGTGCCCTCAGATAAATATCACGAATGGATAAACCAGCAGCCAAAAAAATGTCTGTTTATCCAATCGTACGAATCAGTGCCTGCACGTATCTTAACCTTAAAGAGCACCAAGATAGGATGTGATAATCGATGGCACAGAATCGTAGAGCAAAAAACTCCACAAGTGGCTACGTTGGCGTTGCTAAATCTGGCAGTGAACTCTGTCGTGGCATATTTAAACTGATTCTGTCTACATTTATAGAGAATGCAATCTGTATAGGGAGGAGTGGCGTTACTTGGATGAGGTATCAAAATGTTGTGTACCTAGATCGTGAAGAAAACGAAAAAATTTTAATTCAACTAGCTTATGAACTCTTAATAAATAATTAAAGCAACTCAAAAACAACCTTGTTTTCCGTGGGCAGAAAACAGCCTACAAGCTCCTCCGTGCACCATGAACCCACGTTGTTTTGCGTAACATATTTACTTTTATGACGTAGCTGTAGATTTTTTAGCAAGTCCAGAGGGTTTATAATGCGCTTTACATCGGAAATACGTTCTTTGACCTTCTGTTTATGTGCCGTGAGATGAGAGGTAACGAACAGCAACACACAAGTGGCAACAGCACCCTTTGCACGAAACGCAGAGCCAGTGGGCACCAAAATTGATGCATTGGCGATGGCGTTGCATCCTCGGGTACAGATCAATACCATACGCGATCAAAGCGCGTGCAGATGGCCAGGAGAAGTGTGTCCAAAGTGGTGGCAGTTTATTAAAAATTTCGAAAAGTTCAAAGGTTTTCTACCATCAATTAACCATACTAAATCCATCATACCATACCACTAGATTTTATTTATTGTAAAAACCTTTACCTAAAAATTTTATGTAAAAAAGGAGCAATTGGTGGTGATAAAAGGGGAAAAAATTGAAGACACTAATTTGGCAGACAAATGGCAGTTTCCTGTTTAAGTGGTGTTCGGCAAGCTTAGCTTCCTTGTTATGAAACGATGTAAAATTGATTTCATTAAGACGATGCCATTTAGGGCTTGATTTAAAACAGATTCAATGCAATTAGCTATGCAATGCAATCACAATTCTAAAGTGCTTTATACTTGGCAAAAGAAGCACAAACTCCGAGGTTTTAAACCTTTTAGTTCGGTTTTACTAGCCGTACTCTCGGTTTTACTGATAAGGTGTTTTTCTTCGTTAGGTCCGTTTGGTTAGCTTCGTTAGTTTGGACTCAAACCATTTCACCATGGCTTATGGTGAGTTATTTAATTTGTTTAGTTTCGTTAGTTTGAACTAACCATTTCACCATTTCTATATGGTGAGTTATTTAATTGCATGAATTCGCTGCGTTTCAACAGTGTTTCATCGGTTTTACTCCCCGTATAGTTCGCCATATGTTCCATACGCAGCTAAAGAAGTTTCACTTCAAAAATATGTATTTTTGTAGTTTAAGTTAAACTAGCTGCTTTGAACTTTGCTAAATGGTGTTAATATCTTTTAAGTCCAGCAGCCAAGGAAAGAAGTAAGATTCTTGTATTTATATTATTGATATATTTAATTGTTTGATTGTTAATATTTATATGTAAAATTAATTTAACTTTCTTCTTCATTTTATAAATTTATAATTTCAATTTATTCAAATTTAGAGAATAAACTTCACTCATTTTCAATACAAAAAAAAAAACTTGCCGCCATTTAATTATTTGATTTGAATTTGATAAGTTAATTCACGACTGTTGGACATAAAGCAACAAATTTTATTCTTTCTTTCGTGTGAATTTTGCCGAACGAAATTAATCATTTAACATCACTAATTACACCAAGCTTAAGCGTTTTGACCCAATCACTGTCGCCGTCTGCCGGGATCATATGCCTCCTTACCAGGACAACCAACAAAAACGAGTAAGCAACCACACAACGAAAGGAATACCGCCTAATAGATTCGAAGACGAGATGCCACTTAACCACTCACCAGCGAAACACTCAACGACTAAGGAGACATCAGCCAAGCTATCGGCAACAGCAGTACCATCGCCTGCTCAAGCCGTGTCAACGCCTCCGCCCGCTAAGGCTGCTCCATCAACCGTACCGAGTACATCAAAACCGCCAAAAGAATCCAGCGCACAGGATGCTAAAACGCACGATTTCGATCGCAAGATGACCGCGATGATGAATGAATTTGAAAACGCCAGATGAAAACGCCAGATGCACTCGATGCAAGCTATGGTGGTCACAAACAATCAACAGCTCCAAGAAAGTGTGCTTCAACTACGAAGCAAAATCGCCCAAGCTCCTCAACACTACACGATTACGTCATTGTCTACTTCACCGTCGGCGATGCAGTTGGCGCAGCAGTCAAATATACCAACGCCGATACCGCCGCCAACGATGCCGCAAAACAAATGTAAGCCGCTCCAGCAACCGACCACATCGATTGCCCAAATTTCATCATCCAACCAGATGACTTCACAGCCAGAATTGCAGCGGTCGACATCTCAATTTACGCCGCCATTTCTGCACAACCGATGCCACAGGTGCAACCGACATTGCAGCCGACGGCTCAAATAGATTCGCCATTTTCAGCCAGACCATCGTCACAGAGAATGCCACCACTGATAGAAGCCACTATCCTATCGACACTGCAAGCAATGCCACAGTATGCCACACAGCCGCAACCAATATCGCTACCTCAGTCAGCACCGCAGCCAATATTATCGATGCAGCCTTCAACACAGCCTACACTTGCCACACAGCCGCAACCAATATCGCTGCCTCAGTCAGCACCGCAGCCAACATTTGCTTAATCGAAACAAAAAAATATATCCGCTTCCTATTTTTTCAGGCTCTTCAGAGGATTGGTTTACGTTCGCCGAAGCTTTTCAGAGCACTACCATTGAGTTTGAGCACTCCCCACTCCACAATATAATGCGACTTCACGACGCCCTCAAAGGCATAGCCAGAGAGACAGTCGAGAGCCTTCTGTCCAACTCAGCCAACGTGCCAACCATCATGGAGACTCTAGCGGAAACGTTTGGATGACCGGAACAGCTTATTAAGAGCCAAATTCTAAAAGTACGCACCATACCACACTTGGCCAAAGATGATCTGGACGCGATGATTAACTTGCGAACAAAATGACGAATACCTACCTTTCTTAAGAACGCGCGTGGTGAACATCACCTAACGAACCCGACGTTACTAAGCGAATTAGTTGCAAAGTTGCCTGTGCAACGCCAGCTTCAATGGGCCGAAAGGTGCCTTTCCATAGCAGGCCCGCCATCCATTGAAGACTTCAGCCAGTGGCTCAACAACTTGCGGCGACTTATCAACATGGTAACCGACTCTCTACTGTCCACCTCATCTCAGCACACGCGTGCCACTCTTCAACGCAAGCCACCTAATTTACCTGCCACAAGTACTGGACGCCGATTCGCATGTGTGACTGTCACAGCATCAAAATGCTCACTATGCGAAGGTGAATGCAAATGTTTATTTGTCTGTAAAACGTTTCTTAATCTTTCAGTCGACGAACGTTGGGAAAAGATGAAACAATTAAGTGCGTGTTTTTCATGTCTAAAAAGAGGTCATCATGCCACGAAGTGTTTTGCGCGAAAACGCTGCAATACCGACGGATGCAGACACGTCCACCACTCGTTGCTTCATTGCGCCGTCCCGGATCGTCAAGGTGCCTCGCTGCCCTGTTCATCCAATAAGCCGCCACGCAGAACCGAACGCGCACCGAGTCCAAGTCGCCCATCCACGTCCAATGCAGCCCTTCAAGACAGGCACAACTGTCATGCAGACCGCAGTCACGACGGCACCGTCTTATTTCAGGTTATGCCCGTTGTGCTGTACGGCAAGAAACGAGCTATAACCGCTTATGCTTTTATTGACGATGGTGCAAACGTCTCCATGATCGACCAGGAGCTCGCCAACAAGCTAGGACTGCACGGAAAACCGGAGATTCTGGAACTTCAATGGATGAACGATCAAAGCACGCGGCAACCAGCAGAAATTGTTAATTTGATGATTTGCGGAACTGAAGAAGATGCGAAAAAATACGAGCTGTCAAATGTATTCACCACTACAAGTTTAGCGTTGCCTACACAATCGTTCAAAATCGGTGAGTTTCCTTATGAACATTTAGCAGGGCTGCCACTTCAAGAATACTGCAACGTTCAGCCAAAGCTTATAATAAGCTTGACGCATGCCTTTTTGACGGTACCAGTTGTAATAAGTTTTTAGCTGGTGTTCCTAAAAATGCCAAAGATAAGGCTTAAAAGTTTAGATGGCCAATTTTGCCGTACTGTTTGACAATAAAAAGAACTAGATGTTTTAAGTCAAGTTTCATTCTCCTCTTTATTTCAAAGATCTTCAATATTTATAATAAAAATACCAGTATTAATTCTATTTAGATATTCTTAAACTCCTTCCCATTATTCTATTCTCATATTGTTTCTTAGTTCAAATATGTTTCTAATAATTGTTCTTCTCTCACTTGCTCTTTGATTCCTCAGCTTGGAATTTTTGCTGCGCTTGCACTTGTGCAGCTAATAGGGTTAGCGAACACCAGTGAGCGCATTTACAATTGGCTGTGACGCAAAAACACAGTGACCTAATGACACTCGATAAGCGTTGGCACACGATCGAAAGAATGAATGAAAGAAAAACAAAGAAAATATATTTTGTTACCAAATATGTAACGTACCGTAAGCTGGCTGTGCTATGACACTACACCCTTACCCTTAAGCGAAAAATTATTTCTTGAAATGATTTTTAAAGAATGGAAGATTTTAAGAATATTTTACATATTTATAAAGCTTAAATTATTTTTCTATATTTATTTATGGTTTATTTAAATTACATGTTTGAATTATGTGTATATATGTATGTGCAAAATATTTGTTTTTCTATATAATTCTATTTGGTTTTAATATATTTAAATAAATGTCTTTAGCGTGTATAAGTTTATAATATAATAATATTAATTTAGTGAAATATTTGGATATACAATTGATGAGTTTATTTTTATGTTTATCTAATTATCTATTCTTCTTATGTATTCTTATATTTTGTAAACATTTTTTTTTTTTAGCTAGTTTTTGTATTTCTTTAATAAGTTGTTGTGGAGTTCTTTTGGTTTGCCGTTTATTTCTACAACCAAGTTTACTCCTTTTCTATCAATAATTCTAAATGGTCCTTCATATGGGCTCTGTAGTTTTTTCTTATTTTCTACTCTTACAAAAATTAAATCTCCTATTTCTAATGTTTGAGACCTCATATTTTTATCGTAATCTATTTTTCTCTTATCCTTAACTTTGTTTATTATTTCTTTAGCTTTACTTATTGATGTTCTTAATCTAAGTTTCAATTCATTAGCGTTATTGTCTAAGTCATAAATTTTGTTTGTTTGTCTAAGTGTATCACTTGGTAGGGACGGCAATTTTCCAAAGACTAGCTCAAACGGAGAATAGTCTGTGTCAACGTGGGGTGTCGTATTGTATGCAAAAGTGTAATAGGGTATCCATTTGTCCCATTCATAATCGTCTGTGAAGGAAAGTATGTATTGATTTAGAACTCTATGGTTTCTTTCAAGAGCACCGATTGTTTGGTAATGATAAGGTGTTGAAAAAATTTGACGAGTGTCTAGTAATTTACAAACACTTGACATTAGCTCGTTTGTAAATTCTGTCCCACGATCGGACATAAGTGTTTTGAAACAACCGTACTTGAGTATTAATTGTTCGACAAGGGTTGATGCGACTGTCTTGGCGTCTTTGGTTGCAATTGGGTGAGCGACTACAAATTTTGTTAGCTCACATTGCATCGTTAAAACATATATCCGTTTGATATTCTTAAAGGACCTACAGTGTCAATTGATATTTTCTCAAAACTTGTCGCTGGTGTGTTTGTCAATATTAAACCTTCTTTAATGTGTAGTGTGGTCTTGTTTTTGTTGCATTTTTCACAGCAATTTATAAATTCTTTAATCATTTTTCTCATCCCTTTCCAAATATATCTTTGTTTTAGTTTTGAAATCGTTTTTCTAATTCCCATATGTCCTGATGTGCTTGAGTTGTGGAATTCTTCAATTAGTTTGTATTGTTTGAGCATGCTGTTTTTTTGTATTGGAGCTTTATATATTAGTATTCGTATTGGCGAGGCTTTATTATCTTTCAATGCATTGTAGTTCTCTTTAAACATATTTATATCGATATTTTTAAATATAAAATCTTTATCACAAAAGGCTAGCTCCTTTATTTGTGATTTTCTTAATAAACGATGTAGCTTCTCCAACATCTCACCTAGGCGCGAAGGGTCATCGCTACACGTTATGCGCAATTTATTATTATATATATTTATGGCAAGCTTGCTATTATTCTCAATGTTGAATTTCGATTTCACCAATTTCCTTACGTCATTAAAAGATGTGCATTCCCATATATAGAGTTGGCCAGACTCATTACGACATGTGTCTTTTAATATATCACTTCCTTGGAAGTGTTGACTCAGGTGGTGGGTACCATTTAAATGTTATTTTCACTCGCATTGTTCTTAAATTCTTTGCTCTTTTCTTCTTTGTGAATTTGTTTTGCTTTGCCCCTTGTAACTACTAATACTTCTTCTTTCTCTTTATTTGTGGGAATTAAACTTTTGAATATATTGCTATCGACTTTTATACGAGATAGCGCATCAGCATTTGTATTAATCTTGCCTGGTTTGTAGACAATTTCAAAATCGTAATCAGATAAGTCCAGTCTGATTCTCGTCATTTTAGATGATGGATTCTTGTGGGAAAACAACGAAACTAAGGGTCTATGGTCAGTGACTACTATAAACTTTCTTCCATAAAGGTAAGGCTTAAAAAAATGTATACTCCAATGTATAGCTAATAGTTCTTTCTCAATGATCGGTTTGTTTATGTCATGTTTTTGCAAAGACTTGCTGGCGTACGCTATTGGAAGATCGTGTCCAATTTCGCCTTGCGAAAGTACTGCTCCTAATGCAAAGTCAGATGCGTCAGTAGTTAAGATAAATGGTTTCTCAAAATTTGGGTATTGCAGAACTGGTGGGTTAAGTAGTTTTTGTTTTAAAGTGTTGAATGGTTTTTCGCATTCTTGTGACCAGATGAAAGGCGTCCCTTTCTCAATAAAGAGTTTAAACACTTTGCCAATGCTGCAAAATCGGGAATGAACCGTCTGTAATAATTGCAGAAAACCACAAATCTTCTCACATCATCTGTATTTGCTGGTGTAGGGTAGTTTAAAAAAGCCTGATTTTTTGCTGGGTCTGTCTTAATTCCTTTGTCTGTTATTAAATGACCAAGATAAACCACTTCTGATCTTAGGAATTGACATTTGCTCGCATTCAATTTTAAGTTGTATTTTTGTAACCGCTGAAATACTTTTATCAAGTTTTGGTTGTGATGTTTCAAAGAACATCCAAAAACTATTATGTCATCTACATAGAGGAAAGCTTCTGAATTTAAACCACTTAAAGCTATTATGAGCATTCTTTGGAAACTGTTTGAAGAAATTTTAAGTCCGAAAGGTAAACGTTTAAAATTGTAATGACCATCTTGTGTAGAAAATGCAGTTAGTGGTCGTGCATTTTTGTCTAATGGTATTTGATGGAAAGAGCTTGTCATATCCAAGGTTGAAAAGTATTTGGCTCGTCCTAGCATGTCTAGAATGTCTTCCAGTCTTGTTAATGGAAATTTGTCATTAACCATCTTTTCGTTGAGTTTTCTGAAATCAACCACCAAGCGCCATTTCTTATTGTCATCATTACTTTTCTTTGGCACTAATAACAATGGTGCGTTATATGAGCTTATTGAAGGTTCGATTATGTCGTTCTCTATTAGCTTCTTTACTTGTTTGTCTACCTCGTCATATTGAGTGTGAGGTAGTCTATAATTTTTTATGTATACTGGTGTTGTGTCTGATAGATTCAGTTTTTGCGTATACAAATTATTTGTTGTAAGAACTTCTCCCTCAAGGTGGAAAATTGATTGATGTTTCTTAAATATGTCTTTTAATTCAGTTTCTGTGTTGTGGTCTAATTTCAGTTGTCATCAGTTTCTTAAATCGTTGTTCATTCATTTCTGTACTCTGTTTGTTGTAAGTTTTCATAACTGTATATTCGGTCAAATTCTTTAGTTTCGGTTTTATTTCGTTTAATATAACCTCTTTATCGTTTATATTTATAACTCTTATGTGACAAATGCCTTTAGAAGGTACTAGACAGTTTGCCAAAAATACACCTTTTTCGAGCTCTTGATTAAATACTACGCTGTCTTCTGCAATGTTTAAGTTTATTGGAAAAATAATTTCTGACCTAGGAGGTATTCTATAATTTGTCTGTTTCGGAAGTTTTGTTACTATGGGTACTATATAATCGGTGTTACCGATTGTATTTGTTATTGTGAATGTTTCGTAGTCTATTTTGCATGTATATTTTATAAAAAAGTCTAGACCTAAAATTCCATCCGTAGAAATGGGAAAATCGTCACTCACTACATGAAAATTATTTTGGAACGGTGCTCTCCGAGGCATAATGTTATTTCCGTAACTCCTAAAGAGTCTCATTTTTAGTTATGCCTGATAATCTACATTTATTGTCAGGATCAATTTCAAAATTTGTGTTCGTTTTGCATATCGAAATATCTGCACCCGTGTCTAATAGGAATGTCAAGGCACGCTTTGTTTGCGCACATTTAAGTGTGATGAAATTGGTGAGATTCTCTGATATCATGCAAATTTTGTTTGCTTTTACATTTGGCCTTCCGGAGGCTCTTGATTTTTGTCCTCCGGGCCTTCCATGTTTCCCTGATAGTTTACTGTTCGTACATATTGTCTGTTTCCATCTTGACTCGAGCGTCTGTTTATATTATTGTTGTACCTGCCTCTATTTCTATTATTGCCATAGTTGTTTCTATTGTTGTTCCCACGTTGAAAATTTCTGTTGCTGTTGTTATTGTGGTTGTTGTTTCGTTTGTTCATGTTGTTCATGCGTCTGTTGTTCCTGAAATTGTTATTATTTCTGTATGTATTTTGATAGTTATTTCTGCTAAAGTTGTTATGATGCTGATAATTTTGGTTTCTGTTTGTGCTTGCATTGTAGTTTAAGATCCACGGACCGTTGTTTTGGTTATCACGTTCCACTTCTTGAGCGATATTTACTGCTGTATTTAAATCTTTGGGTTGGGCTGCAAAAAGTGTTGGTTTGATGGTGTCATCTAATCCGTTTTTGAATATGGTCAAATCATATTTTTCGTTCATTGTTTCTATGACTGTTTTGTGTTCGTTGGTTGCATTATTACCTAAATCGTTTATTTGTAGTTTGTTCAGTTCTGACATCAAATTTAAAATTTTGTCTTTAAAATTGTTTACCGTTTTGTTCTTCTGTGTGGTTGAGGACAGTTGTGTATGTATTTGAGCTATTGTAACGTTGCTCTTATATCTTTCTTGTAGTCTTGTTTTAAATTCTACGAATGTCGATGTGTTTGAGCCTAGCGCTGTTCGAACTACCGCACTAAGTTTTACACTTACTACAAACTCTAATAATGTTTTCTGAGCATTAGCTGTATATGAGTTGTGTAATAATTCTACTATCTTCAAAAATGGCTCTAATTCGCTGTGCTGTCCATTAAAGGTAGGTATGGCTTTAATAGCCGTTTCTTAAATAATCAAACTTAATTCAACTTAATTAAAAGTTGACATTTCTATATTGTTTCGATTTACTGTCTTCTTTTCTGGGGTATTACTTTGACTTTCAGTGTTGTGGCTATCTGTGATTTTGCTATCTGTTAACTCACTTTTTTCTATTAAAAACTGTTCTATTGCTCTAGCTATATCTTCGAAATTTTCTAAGTCTAATTTTCTTTTAGGGTTGTCTGACTTATCTATTGAGGTTCTTAGCTCATCTACTTTGTTCCTTATTTCTTTAATGTATTTCTTTGTATATTCCCTACCTGGTGCCTTTTTTAATCTCCTTAATATTTCTTTTGCTGCATCTATTTCCATTTATATGTATATCGACGGAACATTGTATTTACTTCTAATTTAAAAAGTTTTATTGTTCTTAAAACATTTTTGACACATTAAATTTGGTTCATGCTCTATGAAGCCTGATTTGATTAAATTTTTGTGACAATATTTGCACTTGAAGCATTCACGATGTCATGCTTTGCTTTTGTGTGCCATATATTTAATTTTTCCATATATTTTATTTTGTTGACCAAAAAGTTGACCAAAGCATCCTTGGTAGAAACAGTTGGTACCAAACCTTATCATTTCGTGCTTGATATATTTTTGTATTTATTGTGAATATTTAAATATTTTGTTAAACAGAGTTGCTGATGTTTCGCAGCATTTGTTTCCTAACATAATTTTTGTAATATCTATTAACTATATATAAAATAGTTGCAATCATAAATATTAAGCTAAGTGCTAGAATAAGATCATTGAATTTGCTGCTTTCACTACTACTGCGGCTGCTGCTGCTGAAGACTGTCAGCGATTTTTATGGAGAGACGGTAACATGGATCAACCCGTGAGTACATACGTGATGAAGCGGATGATATTCGGTGCAACATGTTCGCCAGCTATAGCCCAGCATATAAAAAATATCAACGCCCAAAGTTTCAAAGCGGAGTACCCACGCGCCGTAAAGGGAATAGTGGAAAAACACTACGTGGATGACTATGTGGACTGTTTTGACACCGAAAGCGAAGCCATCGACGTTGTAAAAAAAATTATAAAAATTCACAAATCTGGCGGTTTTGAAATGCGTAATATCGCATCAAATTCGGAGAGATTAAAAAGAGAAGTTTGCAACGCGGTATCTGACACATCCATCAGCATCGAGAGTGGTGAATTTGTGGAAAGAATATTGGGAATGCACTGGTCCACAAAAACAGATGTTTTTTGTTTTGGTCTTCGCTTTGCAAAAATACCAAATGAAGTTATAAGTTTTGAAAGGAAACCAACTAAACGCGAAACTTTAAGCGTAACTATGTCGGTGTTTGATCCATTTGGATTGCTCGCGAATTTTACCGTGTGTGCAAAAATAATCATGCAGGCAGTCTGGAAGGCCGGAATAGATTGGGACGAGGCGTTGTCGGAACACATTTTCTGCAAGTGGAAGAGTTGGCTGAATGAATTAAAAAAGGTGAGAGATTTTTAAGTGCCCAGATGCTACTTTGTACCTTTAAAATATAGCGACGTCGAGCTGCACATCTTCTGTGATGCCAGCGAGGAGGCTATGGTGGTGGTGGCTTACTGGCGATACGTAAAACCAGCTGAAGTAAGGCTGACCTTTGTGGCGGCCAAGACATCGTGCGCACCAACGCGGTACCACACGATACCAAAGCAAGAGCTACAGGCGGCAATAATTGCTGTTCGTCTAAAGGATGCTATTCTGAAACACCATGGCATTAAGGTAAAAGGTTGCAACTTCTGGACTGACTCGCATACTGTTATTCGATGGATGCGGTCAGACCATCGTGTTTACAAGCATTTTGTGGCGAATCGAGTGGCGGAAATCTTGAACTCATCGAAGGTATCGGATTGGAGATGGTGTCTAGGCAAACTGAACCCGGCTGATGACGCGACACGTTTAAAATTTCCAGTGCGTTACAATCCTGAGAGCAGGTTGAAGAACGGACCAGATTTTCTTCTACTTCATGGCAGTGAATGGCCAGATGAATCACAGATAAAAACCAGCGCTGATAAGAGTTGCGACGAACTGCGGAAGAAACACTTCGCTCTTCATATTTGCCAAGTGAGATAGTTCCCAATATTAATAGTTTTTCGAGTTTCCAGAAGTACAAGCGTGTGATGGCTTGGGTTCTGCGTTTCAAATCCAATCTTCTTAAAGCTCTAAGGAAAGAAATGAAGGGAAGCGGCGAACTCGTCACAGATGAAATAAGCGGAGCTGAGATGGCAATTTTGCGTAATGTGCAGCAGAAGGCCTCTAAAGACGAAACTGCAAGCCTGTCAAAAAATCAAGTGATCTCCAGTGATAGCCCGCTTGTATCGCTCAATCAGAACGCTCCCAGCTTATCGATGTCATCAAAACGTCCAATTATTCTGCCCAAATAACAGAAGGTCACACGCCTACTGGTAGAAAGCTACCACAAAAACTGCGGCACATCAACACCTCAACAGTCATAAGCGAAACTAGGCAACGCTTCTGGATTCCAGCGATTCGATCTCTGGTTTGCAGCGTGGAATCAAGCTGAACATTCTGCAAGGTGCGAAAAGCAATCCCGATCCAGCCTCAAATGGGTAATCTTCCTGTGGACAGAGTGACGCCCTACGTTCGGCCCTTTACCTACACTGGTCTGGACTATTTCGGGCCTGTTCAATTGACCATTGGCAGGCGACGTGAAAAGCGATGGGTGGCTTTGTTTACGTGCCTAACTGTTCGAGCTGTACATCTGGAGATGGCAAGCGACTTATCTAGCGATGAGTGTCTGATGTGTGTTTGCAACTTTATAAATCGACGAGGCGTACCAATCCAGATAAGAAGCGACAACGGCACCAACTTCGTTGGCATCGAGAAGGAACTTGACGGAGTAGACGATTTCCTTGACCAAAATAAAATGGTTTCTGGCCTGTCATCACTGGGAATAAAATGGATATTCAACACTGCATCCAATCCAAGTGCAGGAGGAGCATGGGAGCGACTGGTGCAGTCAGTAAAGAAGGCATTGAACACCATGCTGAAGGAGCATGCGCCGCACGTTGGGAAAAAATTAAGCAAAACGCGTGCATGGCTTATTATTTGCTGTCGTTTCTACATTAAATGACTTACAATGCTGTAATTTGCACATGTAAAGAAGAATTTACTAAGGATCAGCTAGTATGTTTTTGTTTTGTTTTTTTGTTGCACCCTACACTTATACCCTCCAGTTTAAAAATAATATTTAAAATGTCCATTTAAAATGGAAGGAAAATTAAAACGTATACAATATTAGCAAAATACCATAAAATTATGAAAAATTCATGTCTGCTCATTGCGTTTTATAGTCATGTATGTCTTTTTTTGAAAATAGGTACACTTAAAAAAAAAGTTTTTAATATTTATCTCCATAATGCAACTTCACAAACAACCAGCATATATATGAGCAGATTTGTATGCGAGGTAACTCAACTTTATTTCAAAGCAAAATCGGTCTGCTGGCAGAAGAAAAAGTTTTGTACACTGAAAAAATATTTTCTTTTAGACAATTTTTTCTTCTCTTGTGTTTTATGTAGTTTTTATTTTTCAATTAAAACATTGTTAAATAGTTGTTAATTATTTTGTATAAACATTTTTATATATCGATGTATTCAGCAAATCTTTGACCTATGCAGGCAATTCTTTTTCTTTTTTTTTAGTGTATTTGATAGTAATACTTGATTTGCAAGTAAGTAATAAATGGATCCGAAGTGATCATAAATCTATAAAATATGTTAGTCATATTTGCTATCCTAGTTGTTCTTCTTGAATAACTGCCCCGGAATTGGTCTACCTTTCTGTGAGGTACTTCGTTAAGAATTTATGTTATTAACAGAAAATTGGAAAATTGTGTTGTAGGGAAGTGAAATGGCAAATTTCTCCATACAAATTTTTGTAACTTTGGTACCATATGGTATATCTGAATGAAATTTACGTGTAACGAAGATGTGCCACTCAATAGCTAAAATTCCAAATCATTCTGTGCACTCAATCTCGAGTTACAGATTTCGTTCCGTCTACACAGGCTAAACAGTCCACTGTGCAGCGCAAGCATTTTAAAGTTTTAAGTGTTGATGCTTATCTATTTAAGTCATGAAATTAAAAATTCTGAAAGCTTAATTGGTTATCAATATATTATTTGATATTACTTATTAAAACCAATTAAAGAACAAATTAAAAAAAAAATAAAAAGCATTTTAAGGCTTTTATTATACACAGAATAACAAAGAAGATTGCAACAAGTAGCAAACAGATTTTGTACCATTTGTTTATAAAGCTTTATATTTTCATGTCCATTGTTTAGATCGTTACCCGCGATTACCTGTGGAAGTTGCATATGCAAGAAAATTGATTATTTCTTTATATTTTCTTAAAATTTATGGTATTTTAAGGAAGTACATCTCCTTATTTTGTCACAGGACCAAACTTTTAGGTTTACAAATTTAAAGTACATTTTTTGTGATTCATTGTTGAAAATTTCATTTATTTTCACTTTTGTTTGAAGTTTTTATGAGCAAATTAGTAAGGTGATATGTTTAGTGAAATTTTTGATTAAATATTTTCGAAGTTAGGCATGACTTTGGAGGTCCATAAAAAAAAAAAGTGGTAAGGTCTATGAACTTAAAAAAAATGGATTTCTATCATTTAATATATCCCAAGTCATAAAATCATTGCAAAAAACCAATAAATAAAAGTTGATATGTCATCGCTATGCACGCGTTTTGCCTGATTTTTTAGAAATCCATTTTTTTTAAGTCTTACCACTTTTTTTTAATGGACCTACAAAGTCATGCCTAACTTCAAAAATATTTAATCAAAAATTTCACTAAACGTATCACCTTACTAAAATGCTCATAAAAACTTCAAACTTAAGTGAAAATAAATAAAATTTTCAACAATGAATCAAAAAAAAAAAAATACACTTTAAATTTGTAAACCTTAAAGATTGGTCCTGTGACAAAATAAGGAGATAACTTCCTTGAAATACCATAAATTTTAAGAAAATATAAAATATAATCAATTTTCTTTCATATACAACTTCAACAGGTAATCGCGGGTAATGATGAAAACTATGGACATGAAAATATAAAGCTTGATAAACAAATGGTACAAAATCTGTTTGCTACTTGTTGCAATCTTGCTTGTTATTCTGTGTATAATAAAAGCCTTAAAATGCTTTTTATTTTTTTTTTAATTTTTTTAGTTTGTTTTTTAATTGGTTTCAATAAGTAATATCAAATAATAAATTGATAACCAATTAAGCTATCAGAATTCTTAATTTCATGACTTAAATAGATAAGCATCAACACTTAAAACTTTAAAATGCTTGCGCTGCACAATGGACTGTTTAGCAGGTTTAGACGGAATAAAATGTAACTCGAGTTTGAGTGCACGGAATGATTTGAAATGATTTGATTTGGAATTTAAGCTTTTGAGTGGCAGATCTTCGTTACACGTAAATTTCATACAGATATACCATATGGTACCAAAGTTACAAAAATTTGTATGGGGAAATTTGCCATTTCGCTTCCCTACATCACGATTTTCCATTTTTCTGTTAATAACATAAATTCTTAACGAAGAAAGTCAGAGAAAGGTAGACCAATTCCGGAGTAGTTATTCAAGAAGAACAAATAGGACAGCAAATATGACTGACATATTTTATGATTACTTCGGATCCATTCATTACTTTTTTGCGATCACCAAATACACTAAAAAAAAGGATCGCCTGCAGAGGTCAAAGACTTGCTGAATACATCGAAATATAAAAATGTTTATACAAAATAATTAACAACTATTTAACAATGTTCTAATTAAAAATAAATAAAATAATTAAATTTCTTGTTCGTATCTGACGAAAGCAAAAATTATTGTAGTACCAAGCAAAATAGTATTCAATCAAAGTGAGTCACATGAAAAGCAATCACACGTTTTATGAAATGAGTGAAAACCCCAAATGTATTTTTCAAATCAATTCTGGTTGATGCATAATCTGCTAAATTAGTCATATTTTATTCCTTCAGACTGCAAATTAAGCCGGATCGATTTTGTATGGAGAAAAAAAAGTGAGCCGGACACCGACTCAAAAGTAAGAAGTACTATTAAAAACTAGAAAATATTTTTTTTAAACACCTATAAAAAATTAATTTTTCTTGATATTTAAATGCATTTAAGATTATTGGAGAAGTACTGAGCTCTTCTCTCTTTTGGTGTAACGTATGGTGTTGTTTAATCAATACTGAGTACTATGAAAAATGCGTTTTTTATAAGTGTTCAAAAATATATATATTCGAAAATCATGAATTTTGTACTGGAACGCTATCTAGCGCACATTTAACTAAAAACTGGTTAAAAAACATCGATTT
Organism: Tetanocera ferruginea; assembly: GCA_958299015.1. NCBI lineage: Eukaryota > Metazoa > Arthropoda > Insecta > Diptera > Sciomyzidae > Tetanocera > Tetanocera ferruginea. The sequence continues at coordinate 66,320,846 of OY282641.1, forward strand.
GCGTACCTAAAAACTCATATGTACCCATTTTCAAAATTTTTTTAGTGTACCATGAAAATCTTTAGTTTTTTGCTTATCTTGGGTATGCATTCTGAAGAAAAAAGTTTATGCAAAAAAATTCGTTTTCTGCAGAAAAGACGTTCAGAAGAACCAAAACCGCTCCATGGGGATTTCTCCGATCCAAACAAAATTATACAGAAATTGTTTTTAAGAGTCCCTCTAACTTTTAAGTCAGTGTCTAGTCAAATTTCAATTTCGATCCGGCTTATAACACATGTTTAATTTTTGTTATATTCTGATTCTGACCACTTGAAGGGTTGTTGGCAATACTTCGATTTGAGTTATCTTTTCAACTTCTAGTATGGAGGAAACTTGAAATAATTGGAAACAAATTAATTCAAAAGTAAGACATAGTAAAAAAGCCTAAATTTGAGGAAAATCGGTTGAGTCACTCTCCACTGAAAAAATCAAAGAAATTTCCCGTTAAATTGTTGATTTTCGTCCTTTTTTAATGTCATTTTTTGAACATCGATAACACAAACTCTACAGAATTAAGTTTATAGTGAAGTCATGTGATTCATTTTAAAAATAATTCCGATTAACTTCCGAAAGTGGAGAAAAAAAATTCACAATTTCTAATTTTCCATCGTTGTTTCCAAAATCCGTTTCAGAAAATTTCTTTAAATTTTTGAATATCCGATATTAAGGAATTATGGCTTAGTAGGTAAAAATATGTTGGTTTAATTTTCTTCTGTTCGCCCATCCAGTGACATAATATAGTTATACGCCTTATTCATAATCTTCCATTGGATTTTCAAAATCAGTTTCATGAAAATCCCTCAAAATTGCGTAAATATTAACTGATTTTGGAAAAGTGTAGGAAAGACCTTTCGTTAAAAATGTATTATTTCGATTTCGTCAGCATTTGCGCATTGGACAAGTAATACCAAACGATTTTTTTCAATTTCAGACTCTTTGTTTTTCATCCCAAGGTGTCAGAAATTAAGCGGTTTTTACTTTCGGAATTGAGCATAATTAGTGCTCACTAAAGGACGAATTTTAAAGCTAGTGCCAGCCAATTGGGTATTTTTACAACGAAGTGATGTATGGATGAAAAATTTTCACTGCACTCAGTAAAAAATTTCTCAGAATGAAAAAGACATAATATTTAGAGAAATATGTTAAAGAGTTTGCTCCAGAGAATGCTTTTCTCTAAATTTCGTACTAAAAAATCCCTAAAAATGATAAAAAGCTTCCATGGAAAAGGGTAATATATAAAAATATATCGTTTTTAGAGAATAAGACTTTTTTATTTTTGAAAAAAGATGAATTTGAATTAATTTTTGATCAAAATTTAGTAAAAATTTTTCATTTTCCTTAAATTTTTCTCTATTAATGAGAATTTTTTGTGTGAGAAAAATACCCTGCAGATAAATGGACCAGATTTAGAATAGTTCTAAACTAGTTCCAAAAGGGGCCAGTACTGATCCCACTTCAATACCCTTTTGCATTGAACACACTGACGCTTTTTACGGGTTAATGTCATAGGAAAAGACAATTGTCCCCATAAGCATCCCTTTTTCCCTATATCTGTGTTAGTTCCATAATGAATAGTTCTAAACTGGTCCGTTTTGATACAGTCCAGAAGTGGTCAGTTGTAAGCTCTATTATTAGCCTTAATTCGCATACGGGTTCGTACAATAGAACTAATTAAATTATTTTATATAGTTTTACCTGATATTTACCACTTAATCATTTTCATCGAAAATGTTTGCAAAATTTAAAAGATGTGTGGAATCTAAATAAAAAAACCAGCCACAACACGTTTTGAACGTGTATGTTTTTTTTATTTTGTTTGTGCCTGATGACAAGAAAAACAGAGAATATAAAAATAAATTCATACTGTTCTATGCTGAGCGTCTTTTGTACTAGTTCGCAACTAACTCCAATTTCACTAGAAATAAACTAGTTGGTTTTTCCAATTGTCTCCAAAATAACTGCTGGGTACTTATCATTATTAGAGACATTGAAATATTTCCATTTCCCACAAGTGAAGAAATATTTATTTGAAAATGTGAAAATTTATTCTAATTGAATTATCGAAAATAGAGAAATTTTTTCTCGGAGAAAGGTAGGTATTTTTTTCTGAATGTGTGGGGAGAAATATATTGAATTTTTGCTAACCTTATTGGGACCCGAGAAAAAATGAAAATATTTTAGCTCAAGCCTTATTACCTTCGTAAAACTGCCAAACAAGAAAAAAATCCATTTAACGGCCTACAACTGGTGCTTGCAAAATATTTTGGCCGAACAGATCCTAAACAACGTTGAAGCCAGTTTATTTTAATACGGCCGCTACCACTGCTGTTCACCTTCTGATAATTGTGTTAATTGGAAGGAGCGCTATCAGACTCAGTGGCGGTACTTCATTTTATGTTTTTCATTTAATTGTTATAACATCTGAAACGGAATTAAAGTCTTTGAAGCGCTTCTTAGTGGTTCATTTTGTAAATATTTAGTTCTACAAAAGTTCATAAAAAGTAGTTCAAAAGATATTCTAGGTCGAAGAGGAACATTTAAGTTAATTTTATTCAGTCAAAAAACAACTGTCGACATATCCATGTAAGAGTTTTAAAATCCAACTTACATTTAGCATAGTTCTCCTATTTTAAAAGAAGGTAGATTAATAAGCTGTAATCGAAGTTAAATTTAAGTTTGAATTACAATATAGTTCACGTAAGCAGAGTGGAAGAAATTGCTTTTGAACAGATTCTATATCGTCAATATAACACCCATAACGAGGGCACCAAACAGTTGACGCGTATTCTAGAATGGGCCTTACTAGCGATGTGAATAAGGTTTTAGTTATAAAATGATCATTAAACTCTTTGGACCATCGTTTAATAAATCCTAAAGTACTATTAGCTCTACTGATTGCTTTATTAATGTGAATGTGAAAGCGAAGTTTGGTGTCCTTAGTTACTCCGAGATCATCGAAAACCTCTAAAAACTCAAGTATATAGTCAACTATATTGTAATTAGTTCGAGACGGTTGTCTTCGAGAAAAATTCATTTGTTTGCACTTCCCCAAGTTGAGCTTCATGCAATTAATTTCGTACGTCACAAAGATGGTCAAGAACAGTCTGTAGGAATAGTCTTGCTCATTTTTATATGACAGAAAAAGTTTAACATCATCAGCGTATAGCAAGATATTGCTATGCTTTACCACAGATGGTAAATCATTTACATAAAGTAAAAACACCAGAAGTAACAAGAAACTCATCTGACTTTACGAGGTTAAATATAACGCTTTGTGTTCTATGTATTAATATGATTCAATCCACCGCACTGATAGCGTTGGAAAACCAAGAAGATACAGTTTTATAACTAAGAGCTTATGATTAACAACATCGAAGGCTTTGCTAAAGTCTGTATAAAAAACATCTGTTTGTAGACCTTTTCCAAAATTCTAAATTGTTTTAGATGTAAATTATAGAAGTTTAGTGACAGTATTTCCAGATAAGAATCCATGTTGAAATGGAGATATTAAAGACTTAACGCTATGTGATAATTGAGAGGTAACAATAGCCTCAAAAAGCTTAGGTAGGGCGCTGCGCTTTGCAATTCCCCGATAGTTGTCTATCAAAGACCTATTGCCAGATTTATGCAGCGGAATAATAAAAGAAGATTTCCATGCCACTTGAAAATAGCAAGATTGCAACGATGTAGTAAAAAGCATAGTAATTGTAATTACAAGTTCTTCGCTGCAATATTTCAATATACAAGAAGGTATATTGTCAGGATCGCTTTTATAAGATATCTTTAGATTTTTCAAGTAGGTTGAAACCGTGTTAATATCAATTATTGGAGAACATATATCGCCAGGTTGCAGATTTAAAAATAACTTAAGCTATCGTAAGAAGCAGATGAAAAAGTAGTCTTAAAAAAATCAGCAAAAAGGTTACATATAGTAATATCAACATCCGACTCAAATGATTTATATTTCATACAATATGGATATGAATTTGTCTTACGTTTAGTATTAACGAAGTTCCAAAATGATTTTGCATGATTTGCATCAGTTTAATTTGACTTTTGTTAAATATATGCTTTTACAATTTTTTACAATTAAAAGAGTACAATTAAAAACACCGATTTGTTTGGCCTTAATAATAATACTCGATTTATTAATTGATCTTACCTACTATTTATACACTTAGACTTATAACATATACATTATTATATAAATCAATACATTCATATACACATTAACATAAATTGGAAATATAAATTTAAAATAGAAAAAACAATGCAAATTTCTGACACCATATAGAGTGCAATGAACGGCTACTCAGTTAGTGCAAGTTCAACTATTGTGAAATGTTAGCATTTGTGGGCACTTGCATTGGACTTGGCGATAAGTATCGAATGGATTGACCCATCTTAAAATTAATTTTTTTGAACTGTTCTACGCTTCCTAACGAAGGTTGTTTCCTTAGAAAGATTTTTCAAATTCCATTTAATTCAAAAGTTAATTGAAAATAATATTTCCGTTAGTTTTGTTGTTGTTATTCGCTGAAATAGTTTTCTTCTCACATGCTTGTGTATGTATCAGTCAATGAAAAAACCGAACGACATGAAATGACAGCAAAAATCTTGCGGCGAATGTTTTTCGCTGCAACAGCTATTTATCAATAAATAATAAAATAGTAAAAAACAAGAGCACCAATATAATTTATGAAGGAACTAAGTTAGAAAACAAAACACAAATACATGAAATCTGTTTACTGTTTATATTTGCATATCGGTGATTCCATGTCAAGAGGCACACGTTTCTGACATCACTATTTTTGAAACTTCTGAAACTTTTTTGGTGGATTTTTCATCTGAAAATTATAATTACTGCGTACTTTTTTTTGCAAGTTAATTTTTTTTGCAAAGTTATACACTCTCAAAAACATTAAAAATGATAGAAAAACTAAATAGGCACATGTATTTAAACAGCTCTATCTTCTAAACTGTAAGTCGCACAGACAAGAAACAGGTATAGTTTAGGTACCTTGAATGGATCTTTCTGGTGGTGTCATTTGTTTATAGTTCTTTTATAGAAAAAAGTTTATTTTTCTCATCCCGAAACTTACCAACATATTTTTCACAGTCGGCGCAACAACTTTTTCACCTTTTTAATATAATATCCCATTAAGGCATTCATTTTTAAGATTTACGCAAAATTTTAAGTTGGATCTCCAACGATTGCTATTTGTAATCATTTTTTTAAAAAAATGCCTACTTAAGTTTTCCTATATTTGTATATCGAAAATTTTATTTTGATATAAAAAAATTATTGTTCCTTACTAACTATATTGGTACATTTGCAACCAATGAACCTTGTGATTGATCATCATAAAAAAATATTTTTTGTATATATTGACATGTGCACTGCGACTCAACGAATCAAACTTCAGCTCCTTCTTTGCAGTTTAAGGACAGAAATAATTGTACAATTTAAGAACATTCAGGTATGGAAGATTAAGTCGTAAAACACATGGCCATAAATTTGGAACATATTAATTTTTTATGATTATCTATTTGAAGGACTTACTTCAAACCAAAGAGTTACTGCATATATAAAATAAGGAACAAAATCTTTTTTTATATTAAAATTAAATTATCTGTATACAAATATATAAAATCTTTAACAGGCATTTTTTAAAAAATTTATTAAAAATAACAATTGTTGGAGATCCAACTTAAAATTTTGCACAAACCTTCAGAATGAATGCCTTCATACTTCATTTTATAAAAATGGTGAAAAAGTTGTTGCGCCGACTGTGAAAAATATGATGGTAAATTTCGGGATAAGAAAAAAAGACTTTTTGCCATAAAAGTACTTTAAAAAAATGACACCACCAGAAAGATCCATTCAAGGTACTTAAACTATACTCGAGTTTATTTTCTGTACGACTTACAGTTTAGAAGATAGAGCTTTTTAAATACATGCATCTATTTAATTTTTGTATGATTTTCAATGTTTTTGACAGTGTATAACTTTGCAAAAAAAAAATTTCGCAATAATAAAAAACACAGAATATGTTTTCTTAATGTGAACTTCTAACCTACAAAGTTTCAAAAAAATCGGAAGGACTAAGGTCAGATTTTGATAAAAAATTGTCGAAATGATATGGAATCACCGATATGTAGGTGAACCTTGTTAAATAAAATTAATTTGCAGTTTTAATTTTTATATTAGGTTTATTTTCTTTCATAAACAACATCTGTTGTTGTTGTTTGACAGACATTTGTAGTTTCATAAATTTCAGCTCAGCGCTGCTAATGTTTTGCTGCTAAAGAAAGTTGCAGCACATGCAAATCAATTTGTGTTCTTTACTATTACAACTATAAAATATTAAAAATTTCTAAGTGGTTAAGGAACAATGAGCTCGTAATTGACGCAGAGTATTTTAACAGAAACAGAGTGTTATTTTGTTGTCATCAGCAAGCCATTTAAGATATTTGATGATAAATTTCTGAAGTGATTGCAATGGAAAGAGAAACGTATTTTTTATCACTGAAAATTTGTCTGCTTCGTATTTTCTCCTTCTTTTTAACCGCTCATTAAAAATTACCGTTTGAATAGATCGTCCGTTCTGAAAAAACTTTTGTATGCAGCGCTCGACTATCAGCATCAGCATCGTCATATTTTTTTGTTGTGCATGCGTCATCGGTCCGGTTTGTGTTGTTGTTGTTCTACATGTTTTCGTTTTTGCGTTATCGTGAAGAAATGAAAACAATAAGAAATAAGAAAGAAAAGTAAGGAAATCTGTCATGAAGAAACATTTAGATAATTAAGTGCCGTTCGTGAACAAAGTTCCTGAATTATTTATTCAAACGCTCATTTTGAATTTTATTTATTTATTTATTTATTTATTTATTTATTTATTTATTATAAGCTAAGCCTTTGAGGCTTTATAGCTTTTAAAATTAAGCCATATACAAACAATTAATTATAATAATATGTAACAGTTTTAAATATAATACAGTAACAGAAATAATAATAATATTTTAAAATTGACAATGATTTAACCAATACAAACATGGTTGTGTATGTAAAGCATCATGGTGTCGGCCTAGAACGGTGGGTGATATCAAGACAAACAAGGTCTGTTCGCCACACTGATAAGTATAACCATATACATAATACATATCGTTCACAGCAAGGTGGTATTTCGACAAACAAGGTCATACTTACCACACCAATTTCCTTAGAAACAAAGAAATGGTTGCGAACGCTGGCACTGAGACAACGAGGTCTCATTGGCCTGTCGTATTATTATATGTCATACAAATCGTTCTCACTGATTGTAGGACAAAGTCCAAAAGATACAACCAGCACAGCACAACCAAATAAATGCGTTTACATTCACCAAGCATGTTCGACTATATGAATTTAGGAGGTCCAAAACAGGTTCAGGTCAGGTCCATTCAGATGTATGTGTTGTATTATGTATATCCATAACCAGGTGAGAATTATGTATTGGAAGATCATGGTCAGAATCACTGTCGGTACTGCAGATAATCTATAATTTTAAGTTTAATTGAGTACATGGATTCATTTAAAGATATAACATCTGAAACAGAATTAAAGTCTCCGCATGCGCTTCTTAGTGGTTCATTTTGCAAGTAATTTGTTCTACAAAAGTTCATAAAAAGTAGCTCAAAAGATCTTCTAGGACGAAGTGGAATATTAAAGTTAATTTTACTCAATAAATATGGACTGTCTACATATCCATGTATAAGTTTAACAATCCAACTAACATTAAGCATAACTCTCCTATTTTTCAAAGAAGGAAGATTTAATAGCTGTAGCCGATATTCATAAGGTGGTAGATTAAAGTTAATATTGCAATAAAGATAGTTCAGGCAGAATAACAGAAATTTTTTCTGAACAGATTCAATGTCATCGATGTAACAACCGTATCGTGGGCATCATACAATTGAAGCATATTCTAAGATAGGCCGAACTAGAGAAGTGAATAAAGTTTTCGTAATAAAAGAATCATTAAACTCTTTTGCCCAACGTTTAATAAATCCTAAGGTACTATTTGCTCTATTTATTATTTCCAGGATCCATAGTAACTCTTTACTTACTTACTTAGGTGGCCATGACAACCCGTTGACGGGTCTCCAATCTCTTTCACCAAGCGCGGTAAGGGCTTCCTCGGCCTGGTCAATCCATCGGAGACATGGTCTTCCTCTTCGTCGTCGACCCTCGGCTTTCGCCTCAAACACCTTTTTCGCTGGAGCTTCTTCATCCATACGAAAGACATGACCCAGCCAACGTAGTCGCTGAATTGTTATACGCTGGACTATGTCAATGTCGTCGTAGAGCTCGTACAGTTCGTGGTTCATTTGAATGCGATAGTCGTCGCCAACTCGAACAGGACCAAAGATTTTGCGAAGAACTTTCCTCTCAAACACCCCAAGAGCGGCTGCATCTGTTTGCGATACCACCCATGCCTCAGCGCCATAGAGAAGCACAGGTATGATGAGCGTCTTGTAGAGTGTTAGTTTTGTCGATCGAGAGAGGGCTCTGGAACCTAATTGCTTACTTAGCCCGTAGTAGCACCTATTAGCAATTGTTGTTCTTCGCTTTATCTCTAGGCTGACATTGTTGTTGATGTTTACGGCGGTGCCAAGGTATGTAAACTCCTTGACAACTTCAAAGTTATATTTGCCTGCTGTAACATGGAAGCCTAGACGCCACACTTCCCTATTTGCAGACAGCATATACTTTGTTTTGCCCTCGTTCACCGTCAAACCCACTTTGGCTGATTCCTTTTCCATAGCGGCGAAAGCAGCGGTTACATCTCTCTTGGTTCTGCCGATGATATCGATATCATCAGCATACGCAAGGAGCTGGACACCTTTGTAGAAAATGGTACCATTTCGATGAACACCTGGCTTTCGTAGGATCCCCTCCATGATGATATTGAAGAGATCGCATGATAGCGGGTCGCCTTGTCTGAAACCTCGTTCGGTATTAAAGGTTTCGGAGAGGTCATTTCCTACTTTGACGGAGCTGCATGTATTGCTCAACGTCATCTTGCAGAGCCTTATCAACTTTGCAGGTATACCGAACTCAGACATTGTTGCGTACAGGCAATCCCGAATCGGGCTATCGAACGCAGCTTTGTAATCAACAAAGAGATGATGGGTGTCGATTTGGTTTTCGTGGGTTTTCTCCAGGATTTGACGTAGAGTAAAAATCTGGTCTATGGTGGACTTGCCAGGACAAAAGCCACACTGATAAGGTCCAATCAGTGTTTTGGTATGCGGCTTCAATCTTTCACACAATACGCTCGAAAGAACCTTGTATGCGATGGAAATAAGACTGATACCTCGGTAGTTGGTGCAGATTGTCGGGTCTCCTTTCTCCTTTCTTAAGTATAGGACAAATCACACTGAGATTCCAATCGTCAGGCATGCTTTCCGCTAGCCATATTTTGCTGAGTTGATGCATGCACCTTATCAATTCACCGCCGCCGGTTTTAAACAATTCAGCAGCCAGGCCGTCAGCACCTGCGGCTTTGTTGTTTTTGAGTCGCTGGATAGCGACTTTAACCTCGTCATGGCTAGGTGGTGGAATTTCCACTCCATCATCGTCGATTGGTGGTGTCAGACGGCGCCGTGTTGCAATCCCATATACCATAACCCCATATTGGCTTTATAGCACCAGCGATGTGTTATAGTCCCATATGGGTTTATTTCCTTCAAATAAGTGAGATAATACCATATTAAAAAATTGAAATTTATGCTATAACCCCATATTGGCTTTATTGCACTTTTTTCTGTGCGATAACCTCATAATTAAAAAATTTTGTATCACATGCATTATCTTATGAATTATGTTCCATATTCATTTGTTAGGAATAATAATATGTTTTGTACATAACTGTACATAAACAACAATAACTATTTAAAACAAAATATTGTTCCTTTTACAAAATAAACCTATTGTGAATTTCTTTTTATGAAATAAATATATTATAAATTGAACTTGTTGTTATGAACGTCCTGTTGTGCTCTTCTAACTCTAATGTAATATATTATCAAATTGTTTATAAAATTTACAGTTACATTTGTATATATGTAACATCTATTTAAAAGGGAAAATTCCCTTCTATTATAATATTTTTTTGCAAAATTATGGTTTCCCCTTTTACGAAATGCGCAATATAAGTGATTTTAACTTTTCATATATTTTGAAAATAATCGAAATCAATCCCTTACAACTATTTTTTCATGGCATACTGAATTTTCTGCTGGGTTTTTTTTTGCAATCAATAATAGAGAGTGAACTAACTGTTAAACCTGTTTTGCATTGAATTGCCTAATAACTATGTTATCACATAAAAAGCGAATATTAAAAACAGTTTTGCGTATGCTGCTTAAAAATAAATATGGAAAATTTTAAAAGAATGGAGAGTAATCGTTTAAACGCAAGGAAGATCTTACTAAATAAAAGCGATATTATAAATTTTTCTAATGTTCCCGGATTTATAATTGATTCTTTTTTCGGAAAAAGAACTTATAAAGCGCAACTAATAGCTTGTGCTTTTGCTTTTGTTAATGGAATCAGCGAGTCGCAAATCCTTCAACTCATACGATGGATACCTTTCACAAAAACTCACGAAAAAAAAATAACAGAATTACTCTTATGGCTGGCATATTCTCCGAACGCTCACAAGTACTATAGCTATAATGTCGAACTTAATCAAGTAATATTTTGTAACGGAGATTTACGAAAATATGGCGTAAGAAAACAAAGAAATTAAATAAAATTTTTAATTTATAACTGTTCGTGGGGGCTAATTCGTACACCCTACAAAATCATTTGGTTTCATTTGTATACAAATGCCTAATAATACAATATGAGTTTATTCCCTTCAAATAAGTGAGATAATACCATGTTTAAAATTTAAAATTTGTGCTATAACCCCATATTGGCTTTATTGCATTTTATTTTGTGCGATAACCCCAAACCCAAATTATGGGTTTATAGCATAGGAAAAAGTGCTATAAAGCCAATATGGGGTTATGGTATATGGGATTGCAACACGGCGCCGTGTCAGACTGCATTCTCCAAGGGCGGAATTGTTGGTATCGTCGCCTGCAAGCATATTGGAAAAATGCTGTCTCCATAACTTCAATGCGCACTGCGTATCTGTAACCAGATCACCATTCTCATCTCTACAAGTGGATGCTCCGGGCTTGAAACCTTGGGTTAGACGCTTAACCTGCTGGTAGAATTTTCGAGCATCCTTCTTGCCCTGGTACACCTCAATTTTTTCTCGCTCACGCTTTTCCTGCTCTCTTTTGTTACGTCTGAAAAGGCATCTCTCTTCCTTCCTCTTATCGTGATAGTTTTCGTGCATGGCTCGCGTTGCAGCTGACTGCAGCGTCTTTTTATATGCGGCGTATTTTGCTGCTGTCGCGTCGCGACACTCCTGGTCATACCATTGGTTGCGAGGTTGTGGGCGCCGAAAACCAATGACTTCTTCAGCAGCAGTGCGCATGGAGTGGGATATATGCGCCCAAAGTCCGCCAGCGTCGTCGAGGCAAGAGTAAGGTTGGTTGAGCTTAACCGAGAGTTGAGCGGAGTAGGCCTCGGCGGTCCGTTGTGATAGCAGCTTATCGACATCAAGCTTTCGTTGCACACCTGTGCGTACATTCTTCGCATTGCACAATCGCATGCGGATCTTGGCTGCAACAAGATAATGGTCGGAGTCAATATTGACCCCCCAAAATGTGCGCACATCTAGTACACTTGAAGCGTGCCTTCCGTCGATCACAACATGATCAATTTGGTTTCGCGTTTTTTGATCCGGGGACAGCCAGGTTGCCTTTTGGATATCGGGGTGTTGGAATCTGGTGCTACTAACTACCATGTTTCGCGCCGCGGCGAAGTCGATCAGTCTTAGACCGTTATTCGAAGTGGTCTCGTGGAGACTGAACTGACCGACAGTGGAGCCAAAGATTGTGGAACCTTCTTTTCCGACCTTCGCGTTAAAATCGCCGAGAACTATTTTTACGTCGTGGGCCGGGCAGCGATCATACACGTCCTCTAGGCTCGCGTAGAAGGTGTCCTTGACAGCATCGTCCTTTTCCTCCGTCGGGGCATGTGCGGAAATTAGGCTGATGTAGAAGAATTTCGCCTTGACGCGGATTGTCGCCAGCCTTTCGTTCACAGGTGTGAACCGGGAAACAACTTGGCGTAGTTTCCGACTTACGACGAATCCGCATCCAAATTCGCGCTTCTCCGCATGGCAGCTGTAGTAGATATCGCAGTCTGCTTTCTTAGAGCAGCCTTGTCCTTTCCATCGCATCTCCTGGATGGCGGTGATGTCAGCCTTTATTTTTTCGAGGGCTTCCGCCAGTTGGACAGTGGCACCTTCCCTATAAAGGGTCCGGACATTCCAGGTGCATATCCGTAAATCATTATCCGTTTTTCGTTTGCGGTGGTCGTCAACGTAGTGGGAGTTCATATCCGAGGCTGATATTGTTTTCATTGGGAAGTTATAATGTGGTTGGGACCCAAACCCTACGCACATTCCATTTTTAAGGTCTTGAAGAGACCCCTCAAGTGTATAGTCTAGAGGAGACCTCGCCGCTCAAATTAGTAACTCCATAGTAACTCCAAGATCAAGAAAACTATCTAAGGATTCTAATGTGTAGTCACAAATTTTGAAATTACACTTTAAGAATGGTTTTCGAGAGAAGGTCATGTGCTTACATTTTTTCATATTAAGATTCATTAGATTTATTCTGCACCAGCTATGAAGATTATTGATGTCAATTTGCAAGAATAAACCATCATATTCATTCTAAAAAGAAAGGAATAGTTTAACATCGTCAGCATACATCAAGATGTTAGAATGTTTTATGACCGATGGGAAATCGTTTATATAAAGTAGAAACAAAAGTGGCCCAAGATGACTTCCTTGGGGTACCCCAGGGATAACAGGAAACTCGTATGATTTCACGAGTTTAAATAGAACAGATTGTGTTCTGTTACTTAAATACGATTCGATCCATCTCACCATTTTTGTGGGAAATCCAATCAAATATAATTTTAGAATCAAGAGCTTGTGATTTACAACATCAAAAGCTTTGCTAAAGTCCGTGTAGATAACATCAGTCTGTAAACCTTTTCCAAAATTTTCTATTGTCATAGATGTAAATGCAAGGAGGTTAGTGACCGTAGATTTTCCTGAGAGGAATCCATGTTGACAAGGGGACATCAACGACTTAACACTGTGTGATAATTGTGAAGTAATAATTGCCTCAAAAAGTTTGGGCAAAGTAATTTCGCAATTCCACGATAGTTATCAATTAATGATCTATTACCAGATTTATGCAATGGGATAATGAATGACACCTTCCAGATAGTTGGAAAATAGCAAGCCTTTAGAGAATAGGTAAAAAGCAAAGTGATTGGAGTTACTAATTCTTCACAGCAATATTTCAGAATGCAAGATGGAATGTTGTCGGGACCACTTTTATACGAAGTTTTAAGATCTTTTAGATAAGATAAAACTGTATTGTTGTCAACTATTGGGAGGCAAATATCCCCAGAATGAACATTAAAAGGATAGCTACCATTATCAAAAGATGACGACGAGTAAGTTGACTTAAAGAAGTCAGCAAAAAGGTTACAAATGCTTTAATCATTATCAGATACCATATTTTTATATTTCATAAAAGAAGGATAAGAATCAATCTTACGTTTTGTGTTAACAAAACTCCAGAATGATTTAGCATCAGACTTAATGTTTAATTTTACTTTTGTTAAGTATATGTTATAGGATTGCTTGCACAACTGCCGGTAACTGCATTTAGTAGAAGTATAACGGCCAAAATCGATTAAGCTATGTGTTCTTTAGTATCTTTTATAATATTAAGATTTTAAGTTTCTCAATTTTCTTAATTCATTGGTGTACCACACAGGTCCTGAAATTGTAGAAGCTTTTCTTTGCGGAATAGCTCTAAGGAAGCAATTAATGAGCGTTGTATTAAACGCACAGACCGCAGCATCCAGATTCTGTGAAGATAAAACTTCTGTATTAAGATACAGTATAGATGACCAATTTATACTGGACAAACTATTTTTTAACAAAACATAGTAAGTTTTTTTAAAGTTAAATTCCATGAATGGTTGACTAGCACGATTCTGTATAGATGGTTTAGGAAAATTAAGACTAATTTCAATGGTTGGGTGGTGAGAATCTTCAGGAGTGACCAGAGGATCGGACCTTGACACTGAAGCAATGTTGCTTTCATCAAAAAATACCAGATCAAGCAAGCGGTTATTCTCATTCAAATGATAGTTTAGTTGGAAAAGACCTTGACTTGAAAGCTCATTTAAAAAGTAATTATCAGATGAACTTTCAGACGATGGTAAATATATTGAAGGGTTTTCAGAACAAAAGTTCCAAGAAACATTGGGTAAGTTAAAGTCACCAGTTATTAAGATATGATCATTAGGATGTAGCAATAGGAAAACTTTACTAATAGAAACCAAATGTTTGCTATACACTTCTAAGTTAGAAATGGGAGGTATATACGAGCATGTAATATAAAGACTCAAAGAACCGTACTTTGCATGCACACAACAGAATTCTATGTCTGCTGCTTCAAGGATAACTATTTCTTGAGAGAAATGTGTGGATTTAACCGCAATCAGCACACCCCCACCATTAGAGCAACTACCAGGAATAGAATTTCTATCTTTACGAAAAATATTAAATTTGTTACACAGAATTTCAGAATTCAAAGTGTTAGGCCTAAGCCAAGTTTCACTGAAAGCAATTATATCATAATAAATGTTGTGACTCATAATAAATAAATTAATCAATTTTGTGTTAATACCACGAACGTTTTGATATAAGATGCGGAACTGTAGGCAGCAATCTAGTTTTTTTGGTTCATGTCGCGAACAGGTAAAGTTGCAAGTGTAGTTCTTGGCTGCGACCTGGGAACATATTCATGTACTACAGTATATTTAGGCCAAAAACTTTGATCAATGACTTTATTGTAGGCTTCAGCAGGCAAAGATATTTTAAAAGATGAAGTGACACGTTCATTAGAGAACTTAAATTTATAAACAGAAATATTTTTATTCAAAATATTCAGGTTTGTATTTAAAAAGTAAAGGATGTCATTCTCAGACGTATCAGCTGCAAATCGCGAAACAAATATAGATCTTGCAGGCGGAATAACTGCAAGATTTTTGTGCAATGGCTGATTTGAGCTACTTATCGATATTAGTTTAGGTATTGCACCTGTATTATTAGTAATAGGTACCGAATTACCATCACTGGATAAAGCGCAAGTTTGAGCATAAGATAAAGCGCCAGAAGTAGAAGGAGAATTAGTGCTTAAGTTAATTGAAGGAATAACAGCAGAAGCCTTAGCCAAAAGTAAATTGGGGTCGACAAATGCTGGAGATTTTGCAGTAGCCACTTCATTAGTATTATGAACATTAGCTACAGCCTCAATTTCAGTTGCCAATGCTTCAACTGAAGTATATAAGTTGGGTGAAGGCTCAATATTACAATCAGTAGTGGCTTTTGGAGTAACATTTGTAGACGGAGAGGCAGCTTTTGCAGTAGCATTGGCAAGGCTCCGGAGATTTTTTTTGCTACGTTTGCGCTTAGGAGATACGAAAGCCTCATCCATGCACTTAAACGATTTAAACAAATTTTCATACTCCGACAATCTATTCTGCGCCGCCTCAAGGTCTTTTGAGACCTCCAAGAAGCCCTTTCTTGATTGCCTTATAAGTTTTAAAATATCAACATCCGAATAAGTGATAACAAACGAACATTCGTTGTTTTTATTTTTGTTGCGTGAAAAAATCGAAATAATCCAATTGGATTTTTAATGCCTTTAAGTGTTTTTTAAACATCTTTAGATTTGAGTGTTCACTTAATTCACTTAAATAACATCTTTCTAAAGCTTTGAGCAATTCAAAATTAAAATAAATTAATGGATTTTTTTTTAGATTTAGTTAAAAAAATCATAGTAGTGTCAGTCTGTAAACTTATGTGAAAACGTGTTATGAAATTGTTTAATATTAGTGTTTTTGTTTTAAATTATCATATTCGTTGCAGCAAAACGATAATTAAAGAGAGCTGGAGCGAGAGAGCACATTTTCCCTCTACGGTAGAGGGGAGACATGAAAATAGTACGCTTTTGGTACGAGATGTAGAATAGTAGTAATGAAATATGGTTAATAGCAACACTAAAAGTATTAAAAGTAGCAAAAAGTTTACTACTGTTTAGGGATCATTTGGCTGCAATCTGAACATAGCACCTTCAAAATAGATGCATCCTCTATTTTTGACATTAGAACTCATACAAGCCTGTTTTGCTCGCACTCCCATCAAACGTCATAGCTATAAAATGCTCGTCTGGCAGACACTTGCAACCGTCAGAATAGGCTGGCTGTTTAGATATACTTTTAAAACTATGGAAAGAATATGCCCTCAAAATTTCACCCTTGTGGGAAGCATGTCATGAATTACCATCCCGATGACAACTTTGCTGTCTTCTGGCAGATACTTGCAACCATCCAAATAGGCTGGCTTATATGGCGTAAATAAAATTACGCTTTAATAAATGCAAATTACAACATATTAAAATTTTATCCTTCTGGGAGCAGGTTCAAAAAATGTTTATTTTTACATTTTCAAAAATTTAAAGAACAATGATGCAACCGCGAGATCCCTGCCAGAACGGTATTTTCTTAATAGACTGACAATAAATCATCACTTGAAAATTTTTTAGCCTTGTGGGAAACGGGTTAGTCAGATAGTTCACTAGCTCTCCTACTATGGTTTTATATGCTATGTCTCAACATATTCCCCGGCGTTGAGCGTGTGTCGATCAACCTTATCTTCCATATGTTGTTATAATTTAAAGTTCTGGTTCGTGGTCGATACTGGGCGCGTTGAAAGCTCTTAGAGCTGGTTGTGGGGTTCCTCGATCGATGTTGTGAAGATTTTTTATTCGCGTCCATACAAATATGCATATGATGATTAAGATACATGAATAGCTTACTACGTATTGATGGATATCATTTGGTCGAATGTTGTTCGGATTGTCTATGCGTATATTTGCTATCTCATTCTGGAGCGCCGTTTATTGGTTGATTTGATTTTCGATCGCTGTTTCCTTGATGTCCAGAAGGAATGGTTAAATGTTGTTAGGACTGTCTAGCTCTGCCATGAGGCCAAATTTTGTATATGGCAAATGCGTGGAGCTGGTGACTATGAAGTGTCCATGTATGGTAATGAAATCATTTGTTAGAGTACAGTCTGGTTTCAGGCTTAGCCAACCAGATCCTGTTAGGGCCAAAAACTTCGTTGCTGCATACGGCTGACATTTGTGTACATGATACGGCAAAAGTCCATTGATTTGCGTGTGTAATTTGAATCCAGGCTTCACTGGAGCTGGTTCTTATTAGTTCGCACCTAGTAATGGTCTCGTTGTTGAGTAAATGAATTTCACATGACTGGTCACCCGCACCTTTGTTACTACATTGTTTAAGTGTTTTGGATGATGTAGGAAAATGTCGATCACGATGTGAATTGACTGCCATGAGGCTAGATGTTGGTTTTATTGTTATCATCGTATTGTTGACCAAGACCGGAATGGGTATCACCTTGAAGACTTCAACTGACCAGTGGCATTTTGATGTCAAATATCACATAATCGGCCGAGATATTTCCCTTGACCATCATTACTTTGTAGAAGGACAATAACTCGTCATACTCTACAGGTAACTGAAATTGGGATGGGAGGTGATTCTGGATTCGCATTAGTTCCTGTCAACATTGTTGGGTGTTTATTAGCATTGGGTGAATTCTCCTATGATGAGTGTCAATAAAAACATCTAACAATGATGACTGAATTCGTTGTAGATTTGATAGTGTTAATGTCATTTGAACTGTTAATGACAATAACAGTCTGAATGTCCTATTATGAGCTTCTTTTTTTGATGTGATATTGATTCGGATAGGAATTTCTTCAATTTGAAGCTCGATCAATCCTAATTTTATCTTGGTCCCGTACTGATGCTGCTTAATTATGTTGATCGTTGAATTAATTATCGATGTTTGTGTTCTCAGCAAGCTCCGTATATGTTCTTCGTTAGAATGTACTTTGTCGATGGTTTGAGACATTTTATTGCATTTTCAGAATCCAGAATTCCAAACAACGGATGGCCAATATTGCCAATAAGATCTACCGCACCTCTTGCGCGCCTTTTCTTTGCATAGAAGAGACAATTTCCTTGCTTAATTTCCTCTCGTGCTCGCATGAATTGGTCGACTTGGATCGTGCAGGTATGTCTTTTATGAATTTGATCACATCATTGGCTTGGAAACTTGTTCCATTTGTAAGGCCCTGTAATTCAGCTCGAAATGGAGCCATATCGTAGAAAACAATTAAATTCCATTCCTTTGTTACTAATTTTATGTTTCCTATGGCTTCAAAGTGTGTGCCGGCACTTTTCTTAACCTCAATCGGACTACCCAGTATTACTAGTAGTATAAACAAGGTTATTAGTACTATGTTATTGAAAGCCAATTGTGGCAGTCGCATTCTTTTGGATAGTGATAGTTGGATTAGTGACGTTGCTGTGCGCACGTCGACGACTCTTACTAGACCGTCGTGACCTCGTATCACCTTTGAAATTCTACCTAGAGGCCATTTCAATGGGGGCAAGTTGTCATCTTAAAGTATCACCATTGTACCTGGTTTGACGTTTCATGATTCATAATGCCATTTGTATCAATGTTGTTAGTTGTAAAGATACTCATTGGACCATCTCCTCCAAAATTCTGCCGTGAGTTGCATTACCAAATTTCATCTAGTGGGATTTTGGCGTTGTTTGGTTGAGCATTCAATTGTTGAGGTCAACGGCTCCCCTATGAGAAAGTGTCCAGGAGTGAGTGCTTGAAAGTCATTTGGATTCGTTGCAATTGGTGTAATTGGTCTTGAATTCATTATGGCCTCTGCTTTGGTAAGAACGTCTTTCATAGGTTACTTTCCCCAAATCTTCATAGGTTAGTGATGCGGGTGCCAAGGTTTTTTGTAATAAAATCTTGTCTGATTTCCCCGCTGCTTCCCAGGGGCTACCGCAGTGTGGTGCACGTGGTGGGATGAATTCAAAGTTGATTCCCTTTGTGTTGCATTCAGTTTTTATTTTTCGTTGGGAGTTGCCATCGTGGATAATCGATTGCAGCTCTTGCAGTTGGTTTCTGGCTCCAACGAAGTTCGTAGCATTATCGCAGTAGAGCGTTGTGCAATGCCCACGACGAGCCATAAAACGTCTGAGTGCTCCTATGAAAGCCTCAGTTGTTAGATCGCTAACCAGTTCAATATGAACTGCCTTTGTGGCGAAGTAGCAGAATACGGCTACATATGCCTTTCGCGGTGGTTTTCCTCGAATTTTGAAGTGTGTCCAAATTGTTGCAATAGCTTTGGTTTCCCTCTATTGCATTAAACATAGTGTTGAGTAACGGAACGTGCTAAAGTTTTGAATTTGAGAGACCAAAATCTTTGTCTCGTAATAGACATCAGTGTTTGAGGACCAACATGTAGGTGTTCCTTGTGCAAATCGTTTAATAATAGTTTCGTTGTTATGTTGTTGTATGGTAGAAGCATCGGATGTCTGTCATCATAACTTAAATTGGAGGACTCCAAACGTCCCCCCACTCTGAACATGCCCTTATCATCTAGGAAAGGTGTTAGAGAGTTGATTGAGCTATTGTTGCTTACACTGGAATAGCGAGTTAACTGTTGAATATCGTTAGCAAACTCTTCCCGTTGCATGGCCTTAACAATATATGTCAGCTTTTCTTCCATTTCATCAGCAGATAATATTGTTGCTGTTGCTTTAGTCGACTGGTGTCGAGTATGGCTTATGAAGCGTAGCACATAGGCCATTATCCTTTTCAAATGACGGAAAGAATATATCTGATTGATGTCTCCTAACCATTTTACTGCGGTGTTTGTGGTTGTTGCTGATGTGGCAACCACTGGTTTTAGCCTGAGCTCTAGAAGACATTCTTCTCGTGGTGGTTGAAGAGGCCAACTTGTTACCGCTCCATGAAGAAAAAGAGGACCGTACAACCAGAAATTATTGTTTATCATTTTGCTTGGTGTCAGCCCTCTTGATATAAGATCAGCAGGATTATCTTCAGATCGCACGTGTCGCCATTGTTGTGGAGATGTAAGCTGCTGAATGACTGAAATCCTGTTGGCGACATCCCAACATTGTAGTGGAGTCGGACCAAAAGTGTACAACAGATTCTTTTATGATTTGGCTCTCTTGAAGTTTCTGCATAAGCTCTACGGCTAACTTAGCAGCACATAATTCCAGTCGTGGTAGTGTTATTTGTTTGGTTGGCGCTACTCGTGATTTTGCACATATAAAACGTACGATTTTTGTGTGATGAGCATCTGTTGTCTGCATGTATGGGACTGCTCCATACGCCCTCTCTGAGGCGTCAGCAAATGTGTGCACTTGAGGATTGTTTGCTTCCTTATGGCCAAAGATATGTCGAGGGATGCTGATGTCTTGCAATAATTCGAAATCAGTTTTGAATCTTAACCAAGTTGTATGAAGATCTTGTGGAAGTGCGGCATCCCAGAAAATTTTGAGTTTCCACAGCTGCTGTAGAAATATCTTTGCCGTGGTTGTTACTGGAGCACTGAAGCCAAGAGGATCAAAGATGCGCGATATATCTGCCAAAGCGGTGGGTTTTGATATCCTCTGCTCAATGGTTCCCAGGATTTTTAACTTGAAATTATCATTTTTGGATTCCATGTGAGCCCCATTGTATTAATGCTCTCACTGCGTGAATTGTCGAAGTCAAGAGTAACTTCTTGATCCTTGGGTGTAATATCCTGTAGTAAATTTGGGTGGTTTGCGCACCACTTTCGAATATTGAATCCTGCGGAGCCAAACATTTTCCGTAATTGCCGTTGCATTTAAAGTGCAGTAGTAAATTCGTCGCAGCCGCTCAAAACATCATCGACATAGAAATTTTATTTCACTAGTTCAGCAGCCAACGGATACTTTTTAGCTTGTTTATCAGCTAGTGCTTTCAAAGTGCGCATAGCAAAGTATGGTGCAGAGGTTGTGCCATAAGCTATTGTGGTGAGCTTACACTTCATTGTGGGTGATGGATCTTCTCTCCACCAAATAAGTTGGTATTTTTGGTGATCATTGTGCACCCATACCTGTCCCATATTTTTTCGATGTCAGCTGTAAAGGCAAATCGAGGGAGACGAAAGCGTAGTAGCGTTGTGGTGACGTCTTCTTGTATGGATGGCCCTGTAGCTAGTACTTCGTTTAATGATAAGTGGGTTGATGTTTTTGCTGAAGCATCGAATACAACCCTTAGTTTAGTTGTTGAGCTATCTGGCTTGAGTATTGCATGGTGTGGAAGGAAGTAGTGTGGGCCGTTGATACTATGTACTGCTATGTCTTTCATATGACCCAGTTTTACATAAAACAAAAAAAACACAAAAACAAATTGGCCATTTCAGCCCTTGCAAGGACTTTGACCGAGCTTCTTATGATCAATTGTGTTGTGTGTGTTATTAAATGTTTGCACACAATTGACCGAGAACTGGACCTACATGTTTTATGCCGACTCCGAACGGCTCATGTTCTCAAGAAGCTTTACATGGCATTATTTACTCTCTGAGGTTTGCCATTGTCTGCAAAAAAAACTTTTCGCCCCGGCTGGGGATCGAACCCGGGCTCCGAGCATGCTAAGCCACACACTTAACCTGCATGCCACGGTCACCACACATATACATACCCCAGTTTTACATACTCTCGCATAAAAGATCCTGAGATGCTGAGATTTCTGAAAAGATACTAAGACTTGAGCTCAGGGTTTTTTTACAAGCTTGCGTTCAATAGCTGTGAAACGTTGCAAAGCTATGTCTTTGGATTCACTGAGTAGCTTTGGATTATGATGAAATGGTAACTTTACCACAAATCGACCATCACTAAGTTGAAGAGTGTTCTGAAGGAAATCCTCTTCACAACGTCGTTCAGCCGCAGAAAGGTTGGCCACACGTACATCACATTCTTCCTGTCGCCTGAATTTTTCCATTGTCTCGTTGAGTGACTCATCTGTGGTGCAGATGCCACAAGTGCTAGCTGTGGTGGATGAATCTTGATTGGTGTACTCACCCCCCACTATCCAGCCGAAAAGTGTATTATGCAGCACCGGTTGTCCTTCTCCTAGTGGTATTTGTCCAACGCATAATGTCGAATAGAAAACTCCTGCTCCAATAAGTAAATCGATGCCTTTAGATTCATAAAAATTTGGGTCAGCTAATTGCAGGTTGCTTGGAATGTTCCAATTGCATTTGTTTATGCTGCTTGATGGTTGCTTGGAAACAATCCCTGGTAAAATGTGAGCATCAATTTTCTTGCTGAAGCCTGTCATTCTTGATTGCAGCTGCAAGTTGACCCTTTCAGCGATGCGGCTCTGTGATTGACCAATACCTTCAATCCCAATGATGCACTGATTCTTCTTTATTCCGAGTTTCTTCACAAAGCCGCCTGGTTATGAAATTGGCTTACGACCCGTTGTCTAAGAGTGCTCGGCAATGAATTTGATGTCCCCACTTATCGATTGTAGTTACCGAAATCGTACTAAACAATAGAGTGGTTGATTTAATTGGTTGATCTTGAACAGCCGCAAGTGATACCGGAGCCCTTTGCGTTGTTTCCGGAGACTGCAACTGGTTAACCTTGCTTGATGTCTGCGTACCTTGCGAGCCTCCAAAGTGAGCAATATTTCGTGTTTTTTATTGCACTTTGTGCAAGTGTGTGACACGCAAGATTTGGCATTGTGCCCACCTTTCAAACAGTTTACGCAGTGGCTGCCGTTTGGACTGCATTTAAGCGCTGAGTTGGTGTCAACTTGAGAAATTCTTGACACAGGAACAGAACATATTGTTGGTTGCATGAAATGCATGTTGAATCTGATGCCACTGAGATACTTAGCGCTTGATAAGTTTTTCGTCGTCCTTGTTCTGCCACATCTATGTGGGTCTTCCAATGACTGGAACCTAAGTTCAAGGAATTTAAGGAATTCGTCTAGGGATGGTATCTCCTTCGGTTGTTTTAAAGATTGCTCCCACAATGCGTGAGTGGTCTTGAATATACATGAGAATGGGGTCCCAGCTGACGGTGTCTACTCCGAGGCCTTGTAGAGTCATGATACAGTCCTTGGTGGTGTCATGGAGGAGTTTGATTGCAGTTGCTTGATCATGGATAATTATTGGTTAGGAGAGCAGTCTGCTTAATGTTGCGTTTATAAGCAGCCGTGGGTTCTCGTATCGATCTTTGACCACCGCCCAAGCGGGCTCGTTATCGCTTGCCGATGCTGTAAAGTGCCGAATTAGTACTTCCGCCTGACCGGATAGACTGGATTTCAAGAACAACATCTTTTGACAAGCTGGAATTGGTTGCTTGTCGATCAATTCAATAAATAGATCATGGAACTGCCTCCACTTGTGGTAGCTGCCATCGAATTTTGGCAGTTCAACTTTGGGCAGCTTCAGTCCTGATGTGGTCATGTTTGCTGTTTGCCTGTTGATAGCTGTAGCAGGGGTTTGAATAGTTGTAGGTTCTGGTTCTTGGGCCATGTTCTGAAGTTGCAAGATTTTTGAAGTGATTGTTTGCTCAATTTGCGTAAAACCGTCATTATAGTAAATTATGTTGTAGGTTCTGGTGTAGGTCCTGGGCGGATTTCCAATGCCTTTCTACTGTCTTCGCCTGCATTGCATAATATTGCGACGTTTGTTGTTTTTAAGCACTTGGCTTAGCAGTTTGGTAGCTGCATCAGTTGACCTTTTTTGTTTGTTAATTAATGAGCATAGCTGACTTGACATACTTCCGGTGGCCGGCTGGCTGAGGCGACCGTGCTCGCTCGAGTGCCTCCGTTCCAGTCTTTAATGTTCTGGAAGGCGCCTTCTTGTAGTTCACTATTGTTTTTTGTATAGCCACTGCAAGTTCATCTTGTTTTAATGATATGTCATCAATGCCCATGGTGATGAGGTATCTTGTTCTTTTTGAAGATTAGATATATATTTTTTTTGTAAACAGGATGTGACTGATGACGTCTGTATAATGTCGTCTTCTGGTTACAGGACACGTTATGATGTCGTCTGCTGGCTACAGGCCACGTTTGATGGTGTGGTGATACCACTGGAACATGAACCAGGATATCAAGTCGGGGTCACCAAAATGAACAATATGCTTTTATATTGTTTTGCTTAGAACAGGCACAATGAGCCGTGTTCTAATCGTTGATTGTATAATTAGTGCATAAACCAATTATACTGTTTGAGTACAATTAAAAACACCAATTTGTTTAGCCTTAATAATAATACTCGATTTATTAATTGATCTTACCTACTATGTATACACTTAGACTTCATACATATACATTATTGTACACATTAATACACACATATACACAATAACATATATTGGAAATATAAATCTAAAATACAAAAAACAATGCAAATTGCTGACAACATATAGAGTGCAATGAACGGCTACTCAGTTAGCGCAAGTTCATTGCTTTATTGTGCAATGTAACCATTTGTGGGCACATGCATTGGCCTTGGCGATAAGTATTAAATTGCTGTTGCAATATTCTGCTAAACATGAAGTTTGAGTTCATTGTATTTGTTTACTTTAATATGTTGTGTTTTTATAGTTGAGGTATAAGAAGCAAAATCACAAATATTATCAGACTTTAAATATTTTTTTTAATATTTTGATTTTAAGTTTCTCAGATTTTTCAGTTCTTTGCTATACCAAGTGCGACCAGATATTAAAGAGTCTTTTCTCTGAGAAACTGAAGTTGAAAAGCAATTATTAAGAGCATTATTAAAGGCACACCCCGCAGAATCAAGGTTTTGTGACAATATTCTTGTAGTATTGATATTAAGTAGTGATGACCAGTTGATAATTGACAAATTATTTCTTAAAATTACATAATTTGTTCTTTTAAAGTTGAACTCTGAGGGAGGATTCCAACGCTTTGATACAGATTGTTTAGGAAAATTCAGAGTGATTTGAACAGTCGGATGGTGTGAGTCCTCAGGATACACAAGTGGATCAGACCTTTTAACTGAAACAATATTACTATAATTAAAATATATAAGGTCTAACAAACGGTTATTTCTATTAAAGTGATAGTTGATTTGAAAAAGTCCTTGACTTGGAAGCTCAAGGAGATAAGCATAGAGATATACTCTCAATACAATCTGCTCAAGTTTGTTAGTGAGAATAGTCCTTTGGGTATGCATCGTAGCGTGAAATCTGTGTGAAGATTGAGATGTTCCCCCTTTATTGCATTAAATATAAAGTGTAGAAAGAGTATAAAAAGTGGTAAGAATTTAAATATAAAAAATTTATAAATAAGTCGTTTAAAACAATTTGTTTTGGTTATGTAATTTGTAAGATTTGAAATAATCAAGTTTTTTATTGTGTTGTTCAGAGTTAATTGAACTACTCTTTGGATTCTTGGTATAACCAGTGTGTAGGTAGGTGTGTAGGTCAGATTGTTTTTGCTTAGGCTGTGTTCCAATCGGAAAATTTTCACTCGGATTGATTTTGACAATAGCAAGAGAATTTTTGGCGTTTGTGAGGTGAATATGAGTGTCAAAAATTCATGAAGCCCCAGGGGCTAGTATAAATTTTGACAAGAGGAAAGAGAATTTTGGACACAAGCGAAAATTAAAAAAAAGTATGTCTCAGTTGTAATGAAGATTGGAAAAATTAAAAGGAGGGTTGTGTAAAATATAAAAGCTACATTATTTTGCGTTTTTTTTTTGTGAAAAAATAGTGTTGCTTGATGATGTTATAGCGCTTTATAAGATCGTGTACAAGCTGAAATTACGTCAGTATCCTTACAAGGATTTAACAGTTTATTTTCGCACAACAAAGAAAAATATAAAGTTATTTAATACAAGTTCTGGGCATGCCTTAATTAAATAATGAACATCATCATATTAGGTCATTATCAAAGATTTTAAAGTGTATTTGAATGTTAATCTGTCTTTTAAAACCTTTTTAAGCAACAACAAGTTGAAAAAAAAGCTCTTCTATTTCAAAACTTAACTCATAAATGTCTAAAAAGTCCATTTTGAACATCTTCTATTATATAAAATTTAAGTTGAAATTTAAGTGCGCCATAGACTCCAAAACTACTGGACCGATTTTTATGAAAAAAATTGTAAAATATCAAATTTCTGCTACAGAATTACATAGGCGGACTTTCTTTAAGAAAAATAAACAATAAATATATTTAATTAAAGTGTTAAGTTTTTTAGAAAATTACCACCGATGCTAAGCATTGCTCGGTCGTTTGCTTTTCACGCGTTTGTGTTACGAGAGTTTCAACTACATGTTGCCATCAATCTTCTCTTTAAAGTTTTCTGATCTCGCTCTCCACACTCATTCGAAGAGTAACCAAAAGCAGTTGGCGGTCTTTGAAGTGATGGGAATGCAAGTTAAATAAAGCTTGCTGTGCTGTTGTTGCTATAGAATGGTGAGCTGCAAGCCAATGTGTGCATATATGTTTCGCCGCATGCAATTTCTGTACACATATTTTTATTGTAGTTTTCAAATTTTTTAATTTACACATGAGAAAGACAGATATTTTAATATTTCAAAAGTGGCATTCAGAAGTGTGATAACATATTTTGTATGGATTAAAGATAAATTAAAAGTTTGAAAAAATAAGTGTTCGTATTTGCCTTAAACTACAAAAAAATGCCTCGACGTAAAACAAGTTTGACAAGGTCAACAGAAAATGCAAGAGCGATGCTCCGCGCTAGGAGAGCAAGAGCAGGGACTCAAAAAGAAAATTGTTGGTAAATAATGCTTGAAATTATTTGCTTACACGACTACGATTGGAGTGAGGCAGTGGCGTAGCTAGGGTTGCTGGCGCCCGTGACGGAAACTAAATTGTGCACCCTTTAAGAAGGTTATACTAAACCTCATAAAAGCAATGCTTAAAAAGTATCACGAAATTAATATGAATTTTTTAATAAAAGTTAACTGTTATGATTATTTTGTTAAAGTGCAAATGAGTAAACATATATATTTTAATTCATTGTTGTATTTATAAAAGTCGGCAACAATATACAAAATTAATATCATCGATATTAATATATTTGATATCATTTGAAAGATAATTTGGTTACTTTTACAAAACTAAAAAATTGCGCTTAATTTCAAATTTGAAGTATAGCTTAATTTTTTTGAAAGCAGGAAAACCGCAATCAAGGAATTTTTCAAAAATGTTTTGTTTACGCAAAATTTTGACTTGCAATAGTGAATCTAAAGATCTATTTTGAATAATTTTGCATAATTGAGGAAAAAATAGGACCTGAAAGTAAAACGTTAACAAATTTTCCCTCACTGACCCTGAATAACAATTTAAATATTTTTTCGAAATCAATCCACGTCTTCTGTATAAAAGATTAGTGAAAATTAGGACAAAATATTAAAATTCATTTATATTTTTTTTTCCTAATTTTTATTGATTTCTTTATACATTTCAGCTTCGACTTTAATAGACAAGAATGAGGTCTGTAACATTTGACTGCCCTATTCTCGACCATAAATATCACAGTATCACAATATCACAGTGATTCCAAATTGATATCAGAAATCGGTTTCATAGTCATTATCTACATAATTCCCAAAGCAAACTTGCCCTGGGAGAACAAGGTCGAGTCATGAATGGCCCAAAAAGTGCTGGCAATTCCAATAAATCTGTTAATGCTTCACATTTGGTGACTGAGAACAAAATTTGAATTAAATAATAATTTTAAGAATAGTTTTTTCTTAAACTTTTAAAAAATTTAATGAGTTTTAATCAATTTAATTTTTTTTAGAAATTTTTTAAGCAAGTATAGCCCGTTTAAAAGGAGAAAAACATTTTTAAGTTTAATTTTTCGATGCGCAGTGAGAAATTATTTCTAAAGCTAGAAATTTATTTTGAGCGTAATTTATTGCTCTTTTTGTACTGTTTGCTGAACTTTATGTTTTTTACTGTTTTTTGACACAGTACTTTTAAAACCACCGTTAAATTTAATTGTGTTATTGGGAAATCTGTCTTGCGTCGCATGATATCACAGCAGAAGCTTCAAATCCTTTTTCGAACTATATTTTCAAAAATAAATTATTTTCTTAAGAAAAAAATTGTGAAGTGAAATTACGGCTGACAAATTATTTTCCGACACAAATTTTTTTTCAATTTTGATTGGTTGATTTTGAAAAATAAGACTCAGTACTTCCGCAGCGCAGTTGCGATGAACAACAAAGTTCAGGAATATACAATAAATTTTTTCATATATTTTGCTGCTCAAGAATATTTAATTTTGTTTTTAATTTTGACCAATCAGAATGAAGAACATACTGAAAATTATTTTCTTTTTCTCCAACATGCGCGAAAATGTTCTTCTCTTTTGAAACAGGCTATAATAAATTGAGCAATGATTTTTAAATTATTTTATGTAACATGATACCCAAAAACATACTTCTATTGCAAATTATGTTCTAGCAGGTTAAGAGCTGCAAAAAAGGTTTGTTTGTCGATGTATAGTCTCAGAACTTAGTAATCACAAAAATATTAAGTATATTTTTATTCCTGACATTTATGACATGAGCACATTTTTCTAAAAAGCTCTGGAGAAATGTATTGCATTGTGTGTATTATCTACTATACTAGCATGTTTGAGCACTTCTTAAGATGAATATTAGAAGTACAAAAGTGCTCTTTATAAATCTTTATGGAATATAAAAAAAAATATTTTACATTTTTCCTTTTATTGGAATTTGTAGGTATATAATTTGTTTGGCAATTGCACCCCTAACCAATGAAAAATTAAATACCGAAATTGCTTGGGTTTTAGTATGAGCGTTTATATTGAAAAAAAAAAATTAAAAATGGAGTTAAAGTTTGTTTTAATAAAAACAAAGTCTTGGTGATGGTAAATATATTTGCATTCACTTTTGTACCCTCTTGATACATAAAACCGCAGTCATGAAGTGTGTTCTTATTATTACAAAAATCAAAAATTGTGTGGTAAAAAGTTCTTTTGCCAAATTTTGCACCCTATTTTAGCGTGCACCCGGGGCGGACCGCACCACCACACTCTTTGCTACGCTGCTAGAGTGAGGTCTGCCTTTAACTATCGACCTCACATTAATTATGAAGGTGGGTTTTTATTCTTAGATATGCAACGGATATCCGACAAAAATTTACTTTTCGGCCGGATACCGGTGTATAACTTAGTATTTACACTCATTTATTGTGTTTTAGTAAAAATTATTTTAATATAGAATACACCAATAAATAACAATTAAACAGCTAGGTACTAATTATTGCGGTTTTTATATTCATGTGTAAAAGTTTTAACAAATTTACAAAGTATCTTCCTAAAATCATGAATAACATTCTAAGATACGCATTTTAATGATGAATAAAAGACAAATAAAAAATAAAACCATTAAAAAATGATCTTCGACTTACCCGAAGTCAAAATACTCCGGTTGAAGTTTATTCGAATTTATTTAGGTTATATTAATTTGATGACGTTACTTTGTATGGGGGATATGCGTGTTTTTTCCAATTTTTCCTATTACAAACTCAGATTACGTTTTATTTATCAAGAAAACAAGACTTATGTATGAACTTTCAATTTTAATTTTCAACACATTAATTTTTGTGTAAATTATGAAGGTTTTGATACTTTGTTTCTATGGGAAGTATTCACAAAATTTTGTCGAATTTTAACTGCTAAAATTATGACAAATTTCAAGTCATGAAAATTATTTTATTATGGACTTTAAAGAGATTTGCAGTAAAGAGACGGCTGTAATCGTGTGGACAGATGAATGAACAGACAGACAGACGGACATGGCTTAATCGACTCATGGTCGTGAATAAATTTCGTGACAAAATTAATGTACCCGCTACGTTTTACACGTGGAGTAAAATAAATATTAAATAAAAAACTTTGAAAAACGTAGAAGTAGATTATGGTAAACCAGTCGATATAGCAGAAGATGGGACTTTTCTCATTCCTGGTAATGCCAATGAATAAAAAAACGTTGTTTATACTGAAGTGTTCAATATCTAAAATGAAAAGATCTTCACTCATAATATTTATTACAATTTGCTTCCAAATACAACTCCAAATATTTTAACGGTTTTTTTTTATTGAAATTTTTTCAAGACTTTAACAAAGGTAGTATTGAAAAAGAGAAGATATCCGTAGCGAAGCCTCGGACCACTGTGGCCTGCTAGTATGTATATATATATATATGTATATGGATTACTAAGTGTTAATACGTGTTCAAATTTTGTATGGTTTACTAAAAATTTGCAAATTCGGGTGTTGCAAGGTCAAAACTAAGTGAAATTTTTTCGGAGTGCGTAGTTAAGTTTTAGGGTTTTTAGGTTCGGTGGACAAAATTTTAGCACTGCTACTGATATTTTTTTCCTTACAGCAGTAAATTTTATAAATGGAATAAAATGATATCTAAAACATGTTGCTGATCATCGTAAATATATGCAATGAAAATAATTATGAATCAATCGATGGTTAAGCACACTAAAGTGACAAGAGAAAAATTTTACATGTGCAGAAACGTCGAATTTAAATTGCAATGCATTTCAGTATAAAACACTAATTTTAACTTCATTTGTACTGAGCAGCATTCATTGGTTATGCATTTCCAACAAATTAACACAATATAGTTATTATATTGACGACGACCCATTTTTGTCAAAAGATCAAATGGTTTTTTGTTTAATTTTTGTACATGTTTACATAACTATTGCTTTAAAAATCTTATTTTACCCGAAAGAACAGTATTTATTAAAACTCAAACACACATAATCTATATATAAATAAAAATCAAATATCGTTCGTTGGTAATTGCATCAGTTGAGAACGGCTGGACCGATTTGGATAATTTTTTTTTAAATGTTCGTTGTAGTCCAACTTAGGTTTTTACGGAAATAAAAATTGACCAAGCCTACTTTTACGCCCACTTTTTTCAATTTATCTAAAATCGGAAAACGGCTGCACTGATTTTGTTCGGTCCACCGGTGAACACCCTGTAAATTGTCGATACAGTGGTGTTCAATGAGCAACTGCGGCTCTTATTCTTTATTTTCTTTTGAGCAGCGCTTCTCGCTGCTCTTTCAAAACTTTGTTAGTTTATAAGTTTTTAATAATAAAAGCGACATCGGTCGACCAAGATCATTAAAACCTTTTTCGTCTTTTTATTTATTTCGACAACTCCCCAGTTTGTATATTTAAAGTTTCATTATTCCCCCTCGATATCCGCATAAAAATACATGGTCCATCGCGAGCCGGATTTAAATTAAAAACCAAATAACAATACAAACTATTAACGCGAGCCGCCGCGAGTTTTAAAACACAAAAAATAAACACTAAGCTTTAGTGCAGTGAAAAAAGTTCTTAAAAACAAAAAAAAAAAACATAAGAACTCAAAAATTGAAAAAAAGCTTCTTTATAAAATTATAAAGCTTCTTTATAAACAAAATTAAAAAAGACAAAATAGCGAGCTTGGGTGCACCAGCAGCATGATCAGCAGCGGCAACAAAAACATCATCAACACCAGCAACTTGACCACCAGCGGCATCAACAGCAACATCACCAACACCAGCAACTTGACCACCAGCGGCATCAACAGCAACATCATCCACACCAGCAGTTTCAACAACAGCGGCATCAACAACAGCGGCGTTAACAACAGCAACAACAACAACAACATTATCAAGAACAACATTTTTTTTAAAAAAGCAGAAAAATAAGGTAACATTTTTTATTTCAATTAATATTATATTTTTTGTATATTTTGTATATTATTGTATATTGTTTAATATTTGTATAATATTATTGTATATTTGTATTTTGTATATTTTTTGTAATTATAAGTTTATTATTTACTAATAAAAGAGAAAGGTGACGTTTTTTCGTTTTAAAAATTCGCCATTCGCGCGCGGTTCGGTTCGGTTACGTTGAGTAAAAAAAAAAAAAAATTAAAAAATTAATAATTCTTCAAGTGCAAGTAAGTGTTTTATATTGTATATAAAGTGATATATATCGGTTTTAACCAAATTTGGCGGGAAAACCATACATATATATAACTTTATGTACAAGGTTCCTTGAACTTGAGACAAGCTTGCGAAGAATTATTTTTCGTCTATTTCTTTATATAAAAAAAAAAGAAGTTTTTGTGCTCACGGTTGACTTTAAATAAAAAGTCAAACTTGTGTTTTTTTGTAAAACTTACAAAAACAAAAATATCAGCACACTGGGCTGAGTTGATATTTTTGGAGCCAAAAACAGGCAAAAATTGTACAGAGCAAGAGTCTCAGCAGCATTTCTGCACTCTTGTCCAACAATTTTTGCATTCCTCTTTGTGCGGTGTCCGCAACGATCGACGCCAGAACCGTGCTTTGTGCTTGCTAATAGCAACCCCAAGTTGTGTTTAAAGAGTTTTACTCTCTCACGCACTCAATTAAATTGTTTGCGTTCAAAGCTAAGACTGCATCTCGTGCCTCCTGCGCTTGATACACAGCTCTTTAGCCGGCTGCATATACTTGTAGTGAGAGAATAAATAAGCTGCACAGTGGGACTAAGGCATCAATTTGCAATCAAAATTGACTTAGTCTATTTTCATAGGAAAATTGCACTGTGGGCAAGACACAATATTTTGCAAGCACAAATTTATTGAGAAAAAAAAAAGAAATAATAATATATTAATTAAATCAATTTAAAATAAAAATATTTTATAATTGATTTTTAATCATGAGTGACCATGCTAAGTGTTTATTATTAAGACTTAATATTGAGCTTACTGGTCAGTAATTATAATTATTTTAATTATAATTACAAGTTTTTTTTTAATGAAGACAACAACTTTAACAGCAACAACAACTCTGTATAGAGCAAATCACTGAGCATTGACTAGACAGTCTGTTTCGTGGCTGCTAAACCAACTCATCAGTAGTCTTGCGTGATTTTCGCTGTGGTCCACTCAGTTGCTTAAGTTTTATTTGAACACAAGAACAGCTGAAAAAGTGTCTTTGTTTACTTTTTCTTGATCATGTTTTTGTTATGAACAAATCCAACTTATTCTATTTTTAGCAACAAAAGCTTTTTTCTACCATATCGCTTCTTCGAATTCGAATGAAGCTTTATTTCGAAAGTAGACCATAGCTTTTTCCTCTATCAGAGCTTTTGTCGTTGTGTTTTATTGTTGTTGTTCTACCTATTCACAGAACCAACCAGGCTTCAGCTAATCTAGCTGGTGGTGTGAAAGTATTTGTTCTTCTTGAAAAACTGAGTTTTTTTGTATTGTGTGTAAACACAATGAATCAAATTTTTCTGAATTGGTCGTGCTCTACCAGAAATTATAATTGATTTTTAATCATTAGTGACCATGCTAAGTGTTTATTATTAAGACTTAATATTGAGCTTACTGGTCAGTAATTATAATTATTTTAATTATAATTACAAGTTTTTTTTAATGAAGACAACAACTTTAACAGCAACAACAACTCTGTATAGAGCAAATCACTGAGCATTGACTAGACAGTCTGTTTCGTGGCTGCTAAACCAACTCATCAGTAGTCTTGCGTGATTTTCGCTGTGGTCCACTCAGTTGCTTAAGTTTTATTTGAACACAAGAACAGCTGAAAAAGTGTCTTTGTTTACTTTTTCTTGATCATGTTTTTGTTATGAACAAATCCAACTTATTCTATTTTTAGCAACAAGAGCTTTTTTCTACCATATCGCTTCTTCGAATTCGAATGAAGCTTTATTTCGAAAGTAGACCATAGCTTTTTCCTCTATCAGAGCTTTTGTCGTTGTGTTTTATTGTTGTTGTTCTACCTATTCACAGAACCAACCAGGCTTCAGCTAATCTAGCTGATGATAAACCATTGTGGTGTGAAAGTATTTGTTCTTCTTGAAAAACTGAGTTTTTTTGTATTGTGTGTAAACACAATGAATCAAATTTTTCTGAATTCGAAGAAGCGATATGGTAGAAAAAAACTCTTGTTGCTAAAAATAGAATAAGTTGGATTTGTTCATAACAAAAACATGATCAAGAAAAAGTAAACAAAGATACTTTTTCAGCTGTTCTTGTGTTCAAATAAAACTTAAGCAACTGAGTGGACCACAGCAAAAATCACGCAAGACTACTGATGAGTTGGTTTAGCAGCCACGAAACAGACTGTCTAGTCAATGCTCAGTGATTTGCTCTATACAGAGTTGTTGTTGCTGTTAAAGTTGTTGTCTTCTTAATAAAAAAAAAAAAAAAAAACTTGTAATTATAATTAAAATAATTATAATTACTGACCAGTAAGCTCAATATTAAGTCTTAATAATAAACACTTAGCATGGTCACTAAGGTGGACAACTTAGATCGCGCGACGATATTTTTTTGATTGGTTTTCCAAGCATGAATATTACGGGGAACAAATTACCGTCGAAGAAGCAAGTGCTAAGAATGCATTTCTTCAACATTCGCAAACGAAACATGTCGAAGAAAAATAGTGCGGTTATAGTCGCGGACGCAGTGATGATTTTTTGGCGCCAAGCAGCTATTCCGACGAAAGCCAGAGGAGATGTTACAAGAAAAATAGCTGCGCTGCACGATGAGTGGGATGCTTTAAGAAAGTCATCTCACAGAAAGACTGAGTCCACTAGAGAAAAAGAGAATAAGTTTTCTGATAGCTTGGATAATCTTTTCGACATCGCACACGCCAACGCCCTTGAGAAAATGACAAATACCGAAGACATTGAGTTTCTGCTAAAGCAAAGAGAAGATGGCCGGCCAGGAACTATGGGAGGTGTGGACGCTACTGATACTCGAACGAGGAAAAGAAAAGCTGAGCGCGAAGAACAAGAAGAGTTGCGACGCAAACGTGCAACGGAATCTAGTAGAGATCAGTTCGCTAAAGGCGGTAAGCTATTTCGCGCTTTGTGTGTTCGTCCAATGTTTATATTCAAATGAAATTCTTTCAATTGCAGTGGTTAAATTTTCAAGCAGTGATTCAAGCGATGATAATGGGAGACAGGACGAAAACTTCCCGGCAGAAGCTGGCCCATCAAATGTTGGTGACAGAAGAGGTTACAAACAATGTTTTACTGAACGAGTCCTATCAGCTTTGGACAAGTGCAAAGTGACTGACCGAGACGCGGTCGGCATTATGATAGCGGCGGCAGAAGCATTTGGACGCGATCCTCAACAATACACAATAAACCGTACGTCGCTTCGGAGATGTCGGCGTTCAAATCGAGAGAACATGCTGAGTTATGTGAAAGACAATCCAGAAGTAAGATCGCATAGATTTATTTGCTCTCATTCAGAATTCTTATTCTTCAACGCGTTTCATTTATCTCCAGCTTGTCGCAGCTAAATCCTTCGTAGTCCATTGGGATGGCAAAATGCTTTTGGATTTTGTGGGTACAAAGAAGGTGGACCGTCTACCGGTAATTGTCTCGTACGGAGAAAAAGAACAACTTCTTGGAGTTCCCAAAGTAGAAGATGGGAAAGGAAAAGGCCGGAGAATAGCACATGCCGTTTATCAACTGTTGGCATCTTGGCATATGACACATCGAATACAAGGACTTTCTTTCGACACGACATCAACGAACAGTGGCCCATTCTCCGGAGCCGCAGTTGCTCTTGAGCGGCTGTTGGAGAGAGAAATCTTATATTTACCTTGCAGACACCACGTATACGAACTGGTGCTAAGGGAAGTTTTTGAGACAAAAATGGGAAAGACCAGTGCACCAGGCGTTCCTTGCTTTGACCGTTTCAAACAGGAATGGGACGCTGTAAAGGTTAAACCATTCCATTCTGGCTTGATAGACGATCAAGTCGTCAGAAAAATTCCTGTGGCAATGCAAGTCGGCATAAAGGAGTTTTGCTTAGATCAATTGAAGGAGAAACACCCTCGCGATGACTACAAAGAAATGCTACAATTAATTCTTTTGTTTCTGGGTGAAAAACTTGAGAATTACCATTTCCGACCTCCAGGACCCGTTTCCCATGCTCGATGGATGGCAAAAGCCATTTACAGCCTCAAGATGTTTTTGTTTCGGAGAACTTTTCACTTATCTGTATGTGAATTGAATGGTATTCGACACGTTTGTATTTTTGTGGTGCGACTTTACGTCAAGGCATGGTTTGGTTCTTCTCGAGCAGCTGAGACGCCGAATCAAGATTGGAAGTTTTTGAAGGACATCGTCGAGTACAAGTCCGTTGACCAGGATTTATCTCGGGTAATGATAAAGAAATTTATCGGTCACCTATGGTATCTCGCCGATGAGCACATAGCCCTTGCCTTTTTCGATGACAAGGTTTCAAATGAGTTGAAGGCCAAAATGGCCCAAGCATTGCTAGAAAATGAGAATGACAAAGGTGAAGAAGATGAAGAAGACGAAGAAGGTGAAGAAGATGAAGAAGACGACCCGGTTCCCCAGCTCCTCGCGTCGTAATCAAAAGCACCAGCGTTAAAAAATCGAGGTGAAATTCAAAGATGTGAATGAGGAATTCTTGGCTAAAGACTTGAGCAACTACGTCTCTCATAATACCAAAAATTTATTTGTACGATTTGGAATATCGCAAGATTTCATTCTTGCAAATCCAGCAACCTGGAAATCTCGCGCAGACTATCAAGAAGGTCGTAGAATTGTAAATAACTTGCGCGTTGTGAACGACACTGCCGAAAGAGGAGTAAAAATGATACAAGATTATAATAGAATACTGTGTCAAGGCGAAGAAGAGAAACAGTATTTACTACATGTTATCGATTCTTACCGCAAGAAATACCCATCAGCGAACAAAAATATGTTAATTTGACTATATTATATTAAAAGTGCTTAGTAGTACTACTCAATTACAGCTTCTTTTATTTTTGTATGGGGAGTCCCTCAAGGAGTGGAGATAGAGGGTAAGTTTTTTGTTCGGAAAAGATGTTGGGGATGAAAAGTTAATGGGGGTCGGTCATATATTTTGCCCCCCCTAGGGGTGACCCCTGATGACCTATGGTGTTTTTCGAAAATACTGAGCAACCTCCATTTTTGTATGGTGACCCCCCTAAGGGGAGGAGATAGGGGGTGGGTGTCTTGGTGGAAAATGTTGGCGGTAAAAAGTTAATGGGGGTCGGCCATACATTCTTCCCCTCTACGGGTGACCCCTGATGACCTATGGCAATTTCCCCCCTAATTTTGGCAAAGTGGACCTTTTTCTCGGCTCGTGCGCAACCCCTAATTTTTTTTTTTTAAATTTTTTTTTTCGGCATTGTCATTTTTTTTCAAAAAGGCACGGAATAGAGCCCTCATCTACCAAAATATCGACACAAGGTCCACCCTAGTGTTTATGTGAATTCAATGCAGATGTTTGCTTCCAGGTAGTTTTTTGATAGAAGTTTTTTGATTTCATATGTTCACAATTTCATCTTTATGACAATGTGTTTCCAGGTATTTTTATATTTTGGCTTGTGTTTATGTGAATTCAATGCAGATGTTTGCTTCCAGGTAGTTTTTTGATAGAAGTTTTTTGATTTCATATGTTCACAATTTCATCTTTATGACAATGTGTTTCCAGGTATTTTTATATTTTGGCTTGTGTTTATGTGAATTCATTCATGTCAATTCAAATTAAAAAACGGTGTTAAGAATCATCTCTAGGAAGTTTATATGTTTTAGAAATTTGTTTATTGAGATCTTAGGTACATTTTTGTAGTTGATTGTTTCCTTGAATTTTGAACGGTTTGCTACCTATGGACCTGAACACGGGAAAAAGGTAAAAAAAATCGAAATTTTTAAGTTTTTTGCGATTTTGACCTGGAAGGTGAAGTTTTTTGGATTTTATACGTTGGCAATTTTTGTTCCTAATGACAAGAGCTACAACTTTGCCTCTGAGAGTAAATCGAAATTCTGAACGGTTTACAAGATATGAGCCTGAGAAAATGATCACATTTTTACGAAAATTATACCGAGGCCCCAAATCTTTGGGGGCCCATAAAACAAAAAGTGCATGACTTTGGGGAAAATTGGGAGACACGGGTCTTTTTTTTTTAGTCTTTTATCACGTAGTGGTGTCCGTATATGGTTATTTTTTTTGGTGTTGCACTGTGTTATTTAATGTTTTTATTTCGAAATAACTTAACTGATCGGAAAGTTCCGCTATTTTCTCTCGAAATTCTGATATATTCAGTATATTTTGTTTAATTGCACTGAATTCACTTAAAACTTACTGTAAATTCTTTGGATTAGGGTAAGCTTTTTCCAATGAATTCTTCAGCTCTAAAAATGTTGCAGGCTTATTTGAGCGTCCAAGTATGCTGCAAACTTGAGCTGATAATTTAAAATTATAGAAGTATTTTATATAAATAGGTCTATCTTCATCTTTAATAAGATCATGCAATAACTCTGATTGCGTTATAAAATCCTCTAATTGATCAAAATTACCCTTAAAAACTTGTAGGTTTTTACCTACCATATTAATATCAAAACTAGACATTCTTGCCAAATTTTCTTTTTCCTAAATGTTGGAGAAATCTACATTTTCAAAATTTATTTCCAAAAGAATTTTTTTTTTTTTTATATATTTTCTCTCATAATTTAGCTTATTTCTTATTTTTATTACTTCTTCATTTATATTGACGCATTTTTTTTTTAAAACTCAAGAATCTACTCTAATTTCAATTTTTTTTATCAAAATTTTATGTATTTAAAAGTTTAATATTTTTTATGTGTTCACCACTGTATTTTCTATTTTTGTTTAATTTTATTAAATTTAAATTTTTCCAACAAAACAATATTCGTTTCATGTAAATTTACCACATTAATGTTGTATTAGAACAACATACATATTTATATATAAATTATAAACACCCTCTGATTCTAGTACTAATCTATTACAAATATATATGCGAAAGAAACATAAAGCAACAGGTGATTGACTGACGTTTCAGTTAATGAATGAAAACAAATGCCGGTATGCGTAAAATTTTCGCGAGTGCTTTTAATCATTTAATATAGCTAGCTTTAATTGTTTAAAAAAAAAGTGAAAATATTAAAAATTATTAATAAAAATGGTTCTTATGAACTGATTACAATTTAGTTTTTTATTTTGATGTATAGTTGCTTTATTTTTAATAATAATAAAAATATAAATTCATGTGCCGCTTGTGTGTGTGTGTGTGTGTGTGTGTGTGTGTGTGTGTGTGTGTGAATGTTTATTATTGCTGCTGTTCCAACAGCATCTCGAGCTCCAGCTCGTATTCGATTTCTTCCCAGACTCTGGAAGGAATTTGAAAATCTTGCGGCTTCTCCGCATTAATTTTTTTTTTCATTGTTGCCAATTTATGTTGTAGTTTATAAATTTGGTCACTATGCCTGGACGTTTGTGTTAATGTTACGTCTCGCTTGTGCCGCTGGTACCGCCACGGTGTCAGTTTTCTCGGACCCGGGTATGTCGGTATGTGGTGACGTTTTCTGGTGCTGCCGCCTGGTTGGATGCAATCTGCTATCGCGTACAAAATTTGGTCCGTATTGAGCAGGATCGCCATGTAGTGTTCGGGTTTTGAATGTTTGCTTTATTTGATTTTTAAATTGATTATTTAAATTATTTTTCGGTTTTAAAACGCGGTGTGTATTATTGTGTTATAGGCCCTGCCTAATAGTTTGCCGGCGCTTAAAAACGCCACTGGCTCTTATTATTTATATTATTAGCCTGAGCAGTTGAATGCTCAAAAGGATTTGAATTAAAAGTTAGCAGATGAATGCTTAATACTGAATGTTTATTTTTGAGGATTGCACCTCCTTAAAAAGTAAATTAACAGTATTTTGATAATAGTCAAATTGAGTCAAAATGTTAAATATATAATAACTTAAAATAAATAAATAGAGCCTTAAATTTTACATAAACAAAAGTGTTATACTTTTTGAGTTTAATCATAACATAGTGATGTGCTTAAAATTAGTGTGATAGTGCAGGCGGTTATAGGGTATTCTACACACCACATACAACAAATAAATCAAAATCAACTATATAGGTATTCAGCTCAGAAAAAAAATAAATCAATAAATAAAAAGCTGTAGTAGCTGAACTCTATTGTTATAAGCTGAGTCGTTGGTCTCATTGCAAAACCAAGTTTCAGAAACGCATATCACATCAACAGCAGCATCTTGAACAACATGTTTAAGATAGTCCAGATTGGTGCAAGTTAAACTTCTGGCATTAAAGTTTAAATCTTTAAGGCCACAATGCTGAGCACAAAGAATATTAATCATAATTTTGTGATTTTCATTAACGCAACCAGAAAAATTATCACTTAACATCATCATCTAAGAACAATGGAAAAGAACACCTAGACAAGACATATAAGTGAAATATCTAATATGATATTACACAAAAATTATCAAGAAGTAACCAAAGAATAGTCATATAAATAGCAGAAGAAAAAAGTTAGAAGATAAAACAGTACAAAAGGGAAAATATAAAAAATATAGTAAAAACAAAAAAAAAACAAAACAAATTGGCCATTTCAGCCCTTGAAAGGACTTTGACCGAGCTTCTTATGATCAATTGTATAGTAAAAAATATAGTAAAACCAAGGTTAAATAATGATAAAGCCTTAATAATAAAACTCAACAATTATTTAGTTGATAATAACCACAGGTACAGAAGATTTAATCCAGCAGATAAATGAAATCGATGAAAAAACTCATTTTAGCTACTTAATCCAGCGACGCAATCAACGCTCTCTCTGCTATCTACCAATTTCGCCTCACTATTTTGGTCTGCTCTCACATAAATCTTACCACGAAGAGAAAAAACAGCCGACAATTTATTTTCCTTTTTTTTTTGTTTCGCATAAATCATAACCAAGCGATTCACCTTGGAGAGACTTTCATGGATAAAGAAATGTTCATCACGTCTGCAGTTGATGTCACTTAAAATAAGCGGTCTCTATTTTGCTTTGCGAACCGCTGCCACAGCTTTAAATAGCTGGTTGCGGTTATAAGCTGACGCCAGTTTTGCAACAATAGCAGGCTTGTATTTGTTTTTTTCATTTACCCTTAGTCTAAAAACATCACGCAGCTTTAGAACTCTACTCTTGATGGCAGAACAATTTTTTGCAAACACATCAGGTAGGTTCTCATTTTTTGCAAGAGGGATACTATGAATAATGATGTCAGAAGCAACAGCATCATTCTCATATTTTTCCACTTGCTTCTTTAGCACATCAATTTCATTGTTTACCTTATTGTTGTTGCTTTGATGCTTTAGTTGTTCTAAGTCGTTTTTCAAGTTTTTTACATCAAAACAAATACACTCAACAGCTGACACACGCTCAGCAACACATCGCAAAAACCCCCTTAGGTTAGAAAACTCAGCTGATAATTCTCCAAATCTCTCCATTACTCTGCCCTCACTTGTTCGAAGTTCATCGGTTAGCTTCTTAACAATGTTCGTATCGATGCAAGCTAGTTTGGCGTTCAGTGTTGCATCCGAATAAGCTGCAATTGAAGGTGATGACTCATCAGTGTGCGCTTTGGGAAGACCGATCGGAGTTGTTGGGTGCGAATAAATAAATTACAATTTATAAACAATATCTGTCACAGCAGTTCCGAGATTTTACTTTAAATGAAAGCAGCGATAATAATAAGCACGGATTTGAAGTTTTAGCGAGATTGACAATAAATAAACGAGAAATATAGCGTTTAATTGCAGACGCCAGCGAAAACACGTCTATTCAGTATGCATATCAAACTCGATCGATTTGTGTCCAAAAAGCAGATCTTTCTAAAATTGGCAAGAAATTTTAGGAAAAAATTTAGTTTTTCTCAGAATTTTAAGATTTTTTCACACACTGATTTTGTCACTCACGTTTCACGTCGGTGTCACTCACGTTTCAAGACAATTTTAAATTTCTTTTTTTTTTCTAACGTGGTTAATCTGATGAACTTAATTAAGCATATTTTGTAAAAAAAATTTCTTAACATTAAAGACATTTTTATACAAAAATGAAAAAAAATTTTATTAAAAGAGTTTTATGTTAAGTATAATATAGTTATAGAGACAAAAGGGGGGCGATCTTCATATGGCAACGTTTCTGACTGCCTCAACTTGGCGAGGCCAGCATTATCCATGTCGAAATCGTCTCAAGTCTACTCAAAACCTCCGCGTGGTGTCTCCTGGAAACGTCAAAAACTATCGCCCGATAAACTTTGGCGGCCAATTTGAGCGGCGATGTCTCCTC
This sequence comes from Tetanocera ferruginea, assembly GCA_958299015.1. Classification (NCBI taxonomy): domain Eukaryota; kingdom Metazoa; phylum Arthropoda; class Insecta; order Diptera; family Sciomyzidae; genus Tetanocera; species Tetanocera ferruginea. Next base: position 66,363,298 of record OY282641.1, read on the forward strand.
TAGCGATAAACTTGAGGGGTCTCTACAAGACCTTAAAAATGGAATGTGCGTAGGGTTTGGGTCCCAACCACATTATAACTTCCCAATGAAAACAAAATCAGCCTCGGATATGAATCCCCACTACGTTGACGACCACCGAAAACGAAAAACGGATAATGATTTACGGATATGCACCTGGAATGTCCGGACCCTTTATAGGGACGGTGCCACTGTCCAACTGGCGGAAGCCCTCGAAAAAATAAAGGTTGACATCACCGCCATCCAGGAGATGCGATGGAAAGGACAAGGCTGCTCTAAGAGAGCAGACTGCGATATCTACTACAGCTGCCATGCGGAGAAGCGCGAATTTGGATGCGGATTCGCCGTAAGTCGGAAACTGCGCCATCTTGTTTCCCGGTTCACACCTGTGAACGAATGGCTGACAATCCGCATCAAGGCGAAATTCTTCTACATCAGCCTTATTTGCGCACATGCCCCGACGGAGGAAAAGGACGATGCTGTCAAGGACACCTTCTACGCGAGCCTAGAGGACGTGAATGATCGCTGCCCGATCCCATGACGTAAAAATAGTTCTCGGCGATTTTAACGCGAAGGTCGGAAAAGAAGGCATCTTTGGCTCCACTGTTGGTCAGTTCAGTCTCCACGAGACCACTTCGAATAACGGTCTAAGACTGATCGACTTCGCCGCGGTGCGAAACATGGTAGTTAGTAGCACCAGATTCCAACACCTCGATATCCAAAAGGCAACCTGGCTGACCCCGGATCAAAAAACGCGAAACCAAATTGATCATGTTGTGATCGACGGAAGGCACGCTTCAAGTGGACTGGATGTGCGCACATTTTGGGGGGTCAATATTGACTCCGACCATTATCTTGTTGCAGCCAAGATCCGCATGCGATTGTGCAATGCGAAGAATGTACGCACAGGTGTGCAACGAAAGCTTGATGTCGATAAGCTGCTATCACAACGGACCGCCGAGGCCTACTCCGCTCAACTCTCGGTTAAGCTCAACCAACCTTACTCTTGCCTCGATGACGCTGGCGGACTTTGGGCGCATATATCCCACTCCATGCGCACTGCTGCTGAAGAAGTCATTGGTTTTCGGCGCCCGCAACCTCGCAACCAATGGTATGACCAGGAGTGTTGCGACGCGACAGCAGCAAAATACGCCACATATAAAAAGACGCTGCAGTCAGCTGCAACGCGAGCCATGCACGAAAACTATCGCGATAAGAGGAAGGAAGAGAGATGCCTTTTCAGACGTAAAAAAAGAGAGCAGGAAAAGCGTGAGCGAGAAAAAATTGAGGTGTACCAGGGCAAGAAGGATGCTCGAAAATTCTACCAGCAGGTTAAGCGTCTAACCCAAGGTTTCAAGCCCGGAGCATCCACTTGTAGAGATGAGAATGGTGATCTGGTTACAGATACGCAGTGTGCATTGAAATTATGGAGACAGCATTTTTCCAATCTGCTTGCAGGCGACGATACCAACAATTCCGCCCTTGGAGAATGCAGTCTGACACCACCAATCGACGATGATGGAGTGGAAATTCCACCACCTAGCCATGACGAGGTTAAAGTTGCTATCCAGCGACTCAAAAAGAACAAAGCCGCAGGTGCTGACGGCCTGGCTGCTGAATTGTTTAAAACCGGCGGCGGTGAATTGATAAGGTGCATGCATCAGCAAAATATGGCTAGCGGAAAGCATGCCCGACGATTGGAATCTCAGTGAGCTTTGTCCTATACTTAAGAAAGGAGACCCGACAATCTGCGCCAACTACCGAGGTATCAGTCTTATTTCCATCGCATATAAGGTTCTTTCGAGCGTATTGTGTGAAAGATTGAAGCCGCATACCAAAACACTGATTGGACCTTATCAGTGTGGCTTTCGTCCTGGCAAGTCCACCATAGACCAGATATTTACACTACGCCAAATCCTGTAGAAAACCCACGAAAACCAAATCGACACCCATCATCTCTTTGTTGATTACAAAGCTGCGTTCGATAGCCCGATTCGGAAGCCTGTACGCAACAATGTCTGAGTTCGGTATGCCTGCAAAGTTGATAAGGCTCTGCAAGATGACGTTGAGCAATACATGCAGCTCCGTCAAGGTAGGAAATGACCTCTCCGTAACCTTTAATACCGAACGAGGTTTCAGACAAGGCGACCCGCTATCATGCGATCTCTTCAATTTCACCATGGAGGAAATCCTACGAAAGGCAGGTGTACATGGAAATGTTACCATTTTCTACAAAGGTGTCCAGCTCCTTGCGTATGCTGATGATATCGATATTATCGGGAGAACCAAGAGAGATGTAACCGCTGCTTTCGTCGCTATCGAAAAGGAAGCAGCCAAAGTGGGTTTGACGGTGAACGAGGGCAAAACAAAGTATATGCTGTCTGCAAATAGGGAAGTGTGGCGTCTAGGCTCCCATGTTACAGCAGGCAAATATAACTTTGAAGTTGTCAAGGAGTTTACATACCTTGGCACCGCCGTAAACATCAACAACAATGTCAGCCTAGAGATAAAGCGAAGAACAACAATTGCTAATAGGTGCTACTACGGGCTAAGTAAGCAATTAGGTTCCAGAGCCCTCTCTCGATCGACAAAACTAACACTCTACAAGACGCTCATCATACCTGTGCTTCTCTATAGCGCTGAGGCATGGGTGGTATCGCAAGCAGATGCAGCCGCTCTTGGAGTGTTCGAGAGGAAAGTTCTTCACAAAATCGTTGGTCCTGTTCGAGTTGGCGACGACTATCGCATTCGAATGAACCACAAACTGTACGAGCTTTACGACGACATTGACATAGTCCAGCGTATAACAATTCAGCGACTACGTTGGCTGGGTCATGTCTTTCGTATGGATGAAGAAGCTCCAGCGAAAAAGGTGTTTGAGGCGAAAGCCGAGGTCGACGACGAAGAGGAAGACCATGCCTCCGATGGATTGACCAGGCCGAGGAAGCCCTAACCGATACCACTTAGGCATGGGTGGTATCGCAAGCAGATGCAGCCGCTCTTGGAGTGTTCGAGAGGAAAGTTCTTCACAAAATCGTTGGTCCTGTTCGAGTTGGCGACGACTATCGCATTCGAATGAACCACAAACTGTACGAGCTTTACGACGACATTGACATAGTCCAGCGTATAACAATTCAGCGACTACGTTGGCTGGGTCATGTCTTTCGTATGGATGAAGAAGCTCCAGCGAAAAAGGTGTTTGAGGCGAAAGCCGAGGTCGACGACGAAGAGGAAGACCATGCCTCCGATGGATTGACCAGGCCGAGGAAGCCCTTACCGCGCTTGGTGAAAGAGATTGGAGACGGCGCGCGAATTTGATAATTACTTGCACCGAATGTCTTTTTAAAAAAAATTGAAAACAATTACTTGATCACTTTCTTTCGAGTGTCAGAACCAAACTGACTTTATTTTTATTAAAAGTTCTTTTCATCGGTTTTACAAAAAATGCTTACTTTATAATTTATATAAGTGTTGCAATTCTTTTTAAATTGAACTCATTAATTTAAATGCGGAAGCGTTACAATATTTCGCAATACACTCATTAATTTAAATGCGGAAAAGTTACAATATTTCGCAATGCTTTTGAATTTAGTTTCTTCATTCAGCCATAACGCTGAATTATCAGTTTATGCTTATTTCCTTACTTAATCTGGGTGGCTTACTTGGAATTGGAATTGTAAGCATAAACTGGTCAATGGCATTTGGCTCAGTTAAATTATTTTGCATATCTTACGTATATGTAACTACTCCCCCCTTTAAGTTTGAATTCTCCTGAATTCGTTTATTTAATTTTATTTTAATGTACTTATGCTTTGTGATTAAAGTTGCAAATATCGTTATTATTGAAATTGTCAGGAGTACGTTATATCCATATGCAATTTTACTGTGGAGTTTTAAATTGAAAATACTTTTAATATTTAATTTATTGTCTTCAACTATCTCTTCAAAAGTGATTTTTTCAGTAAATGTAAATTTTGTATGTTTTCATATTTAATGCTTATAATTTTGGTTTCAACATCTCAATAAAATTCTCAATTTTTATGGAACAATTATTAAATTGTAGTACATAGTTTCCATTTAAAGTAGTATGGTCTTTATTACATGTATTGATAGTGGTTAAATTGAATGCGTTTTTAACAATGACTGATTTTACATCTAATGTTATAATTTCTAATTCTTTGTTTGTTATTAATTTACATGTTTTTGTAATTATACAGTGAGTGCTATGCTTTAATTGTCTTAAGTTTTTATTTTCTTCAAATTTTAGAGTCTTGTTTTCATAGGTAAATATTTCTTCTATTTCTGCTTCTATTTCTTTTTGTTCTTTATTTGGTAATGGTACAATTTTTTTATTTTGGTTTGTATAAACGTTTTCGGAATTTTTATGCCAAGTATCAAATACGTATTATTAAACATTGCTGTTCCTAACTGAAGATACTTAAGTTTATTAAAATCTATGTTAAATTTAACAATTTCATTATCAGTTAGGATATTCGGATGTATTATCCCATATTTAGCTGAAACTACATTATCTTGAATATGTTCTATTTTATTTTTTATTAATTGAATTTTTGTTAATTGTTCTAAATACATATTCTGTTTATATTCTTCTTTTATCCTTTTGTTTATAGTATTGTAACCTTTTTCAATTTCTTTTCTATCATTTTTAATTATATCTTTAAATTGTTCAATTGCTGAATTGAAATACTCGTTTATGTGTATTTGTTCTTGCATTGTCTCGTTCGTCTGTAAGAGGTGATTTTGTATAGTCTGTCTGTCGTTATCGTCCATTGTGCCAAACAGCCATTTCGACACTCTTCCTACTGCGTTTATTAGTCCTCGTTTTTGTCTGTTTGTGTTTGGTATTATTGTCAATAATTTATTTCTTGCCTCTAGTAATTCTGCATGCAATTTTTCCTTGTTATTTGTTTTCATAAGTACAATAGTGGTATTCATGCAATGCCGAATATTTTCCGATGCCGTATATCGGAAAATATACGCTGTTTTTGCATGAGGCACCTTTTTTGTATTTTTCGGTTAGTGGCGTATATCAATCAGCTGTTCTTAAAGTTATATTGCAAAAGTGGCCACTTTGGTTTAATAAATGAGCTGAAAAGTAAATATATAAATAAATAAATAAATGGTTTCATAATTTAGGTGAAGACAACGAAATTCCAGATAAATTATTTTATTATTCGACAACTGACAACATGCAATTTGTCGTTTAAAAGTTCAAGTTGGAAGTTGAGTAAAAAGTTTATAGTTTGTAATAAATATTTGAAAGGTGGCAACAACTCTTTGCCGAAAGTTTTCGGCGCTGTTTTCGCATCAAAATCGTGAGGAAAACTGGGAACTTTGCGTATATCAAATTCCATACAATTCTGACAGTTGATATACGGCGTTTACGCTTTTTCCGATATTCGGCACGTTTTCGGCATTGCATGAATACCACTAATGTTATTCGTCATTTCATTAAGAATATTTTCTATTTCTTCTATATTTATTATGTGTACTACTTTGTCAGTATCCTTAACTATTTCTTAAGTCCGTATTTGAATTTCTGCAAATCCTTTCTGCTCGGTCAATTTCGTTGTAATCAGTGTTCCGTTAGTCGGATATGTCCATATTAGCATCATCATTATTATTGCCGGGAATATCTGAAAATTTCAATGGTTTTTAATATTGCAAGGATGAATGTTTTTTAAGTTTCCTTTCTTATATTTTGGTTGTTCTTTGTGTCTAACAGCTTTATAATTCTTAAAAAAAACCTTCAGGCCTCTTTTCCTCGTAATTTTGTCCTGTCTTATTAAGTCTAGTTATAACTTTCGTTTTTACCGCTTCTAAGTTTTTTCTTATCATCTCTTGATCTATTTTATTATTGTGTGCTTCGTTTGGTGTACATTTTATTGTGGAATGGAATCTATCATTATAGTTCCTAATCGCTTTTTGTATTAATTGCTTTACTGGTAATTCTTTATTCAATTTGAATAATATTCTAAACTTTTCTGCTATTGTATTATGGAATCTTTCAATGTCTGCATTGCCAGTGTGACTATTGGGTTTAGTTAAATGAAGTTCTACATTCTCATTAGCTAAAAATTCCTTTATTCTTAAAGCTTTAAATTCGTTGTCTGCTATTATTTTTTTCGGTTTCCCTAGCTAAGCAAAATGGTCTTCTATTTGTTCAATGATTGTAACATGATTTCTGTCATTCAATGGATAAGCTGCGCCAAATTTGGAGAACTTATCTATTACAGTTAGGAAATTAAATCTTTTCATGACATAAGTGTCAATATGTATGATTTCATTTTTTTCTGTGGGGGTTTCTGTAAAATTTAATTTGGGCTTGATTGGTTTTCTATCATACTTAACCTCTTGGCATATTTCGCATTGATTGATAACTATCTGAATTAATTCCATTAGTTTTGGATAGTATATTTTATTTTTAATTTGGTTGAACGTTTCTTGAATACCGGAATGTATGCTTTCTCTCACATGATAAAAAGCAATTTGCTTGGTAGCTTCAACTTCTGTTTGTATGTCTTGTGCTCTTTTGGTACACATAGTGAATTTGATTTGATTATCATTGGAATACATTTCTATTAGTTTTTCTTGAACTATATTATATTTACGTTCGGATAACTCTGAAAATATTCCTATTTTTCCTTTTGTGATATATTTCCTAAATATTTCTCCCATGTTATCAAAATCACTTTCAGCGATAAATATAATTCTTGTTTGTTAAAATTATCTGGGTTTTGTACTTGTTCACAATTTCTTCTTTGATAAAAAAATGGTCACCCAAATTTTCATCGGCTGAATGTATTGTTGCCATTGTCTCATCATCCTCTATATTGTAAACTGATATACTGTCATTCTCGTCCTCCACTTTTATTGAACTAGTGTCTTCTTTTTTTTCAATTCTACTTAAAAAATCGGCTACTTTATTTTCTTTGCCTTTCTATGTCAAATTGGTATTCTCCTAGCTTTAATAGCCATCTTTGATGTCTCGGTGACATGTCTTTGCCTCTGTACTTAGTATGTAAAAATTTGATTGGTTGATGATCGGTTAATATTTTGAATCTTCTGCCGTAAACATATGGCCTAAAATAATTGACACTCCACATTATTGCTAGAAATTCTTTGTCTGTAGCTGAATAATTTCTTTCGTGGTTGTTTAAAGTTCTTGATGCGTAACATACTGGATGTCCTTCTTGTGATAGCACTGCACCAATCGCATAATTGGATGCATCTGTTGTCAACGTGAATTGCTTTTCAAAGTCTGGATAACGTAAAATTGGATGAGTACTTATTAATGTTTTTAATTTCTCGAATGCTTCAACGTTTGTTGGATCTTTTATATTAATTTTTGTTTCCTTTTTCAGATATTTTGTAATCGGCTGTGCTACTTTCGCATAATCTTTTACAAATTTACGATAGTAGCCGGTTATTCCTAGAAAACTTTTTATCTGTTTTTCCGTTTTTGGTAATTCTAAGTTTTCGATAACTTTAATTTTGTTTGGATTCGGCTTCATACCATCTTTCGTTAAAATGTGCCCTAAAAATTCGGTTTCTTTCTTAAGGAAGTTGCACTTGTCTACTTGGATTTTTAAATTTTTACTTTCGAGTACTTTAAAAATGTCTCTAATTGCTTTGACGTGTTCGCTTAACGATGTACTAAAGATAAGTATATCGTCTAAATATACTACGCATGTTTTATTGATGTAATCTCTTAAAATCTCGTTCATCAGACGTTGAAACGTAGCTGGTGCGTTCTTTAGTCCAAACGGCATCCTCACAAATTCATATAGGCCATGTGGAGTAACGAACGCTGTTTTTTCCCTATCCTCCTTTTTACTAAAATTTGGTGATAGCCCTTTGCCAAATCTAGCGTGGTGAAGTATTGCGCTCTGCCTAATTTATCTAGAATTGAGTCAATATTTGGCAGGGGATACTTGTCATCTATTGTGACTTCATTTAGTTTTCTATAATCTATTACTAAACGATATTTTTTTTCACCAGAATTGTCTAATTTTTTCGGTACTATTATTTAAGGACTTGAATATCTGGAATGACTTTTTTGAATAATACCCTGTTCCTCCATTTCTTTAATCTGTCTTCTAACTTCCATTTCATGTTGAGGGGGATATCGGTACGATTTCGAATTAATCTGTTGTTGTGTTGTTGTTTTTATTTCATGTTGAATTTCGATGGTGTTGGTTAACATGTCTCCGTCTTTAAATAATAATTTACTAAATTGCATGAGTAGTTTATTAATTTCTCTATACTCTTCTGCATTTAGATGGTCTAGTTTTAGTCTTTCTATATCTAAGTCACTAGTTTCAAGAGCATAAATTTGATTAAAATCGTACGGGTTATTTAGAAAATAGCACTCTTTTTTGTTAAGTATTATTTTTCGTTCTTCGATATTTATTCGAGTATTTAAATAGTTAAGTATGTCCATCCCTATTATGAAGTCATATGTCCTTCCTTTCAATGGTGTTACTTTCCATCGAACCCTAGCGTTATTTGGTAAGTTGAATTCGTCCGGTGCTTCTGTATGCACTTCGTAGTTTATGGTATCTTTGTTTGTAATCGTACTAAATCTTATTGGTTTTTTTAACTTAATTTTATAAAATTCATTTATATCGTTATTGATCAGGCTCAGACTAGCTCCGGTATCAATTAGTGCAATGTATTCTTTATTCTTGATCATCATTTTTATTTTGGGTAGACACTCCGAGGCTGCTTCATAAAAAAAATGCTATTATTTATTTCTTCATTCCTGACATCGTTTTCTACGGGTATTTGCTGACTTCGCCTATCACAGCTTAAGAGATTTTGGCTAAACTGTGGATTAGGACGATCTTTCGATTCCGATCTACCATAATTTCTTTCTCCTTCAATGTTATCTATTTCCATAGGTTCGACCAGCCCTTGCCTAGGCAGATTCAAGCGATTTTGGCCCGAGCCTTGTCTAGGGTTTCCTGGCGTTTGGTCTCTACTTTTATTGAAATAATTTCTGTTATTGTTATTATTATTATGGTACCTAAATTGCCCTGAATTAAATGGTCTTCTGAATTGACCTGAATTATTTCTGTTTGTATTATTTTGATAATTATTCCATTGTCCTCCCTGTGGTGGACTATTGAACCTTTGACCCATGTCCTGATACCTATTATTCAATTGCTGTGCTATTGGCTTTTCTTCTCTTGGTTTGAATTTTCTGTACTCTGTCCTTATACAACTATCCTCAAATCTTCTGCTAGTCATTGTTTTTAAAATATCATTTAAATTACTCTCTTCATAAATTTTGTCCAACAGCGTGCCCTGTGTCATTTCTTTTATAGTATTTATTAATAGGTTGTCTATATTGCTTAAGTCAATGTAATGATCACCTCTGTAATATACTATCAATTCGTCAGATTTATATTTAATGTTTTGTATTTCAATCAACAATTCACTTACATTATTTTCTCGAAGGTTAGCTATTTTTTTATATAGTTGGTACGGTTCTACATCAGGTCGATAGCGTAATTTTAGTGATTCCTTTATTTGCTGCCAATTATTTGGTGCTGGTATATTAATGATGGCATCCTTTGCTTGTCCCTGTATTGTCCTGTAAAAAATTGTCCGCACTGCTTCCCTCTGGAGTAATTCGTCATTTGTTGTGGAGAGCAAATATTCTATGTTGCTAAAAAATGAATTTATTGTAACATCTCCCGTTCCGGTAAATGTTGGTAGGTGGTTTATGGTATTTAGTAAACTTCCTTGATTGTTTGGTTGCGCTGTCCTGTCTCGCAACTCTATATACGCTGTCCTCAGTTGTTCTAATTGTCTTTCCCGTCTAGAAAGTTCTTCTACCAGTTCTACGGGTGGAATGTGGTTCTGATCCCTCGGTGGTATTTGAGCTTCTTCATTGTTGAACATCCTTCTTTGATCGTGTAATTGCCTTCGTTGATTAATCGTGATTAGCTGTTATTTTTGTGCTTTAAGTATGTTAGCTTTTTAATTGCTATACTATACTTGTCACTGCACAATAAATTTAGTATTTTTTAAGTGGTGGGTGTACAAAAAAAAATTTTTTTTTTATCACCTCCTTTGTGCTTACTTATTTGTAGTCTGCACTTTAGATTATGTCCACTTAAGTTTTACTTTAATCACTTCACAAAAACTTTAGTCACTTATTTTGTGCTTACTTATTTGTAGTCTGCACTTTTATTTTGTGTCCACTTAAGTACTGCTTCAATCGTTTTCACTTATGTTTAGCTTTTGCTTGTATTTAAGTTATTTGATTTGGGTTGTAACTTAAGAATGTTTTTATGTTTTTGTTTTAGACGACCGAACAAGATTCGTATCACTGGATCCTTTTTTTTTTTTAACAGGATCCTACCGACTGCGCCAATTTGATAATTACTTGCACTGAATGTCTTTTTAAAAAAAATTGAAAACAATTACTTGATTACTTTCTTTCGAGTGTCAGAACCAAACTGACTTTATTTTTATTAAAAGTTCTTATCATCGGTTTTACAAAAAATGCTTACTTTATAATTTATATAAGTGTTGCAATTCTTTTTAAATTGCACTCATTAATTTAAATGCGGAAGCGTTACAATATTTCGCAATACACTCATTAATTTAAATGCGGAAAAGTTACAATATTTCGCAATGCTTTTGAATTTAGTTTCTTCATTCAGCCATAACGCTGAATTATCAGTTTATGCTTATTTCCTTACTTAATCTAGGTGGCTTACTTGGAATTGGAATTGTAAGCATAAACTGGTCAATGGCATTTGGCTCAGTTAAATTATTTTGCATATCTTGCGTATATGTAACTCGCGCGAAGCAGAGACGCCTGGCGAGAGCTAATGAAGTCGGACGTAACCCGTCAACGAGTTGTCATGGCCACCTAAGTAAGTAAGTAAGTATAATATAGTTAAAAAAAGAACTTATTACATAAAAACGGCAATATTACATTTTAACAAAATTTATTCCGGCTCTGCATCTGAATCTGTATATATATCACTTAGCCTAATTCGTTGATCCTTACGCTCATTAAAAATAAAAGACCGTGCCAAACTTGACTATATGTCTGGCCTATTAGCAATTCCGTCGAAGCCAACGGATTAAAATAATTTTTTAATAAGATATTTTATACTTTGTAGAGTTTGTTTTTTATATGAATCAGGATTTACTTATAATTTGTAAATCACTTTTTGTTGATGTTTTCTTTATCTTCTTTCATTCACAAACAAAAATATAAAATAAATATCACTCACGTTTCACTCATTCAAATGCGTTTTTAATGAAAAATAATTGCGTCTGATTGATTTAAAAAAAAATTGTCACTCACGTTACAATATTGAATTACTTTTTTTAATGATATTTTTCGATAGAAAATTATTTTTTAAAAAATTTTACTATGGACTATTCAATAAAAAAATGTTTCAATTATGAGAATTATATAACTGCGCTTTGATATCTAAATGAAGAAATATCAAATTAAAAAAACTTAGGAAACCTACAAGTTTTTTAACTTGCTACATATTTAGCATGAAGCCAAAACAGCGTTTTTTGGGAAAAGTTTTTTTAATGTTGAAGATGATGAAGATATATGTTTGTAGTAATGTTTGTTCTGGGACTTTGCTGTCATTTTAATCTGTGGTTATTTAGAAGCTATTTAAAGGCAACTTCCGATAGAACTCAATTTGAATATTTAAATTAACCAATTTGTATAAAAAACTTCTAAAAGTTGAAAATTGACTGTCAAGCCTATATTTTGGTAGGACATTTTAACTGTCAATTCTGCCTTTGGATGTCAAAAATGCTGATCCTATTAAAAAAATAAGAAAGGCAACATCTTCTGAAGCTGTTTCAACTAAATTTATTTGCTGAATAAAATTAAGATTTCATCACCTTTTCAATAACGTTTTTTTTGTTAAAAATGATTTTTAAACAAAAGAGATATTTGAGAAAAAATGTTTTAGGAAGGTGTTTTTAACAAAAAAAAAATCTATGCAGAATAAAGAAAATTTATAAGTTTTTCTTTTAAGTCATTTTTTACACTATGATTCCGCACACTCAAAGCTTTATAAATAATTCTTTGCTTTCACACGACTTTTTTAAGAGCTGCGTCTTCATTTTCAGCTAAACGTTTCATGCATTCCAGTACATTCCATTTTGTATTGCAGTCAAAGTATTTTCTCACCAATTTTGTGCCCTCGTTGAATTTAATGTTTGTTAAGTCATTTTCTACCAAATCGAAGATATTTTGTGTAAATTTATTTGAACGCCACTTGACTTGTTGACACCTAGCATATATTTCCTTGTATGAAACATATCCTCATTTCTTTTTGTCATTGCAAAAATATCCTTTCAGCTTATGTTATTAAAAAATTATTAGTCATCATCAAGCAGTCTACTTAAATATATTTTTTTCGTTGAATCTTAAGCCAAAATTAAGGATCCTTGTATAACTAACGTAACTGGATTGAAATGGTTTAAAAACTGAAGTTAAAAACATACAATATTAAAAATTTAAATTCCACATAAGATATTATTTGATCACGTATATATAAATATACACAGAGGGCGTTGTCCCCACGGAGCTAAAACAACATTTAATCCAACTTTGATTCTACTCTATGCCTAATGTTGAGCAAAAAAATTTGTTTTTCTAGTTGTTTTTAATTTTTTTTTCCAAACCTTACTTCATATTAAGTTTAATTTCTCAACAATGGTAAGGAAATACTTAAAGCCATTAGTTGAATTTTTTAAAAATCCATCAATAAAAATTAATTTGTGCTTAATTTTTGTAGGCATGGAGCGGCGAGGTTGGCATTTGATGCAGAAAAAGGGTCAAAAACAGACTTTTTTGTACTGAACTTTTTTTGCAGCTCATTTTTCTGCAAAACCATTGCAAATATCGTAAAGCCACTCGGTGAAAATTTAGATATCCATTAGATAAAACAATGTTGCTTAGACGACTCTTTCTGATTCCTTCATATATACATGGCATTTTAGATATAAAAGTGCAATTTTCTTGCATTTTTTCAAACAACTATTTTTATAATTTGTATTTGAAATCTGGCAGCATAGAGCATTATTCTGTAAAGAATATATCCTTTTTAATAATACGAAATTATAAAATGTTGGATTTTCTACGAGGAAAATGGATAAAAAGATGAAAAGCACAACACCTCCAAAAAAAAAGAGATTTTTTCAAACATCTAGTTATCAGACACCCTGTATGCAAGGATATTTTGGAGTACTACGAAATGAAGCTAAATATATACTCTCTTAAATGAGTGTAGTCACACTTTTGTATCTTAAAGTTAAAAAAAGTTAATTTTTAGGCATCATGCTATACATATTAAAAATACATACAATAAAATCAGTTAAAACTTAAGGATACAATATGTTTTGTCAAAATCCATTGCCGTAGGAAAACACAAGGAATATCCTTAACGTTCCATGTATTTTATTGAACATAAAGCATTTTTATTTTTCAAGGTGTATGTTTACTTTAACTGGATTTGCCGTTCATTGTTTAAACGGTTCCACTTATCGAAAATGTTTTTTTCACTGCCATAGTGTGCTTTAAAATCCGTCTGTTCAAAATAATACTCAAGCGCAGTAAACATTTTTTAAATGAATTATAAAACCTGTTGGGATAGCCATCGCGTTGGAGCTATTTAATCGCAAAATTTAGTGTAGCTCGCAGCCAACATCTGCTTGAAGTTTGACACTATCATAATAACTATGTCACTTGTTTCAATTTTAGGATATTCAAATTGTTCCGAAATGAAAAAGCACGTGCGTTAAGTGCCGCCTAGTCTCAAAACTGCCGAAAAAAGCACATTTGTGCCTAAAATGCCATCCCTGGTCTGCCTATCAAGAAGTAAATTTACTATTTTAAATTTAAAAATTAATTAGAAAATTAATAAGTAGCAAAACTTAACTGCAGCAACCAAACAATTTCAAATGAATTTGTGCTGCTGATGGCAAATATGTGTAGCAATAAACAATAAAACAATGCAACCTTCCAACACACGCTGTAACCAGATGGCTGCAACTTTAGCTCCGCGCCTAAATATTAAATGATTTTAATTTTACTGCAACCTGAGTTGCAACCGTCAAACAGTTGTGTAACTACGCCACACACGCTGCGACAATGATGACATGGTAAACGTCAAAAAGTTCCAGGTTACACTTCCAGCTTTGCTTTGGTTGCAGTGTGTATGGGCTGCATTATACAAACTCTAAATTGTTTGTTATGCAAGCCATACACAATACAATCCAATCGTCAACTAAGTCAATTGATCAGTTTGGCAGTTGTCGAGTTGGTTGATGAAAAATCAAAAGATTTTGATTTTTGGAAGTTGCCTCACAAATCGCTCAATTCGATTGTATTGTGTATGGTCAAATCTTTTGATTAGCTGTCATCATAAATATTTTTAGCAGTCATTTGTTAAAAAAAGTATTGAGTTAGTTTGCAATTGCTAATAAATTCGTTTGATTTTAAATAGTAAAGATAAAAATTACATTGATTCCAAGAAAGCTCCCTTCGAGAGATATTTTTTAAATTCTTTATGAATATCCAGCATGAATATATTTCATTATTTCTATTACAATAGAAATTTTCTTTCTTAACATTTGGCAGTTGAGGGCAGTTCTATTCAGTTTATACATTGTGTGGCCGAGAGTCAACTGAATTAAAGGACTCAATTGGCAATTGAATTGTATTGTGTATGGCTCGCATTAGCCAAGAAAATATTGATAAAGTTGATTATTTGTTGGCCTATTTTCCATTCTCTTAATTGTTCAATAATCACATGTTTTCCTATTCTATCTAAAGCTCTTTCGAAGTCTATTGAGAGTATGGACAAATGCTTCCTTTTAGAAACTGCATCGGCTGCAAGGAAATTCATATGTAGAAGAGCGTAAACTGTTTCGCGACTTGTTTTGAAGGCAGCTTGTCTGAGGTGGATTAATTTTCTACTTTCTAAACACCACTGTAATCTTTTGGCCATGATTTTTTCCAAAACTTTTGAAATACAAGGTAATATAGATACCACACGATAACTCTCTACTTTGACAAACCACTTGTTTGGTTTAAGAAGGGTAACTATAGTGGCCGTTTTCCGGGTTTGCGGGATGATTCCAGAATTAAAAACGGAATTGTAGAGATGAAGAAAATGTTTTTTTCCTGAGGTAAAAGATTTTTTTATATTTGATAAGGTATTTTGTCATAACCTGGAGTTGTGCCTTTTTCTGAACTTTACGCTGAGTTAAGTAAGCTCTATAAAGCCTGCCTTATTGCCTGTTTCGTAATTAACAAAAGTTATCAGATTTAATTTACCAGTGAGGAATTCATTAAAGAAGTTGCTCTTCTGTGAGGATACCGGACAATTTTAACCGAAAAAAATTGGAACTGTCAACAGCACTAGCAAGGATTGTCCCATTTCGACAAATAATGTTTTTCATATTCTGTTTATTTGTTGCCATAAAGTTTATTAACTGTATTCCACAAGTGTTTGATAGAGCTTTGTGGATTTATTGAGCTTGTACAATTTTTAAAGAATTTCCGTTTTGCTTTTTTTGCCTCAAATACAAAATATGCATTTGATTTTTTAAGCGAGAAGATTGGATTGAGACATGATGGCTTTAAAAATATTCCAGCATGATTGTCTTCCATTTTGTAGTGACGCTGTTCCACCAGTAAGCGTATTTAGTGTAATAAGTTTTAGCTGGTGTTCCTAAAAATGCCAAAGATAAGGCTTAAAAGTTTAGATGGCCAATTTTGCCGTACTGTTTGACAATAAAAAGAACTAGAATGTTTTAAGTCAAGTTTCATTCTCTTCTTTATTTCAAAGATCTTTAATATTTATAATAAAAATACCAGTATTAATTCTATTTAGATATTCTTAAACTCCTTCCCATTATTCTATTCTCATATTGTTTCTTAGTTCAATTATGTTCTTAATAATTGTTCTTCTCTCACTTGCTCTTTGATTCCTCAGCTTGGAATTTTTGCTGCGCTTGCACTTGTGCAGCTAATAGGGTTAGCGAACACCAGTGAGCGCATTTACAATTGGCTGTGATGCAAAAACACAGTGACCTAATGACACTCGATAAGCGTTGGCACACGATCGAAAGAATGAATGAAAGAAAAACAAAGAAAATATATTTTGTTACCAAATATGTAACGTACCGTAAGCTGGCTGTGCTATGACACTACACCCTTACCCTTAAGCGAAAAATTATTTCTTGAAATGATTTTTAAAGAATGGAGGATTTTAAGAATATTTTACATATTTATAAAGCTTAAATTATTTTTCTATATTTATTTATGGTTTATTTAAATTACATGTTTGAATTATGTGTATATATGTATATGCAAAATATTTGTTTTTCTATATAATTTTATTTGGTTTTAATATATTTAAATAAATGTCTTTAGCGTGTATAAGTTTATAATATAATAATATTAATTTAGTGAAATATTTGGATATACAATTGAAAAGTTTATTTTTATGTTCATCTAATTATCTATTCTTCTTATGTATTCTTATATTTTGTAAACATTTTTTTTTTTTTTTTTTTTTAGCTAGTTTTTGTATTTCTTTAATAAGTTGTTGTGGAGTTCTTTTGGTTTGCCGTTATTTCTACAACCGAGTTTATTCCTTTTCTATCAATAATACTAAATGGTCCTTCATATGGGCTCTGTAGTTTTTTCTTATTTTCTACTCTTACAAAAACTAAATCTCCTATTTCTAATGATTGAGGCCTCATATTTTTATCGTTATCTATTTTTCTCTTATCCTTAACTTTGTTTATTATTTCTTTAGCTTTACTTATTGATGTTCTTAATCTAAGTTTCAATTCATTAGCGTAATTGTCTAAGTCATAAATTTTGTTTGTTTGTCTAAGTGTATCACTTGGTAGTGACGGCAATTTTCCAAAGACTAGCTCAAACGAAGAATAGTTTGTGTCAACGTGGGGTGTCGTATTGTATGCAAAAGTGTAATAGGGTATCCATTTGTCCCATTCATAATCGTCTGTGAAGGAAAGTATGTATTGATTTAGAACTCTATGGTTTCTTTCAAGAGCACCGATTGTTTGGTGATGATAAGGTGTTGAAAAAATTTGACGAGTGTCTAGTAATTTACAAACACTTGACATTAGCTCGTTTGTAAATTCTGTCCCACGATCGGACATAAGTGTTTTGAAACAAC
Organism: Tetanocera ferruginea; assembly: GCA_958299015.1. Lineage (NCBI taxonomy): Eukaryota > Metazoa > Arthropoda > Insecta > Diptera > Sciomyzidae > Tetanocera > Tetanocera ferruginea. The sequence continues at coordinate 66,380,553 of OY282641.1, forward strand.
CTTACTTGAGTTTTAATTGTTCGACAAGGTTTGATGCGACTGTCTTGGCGTCTTTGGTTGCAATTGGGTGAGCGACTACAAATTTTGTTAGCTCACATTGCATCGTTAAAACATATCTATATCCGTTTGATATTCTTAAAGGACCTACAGTGTCAATTGATATTTTCTCAAAACTTGTCGCTGGTGTGTTTGTCAATACTAAACCTTCTTTAATGTGTTGTGTGGTCTTGTTTTTGTTGCATTTTTCACAGCTATTTATAAATTCTTTAATCATTTTTCTCATCCCTTTCCAAATATATCTTTGTTTTAGTTTTGAAATCGTTTTTCTAATTCCCATATGTCCTGATGTGCTTGAGTTGTGGAATTCTTCAATTAGTTTGTATTGTTTGAGCATGCTGTTTATTTGTATTGGAGCTTTATATATTAGTATTCGTATTGGCGAGGCTTTATTATCTTTCAATGCATTGTATTTCTCTTTAAACATATTTATATCGATATTTTTATATATAAAATCTTTATCACAAAAGGCTAGCTCCTTTATTTGTGATTTTCTTAATAAACGATGTAGCTTCTCCAACATCTCACCTAGGCGCGAAGGGTCATCGCTACACGTTATGCGCAATTTATTATTATATATATTTATGGCAAGCTTGCTATTATTCTCAATGTTGAATTTCAATTTCACCAATTTCCTTACGTCATTAAAAGATGTGCATCGACTTTTTTACGAGATAGCGCATCAGCATTTGTATTAATCTTGCCTTGTTTGTAGACAATTTCAAAATCGTAATCAGATAAGTCCAGTCTGATTCTCGTCATTTTAGATGATGGATTCTTGTGGGAAAACAACGAAACTAAGGGTCTATGGTCAGTGACTACTATAAACTTTCTTCCATAAAGGTAAGGCTTAAAAAAATGTATACTCCAATGTATAGCTAATAGTTCTTTCTCAATGATCGGTTTGTTTATGTCATGTTTTTGCAACGACTTGCTGGCGTACGATATTGGAAGATCGTGTCCAATTTCGCCTTGCGAAAGTACTGCTCCTAATGCAAAGTCACATGCGTCAGTAGTTAAGATAAATGGTTTCTCAAAATTTGGGTATTGCAGAACTGGTGGGTAAAGTAGTTTTTGTTTTAAAGTGTTGAATGGTTTTTCGCATTCTTGAAAGAACTTGTCATATCCAAGGTTGAAAAGTATTTGGCTCGTCCTAGCATGTCTAGGATGTCTTCCAGTCTTGTTAATGGAAATTTGTCATTAACCATCTTTTCGTTGAGTTTTCTAAAATCAACCACCAAGCGCCATTTCTTATTGTCATCATTACTTTTCTTTGGCACTAATAACAATGGTGCGTTATATGGGCTTATTGAAGGTTCAATTATGTCGTTCTCTATTAGCTTCTTTCCTTGTTTGTCTATCTCGTCATATTGAGTGTGAGGTAGTCTATAATTTTTTATGTATACTGTTGTTGTGTCTGATAGATTCAGTTTTTGCGTGTAAAAATTATTTGTTGTAAGAACTTCTCCCTCAAGGTGGAAAATTGATTGATGTTTCTTAAATATGTCTTTTAATTCAGTTTCTGTGTTGTGGTCTAAATTCAGTTCAGTCATCAGTTTCTTGAATCGTTGTTCATTCATTTCTGTACTCTGTTTGTTGTAAGTTTTCATAACTGTATATTCGGTCAAATTCTTTAGTTTCGGTTTTATTTCGTTTAATATAACCTCTTTATCGTTTATATTTATAACCCTTATGTGACAAATGCCTTTAGAAGGTACTAGACAGTTTGCCAAAAATACACCTTTTTCGAGCTCTTGATTAAATACTACGCTGTCTTCTGCAATGTTTAAGTTTATTGGAAAAATAATTTCTGACCTAGGAGGTATTCTATAATTTGTCTGTTTCGGAAGTTTTGTTACTATGGGTACTATATAATCGGTGTTACCGATTGCAATTGTTATTGTGAATGTTTCGTAGTCTATTTTGCACGTATATTTTATATGCGTATATACATGTATATATTTTATATATGTATATATATATTTTATACCTAAAATTCCATCCGTAGAAATGGGAAAATCGTCACTCACTACATGAAAATTATTTTTGGAACGGTGCTCTCCGAGGCACAATGTTATTTTCGTAACTCCTAAAGAGTCTACCTAATTTTTAGTTATGCCTGATAATCTACATTTATTGTCAGGATCAATTTCAAAATTTGTGTTCGTTTTGCATATCGAAATATCTGCACCCGTGTCTAATAGGAATGTCAAGGCACGCTTTGTTTGCGCACATTTAAGTGTGATGAAATTGGTGAGATTCTCTGATATCATGCAAATTTTGTTTGCTTTTACATTTGGCCTTCCGGAGGCTCTTGATTTTTGTCCTCCGGGCCTTCCATGTTTCCCTGATAGTTTACTGTTCGTACATAATGTCTGTTTCCATCTTGACTCGAGCGTCTGTTTATATTATTGTTGTACCTGCCTCTATTTCTATTATTGCCATAGTTGTTTCTATTGTTGTTCCCACGTTGAAAATTTCTGTTGCTGTTGTTATTATGGTTGTTGTTTCGTTGGTTCATGTTGTTCATGCGTCTGTTGTTCCTGAAATTGTTATTATTTCTGTATGTATTTTGATAGTTATTTCTATCTATAGTTAGTTTCAGATCCGCGGACCGTTGTTTTGGTTAACACGTTCCACTTCTTGTGCGCTATTTACTGCTGTATTTAAATCTTTGGGTTGGGCTGCAAAAAGTGTTGGTTTGATGGTGTCATCTAACCCGTTTTTGAATATGGTCAAGGCATATTTTTCGTTCATTGTTTCTATGACTGTTTTCTGTTCGTTGGTTGCATTATTACCTAAATCGTTTATTTGTAGTTTGTTCAGTTCTGACATCGAATTTAAAATTTTGTCTTTAAAATTGTTTACCGTTTTGTTCTTCAGTGTGGTTGAGGACAGTTGTGTATGTATTTGAGCTATTGTTACGTTGCTCTTATATCTTTCTTGTAGTCTTGTTTTAAATTCTACGAATGTCGATGTGTTTGAGCCTAGCGCTGTTCGAACTACCGCACTAAGTTTTACACTTACTACAAACTCTAATAATGTTTTCTGAGCATTAGCTGTATATGAGTTGTGTAATAATTCTACTATCTTCAAAAATGGTTCTAATTCGCTGTGCTGTCCATTAAAGGTAGGTATGGCTTTAATAGCCGTTTCTATATTAAAAGTTGACATTTCTATATTGTTTCGATTTACAGTCTTCTTTTCTGGTGTATTACTTTGACTTTCAGTGTTGTGGCTATCTGTGTTTTTGCTATCTGTTAACTCACTTTTTTCTATTAAAAACTGTTCTATTGCTCTAGCTATATCTTCGAAATTTTCTAAGTCTAATTTTCTTTTAGGGTTGTCTGACTTATCTATTGAGGTTCTTAGCTCATCTACTTTGTTCCTTATTTATTAATGTATTTCTTTGTATATTCCCTACCTGGTGCCTTTTTTAATCTTCTTAATATTGCTTTTGCTGCATCTATTTCCATTTATATGTATATCGACGGAACATTGTATTTACTTCTAATTTAAAAAGTTTTATTGTTCTTAAAACATTTTTGACACATTAAATTTGGTTCATGCTCTATGAAGCCTGATTTGATTAAATTTTTGTGACAATATTTGCACTTGAAGCATTCACGATGCCATGCTTTGTTTTTGTGTGCCATATATTTAATTTTTCCTATGTCTATGATTTTTTGTTGACAATTTTCACAATACTTGTCAAAAAGTTGACCAAAGCATCCTTGGTAGAAACAGTTGGTACCAAACCTTATCTTTTTCGTATGTAAAAGTGCTTGATATATTTTTGTATTTATTGTGAATATTAAAATATTTTGTTAAACAGAGTTGCTGATGTTTCGCAGCATTTGTTTCCTAACATCATTTTTGTAATATCTATTATCTATAATATCTAATATATAAAATTGTTGCAATCATAAATATTAAGCTAAGTGCTAGAATAAGATCATTGAATTTGCTGCTTTCACTACTACTGCTGCTGCTGTAGTTGTTGTTAGTTGTTACGATTTCCTTGTTGCTGAACCATCCCATGGTTGCCGTAATTTAACTTTTCTATTTGTATTTTGTGTATTAATGCCCGTTTTAACTTTGCAGCAGTTACCAACGGTATAATACTATGTATTTCCGCAATGCGACGTCTAGCAATTACTCTTCGGCCTCCTCTGGGTCTTTTCGAAGGTTTATTTTCGGCAGCTTGTTCGCTTCTGTACTGCGCGATCGTTTGTTTTTGCCGTTCAGTTCTGTTTATGTAGTCCTCTATTGTTATCCTTTTAGGACCGGCTTTGCAAGGTGTCGGTGAGTATGTTGGTGCAGCTTCGGTTTGGATTGTCACGGGCTCCGGTGTGTATTCTTCGTGGAAAGCGTATTTTTCCCACTTTTCGAAGATTCTGGTGATCTCGTATTGTTCGTTATTATATTCTTTTGACATCAGATCAGTTTGACAGGATCAGAAGGCAGGATCAATTTGCAGGATCGCCATGTAATAAGTTTTAGCTGGTGTTCCTAAAAATGCCAAAGATAAGGCTTAAAAGTTTAGATGGCCAATTTTGCCGTACTGTTTGACAATAAAAAGAACTAGAATGTTTTAAGTCAAGTTTCATTCTCTTCTTTATTTCAAAGATCTTCAATATTTATAATAAAAATACCAGTATTAATTCTATTTAGATATTCTTAAACTCCTTCCCATTATTCTATTCTCATATTGTTTCTTAGTTCAATTATGTTCTTAATAATTGTTCTTCTCTCACTTGCTCTTTGATTCCTCAGCTTGGAATTTTTGCTGCGCTTGCACTTGTGCAGCTAATAGGGTTAGCGAACACGAGTGAGCGCATTTACAATTGGCTGTGACGCAAAAACACAGTGACCTAATGACACTCGATAAGCGTTGGCACACGATCGAAAGAATGAATGAAAGAAAAACAAAGAAAATATATTTTGTTACCAAATATGTAACGTACCGTAAGCTGGCTGTGCTATGACACTACATTAGGAATGGTTGTATTATAATTTGGCAGATAAAAAAAAAATATTTTTTTATGAAACAGGGCAGCGTTTTTGTTAATGTTGGAAGTAAACGTTATTGAATTCTTATCGAAAAGTTTATGATACTTTGGCCAGTCGGCTTTTCCTGTTATAAACTTTGAATAAATTTAAAATCATTGCTAGAGACATTGTTACTATTGGGCCGAGTGAATAAAAATGTAGTTCAAGCTATAACTAGCAAATTTGAAGTTTAAACTAGTTTTGAGGTGAATAAAAATTTCAGTTAAAGCTAGTGCTTTTTGCAGTCTAGTACAAACTAGTTTTTCCAGCGTTTGCTGGAAATAAGTGTGAATAAAAACTAGTATGCACTTAAAATAACTAGTTTAAACTTAATTTTTTTAAGCCTGTCATTGAGGTGCTGAAAATAAAACTTATTTTTAGTTGTTTTAATAAAAAATGCTTTGAAAAATCTTGGTTATTCAAATATTTCCAAAATTTTTTTTATTATTGTAGAGAATTGAACAAGTTGCAAGAAAAAAATTAAAAAAATACATATTTTTCACTCCAACATGGTTTTATAGAGCTCCAAACTGGCGGCAGAGAGAAAAACCGGGCCTCATGGTTGCAGCGCTGGGAGTCGCAAAAATTGTCCGATCTGGAAAGAGTGCCTCCCTCACTGATGGCACTTGCGATTTTTAAATAAAATTTTATAGTTTTTAACTATATCAAAAAATTTTGCACTATTTTTGTCACCCATCGTGCCACAAAATATATATCTAATGATCAACACAAACTGACAGAGTTACCAAATTATTTTTCTTTTAGTCATGCTAAACAATTATAAGAAAAATAGACATATTTGTAAACATTGGCAACTCCCAAACAGTTTCTGTCAGCTGAGTTTACTGCCACATATGTTTTAATTTTCCAGTACTAGCTATCACTTTTCAGTACTAGCTATGTAGTACTAGCAATGTTTTATTCACACTTTTTGTAGTTTAAACTTTTCAGCATAGCTAGTACTGAAAAGTTTAAGCTAGTGCTAGTACTTAGTACTACATAGTATAAGCTACTTTTTTATTCACTCGGCCCATTGTATAAAGAAATATGAATGGGGAAATAGTCATTTCCGTGCAACTGCTTATCAGCCTTCCAAGAAAGCTGTGGTAATAAATTCGTAGTGCAAAAAGGAAGATCAACATTGGTTAAGGTTGAGTGAGTCGATAGGTGTGTTGGAGAGGCCTTATAAGGCTTTAATTAATGTTCTATGTAAACAGAGGAATGGTCTAAACGTGATTGATTTTTATGCTAGAAGTTTAAATAGTTTGAAACTTGACTACGCAAGATACATGTTTGAAAATTCATGTGTTGATGTCGTCTGTGTCTCGGAACGTGGTTTAAAAGTGAAATCCCTGACTCTTATTATAATTTTAATGGTTATAAACTTTTCCGAAGTGATAGGTGTGGCAGATATGGTGTGTTGCTATATATGTTAAGTCTAATCTCAATGTTAAGTTTGTCAATAAATGTAATAAAGGTTGTGAGTTCCTAAATGTTGAAATTTATGATAAAAACTGTAAAATCTAAGTATCGTGTGTCTATAATCCTCATCGTTGCCATAGCCTCGAACCATTTTTTACTGATTTATGTTATAAAATTATTGATCATGACTTCTATTTTGTTTGTGGAGATTTTAATGTTAATTTGTTGCAAAACGACAATGTTACTGACTAAATCAACTACCTGTCAACTATGTGTGGATTGAAAATTACGAATAATCTCATTCCTACTCGTTATATGCGTGATTGTGAGCCCAGTTTACTGGATGTCTATTTAGTTTCTGATATTTCACTACTTCTTAAATTTGATCAAATAACCTTCTTGTCTGATCATGACTTACTTTTCTGTTGCCTCAACTTAAATTTAGGCAGGACTGCTCCTCTTTGTTTTTCTTACTATGACTTTAAATCAATTGACACACCCTCATTATTTCAAAACGTAGCTAATATAAACTGGGATGACTGCTGGTTTCTTGACTCGGTTGATGAGAAACTTCAAGTATTTATGAATAAATTAGATGATATTTTTGTTCGTCATGTTCCGTTACGCACCGTTGTAGTTTCAAATAATGATTGTCCCTGGTTTTCAAATCGTGTTTTAGTTGCTATCAGACTAAGGAATAATTTTCACTCGAAATGGAAACTTAATCCCTTCAATGTGAATTGGGATAACTTCCGCAGAGCTCGAAATGATGCAAATTGTACAAGCAAAAACAAATTTCTTTAAATCCAAGCTTAATCCTAACTTGCACTCTAAGCAGTTATGGCAAAATATTAAAAAATACAGAGTATTCAGCAAGAAACGTAGTGAATGCAATTTAGACCCTGACGATCTGAATAATTTTTTCTTGGCTAGCGGAAACCCTACCTCAGCAAACAGTGTAGGCAGTGCTGAACTTCCGTTGCTGACTTCTGACTCCTTGTTTCCCTCTTTTGAATTTTCTAGTGTAAGTGAAAATTATGTTGCGGAGTGCATACTGATGATGAACTCAAATGCAGTTGGAATTGATGGAATTCCATTAAAATTCATAAAATTAGTAATGCCCTTTGTTTTATCGCCATTAACTCATATTTTAAACCATTGCTTTACTTGCTGGTTTTGCCAGTTGCTAAATTTTCAACTGCTTCCGTTCCCAATGATTATAGACCCATAAGTATATTGCCAGCTTTGGGTAAAGTTTTTGAACGTATACTGACCAACCAAATGTCTGAATTCCTAAAAACAAATAAGTTGTTATCTCCCTTGCAGTCTGGGTTTAGGATGGGGCACAGTTGCTTATGATTTGAACCTTTTGACACTACTTTGTCTTGTTGACTTTTCCAAGGCATTCGATTCTATTACTCATACCCTTCTCTGCTTTAAATTAAAAAACTACTTCAACTTTAGTTCTAGTGCTGTAAAGTCAATATCTAATTACCTAGAGGGTAGAATGCAACGGGTGAAAGTGGGGAATGTTTATTCATCCCTGAGATCAATTTTGTCTGGAGTTCCCCAGGGATCTATTCTGGGTCCACTCCTATTCTCTGTATTTATTAATTATTTTTTTCTGTCTGTAAGTATGCAACCATTCATGCCTACGCTGACGATATTCAACTTTATCTCTCTGGACCTACTGGACTCTTAGAAGACTTGACTTATAGACTTAATTATGATCTGACCCTGTTGAACAATTGGGCAGTTAATACTTTGCTCCTTATTAATCCCAAAAAAACTAAAGTACTGCCGATAGCTAGGAGTGACTCTTGCTTTGTTGATATTCCTCCCCTTTTCATTGGTGCGGATAAGCTTGAAATTGTGTATAAAGAAAAAATCTAGGATTTATAATCAACTCAAGGCTGACTTGTACTGAACACATTAACAACACGATAGGTAAAATATACGGGACTTTAAGATATTTACGCACTTCCTCTGACTTCACGCCCCTTGAAACCCGTCCCAGACTAGTTATACAATTAATTATGCCATACATCACATTCTTTGATGTTTTTTATTCACAGTTGGACTCCCAATCTCAGCATAAGCTCCTGGTAGCATTTAATAGTGCTGCAAGGTATGTATATGGTGTCAGTCGGTTTGATCATATTTCTCAAAGAAGTAAGTGCATACTTGGCTGTAGTTTACTTGAGTATATTAACTTCCGAAACATTATATTTCTACACAAACTTATACATACTCGAAGCCCTCCTTATCTTTTTGCAAAACTCCAATTTTTTCAATCTCATCGCTCTTACAACCTTGTTGTCCCAAGGATTAATTATCTCAATAGTAGTAGGTTCTTTTTTATCTGCACCATTTGGCTTTGGAATGCATTACCAAGTTCTATTAAACAAATTACAGCTCGAATCAGTTTTAAACATGCCGCCTTTAAATACTTTAGTTCCTTAAATCATTAAATCTATAATCTATTTTGCTCTTTTAACGTTGTGCTTACCTAAAGCTCTTAATGTATACCTCTCTTTTTCTGCTTTACTTATAGTTCATTGTCATGTTTAATATAGCTCAAAAAAAAAATAAAAATGTTTAATATATTGTATAATTTATTGTGATGTTATTTTATTCATCAAACTTGCTTTTGAATAATTGTATAACTGCTTAATAGTTTTTTTAAATTGTAGTTAATATTAATGTATAGGTAATAGTTATTTTAGTCCTAAGTTTCTCTTGGACTAAAAAAGACTTCTAAAAAAGACTTGTCTTCTTGTACCACACAATCAATAATAATAATAATAATAATAATAAAATGTTCCATGGAATGGGTTCCAATGACCCGCCTAAGTTCCAATGACCCGCCTATGACCTCAGATAATCCCATTGCATTCGATTGGCCATAGAATCAATCATTTTGGTCCAAATGTTCCATGGAACCCATAAAAGTTCCAATGACCCGCCTGTGACCTCAGATAATCCCATTGCTTCCGATTCGCCATGGAATCATCCATTTTGGTCCAAATGTTCCATGGAACCCTTAAAAGTTCCAATGACCCGCTTGTGACCTCAGATAATCCCATTGCATCCGTTCGGCCATAGAATCATCCATTTCGGTCCAAATGTTCCATGAAACCTATTGTAAAAGAATAACTATTCAATAATAGTATGGCAACACTTAAAGTATGTCAAGAATTTGATAAAAAAAAGGTTATGGGCCTCTTGACACGCGTTCTTTAATTTTTGCGAAAGAAAATTCAGTTGAAATTTTTTAATTAAAATTAATAGTGATTTTGCTTAATCGTTAAATCTGCGTTAAAATACTGTCGCGATGACTTCGAGTAGCACGCTTTCATTTCCTTTCGAGAAATTGAGGGGGTGCGAGAACTTCGATATCTGGAAGCGGCATGCAAGGTCATACCTCGTCCTAAAGGGATGTTGGAAGGTGGTGAGCACAGGTTTACCAGAAACACCAAATGAGAAGGATTTGGAATTCAATGAACGAGCGCTTGCGGAAATAACCTTGATGATTGAACCTGGAAATTTTGCACACATAGCTACAACAGTGATTGCGAAAGAAGCATGGAATGCTTTAATGGCAGCCTATGAAGACAGCGGACGTTTAAAGCTTTCCGACTGCGAATCAATGCAAGACTATGTGAATAAAATGATCATGACATCACTGAAGGTATCAAGTGCCGGCCTAAAAATTAATGAAGAAATTACAGCATCGTTAATGCTTGCTGGCTTGCCCGACGATTTTCGTTCTCTAGTTATGGCTTTAAAAAATTCGCAAGCAAAGCTTACAGTCGACAGTGTAAAAAATTTGTTGTTACAAGTCGCAAAGTTCGATGTTGATCAATGTGAAAGCGCCTTGTATTCAAAATCGAAAAATAAGACGACACACAACAATGCATTCAAATGTCATAAATGTAAGCAAAAGGGACATTTCTCAAAAAATTGTCCGAATAAAGCAAAAGGAAATAGCGCAAAAAAGCAACACGAAACAAAAGTTCTTTTTGCTCGTTCTCTTCTTGCTACCAACAACGATTCAAATATTTGGTATGTGGATTCGGGATCGACGTCGCACATGGTCAATGATAAACGAATAATGCAAAACATTAAAAAAGTAAAGAGCAAGGAAATTGTGTTGCTAACAATGCAAAAGTTTCTGTTGACAGCGTAGGCGACGTCGCTATGCAGTTAAAAGTCGGTGAGACAAAAACAAATGCGGTTTTAAAAAATGTAAAATACATACCACAGTTATGTGCGAATTTATTGTCGGTCCGTAAACTTGCAAAGAAAGGTAACAAAGTGTTTTTCGATGGTGACATGTGTGAAATTTATGACAGCAAGTTTAATTTGTTTGCAACTGCAACTATTAAAGATGAATTATATCATCTGGATTGTATAACAAACCCTAACAAAAATGAAATGGCGCTGTCAGTGACTGATAATTTTGATCTTTTACACTGAAGACTCGCGCATATTTGTGACGAAAACTTAAAACTTGTAAAAAACGCGTCAACAGGTGTGCAGTTTGCTAAGAATAACAACCACAAATGCATTACATGCATTAAAGGAAAGCAAACACGAAACTCTTTTTAAAGCGTTGGAAATCAAGCTATAAATAAGCTGGACCTGGTGCACTCGGACGTAATGGGTCCACTAAAAGAAAATTCATTTTCTGGAGCACGATATCTGGTGACATTTATAGATGACTGCACACGAAAAAGTTTTGTTTTCCCTATTAAGCATAAATCTGATGTTTTAAATGAATTTATAAGGTTCAAACATTTTGTCGAAAACCAGTGCGGCAGCAAAATAAAAGTGCTTCGTACAGACAATGGAACTGAATACGTAAATATTAAATTTAAACTTTTCATCGAGAGCTGCGGCATACTGCATCAAAAAACTGCCCCTTATACGCCAGAACAAAACGGCGTTGCCGAACGGCTTAATCGTACAATAATGGATCGCGTTAGGTGTATGTTATTGGACGCTGGCTTGGACGAAAAATTTTGGGCTGAAGCTGCTACGACAGCAGCATATCTTCTTAATCGAATTCCTTGCAGAGGCAACGTCAAAAGCCCTGAGGAATTATGAACTGAGACTATACCGGATTTGAATCATCTTCGCATTTTTGGGTGTAAGGCCATGGTACACGTTCCTAAAGAGAAGCGAAGTAATCTGAATCTGATCTGCCTAAATCAGTCGAGTGTATTCTTCTTGGATACAGCACCGAATCCAAGGCATACAGACTGTTTGATCCTGCTACAAAACGCATCATCATAAGTCGAGATGTTGTCTTCATAGAACATCAGTTAGGTACCACTATAAGTCAATACCTGTCACTAACAATTTACCATCACTTGTAGTTAGCATTGAAAACGATCAATCCATTGCCGATTCAGGGGAAATTGAGTATAAGTTTGAACCGTCAACTGAAGTCGCTTGTTCTGGTGAATGCAATGAAGAATCTGAAGGGGTTGGTATTGATGACAACGTTCGTGATGATCCAGATACCAGTGCAACCGAAGATGTATTTGAGATTCGTCGATCTGAACGTTTACACAGCAAACGAAAGCCGAGTTACATTTTTTGTGCTATTGATTTTATATCAGAAGATCCTACAACTGTGAAGAGGAAATAAAATCACTTTCTGACAATAACACGTGGGTATAAACCGACCTGCCTGCTGGAAAGAAACCGATTAGCTCCAAATGGGTGTTCCGAATGAAGTATGACTCTGATGGTAAAATAATTCGACGAAAAGCTAGGCTTGTGGCTCGTGGTTTAAGTCAACAACATGGAATCGACTACGACGAAATGTTTTCGCCAGTTGTGCGATATAGCTCAATTCAGTTTCTGTTGGCCTTGTCTACCAAGCACAATTTAATTATTCATCAGCTTGATGCAATAACAGCTTTTTTGAATGGAGAATTAAAAGAACAAATATTTATGCATCAACCAACAGAATTTGATGATGGTACTGGAAGAATGTGTTTGTTGAAAAAAATCTATTTACGGGCTCAAACAATCCAGTAGAGTATGGAACAAAAAACTCGGTACAGTTTTAACATCATTTGGACTGAAGTGTAGCGATACTGAACAATGCGTTTACTATCATGCTAATAGTGACGAGATGTTATATGTGGCTATCTACGTGGACGATATTTTGGTGTTTGGAAGCGATGTATTTTCAATCAAAAAGCTGAAAAATGAGCTTTCCGTGCACTTCAAGATGAAAGATATGGGTGAAGCCAGTTCCATATTGGGAATTAGAATTGTTCGTGATTTGAAAATTGGTGTCACGAAAATCGACCAGCAGAAGTACCTACATTGAAGCTGTTTTAAAACGTTTTGCGATGTTCGATTGTAACCCTGTTGGAACACCAATGGATGTAAATCAGAAACTTACAGCAGCCATGTCACCGACGAATGAGCTTGAGAAGCAAGAAATGACCAAAGTTCCGTACATGCAAGCTATCGGATGCTTACTTTTTGCAGCGCAGGTTACGCGACCTGATATAAGCCTTGCAGTTAATGTGCTCAGTCGATATAGTGTCAATCCAGGGAAGGCACACTGGAAAGCTGTCAAGCGCGTGATGAGATACTTAAAGGGCTCCTTAAGCAAAAATCTTGTTTATCGCAGACAACCTTCTAACATTGTGGGCTACTGTGATGCAGACTGGGGTGGCGACGTAGATGAGCGACGCTCAACATCTGGCTATGTCTTCAATTTTCAAGATGCAGCGATTTCATGGTGCACAAAGCAACAAAAGACTATCGCCTTGTCAACAACTGAGGTCGAGTTTATGTCGGTGGTTAACGCAATACAGGAGTTTATATGGCTTAAGCGAATGGAATCAGAGCTGATCACTGGCAACATCGAACCAACAATCCTATATTGCGACAATAAAAGTGCTATACATGTAGCATCAAATGGTTCATTTTCTTCGCGAACGAAGCATGTGGACTTAAAGGTTAAATTTATCCGTGAGAAGTTAGATAATGGTATTTTAAAAATTATATATGTACCAACTGACGAGATGTTGGCCGATATCTTAACTAAACCAGTTAACTCTCCTAAATTCTTTACTCTTGCAAATAAATTTGGCTTAGAATAGTCACGTTTTTATTTTCAAATGCTACTGTTTATTTTATAAAAATTAAATTTTTAATGAATTGCTTTTTTTTATGTTAAAACTTTTTTGTTTATGCTAAATAACATTTTAACTTTTATGTTTGAAGTTTTCCATGAATTAATTAATTGATTTCGTATGTATTTTTTTTTTAATAATTATTCAGTGAAGGTATTGTAAAAGAATAACTATTCAAAAATAGTATGGCAACATTTAAAATATGTCAAGAATATGATACAAGAAATGAAACAATAAAACTTTCTTCTCTGCTATGATCTTAAACTAAACGGTTATGTTTTAATAGAACCCATAAAAGTTCCAATGACCCGCCTATGACCTCAGATAATCCCATTGCACCCGATTGGCCATAGATTCATCCATTTTGGTCCAAATGTTCCATGGAACCCATTAAAGTTCCAATGACCCGCCTTTGACCTCAGATAATCCCATTGCATCCGATTGGCCATAGAATCATCCATTTTGGTCCAAATATTCCATGGAACCATTTTAAGTTCCAATGACCCGCTTGTGACCTTAGATAATCCCATTGCATCCGATTGGCCATAGAATCATCCATTTTGGTCCAAATGTTCCATGGAACCCATAAAAGTTCCAATGACCCGCCTATGACCTCAGATAATCCCATTGCACCCGATTGGCCATAGATTCATCCATTTTGGTACAAATGTTCCATATAACCCATAAAAGTTCCAATGACCCGCCTATGACCTCAGATAATCCCATTGCATCCGATTGGCCATAGAATCATCCATTTTGGTCCAAATGTTCCATGGAACCCATAAAAGTTCCAATGACCCGCCTATGACCTCAGATAATCCCATTGCAGGATCAATATTTATGTCCCTAAGGTGCCGATCTATATGGCAAAATCTAAAAATGGCTTTACGCCGTACTTAGAAAATAAAAAAGAGTTTCTTTTTGTTTAACCAAAAATTAACTAACTTAATTAAAATTATTCTCTGCTATATAAATCATAAATACCAGTATTTTATTTTGCTGCTGCTTCCAAAACTCCTCCCATGTTTTCCAATGTAAGTAATAAAACTTTAGTTAACCAATAGATTGATCTATTGTGCAACATCTTTTTCTTAAAGAGTTCTTTTCATTTCTTTCATTCACACTAGTTCTAATAATAATTATGCTGAGCTTGCAAAGTCAATGCAGCAACATTGTTTGCGTCAGTCGCTATGTAATACAAATCTTTTGACCCAGTGCCGTTATGAATGAAAGAAAATAAACAAAACGAAAATTAGTTTATCAATTGCAATTCTTTAAATTGTGCCGAATTTCAATTATACCGTAAGCTTGTTGTGCTGTGACAAAACACATAGATTCTCCATTCTAGTCCAAATGTTCCATGGAACCCATAAAAGTTCCAATGACCCGCCTATGACCTCAGATAATCCCATTGCATCCGATTGGCTATCGAATCATCCATTTTGGTCCAAATGTTCCATGGAACCCATAAAAGTTCCAATGACCCGCCTATGACCTCAGATAACCCCATTGCATCCGATTGGCCATAGAATCGTCCATTTTGGTCCAAATGTTCCATGGCACCCATAAAAGTTCCAATGACCCACCTCTGACCTCAGATAATCCCATTGCTTCCGATTGGCCATAGAATCATCCACTTTGGTCCAAATGTTCCATGGAACCCTTAAAAATTCCAATGACCCGCTTATGACCTCAGATAATCCCATTGCATTCGATTGGCCATAGAATCATCCATTTTGGTCCAAATGTTCCATGGAACCCATAAAAGTTCCAATGACCCGCCTGTGACCTCAGATAATCCCATTGCTTCCGATTGGCCATAGAATCATCCATTTTGGTCCAAATGTTCCATGGAACCCATAAAAGTTCCAATGACCCGCCTGTGACCTCAGATAATCCTATTGCTTCCGATTGGCCATTGAATCATCCATTTTGGTCCAAATGTTCCATGGAACCCATAAAAGTTCCAATGACCCGCATATGACCTCAGATAATCCCATTGCATCCGATTGGCCATAGAATCATCCAGTTTGGTCCAAATGTTCCGTGGAACCCATAAAAGTTCAAATGACCCGCCTATGACCTCAGATAATCCCATTGCACCCGATTGGCCATAGAATCATCCATTTTGGTACAAATATTCCATATAACCCATAAAAGTTCCAATGACCCACCTGTGACCTCAGATAATCCAATTGCATCCGATTGGCCATAGAATCATCCATTTTGATCCAAATACTCCATGGAACCATTTTAAGTTCCAATGACCCGCTTTTGACCTTAGATAATCCCATTGCATCCGATTGGCCATAGAATCATCCACTTTGGTCCAAATGTTCCGTGGAACCCATAAAAGTTCCAATGACCCGCCTATGACCTCAGATAACCCTATTGCATCCGATTGGCCATAGAATCATCCATTTTGGTCCAAATGTTCCATGGCACCCATAAAAGTTCCAATGACCCGCCTATGACCTCAGATAATCCCATTGCTTCCGATTGGCCATAGAATCAGCCCTTTTGATCCAAATGTTCCATGGAACCCTAAAAAATTCCATTGACCCGCTTATGACCTCAGATAATCCCATTGCATCCGATTTCCATAGAATCATCCATTTTGGTCCAAATGTTCCATGGAACCCAACAAAGTTCCAATGACCCGCCTATGACCTCAGATAATCCCATTGCACCCGATTGGCCATAGATTCATCCATTTTGGTACAAATGTTCCATATAACCCATAAAAGTTCCAATGGCCTATGACCTCAGATAATCCCATTGCATCCGATTGGCCATAGAATCATCCATTTTGGTCCAAATGTTCCATGGAACACATAAAAGTTCCAATGACCCGCCTATGACCTCAGATAATCCCATTGCATCCGATTTCCATAGAATTATCCACTTTGGTCCAAATGTTCCATGGAACCCTTAAAAATTCCAATGACCCGCTTATGACCTCAGATAATCCCATTGCATCCGATTTCCATAGAATCATCTATTTTGGTCCAAATGTTCCATGGAACCCATAAAAGTTCCAATGACCCACCTATGACCTCAGATAATCCCATTGCATTCGATTGGCCATAGAATCATCCATTTTGGTCCAAATGTTCCATGGAACCCATAAAAGTTCCAATGACCCGCCTGTGACCTCAGATAATCCCATTGCTTCCGATTGGCCATTGAATCATCCATTTTGGTCCGAATGTTCCATGGAACCCATAAAAGTTCCAATGACCCGCATATGACCTCAGATAATCCCATTGCATCCGATTGGCCATAGAATCATCCATTTTGGTCCAAATGTTCCGTGGAACCCATAAAAGTTCCAATGACCCGCCTATGACCTCAGATAATACCATTGCTTCCGATTGGCCATAGAATCATCCATTTTGGTACAAATATTCCATATAACCCATAAAAGTTCCAATGACCCACCTGTGACCTCAGATAATCCAATTGCATCCGATTGGCCATAGAATCATCCATGTTGGTCCAAATGTTCCATGGAACCCATAAAAGTTCCATTGACCCACCTATGACCTCAGATAATCCCATTGCATCCGAATGGCCATAGAATCATCCATTTTGGTCCAAATGTTCCATGGAACCCATTAAAGTTCCAATGACCCGCCTTTGACCACAGATAATCCCATTGCATCCGATTGGCCATAGAATCATCCATTTTGGTCCAAATGTTCCATGGAACCCAAAAAAGTTCCAATGACCCGCATATGACCTCAGATAATCCCATTGCATCCGATTGGCCATAGAATCATCCATTTTGGTCCAAATGTTCCGTGGAACCCATAAAAGTTCCAATGACCCGCATATGACCTCAGATAATCCCATTGCATCCGATTGGCCATAGAATCATCCATTTTGGTCCAAATGTTCCGTGGAACCCATAAAAGTTCCAATGACCCGCCTATGACCTCAGATAATCCCATTGCATTCGATTGGCCATAGAATCATCCATTTTGGTCCAAATGTTCCATGGAACCCATAAAAGTTCCAATGACCCGCCTGTGACCTCAGATAATCCCATTGCTTCCGATTGGCCATTGAATCATCCATGTTGGTCCAAATGTTCCATGGAACCCATAAACGTTCCAATGACCCGCCTGTGACCTCAGATAATCCCATTGCTTCCGATTGGCCATTGAATCATCCATTTTGGTCGAAATGTTCCATGGAACCCATAAAAGTTCCAATGACCCGCATATGACCTCAGATAATCCCATTGCATCCGATTGGCCATAGAATCATCCATTTTGGTCCAAATGTTCCATGGCACCCATAAAAGTTCCAATGACCCACCTGTGACCTCAGATAATCCCATTGCTTCCGATTGGCCATAGAATCATCCACTTTGGTCCAAATGTTCCATGGAACCCTTAAAAATTCCAATGACCCGCTTATGACCTCAGATAATCCCATTGCATCCGATTTCCATAGAATAATCCATTTTGGTCCAAATGTTCCATGGAACCCATAAAAGTTCCAATGACCCGCCTATGACCTCAGATAATCCCATTGCATCCGATTGGCCATAGAATCATCCATGTTGGTCCAAATGTTCCATGGAACCCATAAAAGTTCCATTGACCCACCTATGACCTCAGATAATCCCATTGCATTCGATTGGCCATAGAATCATCCATTTTGGTCCAAATGTTCCATGGAACCCATAAAAGTTCCAATGACCCGCCTGTGACCTCAGATAATCCCATTGCTTCCGATTGGCCATTGAATCATCCATTTTGGTCCAAATGTTCCATGGAACCCATAAAAGTTCCAATGACCCGCATTTGACCTCAGATAATCCCATTGCATCCGATTGGCCATAGAATCATCCATTTTGGTCCAAATGTTCCGTGGAACCCATAAAAGTTCCAATGACCCGCCTATGACCTCAGATAATCCCATTGCACCCGATTGGCCATAGAATCATCCATTTTGGTACAAATATTCCATATAACCCATAAAAGTTCCAATGACCCACCTGTGACCTCAGATAATCCAATTGCATCCGATTGGCCATAGATTCATCCATGTTGGTCCAAATGTTCCATGGAACCCATAAAAGTTCCATTGACCCACCTATGACCTCAGATAATCCCATTGCATCCGATTGGCCATGGAATCATCCATTTTGGTCCAAATGTTCCATGGAACCCATTAAAGTTCCAATGACCCGCCTTTGACCTCAGATAATCCCATTGCATCCGATTGGCCATAGAATCATCCATTTTGGTCCAAATGTTCCATGGAACCCAAAAAAGTTCCAATGACCCGCCTATGACCTCAGATAATCACATTGCATCCGATTGGCCATAGAATCATCCATTTTGATCCAAATATTCCAAGGAACCATTTTAAGTTCCAATGACCCGCTTGTGACCTTAGATAATCCCATTGCATCCGATTGGCCATAGAATCATCCACTTTTTTCCAAATATTCCATGGAACCATTTTAAGTTCCAATGACCCGCTAGTGACCTTAGATAATCCCATTGCATCCGATTGGCCATAGAATCAGCCCTTTTGGTCCAAATGTTCCATGGAACCCATAAAAGTTCCAATGACCCGCATATGACCTCAGATAATCCCATTGCATCCGATTGGCCATAGAATCATCCATTTTGGTCCAAATGTTCCATGGCAACCATAAAAGTTCCAATGACCCACCTGTGACCTCAGATAATCCCATTGCTTCCGATTTCCATAGAATCATCCACTTTGGTCCAAATGTTCCATGGAACCTTTAAAAATTCCAATGACCCGCTTATGACCTCAGATAATCCCATTGCATCCGATTTCCATAGAATCATCCATTTTGGTCCAAATGTTCCATGGAACCCATAAAAGTTCCAATGACCCACCTATGACCTCAGATAATCCCATTGCATTCGATTGGCCATAGAATCATCCATTTTGGTCCAAATGTTCCATGGAACCCATAAAAGTTCCAATGACCCGCCTGTGACCTCAGATAATCCCATTGCTTCCGATTGGCCATTGAATCATCCATTTTGGTCCGAATGTTCCATGGAACCCATAAAAGTTCCAATGACCCGCATATGACCTCAGATAATCCCATTGCATCCGATTGGCCATAGAATCATCCATTTTGGTCCAAATGTTCCGTGGAACCCATAAAAGTTCCAATGACCCGCATATGACCTCAGATAATACCATTGCATCCGATTGGCCATAGAATCATCCATTTTGGTACAAATATTCCATATAACCCATAAAAGTTCCAATGACCCACCTGTGACCTCAGATAATCCAATTGCATCCGATTGGCCATAGAATCATCCATGTTGGTCCAAATGTTCCATGGAACCCATAAAAGTTCCATTGACCCACCTATGACCTCAGATAATCCCATTGCATCCGATTGGCCATAGAATCATCCATTTTGGTCCAAATGTTCCATGGAACCCATTAAAGTTCCAATGACCCGCCTTTGACCTCAGATAATCCCATTGTTTCCGATTGGCCATAGAATCATCCATTTTGGTCCAAATGTTCCATGGAACCCAAAAAAGTTCCAATGACCCGCATATGACCTCAGATAATCCCATTGCATCCGATTGGCCATAGAATCATCCATTTTGGTCCAAATGTTCCGTGGAACCCATAAAAGTTCCAATGACCCGCATATGACCTCAGATAATCCCATTGCATCCGATTGGCCATAGAATCATCCATTTTGGTCCAAATGTTCCGTGGAACCCATAAAAGTTCCAATGACCCGCCTATGACCTCAGATAATCCCATTGCATTCGATTGGCCATAGAATCATCCATTTTGGTCCAAATGTTCCATGGAACCCATAAAAGTTCCAATGACCCGCCTGTGACCTCAGATAATCCCATTGCTTCCGATTGGCCATTGAATCATCCATGTTGGTCCAAATGTTCCATGGAACCCATAAAAGTTCCAATGACCCGCCTGTGACCTCAGATAATCCCATTGCTTCCGATTGGCCATTGAATCATCCATTTTGGTCCAAATGTTCCATGGAACCCATAAAAGTTCCAATGACCCGCATATGACCTCAGATAATCCCATTGCATCCGATTGGCCATAGAATCATCCATTTTGGTCCAAATGTTCCATGGCAACCATAAAAGTTCCAATGACCCACCTGTGACCTCAGATAATCCCATTGCTTCCGATTGGCCATAGAATCATCCACTTTGGTCCAAATGTTCCATGGAACCCTTAAAAATTCCAATGACCCGCTTATGACCTCAGATAATCCCATTGCATCCGATTTCCATAGAATCATCCATTTTGGTCCAAATGTTCCATGGAACCCATAAAAGTTCCAATGACCCGCCTATGACCTCAGATAATCCCATTGCATCCGATTGGCCATAGAATCATCCATGTTGGTCCAAATGTTCCATGGAACCCATAAAAGTTCCATTGACCCACCTATGACCTCAGATAATCCCATTGCATTCGATTGGCCATAGAATCATCCATTTTGGTCCAAATGTTCCATGGAACCCATAAAAGTTCCAATGACCCGCCTGTGACCTCAGATAATCCCATTGCTTCCGATTGGCCATTGAATCATCCATTTTGGTCCAAATGTTCCATGGAACCCATAAAAGTTCCAATGACCCGCATATGACCTCAGATAATCCCATTGCATCCGATTGGCCATAGAATCATCCATTTTGGTCCAAATGTTCCGTGGAACCCATAAAAGTTCCAATGACCCGCCTATGACCTCAGATAATCCCATTGCACCCGATTGGCCATAGAATCATCCATTTTGGTACAAATTTTCCATATAACCCATAAAAGTTCCAATGACCCACCTGTGACCTCAGATAATCCAATTGCATTCGATTGGCCATAGAATCATCCATGTTGGTCCAAATGTTCCATGGAACCCATAAAAGTTCCATTGACCCACCTATGACCTCAGATAATCCCATTGCATCCGATTGGCCATGGAATCATCCATTTTGGTCCAAATGTTCCATGGAACCCATTAAAGTTCCAATGACCCGCCTTTGACCTCAGATAATCCCATTGCATCCGATTGGCCATAGAATCATCCATTTTGGTCCAAATGTTCCATGGAACCCAAAAAAGGTTCCAATGACCCGCCTATGACCTCAGATAATCACATTGCATCCGATTGGCCATAGAATCATCCATTTTGATCCAAATATTCCAAGGAACCATTTTAAGTTCCAATGGCCCGCTTGTGACCTTAGATAATCCCATTGAATCCGATTGGCCATAGAATCATCCACTTTTTTCCAAATATTCCATGGAACCATTTTAAGTTCCAATGACCCGCTTGTGACCTTAGATAATCCCATTGCATCCGATTGGCCATAGAATCAGCCCTTTTGGTCCAAATGTTCCATGGAACCCATAAAAGTTCCAATGACCCGCCTGTGACCTCAGATAATCCCATTGCTTCCGATTGGCCATAGAATCAGCCCTTTTGATCCAAATGTTCCATTGAACCCTTAAAAATTCCAATGACCCACTTGTGACCTCAGATAATCCCATTGCATCCGATTTCCATAGAATCATCCACTTTGGTCCAAATGTTCCATGGAACCCTTAAAAATTCCAATGACCCGCTTATGACCTCAGATAATCCCATTGCATCCGATTTCCATAGAATCATCCATTTTGGTCCAAATGTTCCATGGAACCCATAAAAGTTCCATTGACCCACCTATGACCTCAGATAATCCCATTGCATCCGATTGGCCATAGAATCATCCACTTTTTTCCAAATATTCCATGGAACCATTTTAAGTTCCAATGACCCGCTTGTGACCTTAGATAATCCCATTGCATTCGATTGGCCATAGAATCATCCATTTTGGTCCAAATGTTCCATGGAACCCATAAAAGTTCCAATGACCCGCCTGTGACCTCAGATAATCCCATTGCTTCCGATTGGCCATTGATTCATCCATTTTGGTCCAAATGTTCCATGGAACCCATAAAAGTTCCAATGACCCGCATATGACCTCAGATAATCCCATTGCATCCGATTGGCCATAGAATCATCCATTTTGGTCCAAATGTTCCGTGGAACCCATAAAAGTTCCATTGACCCACCTATGACCTCAGATAATCCCATTGCATCCGATTGGCCATAGAATCATCCATTTTGGTCCAAATGTTCCATGGAACCCATTAAAGTTCCAATGACCCGCCTTTGACCTCAGATAATCCCATTGCATCCGATTGGCCATAGAATCATCCATTTTGGTCCAAATGTTCCATGGAACCCAAAAAAGTTCCAATGACCCGCCTATGACCTCAGATAATCACATTGCATCCGATTGGCCATAGAATCATCCATTTTGATCCAAATATTCCAAGGAACCATTTTAAGTTCCAATGACCCGCTTGTGACCTTAGATAATCCCATTGCATCCGATTGGCCATAGAATCATCCACTTTTTTCCAAATATTCCATGGAACCATTTTAAGTTCCAATGACCCGCCTGTGACCTCAGATAATCCCATTGCTTCCGATTGGCCATTGAATCATCCATGTTGGTCCAAATATTCCATATAACCCATAAAAGTTCCAATGACCCACCTGTGACCTCAGATAATCCAATTGCATCCGATTGGCCATAGAATCATCCATGTTGGTCCAAATGTTCCATGGAACCCATAAAAGTTCCATTGACCCACCTATGACCTCAGATAATCCCATTGCATCCGATTGGCCATAGAATCATCCATTTTGGTCCAAATGTTCCATGGAACCCATTAAAGTTCCAATGACCCGCCTTTGACCTCAGATAATCCCATTGCATCCGATTGGCCATAGAATCATCCATTTTGGTCCAAATGTTCCATGGAACCCAAAAAAGTTCCAATGACCCGCCTATGACCTCAGATAATCACATTGCATCCGATTGGCCATAGAATCATCCATGTTGGTCCAAATATTCCATATAACCCATAAAAGTTCCAATGACCCACCTGTGACCTCAGATAATCCAATTGCATCCGATTGGCCATAGAATCATCCATGTTGGTCCAAATGTTCCATGGAACCCATAAAAGTTCCATTGACCCACCTATGACCTCAGATAATCCCATTGCATTCGATTGGCCATAGAATCATCCATTTTGGTCCAAATGTTCCATGGAACCCATTAAAGTTCCAATGACCCGCCTTTGACCTCAGATAATCCCATTGCATCCGATTGGCCATAGAATCATCCATGTTGGTCCAAATGTTCCATGGAACCCATAAAAGTTCCATTGACCCACCTATGACCTCAGATAATCCCATTGCATCCGATTGGCCATAGAATCATCCATTTTGGTCCAAATGTTCCATGGAACCCATTAAAGTTCCAATGACCCGCCTTTGACCTCAGATAATCCCATTGCATCCGATTGGCCATAGAATCATCCATTTTGGTCCAAATGTTCCATGGAACCCATAAAAGTTCCAATGACCCGCATATGACCTCAGATAATCCCATTGCTTCCGATTGGCCATTGAATCATCCATGTTGGTCCAAATGTTCCATGGAACCCATAAAAGTTCCAATGACCCGCCTGTGACCTCAGATAATCCCATTGCTTCCGATTGGCCATTGAATCATCCATTTTGGTCCAAATGTTCCATGGAACCCATAAAAGTTCCAATGACCCGCATATGACCTCAGATAATCCCATTGCATCCGATTGGCCATAGAATCATCCATTTTGGTCCAAATGTTCCATGGCAACCATAAAAGTTCCAATGACCCGCCTGTGACCTCAGATAATCCCATTGCTTCCGATTGGCCATTGAATCATCCATTTTGGTCCAAATGTTCCATGGAACCCATAAAAGTTCCAATGACCCGCATATGACCTCAGATAATCCCATTGCATCCGATTGGCCATAGAATCATCCATTTTGGTCCAAATGTTCCATGGCAACCATAAAAGTTCCAATGACCCACCTGTGACCTCAGATAATCCCATTGCTTCCGATTGGCCATAGAATCATCCACTTTGGTCCAAATGTTCCATGGAACCCTTAAAAATTCCAATGACCCGCTTATGACCTCAGATAATCCCATTGCATCCGATTTCCATAGAATCATCCATTTTGGTCCAAATGTTCCATGGAACCCATAAAAGTTCCAATGACCCGCCTATGACCTCAGATAATCCCATTGCATCCGATTGGCCATAGAATCATCCATGTTGGTCCAAATGTTCCATGGAACCCATAAAAGTTCCATTGACCCACCTATGACCTCAGATAATCCCATTGCATTCGATTGGCCATAGAATCATCCATTTTGGTCCAAATGTTCCATGGAACCCATAAAAGTTCCAATGACCCGCCTGTGACCTCAGATAATCCCATTGCTTCCGATTGGCCATTGAATCATCCATTTTGGTCCAAATGTTCCATGGAACCCATAAAAGTTCCAATGACCCGCATATGACCTCAGATAATCCCATTGCATCCGATTGGCCATAGAATCATCCATTTTGGTCCAAATGTTCCGTGGAACCCATAAAAGTTCCAATGACCCGCCTATGACCTCAGATAATCCCATTGCACCCGATTGGCCATAGAATCATCCATTTTGGTACAAATTTTCCATATAACCCATAAAAGTTCCAATGACCCACCTGTGACCTCAGATAATCCAATTGCATTCGATTGGCCATAGAATCATCCATGTTGGTCCAAATGTTCCATGGAACCCATAAAAGTTCCATTGACCCACCTATGACCTCAGATAATCCCATTGCATCCGATTGGCCATGGAATCATCCATTTTGGTCCAAATGTTCCATGGAACCCATTAAAGTTCCAATGACCCGCCTTTGACCTCAGATAATCCCATTGCATCCGATTGGCCATAGAATCATCCATTTTGGTCCAAATGTTCCATGGAACCCAAAAAAGGTTCCAATGACCCGCCTATGACCTCAGATAATCACATTGCATCCGATTGGCCATAGAATCATCCATTTTGATCCAAATATTCCAAGGAACCATTTTAAGTTCCAATGGCCCGCTTGTGACCTTAGATAATCCCATTGAATCCGATTGGCCATAGAATCATCCACTTTTTTCCAAATATTCCATGGAACCATTTTAAGTTCCAATGACCCGCTTGTGACCTTAGATAATCCCATTGCATCCGATTGGCCATAGAATCAGCCCTTTTGGTCCAAATGTTCCATGGAACCCATAAAAGTTCCAATGACCCGCCTGTGACCTCAGATAATCCCATTGCTTCCGATTGGCCATAGAATCAGCCCTTTTGATCCAAATGTTCCATTGAACCCTTAAAAATTCCAATGACCCACTTGTGACCTCAGATAATCCCATTGCATCCGATTTCCATAGAATCATCCACTTTGGTCCAAATGTTCCATGGAACCCTTAAAAATTCCAATGACCCGCTTATGACCTCAGATAATCCCATTGCATCCGATTTCCATAGAATCATCCATTTTGGTCCAAATGTTCCATGGAACCCATAAAAGTTCCATTGACCCACCTATGACCTCAGATAATCCCATTGCATCCGATTGGCCATAGAATCATCCACTTTTTTCCAAATATTCCATGGAACCATTTTAAGTTCCAATGACCCGCTTGTGACCTTAGATAATCCCATTGCATTCGATTGGCCATAGAATCATCCATTTTGGTCCAAATGTTCCATGGAACCCATAAAAGTTCCAATGACCCGCCTGTGACCTCAGATAATCCCATTGCTTCCGATTGGCCATTGATTCATCCATTTTGGTCCAAATGTTCCATGGAACCCATAAAAGTTCCAATGACCCGCATATGACCTCAGATAATCCCATTGCATCCGATTGGCCATAGAATCATCCATTTTGGTCCAAATGTTCCGTGGAACCCATAAAAGTTCCATTGACCCACCTATGACCTCAGATAATCCCATTGCATCCGATTGGCCATAGAATCATCCATTTTGGTCCAAATGTTCCATGGAACCCATTAAAGTTCCAATGACCCGCCTTTGACCTCAGATAATCCCATTGCATCCGATTGGCCATAGAATCATCCATTTTGGTCCAAATGTTCCATGGAACCCAAAAAAGTTCCAATGACCCGCCTATGACCTCAGATAATCACATTGCATCCGATTGGCCATAGAATCATCCATTTTGATCCAAATATTCCAAGGAACCATTTTAAGTTCCAATGACCCGCTTGTGACCTTAGATAATCCCATTGCATCCGATTGGCCATAGAATCATCCACTTTTTTCCAAATATTCCATGGAACCATTTTAAGTTCCAATGACCCGCCTGTGACCTCAGATAATCCCATTGCTTCCGATTGGCCATTGAATCATCCATGTTGGTCCAAATATTCCATATAACCCATAAAAGTTCCAATGACCCACCTGTGACCTCAGATAATCCAATTGCATCCGATTGGCCATAGAATCATCCATGTTGGTCCAAATGTTCCATGGAACCCATAAAAGTTCCATTGACCCACCTATGACCTCAGATAATCCCATTGCATCCGATTGGCCATAGAATCATCCATTTTGGTCCAAATGTTCCATGGAACCCATTAAAGTTCCAATGACCCGCCTTTGACCTCAGATAATCCCATTGCATCCGATTGGCCATAGAATCATCCATTTTGGTCCAAATGTTCCATGGAACCCAAAAAAGTTCCAATGACCCGCCTATGACCTCAGATAATCACATTGCATCCGATTGGCCATAGAATCATCCATGTTGGTCCAAATATTCCATATAACCCATAAAAGTTCCAATGACCCACCTGTGACCTCAGATAATCCAATTGCATCCGATTGGCCATAGAATCATCCATGTTGGTCCAAATGTTCCATGGAACCCATAAAAGTTCCATTGACCCACCTATGACCTCAGATAATCCCATTGCATTCGATTGGCCATAGAATCATCCATTTTGGTCCAAATGTTCCATGGAACCCATTAAAGTTCCAATGACCCGCCTTTGACCTCAGATAATCCCATTGCATCCGATTGGCCATAGAATCATCCATGTTGGTCCAAATGTTCCATGGAACCCATAAAAGTTCCATTGACCCACCTATGACCTCAGATAATCCCATTGCATCCGATTGGCCATAGAATCATCCATTTTGGTCCAAATGTTCCATGGAACCCATTAAAGTTCCAATGACCCGCCTTTGACCTCAGATAATCCCATTGCATCCGATTGGCCATAGAATCATCCATTTTGGTCCAAATGTTCCATGGAACCCAAAAAAGTTCTAATGACCCGCCTATGACCTCAGATAATCACATTGCATCCGATTGGCCATAGAATCATCCATTTTGATCCAAATATTCCAAGGAACCATTTTAAGTTCCAATGACCCGCTTGTGACCTTAGATAATCCCATTGCATCCGATTGGCCATAGAATCATCCACTTTTTTCCAAATATTCCATGGAACCATTTTAAGTTCCAATGACCCGCCTGTGACCTCAGATAATCCCATTGCTTCCGATTGGCCATTGAATCATCCATTTTGGTCCAAATGTTCCATGGAACCCATAAAAGTTCCAATGACCCGCCTATGACCTCAGATAATCCCATTGCACCCGATTGGCCATAGATTCATCCATTTTGGTACAAATGTTCCATATAACCCATAAAAGTTCCAATGGCCTATGACCTCAGATAATCCCATTGCATCCGATTGGCCATAGAATCATCCATTTTGGTCCAAATGTTCCATGGAACACATAAAAGTTCCAATGACCCGCTTGTGACCTCAGATAATCCCATTGCATCCGGTAATGGCAATGGTATATGGCAAAATCTAAAAATGGCTTTACGCCGTACTTTGAAAATAAAAAAGAGTTTCTTTTTGTTTAACCAAAAATTAGCTAACTTTATTTAAATTATTCTCTGCTATATAAATCATAAATACCAGTATTTTATTTTGCTGCTGCTTCCAAAACTCCTCCCATGTTTTCCAATGTAAGTAATAAAACTTTAGTTAACCAATAGATTGATCTATTGTGCAACATCTTTTTGTTAAAGAGTTCTTTTCATTTCTTTCATTCACACTAGTTCTAATAATAATTATTCTGAGCTTGCAAAGTCAATGCAGCAACATTGTTTGCGTCAGTCGCTATGTAATACAAATCGTTTGACCCAGTGCCGTTATGAATGAAAGAAAATAAACAAAACGAAAATTAGTTTATCAATTGCAATTCTTTAAATTGTGCCGAATTTCAATTATACCGTAAGCTTGTTGTGCTGTGCCACTACACCCTTACCCTTAAGCGAAAAATTATTGCTTGAAATAATTTTAAAGATTGGAGAAGTTTAGGAGAAGCTTACATATTAGAGTTTTCATAAACAAATTTTTTTTTGTTACTTGTTTAATTTAGCAATATGTATATAAGAGTTATTTACTTATATAATATACTATAGTTAAAATATTTTTGTTTTTTTGTTTATATTTTTTTTTTGTTTGTCTTACAAAAGTATTTTTAAATTCTTAATGTTTAACTATTATAGTCTTTGCTTATAATTATGCTTTTCAGATGATTTTTATATATTATTTTTTTTTTGTTTGTGTCCGTTTTTGATATATACACCATATATGTAGGGGCGTGTTGTCTTGCAACAATTTATATATGCTGTTAATATCTACTAGTGAACATTAGATTTATTGTAATTTATAAAGTGCTATTTATGTATTTCTTTAAAATATTGTTGTGCAATAATTTATGTTTACCATTTATTTCTACTAGTGAATTTACACCTAATCTATCAATTATCTTATATGGTCCGTGATAGGGACTTTGTAATTTCCTTTTATTTTCTAAACCTACGAAAACTAAATCACCTATTTCTAATGTTGCTTCATTCTTATTTCTATCATACTCTATTTGTCTTTTATGTTTAACTGTTTTAATCATATCTCTAGCCCTATTGATAGATGTTTTTAACCTAAGTTTTAATTCATTAGTGTAATCTTCTAAATTATAAATTTTGTCATGTTCATTTGTAATATCACTCGGAAGTGATGGTAGTTTACCAAATATTAGTTCATACGGTGCATATGATGTATCTACGTGAGGCGTAGTATTATACGCAAATGTGTAATAAGGGCCCCATTTATCCCATTCTTGGTCATCTGCAAAAGATAATAAATATTCGTTCAGAACCCTATGATTTCTTTCTAGAGCTCCAATAGTCGAAATAGTGGTGGTATGGAGTGGTGGTATGGAGTCGAAAAAATTTGTCGCGTGTCTAGCAATTTACATATGTTTGCCATCAATTCATTTTTAAATTCTGTACCGCAATCAGATTTAAGGGTCTTAAAACATCCGTATTTAAGTATGAAGTGTTCAACAAGCGTGGTTGCAATTGTCTTAGCTTCTTTTGCTGCGATAGGATGTGCTATGGTAAATTTGGTAAGTTCGCATTGGATAGTTAAAATATATCGATTTCCATTTGACATTTTTAATGGACCTACTGTGTCTATAGATACAGTTTCGAAACTTGTTGTTGGTGTATTCCTTATTGTTAAACTATCTTTGATATGTCTATGTATTTTATTTCTGTGACACTTTTCGCAGTTATTTATATATTCTTTCACCATTTTTCTCATGTTCTTCCAAATGTAGCGTTGTTTTAATTTCAAAATAGTTTTCCTGATTCCTAAATGTCCGTCTATTCGAGTATTATGATATTCATCTATCAATTTGTATTGTTGAAGAGTACTATTTATATTTCGTGGAGCTCTGTGTATTATTATCTTTATTGTCGAGGATTTATTAATTGTTAATTCATTATATTCTTTCTTGAATGCATTCATCTCGATATTCTTAAATATATAATCTTGATCACAAAGGGCTATTTCCTGTATCTGTGATTTATTTAAATAACAATGTAGTTTCTCCAACATCGTACCTAGGCGCGAAGGGTCATCACTACATGTTATGTGCACAATATCTTTGTTCAATTTTATGGCGAGTTTACAATTCTTTTTCAATATAAATTTCAATTTCTTTAAATACCTAACGTCATTGAAAGATGTACATGTGGAGGTGATCAGTCCCCTTATGAGATAAGTCATTGCCTTCAATGCGCTCTTGGTGGGTACCCATATTCTTCATTATACTCGCATTATCGTTTTTTCTTACATCACTCGCATTATTATTTATTTTCTGTTTCGCCTTGCTCCTTGTTATTGCTAAAATATCTTTCTCTCTACTTGTAGGAATCATATTTTTTAAAATTTCGCTATCATATTTTATTCTAGACAATGCATCAGCGTTTGTGTTTATTTTACCTTGTTTGTACACAATTTCGAAATGATAATCTGACAGGTCTACTCGAATTCTTGTCATTTTTGACGATGGGTTTCTGTGAGAAAATAACGATACCAAAGGTCTATGGTCAGTGACCACTATAAACTTTCTACCAAAAAGATATGGTTTGAAGAAATTTATGCCCCAGTGTATGGCTAACAATTCCTTTTCGATTATTAGTTTATTTATATCGTGCTTCTGTAGCGATTAACTTGCATAAGATATCGGTAAATCGTGTCCGATTTCTCCTTGAGAGAGTACTGCACCTAAAGCAAAGTCGGATGCGTCCGTAGTTAGAATAAATGGTTTGTCAAAATTTGGATATTGAAGGACTGGTGGATGAATAAGTTTTTCTTTTAACTTGTTAAATGCTTTTTCGCATTCTTCTGACCATATAAAAGGTGTGCCTTTTTTCAAAAGTGAATTTAAACATTTCACTATGTTTGCATAATCCGGGAAAAAACGCCTGTAATAGTTACAAAATGCAACAAATCTTCTTACTTCGTCTGCATTGTTTGATTTAGGATATTTCAAAACTGCTTCGCACTTCGCAGGGTCTGTTCTTATGCCTTTATCGGTTATTAAATGTCCAAGATAAATCACTTCTGACTTGAGAAAATTACATTTATTTGCATTGAGTTTTAAATTAATTAAATTAAACGGTCAAAGACTTTAATTAAGTTTTGTTTGTGGAGTTTTAACGAGCATCCGAAAACAATTATATCGTCGACGTATAGAAAAGCTTCGGAGTTTAAGCCGCTTAGCGCAATCGTAAGCATTCTCTGAAAACTGTTGGATGAGATTTTGAGACCAAAAGGCAAACGCTTGAATTGATAATGCCCATCTTGCGTTGACAACGCGGTTAATGGTCTTGATTCTTGATCAAGCAGAATCTGGTGGAAAGAGCTGGTCATATCCAAAGTAGAAAAGTATTTAGCTCTCCCTAACATATCCAGTACATCCTCTAATCTCGTCAATGGGAATTTGTCATTGACTATTTTTTCGTTTAGCTTTCTGTAATCAACCACCAAACGCCAATTTTTGTTGTCATCATTGCTTTGTTTTGGTACCAGTAACAAAGGTGCGTTATAGGGGCTGACAGAAGGTTCAATAATGTTACTATCTAATAATCCTTTGACTTGATTTTTTATTTCGTTATATTGAGAATGCGGTAACCTATAGTTTTTAATATATAGCGGTGTTGCATCTTTTAGAGATATCTGTTGCGTATAAAAGTTATTTGTCGAAATTTCTTCTCCTCCTAAGTGAAAAATGTATTGATATTTTCTGAATATTTCTTTAAGTTCTGTTTCAGACTGCATGCTCACGTTCAACGCGGTCATTAGCTTTTCATATCTTTCGTCATTATTTCTTTTCGTTTCATTACTAATTGTTTTCAATATCGTGTAATTGCTCAATTTTTCTGTTTTTGGACTTAAATCATTTATAATAATCTCTTCGTCATTTACGTTCAATACTTTGATGTGGCAAATGCCTTTTGATGGTGCTATGGAGTTGGCTAAAAATACTCCCTTAGTTATTTCTTGGTTCAATATAACACTGTCTTCTTTTAAGTTTAACTTAATAGGCAAAATTACTTCTGATCGAGGCGGTATTCTGTAAACCTCTTTTGATTGTGGTTTCGTAAACAAAGGAACGATATATTCGTCATTTTTTAAGTTGATTTGTACTGTATATGTTTCATAGTCAATCTTGCACATATAGTTCATCAATAAATCTCTACCAATGATACCATCTGTTGTTATTGGAAAATCTTCATCTACAATGTGGAAATCGTTCATCGCTCTGCCTTTTCAAGACGAAGTGATAACTTCGTTGTTCCTATAGTGTATAAATTTTCATTCGCTATGCCGGTTAATCTGCATCTGTTTTCGTAATCTATATCAAGGTTGTTATTAATTATATTCTTACATGTTGAGATATCTGCTCCTGTGTCTATTAAAAATGTTAATTTATGTTTTGTTTGCTCACACGAAAGTGTGATATAATTTGTCAAGTTATGAGATAATACATATATTTTCCTTTCTATAGTTGGCCTTCCGGAAGTTCTTGTCCTTCCGGGCCGCTCTCGTTTCCCTGTTCATGTATGACTCGTACCTGCCGGTTATTGTGCCAATTAGTTTAATTACCGTTGTTCCTATTATCATTGTTATTTCGTCTGATGTTGTTATTTGGGAGTCTTGTATTATTGTTATTGCCTCGGTAATTGCTATTTCTGTAGTTGTTGTTGTTGTAACCTCTGTAACTGTTGTTTCTGTAGTTGTAATAATTACTGCGGTAAACATTGTTTGATCCGTTCGAACCCATGTTACTGGTTCTGTTACTATTGTCTCGGTGTCGTGAGCCTTGATTCCATGGTTGGTTGACTCGCCGGTTACCTTGTTCTTGTGTATTCCAATTTCTATTTATTCTCATAACGTTCCTAGGATGAACACTATTTGTGTTCTCAATATCTAACGCAAGGTTTATTGCTTCACTTAATTTTGTTGGTTGTGCTGCGAAAATCGTCGATTTAAGATCCTCATTGAGACCATTTTTGAACACTGTTTGTGCATAATTTTCATTCATTTGGGTTACCACGGCTTTCTGTTCCTTTGAAGCAGTTGCACCTAATTCACTTATCTGAAGTCTGTTCAATTATGTCGTCAAGTTCATTATTTTGTCTTTATAAATTGAAACTGATAGGTTCCTTTGTACAAAATTTGATAATCGTGTGTGAATTTGTGCTGTAGTTAAATTGCTTCTATACGATTTGGCTAGTTTGTTTTTCAAATTATTGAAATCGTTTATATCGTCTACAAATCCTTAAGTTGTTCTAACTGTTGGACCTAGTTTTACGCTTTTAACGAACTCTACTAATAGTTTTTAAGATTCGTCATTGTATGTATTGTGTAGTATCTCCGTAATTTTCAGAAATGGTTCAAGTTCGTTGTAATGTCCGTTAAATATTGGTATTGCATTTAAAGCAAGTTCTATGTTAAAGACTGCCATTTTATTTAAGTTATTGCAGACTTTTCTTTCACTATTTTCTAATTCTGTTTCAGATCCCGAACTTTCACTTCCTTGTCTCAATTTCAACAAATTATTCACTGCACTTGCTATTTGGTCAAATTTTTCTATGTCATCCTTGCTGGTAGAATTCTTTATTAGAGTTTCTCTAAGAGTTGCTAATTGTTTTTTTGTTTTTTCTATAAATGATAATGAATATCTTCTATTTGAAGCTTTACGTAATTTTGATAATATTTTCTGAGCTATTTCTAATTCCATTTATATAAAATTATTTATTTAAAATCATTTATTTGAATTATTTATGTAAACATTAATTTACAGACATTTACTACCTACATATATACTTTAAATCGCATGTTTCAAATTTGTTTTTGCCGATTCTAGTTTTACACTTTTCGCATCTTAAACAGTTATAATGAAAACTATCGTTTTTATGTGACAAATATCTTATTTTACCAATGTTTACAATTTTTCTATCACATATGGTACAATATTTTTTAAATAGAATGCCAAAACATCCCTGATAAAGACAACCAGTAGCCCTTTCTGACATATTCATATTTTATAAACCTTATTTGGATAGTATTTTTTTTTTTTTTTTAAAAAACTATTTCTTTTTTTTTTTATTTTACTAAACAGAATTATTTATGTTTCGTAGCATCTGTTTGCGTACGTAGTTCTTATAATACCTTTTTATAATATATAGTATTGTAGCAAACATAAAAATAATACTAATAATTCCTACAATAGTAAAAAATCCGTTGTTTTCACCGCTGTTGCTGCCGCTGTTATTGTTGTTTATGACCTCCTTGTTGCTGAACCAGCCCATCTTAGTCCCTTCTGTTCGGACCGTAGTTTTGATTTTCTTCAGTTATCTGCTTTAATAAACGCTGCTTTTGGGCCAGGTCACTTACTAGTGGTAGAATGTTATAGATCTCTGCTACCCGTTGACGAGCTAAGACTCGTTTACCACCTCGTTTCTTTGGTCTTCCGTTTGTTGATTGCGTGGTATTGGTTTGGCCTTGTAGTTGTAGCTTTCGTCGCTGCCGCCTTTCTTTGTATACTTCAATACTAATATGCTTTGGTCCCGCTATCTTAGGTGTCGGAACGTATACATGCACCGGTTGTTCGCTTTTTGATAACGCTTGTGGCACGTACTCTTCAAATTTTCTGGCGTTCTCTACTGCCTTTTCAAACAGCACGTTGAAATCTTCCTCTGTGGACATTAGTTTTGCAGGATGGAAATGGTCTGAATGAAGGATTGTGAGACAGGAACTTTGCAAGATTGGCGTTGGATTGTAGTTGCAGGAGTTGAAGATGGCAGGATAGCAGGTCACAGGATCGTAGGTCACAGGATCGCAGGTCGCAGGATCGCAGGTCACAGGATCGCAGGTCGCAGGATCGCCATGAAGAGGTGTTTTGAATGAATAAAAGCAGGATCAATATTTATGTCCCTAAGGTGCCGATCTATATGGCAAAATCTAAAAATGGCTTTACGCCGTACTTTGAAAATAAAAAAGAGTTTCTTTTTGTTTAACCAAAAATTAACTAACTTAATTTAAATTATTCTCTGCTATATAAATCATAAATACCAGTATTTTATTTTGCTGCTGCTTCCAAAACTCCTCCCATGTTTTCCAATGTAAGTAATAAAACTTTAGTTAACCAATAGATTGATCTATTGTGCAACATCTTTTTGTTAAAGAGTTCTTTTCATTTCTTTCATTCACACTAGTTCTAATAATAATTATGCTGAGCTTGCAAAGTCAATGCAGCAACATTGTTTGCGTCAGTCGCTATGTAATACAAATCGTTTGACCCAGTACCGTTATGAATCAAAGAAAATTAACAAAACGAAAATTAGTTTATCAATTGCAATTCTTTAAATTGTGCCGAATTTCAATTATACCGTAAGCTTGTTGTGCTGTGCCAAAAAACATAGATTCTCCATTCTAGTCCAAATGTTCCATGGAACCCATAAAAGTTCCAATGACCCGCATGTGACCTCAGATAATCCCATTGCACCCGATTGGCCATAGATTCATCCATTCTAGTCCAAATGTTCCATGGAACCCATAAAAGTTCCAATGACCCGCCTATGACCTCAGATAATCCCATTGCATCCGATTGGCCATAGACTCATCCATTTTGGTCCAAATGTTCCATGGAACCCAAAAAAGTTCCAATGACCCGCCTATGACCTCAGATAATCACATTGCATCCGATTTGCCATAGAATCATCCATTTCGATCCAAATACTCCATGGAACCATTTTAAGTTCCAATGACCCGCTTTTGACCTCAGATAATCCCATTGCATCCGATTGGCCATAGAATCATCCACTTTGGTCCAAATATGCCATGGAACCATTTTAAGTTCCAATGACCCGCTTGTGACCTTAGATAATCCCATTGCATCCGATTGGCCATAGAATCATCCATTTTGGTCCAAATGTTCCATGGAACCCATAAAAGTTCCAATGACCCGCCTATGACCTCAGATAATCCCATTGCACCCGATTGGCCATAGATTCATCCATTTTGGTACAAATGTTCCATATAACCCATAAAAGTTCCAATGACCCGCCTATGACCTCAGATAATCCCATTGCATCCGATTGGCCATAGAATCATCCATTTTGGTCCAAATGTTCCATGGAACACATAAAAGTTCCAATGACCCGCCTATGACCTCAGATAATCCCATTGCATCCGATTGGCCATAGAATCATCCATTTTGGTCCAAATGTTCCATGGAACCCATAAAAGTTCCAATGACCCGCCTATGACCTCAGATAATCCCATTGCAGGATCAATATTTATGTCCCTAAGGTGCTGATCTATATGGCAAAATCTAAAAATGGCTTTACGCCGTACTTTGAAAATAAAAAAGAGTTTCTTTTTGTTTAACCAAAAATTAGCTAACTTTATTTAAATTATTCTCTGCTATATAAATCATAAATACCAGTATTTTATTTTGCTGCTGCTTCCAAAACTCCTCCCATGTTTTCCAATGTAAGTAATAAAACTTTAGTTAACTAATAGATTGATCTATTGTGCAACATCTTTTTGTTAAAGAGTTCTTTTCATTTCTTTCATTCACACTAGTTCTAATAATAATTATGCTGTGACGTGGTTTTATCAAAGGCTGAGGTAAAACTCAGCCGCTCCAAGGTTCTCTGAAGGATCCACTCAACCTTCAGTAATTAAGTACACAATTGAATATGATTTTATATTTTCAATCTTTATTGTACAAATTCAATCACTTAATATAATCCTTATGATAATATATACAAAGTAAACAGTGCAGCGTACGTAGTAAACAGTCGTTGGCGGTTCAACGTTTTATCGGTAAGGTTCGGTTCTGGTATACGGAAATGGCAACGGTGCGGCGCTGCTAGCTTAGCGACGGATTCAGTTTTGTAAGATCTGGACTACGGTTGCAGGTTTTCTTAATAGAAGCGTTGGCTCAGCGAGCGCAATTAAAGTTTAAACTGCATAGCAGGATTTGCAAAAAAAAAAAAATAAAATTAACCATAAGCGCAATTCTGGTGTGAGGTCGGCTGCAAAGCTTAGAGAAAGCCAGGTTCCGGCAGCGCAGCATGCAGAACAAGTAAATAATTAAACCTTTTGCGAGGGCGACTGAGCAGCTTAACATAAGCGAGGTTCAGGCGGCGAAGCAAATAGAATATACGACGAGTGCTCTGATGTGAGGGCAGCTGAAAGGCTTAAAAAGCGAGGCAGCGAGGCAGCACAGCAGGCAGAGGCAGAAACGGGTTTCATTCGGTTGGAGGGTAGACGAAAAAGCAGATTAGTGCAAGGTCCGACTACAAGTTCACCGAAGTTTTTATAAAAAAAAACAAGAATAAAAAAAGTACCATAAAAACTTCCAGAGAAGTAAGGTATGGTCGTGAAACGTATGAAAGGTTATGCACCGACGAGTCACACCAGTTGCAACAATTTGCGCTTACTTAAACATTTGACATTCAAAACCAGTTGTGAATCATATTATTGAAAGCTCCCATCAATCGAAGTCTGGCTGCGTGTTTTAATTTAGTTGTCAATAGTTTGTGCGTAGGTGTTCTGTTTGTGTGTGTATGTTGTTTCTTAATCTAGTTTTACAATAGTTGTTGCTTTTGTTTTTTTTTTTGTTTGTTTGTACTAATTATGCCTGGGTTCGAACCCCACAGCGGTCGCTGACAAAAATATTTTTATTTTTAATTTTTTTTTTGTTTTTGTTGTTTTTGTGTTGTTTTTTTTTCTTTTTAATAATAATTATAATTTAATTAATAAAAATGGTTCATAAATAATAACAATTAAATGAAATAATAATAATATATAATAAGTTAAATAAGTATAACATAATAAGTATAACATATTCATATAATGCGGTCGGCCTGGGTTCGATTCCTACGGCGGGCAAGACAAATTATTATTTTCATTTTTTTTTTTTTTTGTATTTTTGTTTTTGGTTTTTTTTTTTTATAACAATATATATTAGGAAAAATAAACTTATCTCTATTTGTAACGCGCCGTTACAGTCCCCCCCCACTTAAGAGGGTGACCTTAGGTCAAAACGAAAATATATAAATAATTTATGCTTCGTATATAATAAGTATATATAACAAAAAAAAAATACAATTCAGTTTGATAACTTAAATAAAGTGATAATTCATATACATAAGAAAGTTAAAAAAAAAAGAAAAAAAAATTATATGTAAACAAAAAAAAAAAAATTTAAACGCGTTTGACTAAAACGCGGTGGCCTTGGCAGCGTAACTCGGCGTGTTCGTCGTCCACTAGCGTGACAGCTATACCTGGTCGGCCTCGTCTTCGGATGTACCATGTTTTTTTGTGGTTGGCTGGTAAATCTCTCTTGATGTTTACGTTGAAGAGTTTTGCCACTGCGTTGCTTGGCTGATTACTGATCGCCGGTGATGTTGACGCTAGTGTTGGCGAGGGTTTTGGTAGCGTTGATGTCAAACACGCTGGTTCTGAATGTGGTGGCGATGTGGACGCAGGCGATACAATAGAAGGCCCTGGTTCCGATGGTGATGGTGGGGATATTGCTACTGGTTCTTCGGGCAGCTCCGACTCTGTTAGTTGCGGTGATGGTAATGATGATGCCGCAAAGCAGGTCGCTCTTTCGATTTTGCGCGATACCAGGCGCCATCCACCAAATTTCCCAATCGGCAAATTCTTCAGTAAGGTGGCTTCCATTGGTGGCTGCAGCGGTAAGGGTGCCCTTGGCATAGCGGTTTGCCGGAGATGTTTGGCAATATGGCCCGGGTTGATAGGGTTGGTTCTTTTCCGCTCGATTGTGTTGACAGTACTAATTCAGTGGAGAAGAAAAGAAATAAAAAGAGAAAAGAAGAAGAGAAAAAAAAAGAAAAAGAAAATAATACGGAATTAATGGAAGTTAAACAATAAGGAATGGTTATGAGTAAATAAAAATACGAAAACAAGATGTGGGATGAATGAGTGTATTTTAAAATGAAACTTATTGACAAAATTTCAACTTCCCCTTTATGTATATAAATATATGGCCTCCGTTATATTTGCCTTGGCATAAATTCTTTTAGATCCTGGATGTGTGCAGGTAATATGAATCGTCGTACTATAAATGGACCGGAACACTTAGGTGTAAGCTTCTGGAAAAAAAAATAGTCTAATGCTGAAGGTAAGGGCTCCTCTCTTTTTAAGACTTAAGTCTCGATGGCTGGTTTCCAGATTCGGCGTCGAAGATTATAATATTTCTTTCGACGCTTCCATGCAATAGTTATGTTCTGGTTAACTTCCTCCCATAATAGCTTTATGTCGCAGTGTTGTTCCACTTCAAACTTTGCACAAGTGTCACAGATTTTTATATGTTGTCTAAAATCTCGATGCACACCTGGCCAGTAGTAATTTCGTTGGGCATGTTTAACTGCTTTGTATACACCGAGTTGACCCGAACTTGGGTCGTCATGAACCTCTTTAAGTACGTTATTTTGTTGTAATTTGTGGACACAGAGCTTCCATCGCGGTGATGTGGTTACTGTGGACTTCCTTGGAATATGCTTAAGTATTCGGTCTTTTAAAATACGGTAATTGGGGCCATCCTCAAAATCTGCGGAAAGTGGTGGTTGCACTTGGGTTACTTTATCTTTTATTCCCTCAAAGGCTTCGTTCTTCTTTATGAGGTCTTCCAATAATGAATTTGGTTCTGTTGTTAAAAATTCTCGGCTGACGACAGCATTAAGGTGTTCAAACGGAGGTGTTGACACTCTCTGTTGAGTCGGCAAATCGATGTTATCCAATGTTAACTTGATATTCCTTTGAGTGAGAAAGTCCATACCTAAGATAACTGGTTCTGCTAATGTGGGCATGTATGACGATAGTACTCGTGTTTTTCTGCTGTTGAGCATTATGTCCAACGGATATACTTCGGCACTTGTTACACAGGTTTTATCTGCTAACTGAACACTTCGCTTATGTTCTCGTGGTTGAATGCCCTTATGACGTAGATGGTTTTGTACTAGTGCGCCAATGTAAGTAAGTGTTGCGCCAGTGTCGATTAATGCATGTGTTTTTAACCCAAGAATATCGATTTGAATGTAGTACCGGAATCCGGTATACTGATTTGACGTAGCGATTGTATTCTGGGTAAGCAAAGAGGTTGTATCATTTGGGCATGGGCATGATCTTGAAAACACACCATCTTGTCCACAGCGTGAGCAAAACAGTAATCGCTTGCCCTTGCATTGGTTACGGTAATGACCTGGATTTTTGCAACGCCAGCAATACGTATTCCGATTATAGCTAATGTTTTCGGAGGCTCCCAAAAAATGATTTGGTTGAGGACGATTAATCCTATTTTCATCCCTTCTCAATAGTTCATACTCATCTGTTAATTCCATTAGCTCCTTCAAGGAAGAAAAATCATTTCGCCTGACATATAGTTTATATTCAACTCGTAATCCGTCGTATATACGATCAGTGTGATCTAAACATTTTAATTGGGGATGCTGGCGAATTAATGTTTGCATGGCTAGTATATAGTCTCTGGCCTTTTCTCGTTGCCATTGCTTTCGATGATATATAGTATCTTCGAGCTGGGCAAGATACCTTTTAGGTAAAAAGAATTGTTTGATTTCACTTTTGAAGTGATTCCACGATGAGATGCTCCCTCTGTTAACACGGTACCACTGTAAAGCCTTGCCTTGTAAAATTGCTGGTAATGCAGGAAGAAGTGAATTTTCAGGTAATCGGTAACATTCAGCTAACTCTTCTATGCGTTCCAAGAAATCAAGTAGGTTTTCTCCACCCTCAAACTTTAATTCCCACTGTTGTACGGTAATCATAATCTCGCCTTCTGTCCAGCGGTGTAAGTGTGGTGAAAGGCGTCCTCGGGAAGTTGATGGTATGTCGACGGTGTGACTTTCAAAAATGTATTTGTTTTCTTCGCGTTTAACCTCATCTTCCAGTTCTTTAAAAATATTTTCCGTAGATTTCCGGCAACGTTTCTTCTTTATGACTTCACTTAGTTGACGGCGAAGTTGCTCGACAGTACATCCATCAGTGGTAAGTCCAATTTTCCGACATTCTTCAATGAGACGATCTTTCTTTAGGAGATAAACCCAGCTGACCGAATCTACCATAAGGGAATGCTTTCCGTCATTTTGTTGCCTGTTTATAGTTGTTGCTTCCGACTGTTGCTGCATGCTGTTTGATTGTCCTAATCCGACGTGGTTGGTGGTGTTAAGCGGTTTTCCACAGTCGTCGTTGGAGTCAGGTCCCTGCTCGGGCGCCATTTGTGACGTGGTTTTATCAAAGGCTGAGGTAAAACTCAGCCGCTCCAAGGTTCTCTGAAGGATCCACTCAACCTTCAGTAATTAAGTACACAATTGAATATGATTTTATATTTTCAATCTTTATTGTACAAATTCAATCACTTAATATAATCCTTATGATAATATATACAAAGTAAACAGTGCAGCGTACGTAGTAAACAGTCGTTGGCGGTTCAACGTTTTATCGGTAAGGTTCGGTTCTGGTATACGGAAATGGCAACGGTGCGGCGCTGCTAGCTTAGCGACGGATTCAGTTTTGTAAGATCTGGACTACGGTTGCAGGTTTTCTTAATAGAAGCGTTGGCTCAGCGAGCGCAATTAAAGTTTAAACTGCATAGCAGGATTTGCAAAAAAAAAAAAAATAAAATTAACCATAAGCGCAATTCTGGTGTGAGGTCGGCTGCAAAGCTTAGAGAAAGCCAGGTTCCGGCAGCGCAGCATGCAGAACAAGTAAATAATTAAACCTTTTGCGAGGGCGACTGAGCAGCTTAACATAAGCGAGGTTCAGGCGGCGAAGCAAATAGAATATACGACGAGTGCTCTGATGTGAGGGCAGCTGAAAGGCTTAAAAAGCGAGGCAGCGAGGCAGCACAGCAGGCAGAGGCAGAAACGGGTTTCATTCGGTTGGAGGGTAGACGAAAAAGCAGATTAGTGCAAGGTCCGACTACAAGTTCACCGAAGTTTTTATAAAAAAAAAACAAGAATAAAAAAAGTACCATAAAAACTTCCAGAGAAGTAAGGTATGGTCGTGAAACGTATGAAAGGTTATGCACCGACGAGTCACACCAGTTGCAACAATTTGCGCTTACTTAAACATTTGACATTCAAAACCAGTTGTGAATCATATTATTGAAAGCTCCCATCAATCGAAGTCTGGCTGCGTGTTTTAATTTAGTTGTCAATAGTTTGTGCGTAGGTGTTCTGTTTGTGTGTGTATGTTGTTTCTTAATCTAGTTTTACAATAGTTGTTGCTTTTGTTTTTTTTTTTTGTTTGTTTGTACTAATTATGCCTGGGTTCGAACCCCACAGCGGTCGCTGACAAAAATATTTTTATTTTTAATTTTTTTTTTGTTTTTGTTGTTTTTGTGTTGTTTTTTTTTCTTTTTAATAATAATTATAATTTAATTAATAAAAATGGTTCATAAATAATAACAATTAAATGAAATAATAATAATATATAATAAATTAAATAAGTATAACATAATAAGTATAACATATTCATATAATGCGGTCGGCCTGGGTTCGATTCCTACGGCGGGCAAGACAAATTATTATTTTCATTTTTTTTTTTTTGTATTTTTGTTTTTGGTTTTTTTTTTTTTATAACAATATATATTAGGAAAAATAAACTTATCTTTATTTGTAACGCGCCGTTACAATGCTGAGCTTGCAAAGTCAATGCAGCAACATTGTTTGCGTCAGTCGCTATGTAATACAAATCTTTTGACCCAGTGCCGTTTTGAATGAAAGAAAATAAACAAAACGAAAATTAGTTTATCAATTGCAATTCTTTAAATTGTGCCAAATTTCAATTATACCGTAAGCTTGTTGTGCTGTGACAAAACAAATAAATTCTCCATTCTAGTCCAAATGTTCCATGGAACCCATAAAAGTTCCAATGACCCGCCTATGACCTTAGATAATCCCATTGCATCCGATTGGCTATCGAATCATCCATTTTGGTCCAAATGTTCCATGGAACCCATAAAAGTTCCAATGACCCGCCTATGACCTCAGATAACCCCATTGCTTCCGATTGGCCATAGAATCATCCATTTTGGTCCAAATGTTCCATGGAACCCATAAAAGTTCCAATGACCCACCTGTGACCTCAGATAATCGCATTGCTTCGATTGGCCATAGAATCATCCACTTTGGTCCAAATGTTCCATGGAACCCTTAAAAATTCCAATGACCCGCTTATGACCTCAGATAATCCCATTGCATCCGATTTCCATAGAATCATCCATTTTGGTCCAAATGTTCCATGGAACCCATAAAAGTTCCAATGACCCGCCTGTGACCTCAGATAATCCCATTGCACCCGATTGGCCATAGATTCATCCATTCTAGTCCAAATGTTCCATGGAACCCATAAAAGTTCCAATGACCCGCTTGTGACCTCAGATAATCCCAATGCATCCGATTTGCCATAGAATCATACATTTTGGTCCAAATGTTCCATGGAACCCATAAAAGTTCCAATGACCCGCCTGTGACCTCAGATAATCCCATTGCACCCGATTGGCCATAGAATCATCCATTTTGGTCCAAATGTTCCATGGAACCCATAAAAGTTCCAATGACCCGCTTATGACCTCAGATAATCCCATTGCATCCGATTGGCCATCGAATCATCCATTTTGGTCCAAATGTTCCATGGAACCAATAAAAGTTCCAATGACCCGCCTATGACCTCACATAACCCCATTGCATCCGATTGGCCATAGAATCATCCATTTTGGTCCAAATGTTCCATGGAATCCATAAAAAATCCAATGACCCACCTGTGACCTCAGATAATCGCATTGCTTCCGATTGGCCATAGAATCATCCATTTTGGTCCAAATGTTCCATGGAACCCATAAAAGTTCCAATGACCCGCTTGTGACCTCAGATAATCCCAATGCATCCGATTTGCCATAGAATCATCCATTTTGGTCCAAATGTTCCATGGAACCCATAAAAGTTCCAATGACCCGCCTATGACCTCAGATAATCCCATTGCATCCGATTTCCATAGAATCATCCATTTTGGTCCAAATGTTCCATGGAACCCATAAAAGTTCCAATGACCCGCCTGTGACCTCAGATAATCCCATTGCACCCGATTGGCCATAGATTCATCCATTCTAGTCCAAATATTCCATGGAACCCATAAAAGTTCCAATGACCCGCTTGTGACCTCAGATAATCCCAATGCATCTGATTTGCCATAGAATCATACATTTTGGTCCAAATGTTCCATGGAACCCATAAAAGTTCCAATGACCCGCCTGTGACCTCAGATAATCCCATTGCACCCGATTGGCCATAGATTCA
Source organism: Tetanocera ferruginea (assembly GCA_958299015.1). Classification (NCBI taxonomy): domain Eukaryota; kingdom Metazoa; phylum Arthropoda; class Insecta; order Diptera; family Sciomyzidae; genus Tetanocera; species Tetanocera ferruginea. Next base: position 66,425,516 of record OY282641.1, read on the forward strand.
TCCATTCTAGTCCAAATGTTCCATGGAACCCATAAAAGTTCCAATGACCCGCTTATGACCTCAGATAATCCCATTGCATCCGATTGGCCATCGAATCATCCATTTTGGTCCAAATGTTCCATGGAACCAATAAAAGTTCCAATGACCCGCCTATGACCTCAGATAATCCCATTGCATCCGATTGGCCATAGAATCATCCATTTTGGTCCAAATGTTCCATGGAACCCATAAAAGTTCCAATGACCCACCTGTGACCTCAGATAATCGCATTGCTTCCGATTGGCCATGGAATCATCCATTTTGGTCCAAATGTTCCATAGAACCCATAAAAGTTCCAATGACCCGCTTGTGACCTCAGATAATCCCAATGCATCCGATTTGCCATAGAATCATCCATTTTGGTCCAAATGTTCCATGGAACCCATAAAAGTTCCAATGACCCGCTTGTGACCTCAGATAATCCCAATGCATCCGATTTGCCATAGAATCATCCATTTTGGTCCAAATGTTCCATGGAACCCATAAAAGTTCCAATGACCCGCCTGTGACCTCAGATAATCCCATTGCACCCGATTGGCCATAGATTCATCCATTCTAGTCCAAATGTTCCATGGAACCCATAAAAGTTCCAATGACCCGCCTATGACCTCAGATAATCCCATTTCATCTGATTGGCCATAGATTCATCCATTCTAGTCCAAATGTTCCATGGAACCCATGTTCCAATGAGCCGCCTATGACCTCAGATAATCCCATTGCATCCGATTGGCCATAGAATCATCCATTTTGGTCCAAATGTTCCATGGAACCCATAAAAGTTCCAATGACCCGCCTGTGACCTCAGATAATCCCATTGCGCCCGATTGGCCATAGATTCATCCATTCTAGTCCAAATGTTCCATGGAACCCATAAAAGTTCCAATGACCCGCTTATGACCTCAGATAATCCCATTGCATCCGATTGGCCATAGAATCATCCATGTTGGTCCAAATGTTCCATGGAACCAATAAAAGTTCCAATGACCCGCCTATGACCTCAGATAACCCCATTGCATCCGATTGGCCATAGAATCATCCATTTTGGTCCAAATGTTCCATGGAATCCATAAAAGTTCCAATGACCCACCTGTGACCTCAGATAATCGCATTGCTTCCGATTGGCCATAGAATCATCCATTTTGGTCCAAATGTTCCATGGAACCCATAAAAGTTCCAATGACCCGCTTGTGACCTCAGATAATCCCAATGCATCCGATTTGCCATAGAATCATCCATTTTGGTCCAAATGTTCCATGGAACCCATAAAAGTTCCAATGACCCGCCTGTGACCTCAGATAATCCCATTGCACCCGATTGGCCATAGATTCATCCATTCTAGTCCAAATGTTCCATGGAACCCATAAAAGTTCCAATGACCCGCCTATGACCTCAGATAATCCCATTGCATCCGATTGGCCATAGAATCATCCATTTTGGTCCAAATGTTCCATGGAACCCATAAAAGTTCCAATGACCCGCCTATGACCTCAGATAATCCCATTGCATCCGATTGGCCATAGAATCATCCATTTTGGTCCAAATGTTCCATGAAACACATAAAAAATCCAATGACCCGCCTGTGACCTCAGATAATCCCATTGCATCCGATTGGCCATAGAATCAGCCCTTTTGGTCCAAATGTTCCATGGAACCCTTAAAAATTCCAATGACCCGCTTGTGACCTCAGATAGTCCCATTGCTTCCGAATGGCCATAGAATCATCCATTTTGGTCCAAATGTTCCATGGAACCTATAAAAGTTCCAATGACCCGCTTGTGACCTCAGATAATCCCATTGCATCCGATTTGCCATAGAATCATCCATTTTGGTCCAAATGTTCCATGGAACCCATTAAAGTTCCAATGACCCGCCTATGACCTCAGATAATCCCATTGCATCCGATTGGCCATAGATTCATCCATTCTAGTCCAAATGTTCCATGGAACCCATAAAAATTCCAATGGCCCGCCTATGACCTGATATAATCCCATTGCATCTGATTGGCCATAGATTCATCCATTCTAGTCCAAATGTTCCATGGAACCCATAAAAGTTCCAATGAGCCGCCTATGACCTCAGATAATCCCATTGCATCCGATTGGCCATAGAATCATCCATTTTGGTCCAAATGTTCCATGGAACCCATAAAAGTTCCAATGACCCGCCTATGACCTCAGATAATCCCATTGCTTCCGATTGGCCATAGACTCAGCCCTTTTGGTCCAAATGTTCCATGGAACCCTTAAAACTTCCAATGACCCGCTTGTGACCTCAGATAATCCCATTGCTTCCGATTGGCCATAGAATCATCCATTTTGGTCCAAATGTTCCATGGAACCCATTAAAATTCCAATGACCCGCCTATGACCTCAGATAATCCCATTGCACCCGATTGGCCATAGATTCATCCATTTTGGTACAAATGTTCCATATAACCCATAAAAGTTCCAATGAGCCGCCTATGACCTCAGATTATCCCATTGCATCCGATTGGCCACAGAATCATCCATTTTGGTCCAAATGTCCCTTGGAACCCATAAAAGTTCCAATGACCCGCCTATGACCTCAGATAATCCCATTGCAGGATCAATATTTATGTCCCTAAGGTGCCGATCTATATGGCAAAATCCATGATCAGAGCTTCACGAACGGTTCGCACTGAGTTGTCTGCCATACGCACGACGATGTTCTCCTGTCTCTTCTCACCTGTGTGAGCACCAGTTTTTCTGATAACTGTTGGCTCATGAAACTCCTGGTTGCTCCTGTGTCAATCGTGGCCTTCTGAACTTCATCTCCGAGGGTAACAAATGCAAAAATGTCAGCTTCGTCGTGCTGTAGGCTTTCTACGGGATGCGAGGGAGCGTATGTGCTCTTCCCGATAGGCCTCGCCTCTATTGGGTGTTCTGTCCGTTTCCCGACTGTCAACGACAGCAGTCAATCGTTCGTAGCCCACGCTTTCCACACTCCCAACAGAAGATTACACACGGATTTCGACATTCGGGCCGCATGTGACCGTCTCTGCCACATCGTCTGCACGCTGTTCGTGGAGTTATGGGTGTCTCCCTCACCTGAGTGACCATTCGATGACGCTCTTCTCTCGGTTGCTGGGCTGTTGCTCGTGTGGGTGCCGTATCTGCATGTGTGCACTCGAAATCTTCGGCTAACGCCATCAGCTCTTCCAGGCTTACAAAGTCTTTTCTGCCTCACGTAACATGCCTTCTCCTCACAACCCTCTTTGCCTGTAGACGTCAAAATTAATCTGATGCTCCGGCTCACGTAAGGCGAGTGAGAACAGGCTCATAGAATCAAAGTTGAAAATTCAAGCGTAACGAAAAAAAGTTGAAAATTCAAGCGTAACGAAAAAAAGTTGAAAATTCAACCGTAACGAAAAAAAGTTGAAAATTCAACCGTAACGAAAAATAGTTGAAAATTTGACTTTACCCCCTAATATAATTTCTTTTCATGCAAATCGATTCTAAAGGAGTAAACTCCAAAAGTCTTTTTCCTGTTATGCCTGATATATAACCGAATTATTATTTTGTTATTTATTGCAAATGTCAACTTCTTGCTCAGAGAGAAATATAAATATATTAAAATCTCACCATGAAATGGGGGGATGAAATTTTTTATTGTTGTAGTTATTTCAGTATACAAATATTCCATTTCATATGCTCAAATGCTTCTAATGCGAGCCATACACGATACAATCCAATTGCCAATTGAGTCTTTCAATTCAATTGACTCTCGGCCACACACTGTATAAACTGAATTGAAGGATTTTCTCTCAACTGCCAAATATTAAGAAAGGAAATTTTTCTTTTCGCGAACTATTTTATTGGTTATTATAAAATTACAAAAAAATTCTATTGTAATAGAAATTATTAAATATATTCATGAAGAATTTAGAAAATATCTTAAAAAGGGATCTTTCTTGGAATAAATGTTATTTTTATCTTTACTATGTAAAATCAAATGATTTTATAGACAATTGTAAACAAACTCATTGCTTTTTTTAACAAATGACTGCTAAAAATATATATGTTGACAGCTTATCAAAAGATTTGACCATACACAATACAATTGAATTGAACGATTTGTGAGGCAACTTCCAAAAATCAAAATCTTTTGATTTTTCATCAACCAACTCGACAACTGCCAAACTGATCAATTGATAAAGCCATACACGCTTTGATTTGAGCAACAACCGACTCAGTTGACGATTGGATTGTATTGTGTATGGCTCGCATAAGAGGATCTCAGTACTGATCTGAAATGTCGCATTGATATGTCATGGTTTGTGTGCATCTGCGCAGAAATTATTTTATTTATACAGCCTTATTAAATAGATTTCCTTAACCTGTTCAATAGATTTATATTGGACGCAACAGAAAATAAGTTTTTTTTTATTTTCCAACGTCTTTTTTAAAATCAAATAGGTTGGTACTATGAAATGAAGTTGTAACAAAATGATAACCATAAATTTAGAGGAATACCTATATAACTTTTTTAATTTAGTTGGATTTTCGATTTTGTTCCAAACAGAAGCCTAAAATTTTTTTATTTCGAGTGTTAATAAATGTTGCACTAATAAGTAGTTTTTGTGATTGGTGTGCAAAGCATATTTTTTATTTTTAACCGACTTCAAAAAGGAGGAGGTTCTCAAGTTTGTTGGTTTCTCTGTTTTTTATAATAGCATTATAAATAATGCATTTGCATTGGTCTCCGGTAGTTTTAGTTGAACATTAATATTATAATTCAACTTTTGAATTTTTTTTCCATTATATTAGACAGCCTGGCAAAAGCTACGCAGCGCTAGTTTTACGTAGTACTATTAAATTATTTAATTCAGATTTATTTACATTATGTACAGTTAAAGTTGACGATATAAAAAAAATATTTTTTTTGTTTTTGTATTTGTTGTTTATTTTCTAGGGGCCGTTGAAGTTGGCGTGTTTAAAAAAAGGTTGTTAGTTGGTTTCTCGTCTCCAGCATTTTCAAGGCGTCGAAAAGTCAAAAATCAAAGTGCATTCTTCAGTAAAGGGTTGTAGTTGAGCACCCTACCTACGCGAATAAAAAAAAATTAAAAACAAAAAAATGGCATGTGTTGAAAAACAAATTTACAAAAAACCCCACTTTTTGGCAGAAATTCTTAGCCGTAAAAACAAAATATAAAAGTTTCTCGGCTTTTGATAGGTAGAGTGCTTAACAGAGTCTATGAAGATTCATCGATAGACTCTGATTCATCATGAATCAAGATTCATCGAAATCGATCAAGCAGAACTCGAGATATCTTAGAAACCAATTCGAAAAAACTTGTTTCGAGAAAAACGCGATTAGATTTTCTTCTATGAACGATAATATATGAATAATACGCGACATACGAATATAATATATGTTATATCTTTTTTTTCATTTGATATTTTTTTAAATTTTGGTATACGCATTTTTCAGACCTTAAGGAACCAGATTCTAGAAAAAAACAAAAAATTATTTTTCATTTTTTACACACTGTAATAGTACCTTAAATAAGCTGTTAACATCTTCTATGTATGTTTATAAAAATGAATGTGTGTATGTTACAAGCAGGGGTTGAAATAACAGTTATTTGAATTGAAATTTTTTGTTTTTGAACAGAAAAAAAAAAAATATTATACAAACAATTTTGTTCTGATTGTGAACAAAAAAATTTTGGTTTACAATTTTTTTGCTCTTGGAACGATATTTATTTTTTGAACAATATAAATTTTGTTCAATTTCTTTTTTTCATTTGAAAAATTTTGATGTTCATTTTATTAGGTTTCAAAGCAATTCAGTCGATATTATTTTTTGTATATTGGATATACAATAGGCTGGGTTGATTCGTAAGCTGATGTTGCTTGGTCGAATTTCGGTTCGGTATGAATAGTTATTAAAGAAAAAAAAGGGGGGCAAAGGGTGCAGTTTACCCTATCACACCATCAATTTCGTGAATGTTTTCTTAAGGAATTTTGTTCAAATAATGTTCAACAGCAAAACAAAATATGCCTGAAATGAAATTGTTGAACCCGATTCAGCCTAAAAATGGTCTTACATGTATACTTTTTCATAAAAAAATTTAACAAAACAAATTCCTATGCAAAAAATTCACAACATTCAAGGTACAATCTTATCGTTGATGCGTATATATTTTTGACCATCACGACTGAACCTATCTATCTTATATTCACACATTATGTTTGTGTGGTGTTCCGAAATATTTTATTTTTGTTAAATCCCCCTATTTGGCACAAAATAAGCAAAAAAATATAGAGATTTTCATGTCCTCATGAATGCCCAGTTTTTGTGTACTTTTTAGTTTTGAATAAGAGTACGAACACGTACAATTTTTATTACTGCAGTTTAAATTCAACTATCTTTTTAATGATTTAAATTTAATGGTTGTATGCAGGTAGATGTGTCAGTGGGCGGGTTCCACAAAATTCAATAGTGCACCAAGCTTTAAACTCACTCATATTTCTAAATTTGCAGCAATCATTTTATCAAATCCTGCTACGCAAATAAGTGTTGAAAGAAGCTTTTCAGCTTTCAAATTCATTTGAAATGACTATTTGTCAAAATTATCAAAGAAAAATCTCGAATATATATTATTAGTAAGGATTAACACTAAAAATCTTAAATACATTCTTTTAAATCAAATATGCAAGAAAAAGTCTTTTAATTTAGCTGTAATACAATTTTAGGATTTTTTTATGTAAAAAAGTTACTTCTTCATACTTTTATACCACAACCTTTTCTACCAATATGTATTTTATATATTCTTTCACGAACGAGAACCAAGTTTATTGCGTTTGCTATCGTTTCCATTTTGCGAACTTGAGCTTGAACTCTGATTTTAAGTCATAAAATAATTTTGATTTTTTTTAGCCTGTGAGCAATATGTTTTGTTCAAAAATTTTTTTGTTCTTAAACTGATTTTTATGTTTGAACAATATTTTTTTTGTTCATTGAACAATATTGATTTTGAGAACAGAATTTTTTTGTTCATATTTTTTGGTTAAATTTTGAACTTTTTATTTTGTTCTTTTTTGGATTCAATCCCTGGTTACAAGTAGACTCCAAAACCGCTAAACCAATTGTTATGAAATTTTCAGGGAAACTCTAGCAATGTCTTGAGAGTGTTCCTGTGAAGTTTGCTACCGATCGAACATGGGGGCGTGGCAACTCCAATACAACCATAATTTTCGATATCGTATAGCTTAACAATTACATGTTATACAGCTCCAAAATTCGGTATTCCAGCTCAATTTCCACATGCTGTTTTACTGGTAACATTTTAAAGCCGTTGCAAAAGGGGCGCGACACTTTTTAAGCATTCAAACATTCACATTTGTGAAACTTGGAACGAATATATTATTTAGTCGTGTCCTCCGACTGGAATTTCAGCAAGGATTGGAGAATGGCCATGTCTTTCGACCAGAAAAACAGCACGGGCATTGTAAAACGGGGTGTGACTCCGCCCATACAAGCCAAATTTTTGATATCAAATAGCTTTGGAAGTTAAAGTCGCTAAGCATTGAAATTCAGAATGGAGTTAGCGTTCTGGAATGTCTTTCTACTAGAAAACTGGGCCGAGCTTTGGACAAGTGGGTATGCCTCGCCAAACAAGCTTAATTTTTTATTGTATACGTTTTGAAGTCACAGATAAAGTAAATGTGTTTGTCTAAGGCGTAGCAACGCGCGCCGGGGATTGCTAGTTTATATATAAAGTTTGTCTTAATTTATGCATTTCCCATTTGGTTTACTATTTCTCCAACCGTAGCCAAAAAATTATAAATCCCTGAACGCAATGTGCTAAGACTCTGTACCGACAGAAACTACGAATCTTTCGTTAAACGGTACTCGAATAATTTTATTTATAGTAGCTAAAGCTCAAATTAATCCTCTATGTAAATATGCTTTAACCTTACAAAATAAGTTTATTTTAAAGCTTCCTTTTCATGACAACTATCTTTTAAATGATATCTTCGAGTATCAAAAATCTTTTAGTTGGTCTAAATCCACTTAACTTTCTCCTATTGGTTTGATAAACGAAAATTTTCCTTTGGACACTGATTTTTCCGCAAATTTGCTACCCTTTTTTAATATTAAAACACTCCCTGGCACTCATAGAGGCTGGTTTAAGTAATTTATATAACGTAATTTATAATCAAAATTGTTATTGTTAAACTCTGTTTTTTAAGGCTCTCTCATATTTTCTAAGAACACTACATGATGCTCCATCGGTTCACTGGGGGGCGGAATGTTGTGGATGAGGTACCATGATATGACTATAACTTTGTATGTTTCTTAAATTCTATTTTCTTAATACAAATTTGATTGAATTATCTTAAATAACTTCGTTGTCACCTTTAAGTTTGTTAGTTGAAGGGATATAATACATTTTTATGGGGTTTTATAATGTCTGCTGCTGGATTTTGAGTTGCTTAAGTTTTGCATGGAAGCACGAATAAGGAAGTTCAATTTTAAATGGATTAATTTTATTTTATAAATCAATTGTTACTTCAGATATTAAAACACCCGTTTTATTTGGATTTTAAATAAAACTAAAGTTTTCGATATATTTGTTGTATATATTTGGAACTAAAGTACCAAAAATACTCAACAATAAAGTGGAAAGCTGTTACTCAACGTGGATGGATGCTTGGCTGAAGTTAGAGGGGATTTATACAGTGAAACTAGTCGCATGAAACTTTCTGAAATTCTCTTTTAAAGTTTCATCGTCAAATTACATGATGAAACTTCAAGAGATTTTTGAAGAGATTCGTGATGATTTTTGAATTGACATTTGAATTTTTAATTTTAAAGCGATTTAAAACATTTGCGTTGAAAAATATTTTCATTATTCTAAAAATATTAAAAACAAATAAGGAAAAAGAATCGGTGACCGTATAAGCTACCAATAATATTGCCAAGACATCAACAAGCAACGACAACAATCCTCATCAACAACAAATCGCTTCTTTAGCAACAACATCAGCTTCCGCATCAGCATCAGCTGCAATAACAACAAAATCAGCTTCATCAACAACAATATCAACTTCTTCAGCAACAACATCAGCTACATCAACAACAACAATCCTCATCAACAACAAAACGCTTCTTCAGCAACAACATCAGCTTTCTCATCAACAACAGCTGCAATAACAACAAAATCAACTTCATCAAAAACAATATCAGTTTCTTCAGCAACAACATCAGCTGCATCAACAATCCTCATCAACAACAAAACGGATCTTCAGCAACGTCAGCTGCTTCAACAACAAAATCAGCTTCCTCATCAACAACATCAGCTTCTCAGCAACAACAACAAATACTTCCTCATCAATAACAAAACGCTTTTTCAGCAAAAACATCAGGTGCATTAACAACAACATAAACTGTATCAACAACAACATCAGCTGCGTCAACAACGAAATCAACTTCGGTGGCCAAAAACATTGGCAGGACCTTCCACACACGTCCACAACAACATCAGCTACAGGTACGATGTTAAAACCCAGTAGTTACAGCGGCTTTATCAGCAATAATAATATTTATTTTAGCCAAAAAACAAGCTCTTTCCAACTGAGGTTACTGCAGCAATATTAACTGAATCAATTTACCATCATCAACAACAGTGCGAGGGACTGCAACAGCATCTAGCCTACCATTATCTTCAGCAGGTACCATGTCAACACATCATTGACAACAGCTTTTTTAGTAACAATGACATTATTTTAATAATTTAGAAAGCTACAACAACATCAGCAGCAGCTTAAGCATGAACAACCAAAATATAGTAAAAGAGCTACTGGATTGCGCTGCTCTTGCTATTGAGGAATTAGATCCTTTTAATAACAGTGATGACGAAGAAGTGGTAGCCAAATTATTGGATTGTTGCAGCACAGCATCTAAAACTCGTTCGAATAAGAAAAAAAGGATTTGGATTAAACCCTGGAGACTTGAGAGAGATTCTAAAGGTTCCCATTCATTTGTCAACAAGGAGTTGAAAATACAGGACCCGGCATCCTACAACAACTTCTTAAGAATGAATGAACCTTAATTTGAAAAGCTCTTGTCATTAATAAAGAATGATATAAAAAGACAAGATACGCTGATGAGAGATTCAATATCTTGCTCTGAAAAGCTTTCAGTTACCCTTAGGTTTCTTGCTACAGGCGAAACTTATAAGAGCCTGAGTTATCAGTCGAAGCTCTCTGAGGCGTTTCTTTGTCGATGCATTCTAGAAGTTTGTAAAGCCATTTGGAATAATTTAAAAGCTGAATATTTAAAAGTAAGTTTAGTACTAACAATTAAATTTACTAACAACAGTCGAGTACGTAGACTTACTATAAATCAACCTTTGACACACAGCATCTCCTTTTTGTATTAACCATTTAATATGAGTATAAAATTACTTCTAGAAAGATATTCAGTCCAATCATGAACAATTTTTCCCTTGGAATTGGAAAAGGGATTTTTCCTTTTTAAGAAAGCAGATAAATACATCACAATTTTTTGTGTAACACTCATATTGACGGTTTATGATCAAATTTGCATTCAAAATTTTCAAAAAGTTCTTCTACTTTATCTTAAAAACTCCCTTTTCCAATTCCGAGGGAACAATTTTTCATGATCGGGCTAAATATGTATTTTTAATTTTTCGTTCCACCTGCCAGCTTAAAATTAACCTTAAATCCAAAACAAAAAATTAAAATTAATTTGATTTATTGATTAAAATTAATAAAAAGATAATTAGAATAATAAAAATATATATAAGGAAACAACATTTGAATTCATTCAAAGTCGTAATGTAAATCATCAAAAATGCTGTGTATTGACAAATTGAAATTGCTTTGTGAACTTTGTGTATTTTGCGTTGCAGTTGGAAGAGAGTAAGGCCGAATAATTTTCACAATTTTAAGTTTTTGAGCAGGTCTCAAATCACATGGTTTATTTGCTGATGGGGTAGACTTAAGTGCTGGCCTTAATTCCGAGACTGCTGGGGTAGCCATTTTGCTTACATTTTTGTAAACTTCTGGTGTAAGAGGTGGGATACTCTTGCGTATAGCTTTATCTTTATCAAATAGTTTATTTGCTGATGGGGTATACTTTAATGATGGCATTAATTCCGAGACTGCTGGGGTAGCTGGGGGGATCTTGCTTACATTTTTGTAAACTTCTGGTGTAGAAGGTGGGATACTCTTGCATATAGCTTTATCTTTACCGCATGGCTCACTTGCTGATGGGGTAAACTTTAATGATGGTATTAATTCGGAGACAAATGGGGTGGCCATCTCGCCTTCATTTTTGTAAACTTCTGGTGTGGAAGGTGGGATACTCTTGCGTAACACTTTATCTTTTTGAATATGTTCCTTCAACACAGCTTGTATGGCCCATGTGCACTCATCTCGGATATCTTCCGATTGAATTTTATTTAAATCAAAAACAACTTGAGTTCCGAGCCACGCATAGTTAGTTTTAGCTTTTTTTGATAGCATTTCTTTTCCATCTATCAGCTGCATTTGAATAGGATTCAGATCATTAGCTCTCTGAAAGTAATTATAAATTAATAATATTTATTGAATTATAAATGAAATATAAAATAATGTTTTAAAAATAACATGTGTTACTATTTATTTAAACTTATAGTTTCCTAACACTACATCGGATTGGGAAAAAATTAGTGATGACTTCTCAATAAAATGGCAGTTTCCAAATTGCTTAGGAGCCCTCGATGGAAAGCACATCAACTTTCGTTCTCTACGTAAAGACGGAGCGTACTTCCATAAATATAAAGGAAGCAATAGCATTATTTTGCTTGCCCTCGTTGATGCAAACTGCCGTTTCATCTACATTGACATAGGTTGCAACGGAAGGACAAATGATGCTGGTGTGTTGGCACAAAGTAGCCTTAAAAATATAATTGACACTGCTGCCTTTCACTTTCCGAAAGACAAAATTATTGGAAAAAATAGAGTTCTTCGATATGTCATAATTGGAGATGATGCGTTTCCTCTACAAAAGCACTTAATGAAGCCATATTCATACCACACAATGAGCAAAGAGAAAAAAATATTTAATTATAGAATTTCTCGAGCCAGACACGTTGTTGAGCATGCCTTCGGAATTTTATCAAGCAGATTTAGAGTTTTTCAAACGTCAATGAATCTACTGGTCGAAAATGTGGAAATTATTGCTTTAGCTTGCTGTGTTCTCCACAATTTTTTGCTCACCCATGACGCACTCTACAAAACAAGTTTTAGACCTTCAAGTCAACCAGAAAAAAATAGTAATTCCAGAGAACCAACAGAAGCAGCGGACAATCCACATAAAGGACCAGCGGAAAGATTTAGAAAAGAATGTATGGCATATTTTAGTGAGGAGGGCAGTGTCGATTGGCAAAATAATTATATATGAGCTCAAACGATACCTCAGCAACAACATCAGCTTCCACAGCAACAACATCAGCTCCTTCAACAACATCAGCTTCCACAGCAACATCAGCTTCCACAGCAACATAAGCTTCCACAGGAACAATATCAGCTTTCACAGCAACATCAGCTTTCACAGCAACAACACCAGCTTCCACAGGAACATCAGCTTCCACAGCAACATCAGCTTCCACAGGAACAACATCAGCTTCCACAGCAACATCAGCTTCCACAGCAACATCAGCTTCCACAGGAACAACATCAGCTTCCACAGCAACATCAGCTTCCACAGGAACAACATCAGCTTCCACAGCAACATCAGCTTCCACAGCAACAACATCAGCTTCCACAGCAACATCAGCTTCCACAGGAACAACATCAGCTTCCACAGCAACCTCAGCTTCCACAGCAACAACACCAGCTTCCACAGCAACATCAGCTTCACTAGCAACATCAGTTTCTTCAGCAACAACATCAGCTTCCACAGGAACAACATCAGCTTCCACAGCAACATCAGCTTCCACAGGAACAACATCAGCTTCCACAGCAACATCAGCTTCCACAGCAACATCAGCTTTCACAGCAACAACACCAGCTTCCACAGGAACATCAGCTTCCACAGCAACATCAGCTTCCACAGGAACAACATCAGCTTCCACAGCAACATCAGCTTCCACAGCAACATCAGCTTCCACAGGAACAACATCAGCTTCCACAGCAACATCAGCTTCCACAGCAACATCAGCTTCTTCAGCAACAACATCAGCTTCCACAGCAACAACATCAGCTTCCACAGCAACATCAGCTTCCACAGGAACAACATCAGCTTCCACAGCAACCTCAGCTTCCACAGCAACAACACCAGCTTCCACAGAAACATCAGCTTCACCAGCAACATAAGTTTCTTCAGCAACAACATCAGCTTCCACAGCAACATCAGCTTCCACAGCAACAACATCAGCTTCCACAGCAACATCAGCTTCCACAGGAACAACATCAGCTTCCGCAGGAACATCAGCTTCCACAGGAACACCATCAGCTTCCACAGCAACATCAGCTTCCACAGCAACATCAGCTTCCACAGCAACATCAGCTTCTTTAGCAACAACATCAGCTTCCACAGCAACAACATCAGCTTCCACAGCAACATCAGCTTCCACAGGAACAACATCAGCTTCCACAGCAACCTCAGCTTCCACAGCAACAACACCAGCTTCCACAGCAACATCAGCTTCACCAGCAACATCAGCTTCCACAGGAACAACATCAGCTTTCACAGCAACCTCAGCTTCCACAGCAACAACACCAGCTTCCACAGCAACATCAGCTTCACCAGCAACATGAGTTTCAACAAAAACAATATCACCTGCATGATGAACAAGAGCGTCAATTGTATTAACCACAATATTAGCTGCATACGTAACAGCATAATTTGTTTATGAACTTATTTCTTTTTTAATGTTAATCTATATAATTAATAGGCTAAGGTTTTTTGTGAATTTTTGCTTATTTCTAAAAACATCTAATCGCTTTTATCTAATTTTGTTTTTGTGTTCTTTTTAACTTAATAATAAATAAATTATTACATTAGTTTATATTGTAAACTAACTTACTTTTTTTCTTTTAGTGCATATTCTTTCTGCAGGAACTTCTTCTGCTTCGCACTCATCTTCATCTTCGCAAGTATAATTGTCCTGCTAAAAATTTCTAGATGTTATTTTCATATATTATCAAATTTAACCATTAACCGTAATTTCAACCATTGCCATGCCATTGAAAAAAACCGAGTATGTAAAAAAAAAATTATTTCCGACAGCTTAAATATTATTTAAATTAAGTTAAAATTAAAATCAAATAGAAATGCAAAAATACAATAAAAGTTTGCTGCCTTAAGTTGCATGTATGCAACGTTATATATCTTCTATGGAAGCAAAAGTCAATTCAATTTTATTTCAGCAATAGGGCAATAAAAAAGGTTATAAAAAGTTGCGATATACACTTACCGAAGGAATGTTAGAGGTTGACGAACGTATTTGAATATGGTTTTTCAGGAAATGCAGCTGGTCAAAACACCACAGCTTTGGAGTGTAAATTTCCTCCGTTCCTGCTCCACTTTTTTTTGAAATCTCTACAGCACGAAACTCTCTTGTATACTGCGTCCTCAAATTGCGAATTTTAGATTTAATAGCCTCGAGCGTAATGGTTTTATTAAGAGAAAGTTATTCCCTGAAAATTGTATTTAATGTATCAGCTCGTTTGATCCTGTTTATATCATCTTTATGATGAATATTATACAGGTTTTCATTTTCCTGTAAAAAATAAATTAAATTTAAAACTAGATCGCGCGACTATTCGAATTTCGCCATTTTAGTGGAAAATGCCAATTACTTTAAAATTAGTTTAAATGAAACGCAAAGGCAATGTGATGAATTTTTAAAATATATTCAAAATAACTAGCAATAAAATTAAAAAGTACCTGTTGCAAAAATTTTTTAAGGGAATAGCAAATCAACCTAAATGTATGTATGAGCGTGTGTGTGTGTGTGTGTACGTCAGGCACAGGTTCCACAATTTAGGCTTTTTGAGACCAATATGAACGATGTGATTCCAAGATTTTGCATTGCACTTTTTTTTTAATTTTTGGTCAAACGTAAAAATTCACTCAAATTAATATTAAATCAAATATGTTTAAACATTTTTTTTTTAATAATTTGCATTTTTTTATTTATTTCTATTTATACTTGTTCATGTATTGGATTCATTTGACTGATGAATATTATTTTATCACCATGTTTAACGGACTGTTTATACCATGTTTAACTTCGGCATACTGTGCACAGAACTGAGGCATCAGACGTTAAAAACTTAAGGAACTCGGATAGAAGTATTGTTCGAAACGTTGCAACGAATCAAATGAACAATTGCAGCAGCACTAATAAGTGATTGCAGTGCGCATAGTTGTCCATTGAGCACATAAGCAGCTCATAATTGGATCTCGATCAGAGTCAATGGAATAAGGCATTTCTTCTTTATGCCATTGATTCAAATAAAAAACTACGAGTTTATTTGTATGCCCATTTTCAGCAAACCAAGCAAAAACACAAGTAGTTATCGTTATCTTCACCATGTACTGTTGATCTGACAATTGATTGGCAAGGTATAGCTGTGCTCTCTCTGGATTCTAAAGACACCATAAGTCGAATACAGCTTGTCTGAAAAATCTATTTCAAGATTTGTACATTTAATTTTCTTTTAGGATACAAACTTAGAACGAACCTTTAAAAAACAAGAGTAATTACTAGTGTCCGACCGAATGTGAATTTTTGCCGAAGCCGAAGCCGAAGCCGATTCTTCGGAAAAATGTAAATAATCGGCCGAAGGCCGAAACCGAATGACAAACAAATGTTTTAAAGTCAAAAAAATTATAAAAATTTATTTTTTGCTTGTGTTATATATTCATTTACAATTTCAGTACAAAAAACGTAATGAAATCACTAAATTCAAATTAAATGTAAGAGTTTTTCTACAAATGTCGGATGTTTCTTTAATTGATTTATTGACGTCAGGATAACGTAGAAAAAAAATATTATCAATTTTCGACCCAGTCGAGAAAAGCTACTAACTGATACTAACTGGCTCATTCCGCCGGGATTGATCACAAAATAGCAAATTCGGTCGGTCAACCCTTTTAAAAAATTTTTTTTTTACCATTAATTTCGTTATGTTTCGGCACCTCAGAACTGCTTCAAAAAAATTTTTTTTGTTGTATTTACAAAATGGCGACCATGTAAATATTTCATGCGATCACGAGCGATTTTCGTATATATATATCAAATAATATATATATCAGAAAAATTAATTGGGATGTTACTTAATTTAAAAAATAAACGTTAAAGTTTCCGAAAATAATCGTAATTTTCGGTAACTTAGAAAAAAAATTGAATATAAAGAAGTTAGTGGCAGACCTATTTTTTTGGTATAAGGTCTTAGTAAGAACTTAAAATAAAAATTTTAAAAAGTAACTAGATCATAAACTTTTTGGGTTACAACGCTTTGAAAAATAAGAAATCTCAAATTTGCCCCAACTTTGGGGTCAAATATCTCCAATGGGCACGGGTGAAAAAAGTTGTAATTAATAATAAATAGACTACGTAATAAGAGGATTCTGATGATATAAAAATTAAAGCGATTTTTATGGTTCATTAAAAAGATATAGCATTTTAAATTTCGTGCATTTTATTACATGAGGTATGAGTATTAAGGTGGGTCACCCCATATGGGGAAAAAAAGTTTACATTTACCGCCCCTGATATGAAAGCTTATGTTGAGAGGTTTTCAGAACAATACAAATATTTTTTGTGAACCCGAAATCAGCCCCAAATGGTCTTTTTTGCATGACTTCACCAGTTTTAACCCGATCGTGAAAAGAAGTATATCTTTGGATAGGTCTCAATTAGTACACAAGCACCCCCAAAACTTTAATTTTTTTTTAATATAACAAAAGTTTATAAAAAATCATGAAACTTTTGTGAAGAAACTATTAAATTTCATTAGTGGGAATACAAGTTACAGCGAATCAAAATTTTAGTGAAGTTCGTTTTCGCTTTAGAGAGCGCTTAAAGTAATAAAATATATATGGCTCAATAACGCCTGACCGACTGGACCGAATGTAAAGAAATTTGGTATGAAAAATTAACCAATTCATAAGAAATGATTTATCATTTGAATAAAATTTTCAACGAGTGAACACCAACTCATGAAAAACCAGAAAAGGAGAGAAAAACAAAACAAACAAAGGAAAATGTTACAAATGTGGAATTATGAACGGAGTTCACTGAATAATTCAAAAAAATTCTAAAAACTTATAAAAAAACTGTTTAGCAAAGCAAAAACATTCGGCAAAAATAATCGGCTATTTCGGCCGAAGCCGAAGCCGATGCCGAAGGTCCAAATATCGGCCGATTATGCCGATTACCGAAGCCGAAGCCGAATAATCGGTCGGACACTAGTAATTACATTATCATCGATCACACGCTTCTCGTAAGTATGTCAAACCACTGTTAGATTTGTATCCCCCTCAGATACTGCCCTTATGTATAAACGAGGACGTGGGTCATCAGTTGGTTCTAGAAAATCTATTTTAGCTAAAGGAGCCTTCGCACTGTATTGGTCAGCTGTAACTATATAAAATATTTGCAATTCCGTTAAATCGTAGACAACAAAATGACCATCTTCCAGGCCTACTGCAGACTTTATATCAATCCTATAGGTATCAAACAGCACACAGAACAGAGTACATCCGTTACTGTTATTATAAAAAGGTATTAAATCAACTTTTTAGGTTCACTGAAAAACTTGCCTTCCATTTGCAAACCAAAACAATGTCATTCTGCTGATACTGCTTGAAATTCCGATGAATCTCTTGTTGTTGCATATTGTAGTCAATCACATGCCACGGTATGAATACTTCGTCCTGTGGCAGATTTTCGTTCATAGCCAAAACTTTAGCCATATTAAAGTTGAGCAACACTATCACACCCTCCATTGATCCGAACGCCAAGCAGCCATTGAAGTTGTCCAGTAAGGATCGTCAACTTACACTTAGTTTAAGTGCATGGAAGTAAAACACTTAGTTTTACTTCCATGCAGCTGCGTACAGTGCTTTGGTCAATGGAAAATATCGCCACGAAGCTACCACCAAAGCTGTTCATGATTTCTAGGCATACAGCCATTTGGTTCATTTGGAAACACTTGATCGCCACATCTAATTACGCAGATACGGTGAGTCCATACTTCAGTAAAACTATCTTGAGAGTTGCATCTTTGGTTAACCATATCCATTCGCCTTTCTTTACAATACCACCTAATTTGTTTGCTCCAAATTTTTTAATTTGATATACATTATAAAAGTTTTTATATTATAGTATTACTGAAAAGACTACATATTGATAAATTTAATCTTTTACTTCAGTCAAGTGAAGTTACCAACAACGAATATGAGAAAAGAAACGTCAAAAAAGTTTCATGAAATCACAGCCCGAGAGACTTTTTCCCCTCATTTTCGTTTCATACTGCGCACCCTCACTTTTGACAGTCTCATGCGACTAGTTTCACTTTATAAAACCCCTCTTAATTGGTGCACAACTACTAATCATTATTTTATTCATTGTAAATTTCTTATATAACATTATTTATTTTTGTTTCAAACTTCTTTAATTTTTTGTATTACTGATTTAGCATGTAAATTCTAATGACCATGTCATCAATGGCAATTGATTTGAGATGATTCGTATTCTAAATGCGAGCCGTAAGGGATTGTGTATCTGTTACATACAAAATTGTGTCGTCTTTTGGCTGCAGCATTGAATATATTTTCCTCGAAATTTACAATAAAATAGACAAAGTACTTGTTGGCTGTGCATACAGGCCCAATCGTAATGTTGGACTGGGTAATTTACACCTATCGTACAGTAATATTATCATCGCTGGAGATTTTAACAGCAATGTTCTTGTCAAAAGCAGCCTTTTTAATGAAATGATGTCGGGCTTCATCCGGTTAATTCTTTGTACCCTTTTCACTTCACAAAAACAAGTAGTACTCTTTTAGATTTGTTTCTAGTAAACAATAAACAGTTAATTATTCTGTATGATCAACATACTGCACCTGCTTTCTTCAAACATGATTTAATATTACTTAAGTAAAATTTTTGTCTGACATATATCGAAGAACCATTCAGCTTTCGTGATTTTAAAAACTTAAATTACACATTGCTCTCTGATGCAGTTCCTTGCAATTGAGTGGTCACAGATCTATCATATGGCAGATACAAGTTAACTTTCTTCAAAACAACATTTTCAATGAGCTTGTTCCAATGAAAACTAAAAAAAGTCAGAGCTGGAGAAAATTCGTGGTTTCATGAAAACATAAAAAACTTGATTCGCGAAAGGAATGATGCCTACAATAAATGGAAAAGATACAAAACTGCAAACTAACATGGAATTTGTAAAAAATATAGGACTAGTGTAGTGAATGAAACTCTAAAGTTCCGACAACTTTAAGTACCGATGAAGTCTTTGTAAATGCACTAAATGAGCATTTTCTGAAATTACTACTACCTACGTCTAAAACTAATCGATCCCAAACTACCCCGAGCCTTAATCATGTCTGTATAGGAAATCATTATAACTTCTCTTGTGCGTGTCGAATAGAGGAAGTGGAAGCATTTCAGTCAGTCAGAACAAATGCCCTAGGATTTGATGAAATGCATCCTGGTTTCATCAAAGTTCTGCTTCTAGCATTGTTACCATATTTCAAGCACCTTTTCAATACTATTTTAACCACCTCGCAGTTCCCTTTAAAATGTAAAAGAGTAAAAATCCTTCCTATTCCTAAAGGGAATAGTGACTACCGACCAATAGCAATATTGTCCTACCTATCGAAAGTATTTGAAAAGGTTGTTCACAAACAATTAGGTCAGGTTTTACGGCTAAACAACCTTATATCCGAAAGGCAATCGGTTTTTAGACCAAAACGAAGCTGCATGACTGCACTCTTCGATGTGTCCGAAATAACCCTTAACTCCATTGGATGAGAATAACCTAACTTTTCTGACTCTTCTTGACCATTCAAAGGCATTTGACTCAGTCACCCACAAAATATTGATTCAAAAGCTTATAAGTAATTTTAATTTTTCTAGCACTGCGGCTTATCTTATAGAATCATACCTCTCAAACAGATCGCAACTATTAAATGTTGGTAATCTTACTTCTGAAGTACGTCCAGTGTCAAGAGGTGTCCCTCAAGGGTCTGCGCTCGGGCCACTTATATTTAAAATGTATATTAATGACCTACCTAGGGTTTTAAAGAATTGCCATGTTCACATTTATGCAGACGATGTACAGCTTTACATAAGCGGTTCGCTCAATAACATAAGCCTATGCGTTCCAAAGCTCAATGAGGACCTAGAAAACATTCGTAGTTGGGCTGAAGAAAATGATATTTGCCTTAACCCCTCTAAATCTAAATGTATGGCTATCTATAAAAAGTCCCTTCATAATGCATATTTACTATGATTTATGTTGAATGGCTCTCAGCTTGAGTTTTTTAATACTACTAAAAACCTTTGCGTAACTTTAAACAAAACTTTTACATGGAATTACCACATATTACGTGTAATTGGGAAGACTTTGGGTAACACAGTGCTTCACACCACAAAAAATACGCCTACTCTTGGCTAAAACTGTGACCTTATCTGTAGGCAAAAACTAAATGTACTTTTCAACAATATCGCAAGGTATATATTTGGCTTAAAACGTTATGACCATTGTGGCAGGATCGCCATGTGGTGTAGTACGTCTTATAGGGCAGAATTGTGTATTAGAGGCGAACACGTCTTTTTAGGCGGCTGCAAGGCTTTTAAACATTTAAGCCACAAAGGCTTTTTATTATTTTTAAGCCGCAAGGCTTCGATTTTATTTTTAAGCCACAAAGGCTAATTCTCAATTCCAAGCCACAAAGGCTATTGGTGGTATAATAGGTTTAAATTTTACTGGCGACTTTTCCGCCTGTTCAATCAAAATTCTTCTTTAATTGTAAAACATTAGCTTAAATACAATTTTTACCAGTAGTATTCTTAAAATTATTTTACCATTATTTCCATAACTCCTCCTTCAGTTTTAATTTTTCAAATTAATAACCAATCAAATGTTTGTTGTTAAAAAATGTTTCCAGCTAGCAACAACAAAAATTAGTACACTGGAATTACGGTCTTGACTTATAAGTGTCGTTGGCACTAGCGCACCTAATGCTTATTGTTGTTGTATTTGTTGTTTTTCTTTATGCACTGTATGAGAAACGTAATACGCTTGTCGGGCTTATGTTTGTGCGGTATGAGTGTAAGGGGTGACAAGTGCATTGAATAAGAACTTGATATTTTAGCTATTGAAATTTTGAAATTGTTTTCTTTAAAATTGAATGGAAAATTTTGGGATTGTTACTATGCGTTAAGGCATTGATTCTATTGTTTTCATGTTAATGGTGTAGCGATTATGGAAAAGAACTAAGGGCCAGTTTTTCAGTACGGGTTTAAACTCGAGTCAAATTAAACCGAGATTAACTCATCAAAAAGGGATGTTAAAACTCTGTTTAACTGGATATTGTAACATTCGTTTAAGTTGAATTGACTTAAATTATCATATGATGTGTTTTTCTTTGCTTAAACCGAGCTTAAACGTCCAATTTTGGTGAGTTAACCTCGGTTTAATTAGACTAGAGGTTAAACCCGCACTGAAAAACTGGCCCTAAGTAGGTTAAGGTTACGGAAATAGTGACTCTATGAGTACACTACACCATGTCTCCTTATATGCCAAACTCATCTTTGGAAGCTTGCGTTCTTTGCTACAGCTTCACAGAATTGTCTACACTTAAAAGCCACATTATCTACACTCGTGGCTAATGTTCAGCAAGGGTAAACCAAATCATCCAATTTAGGCATAAATACACAAAATCAGGACGACAATTCTTCATCTACGCAATTCGCCTTTGGACTTCATTACCACCTTACAGTGGCGTAAAACGCGGCATCGTAGACCCCACGTGGAGGTGGGATGCCGCCCATCCAGAGGCGCCTTCAAGTCCCGAAATGAAAATGATAAGTTAAGTAGAAACCGACGTTTGTTTGGAAAAAATCAATTAAAACTGAAATATTTATTTCCATCCCGAACTATTAAAATTAACGACAGTAAATAAATAATAATTTTATAATATATGCTTAAATAAAATTTAAGTCCCGTATATAATATTTCGCTGGGTGCAATAGTCGGCGTTAAGAAATCTTGTTGTGTAAAAATCGACTATTTTGAGCAAACGCCGATTTTCGATAACATTCGCGCTCGATATATCCGTCACTATTTTTTTTTTCTATTAACGATGAATACGGCAAGTAGCTGACTTGACTAAAATTTGTGTTTTGTTAATTTATTAGTTATTTTTATATAAGTTATTCAACGTGTGACGCCAAAAATCGACGTCGCCGATTTTGACGGCAACAAACAAGAGCGACACTTGGTGAACACCACCACACAGATTGAACAAACTTTTATCACAAACACATGCATAAAATAAACACATGAATTAAAGAAAAATAAATAAATACATGAATAACAATATAAAAGCAGTATCACGTTTTTCTTATACTTAGGAAACTCAGCACAAAGAACACATAGAAAAGAAAGAGAGGTACGACACACGCACACGTATAATGCTGGCGTGATATTTTTCATGCAGTCAAGTAGCGGAACGAGTTGAGTGTACAAAGGCAAAGGCAAAGTGCTCGGCAAATTTTAACAACAGGTCGCAACAACAAAAGCAAATGCGTACTGTATGTTGTTTACGCCAACCAACCGAGAAGTTTCGATTGCGGGATCTGGTTGACAACAAAGGCATATCAAGGCAACTATAAAAGGCAGCGCAACCACAGACTGAGAAGAGTCTTGAATCATAATTTGTGACGATCAGTCTTTGATTATATTCAGTGTGCGAGAAAAGTCAGTGCGTGATTATTAACATTCAGTGCGAAGCAGAGTGCAGAATAGCAGCAAGCAGAGTCCAAAATAGCAAAACAACAACAAGCAGAGTCTGCATCGAGGAGCTGCAGCAACCACAAGGGAAAACAAGGTAAAATAAGAAGCGAGTGCAGAGTCGGTGGCTTGTAGGCGCACCTGCAAACAGTATCAAGCAGAGTCGGTGGCTTGTAGGCCCACCTGCAAACAGCATCAAGCAGAGTCTGTGGCTTGTAGGCCCACCTGCGCGGAAAGGCGAGCAGAGTTAGCGGCTTGTAGGCCCACCTGCAGAGAAGCAGAAAACAGAGTCGGTGGCTTGTAGGCCCACCTGTTTAAAACATTTTTTTTAGCAGTGCCCGTGGATTGTAAGCCCGCCTGCTCAAATTAAACACTAGTCCGTGGCTTGTAAGGCCGCGTGTTTATTTATTTTTCCAGCTAGCAGTGTCGGTGGCTTGTAGGCCCAACTGCTAGACGACGGCGGAGCAGATCGGTAACAAAAGAACCCAGGGAGGTTCGTTACAAGTGGCGCCCGAACAGGGACCCTTCTAAGGGAAAACTACGCAGAAAAACTAGAGGGAAAAACAACGCAGGAAAGCTAGAGAGTGAATAACGCAGGAAACTTTCATACATGTTGTTATTACATATTTATGCGTATATCTTTAAAACGGTAACTCGTTCGGTAAAAACGTTAAGGACAGTTTTGAAGAAAATTGTTGGGTCTTTAATTTTCATCTGAATGATTTTACTCTAGGGATTACGTTAACGAAGTTACCATCTTTGGTAATCTTTGAATCCGAATATCTTTGGATGCGCACATGTAACTGTTGTGATCTTTTCAGAGGTGGGTTACTTTATTTTACTTAATGTGTATGCAAAAATTCAGCAAAATCTGATTGTTTTTGAAGATAAATACAAAGTAACTGAACTATTGAACATTTTTTTTATTTAAAAAAGGCCTGTTTTCAAAGAAAAAATTAACCCCCTTACGTAACCTTCTGAGCAAAAAATGGTCTAAAAATGTTAAGAACCATCCATTGCAAATATTAAGATGCAGTTACTACACATCATTTGACTTTAGTTTAAGAGTTCTAAGAAAAAATTTGTGACTTAAAGGTGAATTTTCTCTCTTATTTGACCTAATCTGATAAAACTGAGTATGAGGGAATAATATATAGACCATGCACTACTAGAAAACATTGAGATATTTGAAGTTATTTTTTCGTGTCGCACTGTGTTATTTAAGACAAAAACACTAATATTTAACAATTTCAAAATTTCAGGTTTTCACATATGTTGACAGACTAACACTACTATAATTTTTGTTTAACTAAATCTAAATAAAATAATCCTTCAATTTATTTTACTATTGAACTGAATTGAATTAAGTGAACACTCAAATCCAAAGATGTTTAAAAATCCAATTGGATTATTTCGATTTTTTCACACAACAAAAAAAAAACAACGAATGTTCGTTTGTTATCATTTATTCAAAATGAGCGTTTGAATTAATAATTCAGGAACATGGTTCATGATCGGCACTTAATTGTCTAAATGTTTCTTGCAGACAGATTTCCTTACTTTTCTTTCTTATTTGTTATTGTTTCATTTCTTCACGATAACACAAAAACGAAAACATGTAGAAAAACAGCAACGCAAACTGAACCGATGACGCATGCACAACAAAAACAAATCACTTGACAATGCTGATGCTGATAGTCGAGCTTTGCATACAAAAGATTTTCAGAACGGACGATCTATTCAAACGTTAATTTTTAAAGTACGGGTAAAAAAAACGAGAAAATACGAAGCAGACAAATTTTCAGTTATTAAAAAATGCGTTTCTCTTTCCATTGCAAACGAAATAAATCTGCTTTTAAATATGTATCTTTAAAAATCATTTAAGAAATTTGTTATCTAATATCTTAAATAGCTTGCTGATGACAACAAAATAACACTCTGTTTCTCTTAAAATACTCTGCGACGCGCTCATTGCTCCTTGCCCACTTAAAATTGTTTAATGTTTTAATTGTAGTTGTAACACTAAAGAACATAAATTGGTTTGCGTCCGCTGCATGTTTCTTTAGCAGCAAAATATTAGCAGCGCTGAGCTGAAATTTATGAAACTACAAATGTCTGTCAAACAACAACAACAGATGTTGTTTATGAAAGAAAATAAGCCTAAAATAAGAATAAATACTGCAAAATTATATTATTTAACAGAGTTCAGCTACATATGAAAATACAAACAGTTAACATATTTCATGTATTTGTGTTTTATTTTCTAACAATTTTCCTTCATCAATAAAATTGGTACTCTTGTTTTTAACCATTTTACTTTTTATTGATAAAAAGCTGTTACAGCGAAAAACATTCGCCGCAAGATTTTTGTTGTCGTGTCATGTCGTTCGGTTTTTTCATTGACTGACACATACACAAGCATGTTAGAAGAAAACTATTTCAACGAATAACAACAACAAAACTCACAGAAATATTATTTTCAATTAACTTTTGAACTAAATGGAATTTGAAAAATCTTTCTAAGGAAAGAACCTTAGTTAGGAATGGTAGAACAGTTTAGATAAATTTTAAGATAGGTCACTCCATTCGAGAAATTGTGACGCCAAAAATCGACGTCGCCGATTTTTACGACAACAAACAAGAGCGACACTTGGTGAACACCACCACACAGATTGAACAAACTTTTATCACAAACACATGCATAAAATAAACACATGAATTAAAAAAAAAATAAATAAATACATGAATAACAATTTAAAAGCAGTATCACGTTTTTCTTATACTTAGGAAACTCAGCACAAAGAACACATAGAAAAGAAAGAGAGGTACGACACACGCACACGTATAATGCTGGCGTGATATTTTGTTCATGCAGTCGAGTAGCGGGAAAAGCTGAGCGCACAAAGGCAAAGGCAAAGTGCATGGCCAATTTTAACAACAGGTCGCAACAACAAAAACAAATGCGTACGGTATGTTGTTTACGCCAAACAACCGAGAAGTTTCGATTGCGGGATCTGGTTGACAACAAACGCACATCAAGGCAACTATAAAAGGCAGCGCAACCACAGACTGAGGAGAGTCTTGGATCATAATTTGTGAAGAAGAGTCTTGGATCATAATTTGTGACGATCAGTCTCTGATTATATTCAGTGTGCGAGAAAAGTCAGTGCGTGATTATTAACATTCAGTGCAAAGCAGAGTGCAGAATAGCAGCAAGCAGAGTCCAAAATAGCAATATAACAACAAGCAGATTCTGCATCGAGGAGCTGCAGCAACCACAAGGGAAAACAAGGTAAACTAAGAAGCGAGTGCAGAGTCGGTGGCTTGTAGGCCCACCTGCTAACAGTATCAAGCAGAGTCGGTGGCTTGTAGGCCCATCTACAAACAGCATCAAGCAGAGTCTGTGACTTGAAGGCCCACCTGCGCAGAACGGCGAGCAGAGTTAGCGGCTTGTAGGCCCACCTGCAGAGTAGCAGAAAACACAGTCGGTGGCTTGTAGGCCCACCTGTTTAAAACATTTTTTTAGCAGTGCCCGTGGCTTGTAAGCCCGCCTGCTCAAATTTAACACTAGTCCGTGGCTTGTAAGCCTGCGTGTTTATTTATTTTTCCAGCTAGCAGTGTCGGTGGCTTGTAGGCCCAGCTGCTAGACGACGGCAGAGCAGCAGGAGAAGCAATAAACAAATAAGCAATTGAAATATTAAATATATATAGAACATATATTATAAACAAGGAAACAATAAAACATTGTTAAAAAAGATAACCATAAAAATCCCAAAGTGTTATTAATTCTTGTCACGGACCCTGGAATCCCGCTGAGCGTACCTCAGCGTTACAAAAGAACCCAGGGAGGTTCGTTACAAGTGGCCAAACAACGCCGGAAAGCTAGAGAGTGAATAACGCAGGAAAGGTCCAGAGGCAGAGTAAAGTAAGTTGGAAGCAACATGGTGCGAACGGCATGGATTCACGCGCTCCGTCGAGACGACTTGTTGGCCTACGCTAAAGAGTTTAACTTTAGCGGCGAAGGTACTGTTGAGGAACTAAGGAAAAGGTTTGCTACCTTTGCACTGGGAGTAGACCACAAACCGGAGGTGGAACAAAGGTTCGTCGAGCTAGAAGCAAAACATGCAAGAAGTCCTTCTCCTAGCTCGCTCGCCGTGCCTCAGCAACTACCAATTACCTGCAGGACACCTTCAGAGCCAACATACACGAATCACGCGATACCGACGTACGCGGAAGACATGACCAGATTCCAACCAACACCTGCTGCCCAGTACAATTACAACCCGTACACTTCAGTGATTTATCAAGTCAGGAAGTGGTCAGTAAAGTAAGACGGAGGCCGAGACCCACTGGCATTAATCGAGCGCGTGGAAGAACTGGCGGAAGTGTATGGTTTGGGAAAAGACCACCTTCCACGAACGATGCCCGAATTACTGCGAGACCGAGCGCTAACATGGTATCGAAATAATAATCGTATGTGGCGTGAGTGGAGAAGCTTCAAAGACTTCTTGCATTTCTTTTTGCCCACGAGGTATTTCGAAAGATTGGATGATGACATAAGACAGAGGCATCAGCGCACTGGTGAATCTTTTAAGGATTATGTACTCGCGTTACAGAGCCTTATGCGACATTCAAACTACACCGAGGAACAAAAATTGGAGAGAACCTTCCGGAATAGTCGACAAGAGTACCAACTGTATAACAAGAGAAAAGACTTTGCAAGTCTGGAAGAGCTCATGGAGTAAGCCGAAGATTTCGAGTGCATGCATGCAGATACGGCACCCACACGAGCACCAGCCCAGCGACCGAGAGAAGAGCGTCATCGAATGGTCACTCAGGTGAGGGAGACACCCATAAATCCACGAACAGCGTGCAGACGATGTGGCAGAGACGGTCACATGCGGCCGGAATGTCGAAATCCGTGTGTAATCTTCTGTTGGGAGTGTGGAAAGCGTGGGCTGAAAACGATTGAATGCTGTCGTTGGCAGTCGGGAAATGGACAGAACACCCGATAGAGGCGAGGCCTATCAGGGAGAGCACATACGGTCCCTCGCATCCCGTAGAAAGCCTACAGCACGACGAAGCCCACATTTTTGCATTTGTTACCCTCGGAGATGAAGTTCAGAAGGCCACGATTGACACAGGAGCAACTAGGAGTTTCATGAGCCAACAGTTATCAGAAAAACTGGCTCACACAGGTGAAAAGAGACAGGAGAACATCGTCGTGCGTATGGCAGACAACTCAGTGCAAACCATTCGTGAAGCTCTGATCTTGGACGTAAGTCTAGGAAAAGATAGCTGCAGGATCCCGTTCCTCGTCCTACCCCACATAGTGGACGATATCATTCTGGAAATGGATTTTCTTCTCAGACTGCAGGCGACATTCACGTGCGGTGGCCAGACAATAACATTAAAATGTCACGAGGCGATAACAAGTGCTAGCGTTTCCCCATTATGCACAGTGGTGCGAGAAGACGAAGTTACGGAAACTGAACTGAAAGACAGATTCTTGAAGACTGAACTAGCTGATTTCGAGAAGCTAGAGGGTTTATCGATTATAACAACTCATAAGTTTGTTATGCAAGATGATAGACCAATAAAACAGATATACTTTCCGAAAAATCCTGCAATGCAAGAGATCATCAATAAAGAGATCGACGAGTTACTGGAAAAGGGGTGTATTGAGCCCTCCTATAGCCCTCACAGTGCCCCAATTGTGCTGGTTAAGAAGAAGACAGGAAAATGGCAACTCTGCGTAGATTATAGGACGCCTATCCAGACGCCTATCCAATACCCCGAATACATCATATTCAAGACCGCCTCCGTGATGCAAAATACATCAGAAGCCAAGATCTGAAAAATGGCTATTGGCAGATTCCTATGGACGAGGGTAGTAAGCAATTCACGGCGTTTACCGTACCAGGTCGTGGTCTGTTCCAATGGAAGGTTATGCCTTTCGAGCTACACTCAGCCCCAGTGACCTTTCAGCGAGCGTTAGACCAAGTTATTGGTCCTGAAATGGAACCACACGCATTTGCATACTTGGATGACATAATTGTCACCGGAAACTCATTTCATCAACATATGATGAATTTAAAAGAAGTTTTTCGAAGACTCCGGGCAGCAAATTTGAAGATAAACGTCGAGAAATGCGAATTCTTCCAACAAGAGACGACATATTTAGGTCATGTCGTAAGTAGCCAAGGAATACACACCAACCCCGAGAAAATATCAGCGATCAAGCAGTTAGAGGCCCCTACGAACACGAAAGAGTTACGGCGGGTCCTTGGAATAGCCTCGTGGTATAGACGCTTTGTCCCGGAATTCTCAACCATTGTGCACCCACTTACAACACTGTTGGGAAAAGGAAAACATTGGAAGTGGGGTGACAGCCAGCAGGAAGCATTTGAAACCCTTAAAGCCAAACAAACCGAGGCACCAATCTTGGCGTGCCCAAACTTTAAAGAGAAGTTTACTCTCCAAACGGATGACAGTGACTACGGGCTTGGAGCAGTACTGACGCAAGGTCAAGGAGACGAAGAGGGAGTTATCGCGTATACCAGTCGACACCTTAACAAAGTAGAGCGGAACTACTCACCAACGGAAAAAGAATGTCTCGCCATAGTATGGGCAATCCGCAAAATGCGACCTTACCTTGAAGGGTACAAGTTCACAGTGATCACGGATCACTTGTCGCTGAAATGGCTAAATTCAATAGAAAGTCCATCTGGACGCGTAGCCAGGTGGGCACTGGAACTTTAACAGCACACGTTCGATATACAATATTGCAGAGGAAAATTTAACGTGGTCGCTGACGCCTCTCTTACTTATCTCGACTTATCTCGACAGCCTCTCGAGACGGTACGTAAAACAACAACCGAAGATGCCACAGACGGTACCTTTAATTGGTTACAGAAGAAGACTAATGAAGTCTTAGAAAACCCAGCCAAGTTCCCATCATAGAAGACGGACAGATGTATCGACACATAGCGAGCCAAGCAAACGATGAAGATTGTGTTCCATGGAAACTTTGTGTACCCACCTATGCAAGAGAAAGAGTTCTGAAAGAAAACCATGATAGTCCGTGTGCCGGTCACCTAGGCATACGAAAAACAATTGCAAGAGTAGCCAATAGATATTATTGGCCAGGTATGTTCCGTGATATCGGCCGTTACGTGCGTCGCTGCGAATCATGCCAAAGATATAAACCAAGCCAACAAAGTCCTGGTGGTAAGATGCTTACCCAAATCGCGGACAAGCCTTGGTCAATCTTGTGTGCCGATTTCGTGGGACCACTGCCCCGATCTAAACATGGTAACACCATGCTCCTGGTGTTTTTCGACAATTTCTCGAAATGGACTGAAGTGATCCCACTCCTTAAGGCAACCAGCGATCACCTCCAACGCGCGTTTCGAGAGCGTATCTTAGCGCGATTTGGAGTCCCAAAGGTCCTAGTTACGGACAATGGCGCACAATTTACGAGTCGAACATTCAAAAAGTTTTTAGCCGAGCTAGGAGTGAGACACCAATTCACTGCTCCGTATGCACCCAGGAAAATCCAACAGAACGGGCCAACCGAGCTATCAAGACGATTATAGCACAGTTTACTGGTGAACAACAACGCGTCTGGGACGAACTGCTACCAGAGATTTCACTAGCCATGAACACGAGTGTCTCTGAAACCACAGGATATAGCCCAGCCTTCCTTACCCAAGGACGTGAACTCCGCTTACCAAAAACTCTATATGATGAGCAAACATTTGGCACTGGACAGGAGCCTCAAACAGTACTTGAGAGACAAATCAAGCTTAAAGAAACTTTCGAGATTGTACGCCGCAACCTAGAGCGGGCTGCTCAAGACCAAGCCCGACATTACAATCTGCGAAGGCGGAACTGGAGCCCAAAGATTGGTGAAGTTGTCTTGATCAAACAACATCACCTATCGAAGGGAATTGATAACTTTGCAGCCAAATTAGCTCCTAAATTCGATGGCCCATACAAAATTGTAGATTTTGTCTCGCCAGTAATAGTACGCGTCAAACGTGAAGGAGAAACGCGAGTGCGAACGGCGCACATCAGTCAGTTGAAACTATTTCAGGCTGACTAGCGTATGAGCAACTTCGTTGCAGCGCCATCTGCGTCAACAACTGTGTCGCAGCTATACCTGCGTTACCAACTTCGATGCAGCGCCATCTGCGTCAACAACTGCGCCGCAGCGACACCTGTGATAACAACTGTGTTGCAGCGCCATCTGCGTCAACAACTGTGCCACAGCAGCACCTGCGATATCATCTGAGGCCGCAGCTACACCTGCGTCAACAACTGATATCGCAGCTACATCTGCGTCAACAACTGAGATCGCAGCTACACCTGCGTCAACAACTGAGAACGCAGCTAGACTTGCACCAACAGCTTGCACCAACAGCTGAGGCTGCAGCGACAACTGCGTCAACTGAGAACGTCACCTGCGTCAACAACTGAGAACGCAGCTAGACTTGCACCAACAGCTTGCACCAACAGCTGAGGCTGCAGCGACAACTGCGTCAACTGAGAACGGAGCTAAAGCCGCATCACCGAACCACAGCGATTTGCTGCATGCAACACAGACAACAGCAGATACAAATTGGCAGAACAAGCACGTGCAGCATATATAGTAAAGTGCACCGCTGCAGGCGTAGCAAAACATCATCGTGCGTGGCTACACGTACACAGCTGGTTACCCACTGCATGCATCGCAGCTGTGAAGTGCATGTATCCAACTACAGCGCAGCTACACACACACACTTACAACACCTCTGCACACTGAGGATACGCCGCAGCGCAGCGAACTGCAGCTAGGCAGCGACGTCCACATATCGCTGCATGCAACAATGCACATCAATATGCATGGCATCTGCCTGCCTGTATATCTGCATCGGATGCAACCACATGTGCACATATGGACCAATATAGCCCATGTGCAAATATGAACCGGGACGGTCCATGTGCAATACTTCAAAAAGGTTATTTACTTACCATGCCAAGTATTTACCCCAAGGTTCACAGGGCTAGCGCTCGCGGCGCAGCCACGCACAGCCACGAAGATGAACCGGTTCACCACACTGAAAACCTAAACCGGCAGAGGAAAAAGAACACACAAGACAGCGCCAGCAAAGCGCTCACTATAATGCTACATTTTTAGAATGGTCACAAATCACATATTTTCATATTCAACACAACAACGCTGGCCGGAATGCCCGGTGGAGCAACCACTCCCTCTGCAGCAGGTAACGATGGCTGGACGGACATCTTTGTCTTAATCCATCGGTGGCCAGCTTGCTCCGGTGTCACTGGACATAAGAGGTTCTACTGCTACAACTCCAAGCTGACTCCATGATAACTGCTATAGTCCTTGTAATCTCTAGAAAATTTAATATAATTAAACATATTTAATATTAACCTGAATTTATAATATTAATTAACTTACCAATTGCTGTCCACTCGTACAAGCACGTTGAAATTTGGTACACAAATGGCGAAACCTCAAAACACGAACAACGGCAATAGCAATTGTTCGCAAGTGCTGCCAAGTAACATGAGGAAAAGGGCCAATACACACGGTATAATGATTATTTTCTTAGAAAAGGGTGTGTTCAATAAACAAATTGGAAGATCTTCGGAAAAGAAGGGACAACAATGCGGCAAAAAAGAACAAAGGAAAATGATCTTGAGCCTAGGTCACCTAGAAATGACAAAGGACAAGAAAGATCATTCAGTCAGTGACCACGCGGTGGAAAAGTTGAAAAAAAAAACTATTCTTTACAACGCACATAGGGGTATTTAGCTCGAAAAACCGCTTAAAAATATTTGTTTGTCCTAAGTAAATGATATTTGTCTAAAATAACTTGAAAAGGGCTATTAAGCTTGTTTCGACCAAATAAAGGTGTAAATGAAGTTTCTTAAGGATGGACATAACATTCGCGGCAGAGAAAACAGACCTTTTTTTGAAAAATTCATAACTCAGTCAAAACAAACATTTTCCAAATTTTATTTTTATTATTGTAGAGAATTGAACAAATTACAAAAAAAATATTCAAAAAAATATATTTTTCACTCCAACATGATTTTGTAGAGCTCCAAACTGGCGGCAGAGAAAAAAACGGGGCCTCGCGGTTGCAGCGCTGGGAGTCGCAAAAATTGTCCGATCTGGAAAAAAATGACTTTTTTTAAATTTTTTTTCACTTTTTGGTGATGTTCCAAATTTGAAAGTGTGTTTTTCGAAAAAAATATTGACTTTAAAATTCATAAAAAATCGAAAGCGAATCAAGATTAAAAAAATAAAAAAAAAAAAAAATCGTAAAAAAATGAACCCGCTAGTGCCGCAACCAGTACGAAAAACAGGGTTTCGAGATAAACGCGTTCAAAGTTTGTGAACAAAGAAAAATGCAAGGAAAAATAAAAATGCGCGCTCACTAATCCGGCTGTAACTTTTAAGTTCGTAAAAATTTTTCCATGAAATTTTTTTCTTAGAATCTTAAAAATATTTACTAAAATACAAAATTATAAAAACAAACGGTCAATGTCATGTCCTTTTTCTCTTTCATTTCAAATTTTCTCTTTCATCAAACTAGACACCTATCAGGGACAATGAAATCTGGGGGAGGGGGGCGGTTTCGGGCAACATTTTTTTTCGGTTTTTGCTTTTTGACATCTTTCTTCATTAGCCTATACCAAAAATGTTACCCAATAACACCAAATAATATAAAAAGGTTCATACAAAAAAAAAAAATTTAAAAAAAATTTCCCATTTTCATACCTTCATAACAAATTATATATCTATATAAATAAAGCTTCAATATGCATAAAAAAAGTTGTATTTTAAAGTTCATACCTGCAGCAAAATCTTCCATAGCAACAAACTTATTTCACAGTATTAATAACAAAAAAAAATATTTGTTTAGGTGTGATCTTTTTCACTCAAATTAACTCAATAACAATGCAAGCTTACGATCGATGACTTTCAACTGATGCTGCGACGAAGTGTGTGCATTAAAATTAAAAAAACAAATGGTAACTTATTTAATGAGTATTAACAAAAGCTAGAAAATAATTTTACTTCTCAACTTTACATTTTGAGAAATTGATTAATGAGCGGTTTTTCGAGCCAAATACCCCTATGTGCAACGATGGAGACCATCAATATCAGCGACAGCGAGAGCGAGACCGAATCGGTGGGATGTTTATTCATGCCAGAAGACACCATGGAGGATGATGACGCTACGGAGCGGTACGCGTCTGAAGAAGACGAGGCGCCACCAGCAACGTCTTGGGTGTCGGTCTCGAGTGAAGAGGAAGAGGAGGAAGAGGAAGTTCGACCGGAGGGCCAGTTCAACCTATGGGTGGAAGAGCAGGTAACACGATGGCCTGGCCTCCGCATGAAGACCGTGTGTAGGAGTGTAGGAGTGTAGGAGTGTAGGAGTGTAGGAGTGTAGGAGACAGGAGTGTGTAGACGACGGCTCAGAGCAGGAGCCGTTGGTCGAATTTCTGCCATCGCCGCCAGCGATCGACTGGACGGACAGTTGCGTGAGCAACTACGTCGATCCAGGCGCCAACATCAACAACAACAACGACACCAACACCAACACCAACAACAACAACAACACCACCACCACCACCACCACCACCAACAACAACAACAACAACAACAACAACAACATAAACGACAACTACAACAATAACAACTACAACAGCAACCACAACAACGACAGCGGTAGCTCCAGTTACAATGGAACCACGCCATCTAGCGGCAGCAGCACGTCGGATGTGCTGCATATTGATAGCAGCGAAGGTGAGGGCGACGACAGCTACCCGGTTGCCATTACCAACGCAATCCAGGCAATGTTGGTTTGCAGACGACCGGGTGAAGTGCGCAACTCCATACGCACGGTGAATGGGCTGCGCTAAAGAATCAAGGTCGGACGGAGTGGCGAGGTGAGAATCCGCTGCCTGCCCGAAGTAGGAGGGGCGTGTGACGCCAAAAATCGACGTCGCCGATTTTGACGACAACAAACAAGAGCGACACTTGGTGAACACCACCACACAGATTGAACAAACTTTTATCACAAACACATGCATAAAATAAACACATGAATTAAAGAAAAAATAAATAAATACATGAATAACAATATTAAAGCACAAAGAACACATAGAAAAGAAAGAGATGTACGACACACGCACACGTATAATGCTGGCGTGATATTTTTCGTGCAGTCAAGTAGCGGAACAAGCTGAGTGCACAAAGGCAAAGGCAAAGTGCTCGGCAAATTTTAACAACAGGTCGCAACAACAAAAGCAAATGCGTACGGTATGTTGTTTACGCCAAACAACCGAGAAGTTTCGATTGCGGGATTTGGTTGACAACAAAGGCATATCAAGGCAACTATAAAAGGCAGCGCAACCACAGACTGAGAAGAGTCTTGGATCATAATTTGTGACGATCAGTCTTTGATTATATTCAGTGTGCGAGAAAAGTCAGTGCGTGATTATTAACATTCAGTGCGAAGCAGAGTGCAGAATAGCAGCAAGCAGAGTCCAAAATAGCAAAACAACAACAAGCAGAGTCTGCATCGAGGAGCTGCAGCAACCACAAGGGAAAACAAGGTAAAATAAGAAGCGAGTGCAGAGTCGGTGGCTTGTAGGCGCACCTGCAAACAGTATCAAGCAGAGTCGGTGGCTTGTAGGCCCACCTGCAAACAGCATCAAGCAGAGTCTGTGGCTTGTAGGCCCACCTGCGCGGAAAGGCGAGCAGAGTTAGCGACTTGTAGGCCCACCTGCAGAGTAGCAGAAAACAGAGTCGGTGGCTTGTAGGCCCACCTGTTTAAAACATTTTTTGTAGCAGTGCCCGTGGCTTGTAAGCCCGCCTGCTCAAATTAAACACTAGTCCGTGGCTTGTAAGGCCGCGTGTTTATTTATTTTTCCAGCTAGTAGTGTCGGTGGCTTGTAGGCCCACCTGCAGAGTAGCAGAAAACAGTCCGTGGCTTGTAGGCCCACCTGTTTAAAACATTTTTTTAGCAGTGCCCGTGGCTTGTAAGCCCGCCTGCTCAAATAAAACACTAGTCCGTGGCTTGTAAGCCCGCGTGTTTGTTTATTTTTCCAGCTAGCAGTGTCGGTGGCTTGTAGGCCCAACAGCTAGACGACGGCGGAGCAGATCGGCGGAGCAGCAGGAGAAGCAGTAAAAAAAATAAGCAATTGAAATATTTAATATATATAGAATAAGAATTATAGATATATTTATAATATATATATTATAAACAAGGAAACAATAAAACATTGTTTAAATAGATAACCATAAAAATCCCAAAGTGTTATTAATTCTTGTGGCGGACCCTGGAATCCCGCTGAGCGTACCTCAGCGTTACAAAAGAACCCAGGGAGGTTCGTTGTTGATAACTCGATAACTCGGGTACTAAAATAGTTTTACTCTATAAGTTAATAGCAGCGCGCCATTAAAAATCTGCGGGGGGGCGCACAAAATCTTGCAACGCTACTGCCACTTTACCTGCTATCAATCAGTAATGCACAACAATTTAAAAAAGTGTTTTTTACTCATTTTAGCACATAAATCATTACCTTTTCTTGAACTAGCTTCGCCTACCCTTATCTCTATCTTTTCTTTTTTTGTTTTTTTTATTTTATTTTTGCCTTACATCTCATCATGTATTTAATTGTTACTTTCCTTGTTTAAATTTCCAATCTATAACCTCTCTTGTGCTTGCTTTTTTTATTTTTCAACCCATGTTTTAATAATTTACGGACTTATTCATAAATTGATTTTAGTGGCTGCGTTACTTTACAAATGCTTTAAACAACAAATCTTAATTCATAAAGATGTTTTACAACTACGTCACTTATTGGCAGCACTGCCACGTTATTTTGCTTAAAGTTGGTATTTATGCTGTTATTATCATAGGCATGCTCCAAAATGGTTCTTGTTTCCGCTTATTGTGAAGGATTTCTTGATTATTGTGAACTTTTTTTGCTACTTCATTACCGTCTTGCGCATTGAATAAGAAATGTTTATGAATAACAAATTAAGCAACGTTGTTTAAATGCTTAAGCAATGCGTTACTAAACAACTGTTAAACTTTTGTTTAAGATAATCTATTGAATAAGGCTGTTAATGTTCGGCTAAATCTTAAAACTTTTTTGTACTTATTCAAACTTATTTATATTTTTTATGATTTAAGTCTTTTTTTAACTCAATTTTATTACTGTTAAGCTTAATTTTCTCCCCGTGACTTAAAAAAAAAACGAATTGGCCATTTCAGCCCTTGAAAGGACTTTCACCGAACTTCTTATGATCAATTGTGTTGTGTGTGTTATTAAATGTTTGCACACAATTGACCGAGAACTGGACCTACATGTTTTATGCCGGCTCCGAACGGCTAATGTACTCAAGAAGCTTTACATGGCATATATTTACTCTCTGAGGTTTGCCATTGTCTGCAGAGAGGTGATAACCGATCAGAAAAATTTTTTTATTAAAAAAACTGTTCGCCGCGACTGGGGATCGAACTCGGGCTCCGAGCGTGCTAAGCCACACACTTAACCTGCATGCCACCGTCACCACCTTAAGTCCCCGTGACTTAAGCTTTTTAAATTTAAGATATCCCTGTAACTAAATACAGTGGAATTCACTTATAACGACGTCGGTTATAACAACATTTCTGTTATAACGTCGTATTCCTGAAGTCCGCACATTTTAATTGATTATTCCTTAGAAACTGAGTTTGCCTTAAAAGTCGTCGGAATAACGACGATTTCGCGACAAAGCGACACAGTTTTCATAAAATATGGTAAAATATTTTCTCATATAGCGACGACGAACGCACGTCAAAAGCAAAATGTGATTAGATATTTGAAATTCTCTCTTTGTTGAAACCGAAATAACGTTTACAAAACAAATTCACACTTAGATTGCGTTATGGAATCAAATTCCTTCAGCCAGAGCGGAATTTAATGCTTTATCTTCTCTTAAAAAGTTGTATTTATCACAGGCAAGGTATACATTAATTTGTAAAGTTTTTGAAGGTTTGCTTTATTCGGTTAAGGTGCTGAAAATTTCTCTCTAGAATACCTATTTAAACTTGAACGAAAGTCAGAGCCGATTTACACTGCAAAGAGCAACTTACGCCAAGTCAATATTACCGATTATTTAAACCAAATTTAAGTTTTTTACAAATGCATATATAATTATTTTATTCATAAACATTAAGGTGCCTTGAAAAAAAAAAGTTTCATTTGTACCCATCATAAAATTAACTTTGATGTATTTTATGATGATTCCCAAAATATTTTGGCTATGCCGAAATCCGTCAGTGAGCTAAACCATTTTGCAAAAACCTCCAAAAATCATGTTTCATGTCTCCAAACTAGTGTAATAGGTGTAAACAAATAAACTGTCTCAAATTATAGGCCTGAAAAAGTTCGTTCAATCTGCATCAAAAATTTGTACAAATTTGCAATTTTATTAAGGATAATGATGTTTTCATGCATTTTTTTTAGATTATTTTCACAAAAATGCAAATCACTTTGTTGGAGAGGGGGGCTGAAAATACCGGCGCTTGATTTATTGAAACACGTTCAAGATCAGAGCAAAAAGAGAACGAATTTTTCTCAAGC
The DNA here is from genome assembly GCA_958299015.1 of Tetanocera ferruginea. Classification (NCBI taxonomy): domain Eukaryota; kingdom Metazoa; phylum Arthropoda; class Insecta; order Diptera; family Sciomyzidae; genus Tetanocera; species Tetanocera ferruginea. The sequence continues at coordinate 66,464,245 of OY282641.1, forward strand.
AGCAGGAAGCTGCCAAAAAATGGCACGATCACCAGAACATATGTTCGGACTCGAGTACTAAAAAATAGTTTTCGAAATTGCTTTTTAGTAATTACTATTTTACGCATGAAAGTGTGTTTCATATAAACATCGACGCCCGCCTTGCAGTACGACTGCAAAAAATGAATTTAAAATTTGAATACAATTAAAAGTATTTCAAGTGGTCGTGCCTTTTTTTTACAAGATGGATCATATAAAACCTATACAAAATAATGAATTGAATTCAGGAGAAATTATGGAATTATAATACTTAAAATAATATAATACACAATGTGCTTAATGAATTTGTGGAAGGATAAATGTGTTGTTAATTATTATAATGGTAAATTATTACATAAGAGATAGTTTTATTTCATAATATTTAGGCATTAATTATAAAAGAAATTATTTTTTCTCAATTCAAAATATAAAAATTCAAAAAAGATTAAATAAAGATAAATGTCATATTAACAATTTGTAACAATGTACAAGAAAAAATTCAAAATAATATAAAGTGAAAATAGTTAAAAAAGTTATAATATACCTAATATATAAAAATATGGCATATGCATCATAATAAATTCATTAGATAGTGCAATTTGTTAATAATGACATTAAAAAGTTTGTTTGTTACTGAAACTGAATAGAATTAAGTTGTCAATGCCCCGGATAATATCCATCCGAATACCGTGTTTTGAGCAATAGGCAGGCCATTATTACTTGGCATCAACCCTTGTAACATAATCTTAGAATAAAGATCGTCACCAAGCACTACGGATATAAGATCGGACTTAAAGAATTTTGTGTCAGCCAGTATTAAGTTTGAAAACTTTTGTGCTATGGATTCATCGACTGACTTAGACGGAGTTCGAATAGAGACTCGGTGGTCAACTTGAAGTACAGATTGAATCCTTACGTTAGGATCAAATCGAGCACGAATGATAATTGGACATACCGATTCGTCACCGAGTTGTAATATTAAATTGATCCACTAACTTTCTAGCGATGCGACTAGTAGCTGAGCACGGATCAAGAAGGAATCTTGCATAGTGCAAGCTGCCGTTCACTTCCAACTTTATAATCGCAGTTGGCAGGAATGTTACGAGGTTTTGAGATAAGATGGATGACAGCGACAAGTTGCTCGAGGACAGCATTGAACTTGTTGGAGCAGGAGTGTTGTTCTTTGGACGACTGGATGGCTCCTTGCGCAGACGTTGATGCATATGAAGTAGAGTATGATGACGTTCTTGGGAATATCGACAACCATGAGTGCTAATGCAGGATCCATGTGAATGTTCATGTGCCAAGCAATTGGAACAATATTTATGCAGTAGAACAGCTCGCATTCGTTTTTCTGTGTTCATATAAAGGAACTTCTCGCATAGTCGTAGAGGATGAGAATATTTGCACAGTCTGCACTTGAACATTTTGGAATCGTTGAAACGCTTATGAGTTTTATTGCCAGTTTTGCGATGTTTGTTCTTATAGAACTTAACCAGGATGGTTTTGGAATTAGACATTCTGAGCTGAAAAATAATGACGATAAATAAGGGTAGGAAGCAAAAGAAATATAAATTATTGGGTTGGTAAAACAACTAGTTTGGTCACAGGACGAGTAATACAACCACGTTGGGTTATGATATCGGCTACGCGGGCTCTTTTATCATTCCCTTAGTAGACCTTGGACACTCTTCCTAGCCGCCATTCATTCGGAGGAAGATGTTCGCTCTTAACAACAACGATTTTATTTTCTTCAATGCTCTCCTGTGGCTTTTTCCACTTATTACGCTTATATAATTAATTTAAATACTCGTTTTTACCAACGAGTACAGAAATTTTAATATAGAGCTTTTAATCTTTGCCATCGATTTATAATCGATATAACTGGCTCAGAGATCTCAGGATCGACCGGAGAAAGAATTGGACAACCTATAAGAAAATGCCCAGAAGTCAATGCTAAAACATCTAAAGGGTCCTCTGACATTGGAGAAATAGGCCGAGAGTTAAGACATGCTTCAATCCTGGCCAAAAGAGTAGAAAATTCTTCGAATGTGAATTTAATTGACCCTGCGAACTTGCGGAAATGAACCTTAAAACTCTTTACTCCAGCTTCCCATAAACCTCCCATATGAGGTGCACCTGGCGGAATAAAATGCCATGATAGGCCTTGGTAATAAGTGGATGTAAGAGTGGAATGAGAAACTTTAAGGAATTCTCGCATTAGAATTTTCGATGCTCCAACAAAAGTTGTCCCATTAAGCTTTTAATCTCGAATGGTCCAGCGAAATCTAGACCAGTATGCGTGAAAGGACGATTGATAGTAGTTCTTTCCGGAGGCAGAGCACCCATAATTTGAGTTTGAAGTCTTTTCTTATGAATAACACATGGTTTGCAATTATGAATTGTTGTTTTTATAAGATTTTTGACTTTTGGAATCCAGAAGAGAGATCGAATTAGGCGTAAAACCAATTGATTTCCACCATGTAAAGATATTTGATGCGTAAAATGCACCAAAAGACGGCAAAACTTACAATTGTAGGGTAGGATGATAGGATGACGCTCATCATACGACATGGTGGGCGAAGACACAAGTCTTCCACAAGCTCTAAGAATGCCAACCTCATCAAGGTATGGATTAAGGTTAAGAAGGCTACTAGATGAAGCAATTAGTTGCTTATTTGCTAAGTTGTGATATTCTTCTGGATAGTTTACTTTTTGAGTTATGATAATTAAACGATTTCTTACATCAAGTACCTCAGTAGCTCGTTTCTGCAACTTTTGCGACAAATAGTCACTTTTTCTGTCCTCACACTATTTCGTTCCAAAATACTCACTTTTACGAAAGCACGTGTTTCTGCATTAATAAGTGAGAAAATCTTGCTCTGTGATGAGAAAGATACACAAGTGATAGGGAACATATAAAATTGAAACAGTTGACAATTTTTTTTTGTTTTGATTTTTTCAAAAATAAAAAAATAAACATAAATAAACAAAACAAATATTTCATATTTTGACACTTAGTGATGTTGATATTTATAAAACAAGCCCTATTCATGCGTTGAGATCCGAGTATTCTTTTCATGCGGCTGCTTAATGCAGTGATACAAATGTTTACCATGGAATAAATCTCATTAATAAAATATTTAAGTTTGTATATTCAATAATTTATACATTGTAATACTTATAATATTGTGTATATTATATATTTATAGGCTAAATGAAAAATTTAAGTTGATAACTTGTACCGGGTAGAAGTATTAGTAACCAATTCATTGAAATCGAAAGTTGCACTATCAACCAAAAATTGTTCTCACCTAATCAGAACATAGTGACAACTTCAGCCGACTCGAGTCGCATATTTTAGTTTACAGAAACACTTTGGCTATTGAATTCCTACAAAAATAGAATTGAAACAAGCGAGACGAGTCACCGACTTTTCTCATTTTATTACAGAGACGGTGCAAGTGAGAATGACGTCATTATGGCGTCAAAGTGAGAAAATATTGTGAGAACTGCGGTGACAAAAGTTGCAGAAACGAGCTACAGAACTTGAAATTGAAGTGGATTCTTGGACATAGTTTTGTCGATATTTTGGATGTGTTCGATAGAAAAATCGGAAAATGTACGCAATGACTCTCATTGCTTTAGAAGAAGAAGAAAACCGTTCCAGAATGTCGACAAAGTTTTGAAAATAAACGAAAAGAGATTTGATTTGAGAAGTTGTGTGAGTTGTGTCAAGATCGAGTTCCTGACTTAAACTTGGCCATTGGGATGGATTTGACTTAAGCCACTGTGGACCATGCCACCATAAATTATTGTTCACTAAATCTTGGGGCAAAACGCCTCTGCTGGCTAAGTCTGCTGGATTTGTTTCAGAGTTAACGTGAAACCAATTAGATTGGCCAACACTTTGAATTATTTTTGAAACTCTATTTGCTATGAATGTTGTCCAATGGCACGGCTGCTGTGCAAGCCATGCAAGGACGATGGTTGAATCGGTCCAAAAGTGTACTTTTGATTTGTGGACATTAAGTTGAGGAATGAGGGCATCAACCATTTCGGCAAGTAAAACAGCGCCACATAACTCAAGCCGGGGTAATGAAATGGTTTTAACTGGTGCAACCCTGGTCTTAGCAGTGAGCAAATGAGTTGTTATGGAATTAAAGCTTTCAACACGAATATATATAGCAGCCGCATATGCCTTTTCGGATGCATCGCAGAATGCATGAAACTGGATGCTGTGTTGAGGAGAGTAATCACTCCATCGTGGAATTTTTATATATTCTATTTGGAGATAATTAGCAGAGAATAACTGCCAACTACGTCGACATTCGTTAGGAATATTATCGTCCCAGTGTATATTTTCTAGCCAGATTTTTTGCGTAAGGATTTTAGCTAGAATTATACAGGGGGCTAGCCAGCCGGCTGGGTCGAAAATTTTGGAAATATTTGAGAGAAGTTCTCTTTTAGTATAGGTGGACGTTTTTTGCAACGGACTAGCAGAGAAATAGAAATAATCAGAACGTGCATTCCATCGCACCCCTAGAGTTTTTGCACTGCTACTGTCTTCAAATTGAAGGAAGTCTTCATTGTGCAAATGAGATTTTGGAAGGTCGGATAAAAGATCTTCTGAATTTGAGCCCATTTTCTTAGGGAAAAACCTGCGGAATTAAGTGCGACAATGAGTTCATCTCTTGCTTGAATCGCTATTGAGATATCACGAGCTCCTGCTAAAGCATCATCGACGTACATTGAATTTCGAAGTATGTTGCTAGCTAGCGGGTAATCTTTTTCGACATCATCAGCCAATTGTAGCAGAGTTCGAATTGCCAAGTATGGAGCACAGTTGACTCCAAAGGTAACTGTTTTCAACTCGAAGTATTGGATTTCATTTAATTTAGAAGTTCGATACAGAATGCGTTGGAATGGTGTTGGATCCACTAGAATTTGGCACATTATTTGTACATACGCCATTTTAGCAACAAAATTGTCAAATCGGATTGGAGCACAGGCCCAGCATACATGATGTCATTGAGACTAGGACCGTTTGAAGATGGGCTAGATGCATTAAACACTACCCTGACTTTTGTTGTTGTGCTCTTGGGCTTTATAACAGCATGATGTGGCATATAATAATTGTTTGGAAAATATGTAAATTTGTGAGGCGATACCACTTCCATATGCCCTAAATTAATATATTCGTTCAAGACATTGTCATATTCCTTTTTGAGATCTGAGTTTTTTCTTAAACGCTCCTCATTTCTTACGAATTGTGCATGTGCGATTGCACGACTAGGTCCAAGTTTCAAAGTTTTTGGAAAGTCTTCTTTGAATCGAAGAGTAACAACGTATCTGCCTTCGTTGTTGCGAATTGTAGTTTTTTTATAATTTTCTTCACAAAAAGCATCGCTTTGTGTCATGAAATGTTTTTATGGAAGATCCTCCACCTCCCAAAAACGTGAGATCTGTTGGTCCAAAGGAACTTTATTAAAATATGACAAGCATGTAGAAAATGAAGCAACGGATGTTGAAATTGGACCTGTCAGTATCCACCCAAATATTGTCTCTTGAGCGACAAGAGAACCACAGATGTTGCGTTTTACGCCATCCAGCAGAATGGATGAAAAAAGGTCGCCACCAATTAAGATATCGATTTGTGAGCTTTTGTGGAATTTCTCATCCGCATATTGCAAATTCGGAAGGCTCGACAATATTGAGGGATTTATAGAAAAGGATGGAAGATTTCCTGTAAGCTGTGGCAATACAAGAGCAGTTGCTTCTATGCTTATACGAGAATCGAAAGTTGAAGTTAGTAAGAATGAACATTCTTGTTGAATTTTCGCTGAAACTGCGTTATTTAGTCCAGTAATTTGAGCAGAAATAAGACGAGATGGAAGCTTAAGTATTCTGAAAAGTCTCTCTGAAATAAAACTTCCTTCTGAACCAGAGTCAATTAAGGCTCTTGCAAAATAAGTTACGCCAAGATGACATAATTTCACAATAGCGGTTCCTAGAAGCACATTTCTGCAATTAGAAGCAAAGCACGAATTAATATTTTGTGATGAACATGGTTCTTCAGTGGACTGTATTTGAAATGAATGAGTGGTTTGCTTGCTAGGTTTGAAATTGGCAAAACCAATAGGTTCAGGAGCTGTAATTTCTTTATGTAAAAGTGTGTTGTGACGCCGATGACATGTGAAGCAGTTATGACGACTTTTACAATCCTTTGTTGAATGGGATTTTGTGAAGCAATTTAAACAGAGTTGGAACTTTTTGACTAACGCAATTCTGTCATTAATGCTCATTTTGAGAAAACGAGGGCATAATCGAATTGTATGCTGTTCGTTAGAGCATAATTTGCATGTCGGAGTGTAAACATTAGCTTGATAGGAATTCACCTTTTTCAAGCTACGGTTGTTTGGTTGGGAAGATGTTCTGAGAATGGGAATTTTGAACCAGAACCCCCTTTAAAATCGGAAACAGTTTCCAGTGTTTGATATCGACTGGTTAGAAATGAGTGTAGCTCAGACCATTGTGGAATATCGGTCTTATTTTTGAGAGATTGTTCCCACAAAGCTAGAGTTACATCAGGCAATCTAGTGGAACAGAGAAAAACGAATATAGAGTCCCAGCTCTTAATATCAACATTGTATAGTTGAAGAGCGGAAATGCATCCATTAACTTTACGCTGCAGTTTTTTGATAGAATTTGCGGATTCAATAGATATCGATGGTAAATTAAAAAGAATTCTTAATTGACCATTTACAAGGATTCGCTTGTTTTCATAGCGATCTTGTAAGTTTTTCCACGCCAAGTAAAAACCATCGTTGGTCAGTGGACTTTTCTTAACTATATCATGAGCTTCTCCTCGTGTCTTCGAGTTAAGATGGAAAAGTTTCTCTACCGGACTTAATCTTGAATTGTTCACGTATATGGCAGTGAACATTAGTGTGTCCCAAAACATAAAAAATTTTTTTGCTTTTTTTATTTTTTTGGGTGATAATTTAGGAACCGGTCATTCAATCAAAATTCTAGGCGCCAATAATAGGGCTCGCTGGATGATGAAAATTATATACTCGTTAAAAATATGCATTTTTCAAAACCATCTGCGATCATTCATAGGCAATTCAGACTGATGCCTTGCTTGAGTTTAGTTCATTCATTTTAAGAGTGTACATAAGAAATTGATACCTCTGTAAGTGCCCTCGATACGCTCTTCTGAATGACCAAAATTTGATTATAATATTGACTAGCTACAAGAACTTAAATACACACGTTGCAAACGCCACGCTGAATACTTTTTTGGGGCATCAGTGGTACCTATCCGGGGAACTAGCTCCCTTTGCTTTTTTTGATGAACGCATAAAAACCAAAAGTTTGCGTTTGATGGTAAAAAATATTAATACGACAAATAATAAAACCGAACAAGCCAATATAACACAAAACATGATAAAAAGTATGAAAATTCAAGATTTCATTTCTAAATCCAGCAACATTTTTTTGAAGCAAGCAACATCTCAATTGTTTTTTTGCAAACCGACCCAAAAGAATGGATAAGCAACGAATCATTCCAGGAAACAAAGCATATACTTCAACAACTGCAAGTGGTAAATGATGTCACAGAACGTGGTGTGGCCTTGGCAAGCACTAACATCGGTCTACAACTTCTGAAACAGACTTTCAAAATCTTTTACGGTTCATAGAGCTACATCGTAAGGAATCAAATAAATGATTTTGTACCATGTACAGATTGCTCTTATTTTTATTTGTATTTTTGTGGATTCGGTGGTAACCAAAATAAACCAATGCCTTATTAAAATTCGTAGTCTTTAAATAAGGAAAGCATATGTTGGTAGAAATACGTTTTTATATTTTATTTTATTTTCAACAATGGCAACACAGCTTTAATGGCTATAACTCTGGAACGGCAAGAGAAAAATCAAGTATTGTTTTTTTAAATTGCTTAGAATTTTACTATTTTTCAGACTGCATCATTACTTTAATTTATTATGATGGAATTTTGAAAAGTTATGAAGCATTTTTAAACAGAATTTCGAAAATTTCACGAAAAATGTAATGTATCACATCCAAATTAAAAAAAAAAACAGCCAAAACTTCTAATTTATGTACGGTAAAGTAAAGTTTAGACATAATTCTTTCAAAATGATGACTCGAACACTAACAAAATGTCTGTATTGACCACCTTATGATTGAAATTCGAAAAATCTCAGAAAAACCTGAGATCTACGGAAAATCCAATTAGCGCGACCTCTAAACGTCCTCCAAAAAATCTGAAAAAATTCTCAAAAATACTTGACAGTATAAGCATACTCTTGACATACTTGACAGTATACTCGAAAAAAAATTGTTTTTGGGACACCCTAGTGAACATGTCCTTAAAGGACGGCCATGACAGGTAATCACCGTTAAAAATCTCGGTGTCACATGGTAGAAGGTGAAAATGATTATTCGCAGCTGGAATGAAATCGGCTCTTGGAGTAGAAACCTCCGGAACCTGCGCAGAGCTGGAAGCCTTGGTCAGCTTCTCGATACAATCTCCAATCTGTGAAGCACATTGGACGTATATCTGGTAACTGGTGCGGTATCGAGCTTTTATTGATTCCAACTCGATATCTGGATCCGAGTCTTCATCTTGTGCAGCAATTAATTCAGTGAGGCACGTCTCGTAAACTGCTTTTATCCGATTCCATATAGACTTCATTTCTTCCCTGTGGACATCCAGTGAGTGAGTTGAGCTTGCTGTGTCTAAGGTTTCGCTAAAGTCAGATTCAAATTCAACCAAGCTGTCAGTTAAACGAATAAACGAATTCAACGATGACATTGTGGATGAAAAGATTAAGAAACCGATTAAGGAACAAATAAATAAATAAATTGAAAAAAATAAATGGCCAAAGTATCTGCGCCTATTTAACGAAAGCAAATAATTTTGTATTATAAGTTTTGGAATTTAATATAGTTAATGTCAGGATTGAATTAGCTGTTGGAATTATCGACAGAATAGTCAAAATTTGGATATTTTTTTCTTATGAAGGAAGCAAGATATATAAAGCACAATGTAACTTAAATCACTAGAATACTCGAAATAAGTACGATTGTTACTATATTAACGATACAAATAATTGCATATAGTTTCGAAATGAACTTTGATATTATAGTTATTAATCGTTCAAATAATTCTAACGACTGCAAAACTTCTGTACAAAAGAGTTCCAAACGAGAACAGAAATGTATGGTATTGAATTTGGAATAGAGCTGAAATAAAAAATAATTGCAATTATCGACTGAATTAACAATTCAAACGACTGTATAAAAAAATAGTTCTAAACGAGAACAGAAATATGTCGAATTGAATTGAATCTAAAATAGGAATGAAATAAATAATTATAAAAATTATTGATTGAATAATTAATTCAAAACCACTGCAAAGCGACTCTATAAAAGTGGTTCTAAACGAGAACAGAAATGAGTCGTTTGCAAATCGAATTGAATTGAATTTGAAAAAAAACTGAAATAATCGATTGAATAAACAAATCAAACGACTGCAAAACGATTGTATAAAAATTGGTTCTAAACGAGAACAGAAATGTATCGTATGCAGATATAATTGAATTGAATTTAAAATAGAACGGAAATAGATAATTAGAATTATCGATTATATAAACAATTCAAACGACTGTATAAAAAATGATTGATCAAACGACTGATTCTCTAAAATTGATGCTGAGGTGAGTGTAGTAAAGAACGATGTCAACGAGCTAAACAAAAAAATTGTATTGCTCGAAAAACAAGTAGATGGCTTAACCCGTCTTTGTGCTGATTTCGAGAAAGAAAGCTTTCAACATAAACACAGCAATAATAGAAGCAATTCTAGCAACAACACACCTGACTTCTCTTCAGATGCGGTGTTATTTGGGCTACCGGTTTCAGATGATGAAAATTTGAAAGTAATCTTTAATCGCATATGCCTTTTTGTTGATTTTCCTCCACCTCAAATCAAAGACATTTTTCGTGTTAAGTCGAATCCCAGCAATAATATACCTTTGGTCATCATTAAATACTTCTCATCGTATGATCGAAATCGTGTGCTTAAAGCTTTTGGAGCATATCGTAAGAGAACAAAATCAGCCGTCAATCTCAAAGATGTGAATGGGATTTGAATGGGAAAATAATATCTTCTTACATGAGAGCCTCAACGCTGAAAGCCGAAAACTCTTGCAAGCGGCAATCGCCTCAAAGCGACAAAAGCATATTTATAATGCTTTTACATTTCGTGGCTCTGTCTACATTCGAAGAGAAAAAAATTCTCAGAGTGTTCTCATCTGCAATTCGGACGATCTCAAAGATGCGACTTATGGTGCCAGAACGTTTCACGAGCCGGCTGATTAAGTTCTTGCTCTATCTTTTCTTTAAGTTCTTATTGCTGATCTTTATCATAATTTTAGAATCACTTTATTATTTATTTCTTTTACTCTTAATTTTCTTTCACTATCTCATTTTTTTCCAATATTTGCCTAAACTTAGCCCTCTTGCAATTTCTTCTTATTTCTATGTTAGATTCTAGTCGTTCGTCTTCTGGTGCTGATGAAAATGATAAAATGCTGATTCAAATATTGTGCAAACAACGCATTGGCTTGAACGTTGTTCACTTCAATGCTCGTAGTTTAAATACGTCCAAATTAGACTATATTAAGTATATTTTTGAAGATTCCTTAGTGGACATTATCTGCATCTCTGAAACGTGGTTATGCAGTGATATAAGTGATGCAATCTTGAGTATAAAAAATTATAATTTGTATAGGAATGATCGTTATGGTAAAAGAGGTGGTGGTGTTGCAGTTTACTGTAAAACATGTCTGAATACTAAAGTTGTAAGTCAATCTCATGGCTGTGGTATTGAGTTTATTAATATAAGTGTATCGGACAACAACACCAAAATATTTTTGACTTGTGCTTATAATCCGAATAAATCTTTTTCTGTTGAGCCACTATTTTCTGAATTAACTAAGTTTATTGTTGACTATGACCTGGTAATGGTATGTGGTGATTTCAATATTAACCTTCTCAATAATGACATTGGAAAACTTACTATGTATGATAAAATATCGTCGCTTGGACTATCTGTAGTCAATGAAACTTTGCCCACACGACACGGTAATAACTCAATACCAAGTCTTCTTGATTATTTTATTGTGTCGGATCTTTCTGTAGTTTCATTATTTGATCAACTGTTTTTTGTCTCTGATCACGACTTAATTTTCTGTTCACTGAATGTTAATTTGTCTCGTAATGTAGCACCAAATATTTTTGCCTATCGTGATTTTAAACGTCTTAGTCTTTCGTCACTGTATTATGATATGTCCATGATTTCTTTTAATGAGTGTTGGTTTCACAGTGATGTTAACGATAAACTTAAATCTTTTGTTGACCCTATAAAATATTTGTTTGAAAAACATGTACCACTTCGTACTTTAAGCGTTAAAAATGTGTCTTGTCCTTGGTTTACACCGTATGTGCTAGATAGTATAAGGAAACGAAATCGACTCCACAAAGCATGGAAAAAATTACCAACATCAAACAACTGGGAAATTTTCAGGTTGGCAAGAAATGAGGCTGTTCTCACAACAAGACGGGCAAAAACGAGATACTATGCTGATAAGCTGAAACTCACTCTTCCTAACAAAATTTTATGGCAGAACATAAAAAAACTTAGCATACGTAACACAAACTCTTCTGAATGTCACATTGACCCGGAAATCCTCAATGAATTTTTTATTGACTCTGCTGGTGAGTCTGATGATAACGATAATTTGAACTATTATAATCTGTCTGTCCCACAACAATTCAAGTTTTGTCCGGTCAATGAGATGGAAGTTGGAAAATGTGTGTCGCTTATAAAATCTAATGCAGTATCTGAAGATGGCATTCCTATCAGATTCATTAAGTTGTTACTGCCTCATATTTTAAGCCCACTCACGCATATTATTAACCATTGTCTTATATCATCTTCATTTCCTGACTTGTGGAAAATGGCTATTGTGCAACCAGTTGCAAAAAAGCAGAATCCTTCTGGTGCTAATGATTTTAGGCCAATAAGCATATTATCACCACTGGGAAAAGTATGCGAAAAACTCATGGCTCAACAAATAAGAAAATATTTGTCTGAACAAAACCTGCTATCCCCATTTCAATCTGGCTTTCGGCCTGGGCTTGGGTGTTCTACGGCAGTAGTAAAGGTGATTGATGATATTAGACCTGAATTTGACGGTGGATATATGACCTTACTATGTTTACTTGATTTTTCTAAGGCGTTTGATAAAGTGAACCATTCGTATTTATGTCGTAAGCTTAAGTTTCTTTTTGGTTTTTGTGAAAGTGCCGTCAATCTTATGTCTAGTTATTTGTGTAATAGATTGCAAAGAGTCAAGGTGGGTCAAAACTTTTCAGAACACAAATTAGTTTTAAGTGGTGTTCCGCAAGGTTCGATTCTTGGTCCACTCTTATTTTCAATTTTTATCAATGACATCTTTAGTGTCTGCAAGCATGCGTCTGTTCACGCATATGCTGATGATGTCCAACTTTATCTCTCAAGAAGAACTGGACTACTTGAAGATTTGTGTTGTATATTAAATGAAGATCTTAGTAGTATCAATATGTGGGCTAGATGTAATGGCCTTCAACTTAATGCTTCCAAATCATATGTCCTACCCATCTGTAAGAACAAAACATGTGTTGTCGATGTCCCTGATCTGTTTATTGGTAAAAATAAGCTAGCCGTAGTGTCCAAAATTAAAAATCTGGGTTTCTATATTAACTCTTCTCTGTCCTGTGTAGATCATGTAAATAGTGTTGTCCAAAAAGTTTACTATGTCCTACGTAATTTAAGAATGTCGTCGAGTGTTACTCCTGTTGATATAAAACGAAGACTAGTAATCCAACTCATTTTGCCTTTAATAACATATTCTGATATTGTTTATAGTAAACTCGACTCATCCTCTCGATTGAAGTTACAAATTTCTTTTAATTATGCAACTCGTTATGTTTATGGGCTGCAAAAATTTGACCACCTTTCAAGATTTAGAAATGCGATACTTGGTTGTGACATAACAGCTTATCTCAATGCACGAAACTGCTTATTTTTGCATAAACTCATACACGATAAAACACCCTCATACCTGTATGACAAGCTCCAGTTTAGTGTATCGAGAAGAAGCTATGTTCTCATTGTCCCTAGGCATAACTCATTGAATTCGTCTTATCTATTTTTTATCAACGCCATTCACAATTGGCACTTTATTCGTTGTTTCGAAACTTTTTGTTATCAATTATAGAATTCAGGAAAATCACAGAAATCTATTGTTAAAAACACGTAAAAACCATATACACCAAATATGCTTCAAAATTGTTTTAAGAAGAAGAAATGTTCTAATTATAAGAAATAAATGGATAAATAGATTGAAAAAATAAATATTGCTCGCTTATTGCATGTATTGTTGTTGTAGTTGTTGTTGTTGTTGCTTTGGTTGTAATTGTTTAATTTGTTCTTGAAATTGTTGAACTAATATGAAAATAAATTCTTTAATCAATTTTAAAAACTAAATTTGTTTTTTTTTTTAATACCTGTTTTCTTTTTAAGAAAATAACTTTTAACAAATTTGTCTTTTATTATTAATTTTGTTTTGTATGTTATTATACAAAAATTGATATTGATTGAATAATTAATTGATTTATAACGCCACTGTTTTATTTGCGTAGAATTCGCCTTGTTTCCTCAAATATATTCAACAACAAAACAATATGTATATTTCTCGCAACAAGTTTGTTGCACAGGTGAAAAAAAATCAACATTTTACCAAATGTTAAGTTGCTAACACGGCATATGTTTAAACAGGGAGCTTAAATGAAATGTATGCACGGAGAAATTGTAGAAACATGTATTTCTGATTCAATTGGTGGCAACAAATATAAACGATGCGGTGAACATATTTTTATCGAAACGATCAAGACGTTAATGTATATAAACATGCAAAAACTGATTGCTGCCAACAAAGTTGATGTTCTCTTAGTTTGCGCTGAATGTTTATAAAGAAGCAAAAACAATATGAATGCATAGAAAACGTTGCAACAAAGTTTATATAGAAAATCGAAAAATCGAAATGTTTCTCAAGAGAGCAATATAAACAAATAGAATTCCTATAAACATGTATACCAAAAGATCGTTTGCAACAAGTCTTAAATACATGTATAGAGAATCGAAAAGCTGTAAATGTTTCACAAGAGAGAATATAAAAAATGTAAACATATATAATTTCTATACACATGTATACGAAAAGATCGTTTGCAACAAGTTTACGTTGAGCATAAGAACCATGGTTGAATAACAAGGTTGCCTCAAAACTGACTGTGCTCTCTTTCGCTTATCCGAAAGTGTCAAAATCAACTGGCTGTCGAAAAAAAGAACAACAACAACAACAGCTGAAGCAGTTCGCTTTGACATTTGCGGCAGTCGCGCTCTCCGTGTTGCGGCTACCTTATTCAGTGTACCCTGATAAGAACGTTGTAAATATTTCACAAGAGAGAATGTAAGACTTGTATACAAAGAAAATTATGAAACATGTGTATAAAGAGATTATGTGCAGAAAATTTCACGTATGAGATAGAAACGTTGAATATAAACATGTATTATAAAACCACAGCACGGTTAAAAATGTTGGACTAGTTTTTAATCCAAACTTTGGTTTAAAGGAATTTTTAACCCAAAAAGTACTATTTTTTATTCCATACTTTAGTTTAATTTGTTTTTAATACGAAAAAGTTTAAGTTTAAGACTATTTTTGGACTACAAATTTACATTAAGGTAGTATTTTTAGGAAAAAGTATTTATGTTACCTAAGATCGAAAACTACTACTCTTGCAACGAAATTTACGCTATATATAATTGTTAATGTTGTTAAAGCAATCGAAGTTTATTTTAAATTAAATGAAATGGTTTATTAAAAACCAAAATATTATTATATTCATTATTAAATTAAGCATTAACATTAAGCATTAAGCATTGCATTAACATTAAGCAGTTAAATATAATTTCGGGCATATGGCCACCACGACTATTTTGCACAAAGGTCATTCTGGAGGTCCAATTTTCGACCACCTTTTCAAGCATTTGAGGGCGTATTTCAGCAATGACACGTTGAATATTGGTTTGCAAAGCGTGAATCGTTGCTGGTTTATCCACATAAACCAATGATTTCACGTATACCCACAAAAAATAATCAAGTGGCGTCAAATCACACGAACGCGGAGGCCAATTCACCGATCCATTTCTCGAAATAATGTTGTCGTTGAAATGTTCTTTCAATAAGTCGATTGTTTCGACCGCAGTATGACAAGTGGCACCATCCTGTTGAAACCACATTTCGTCCACATCCATATCTTGAAGATTTGGCAACAAAAATTCATTGATCATGGTTCTGTATCGATTTCCATTCAGGGTAACGCGTCATCCTTCCTCATTTTTAAAGAAATAAGGACACTGGCCTCAATGACAGCAATATTTTTTTCTGTACGCACTCTTCTCATTCTTCTCGGTGGCTTGTCATCCAAGAGAGTGAATGTAGACCGAAATTTGGTAATTACGTTCTTTATGATGGTCTCAGACGGACGATTATGTGCACCATAAAATTCACGAAGTGGTCTATAAACATTTTTAATTGAACACTGTTTTTGAAAATAAATTTCCACGATTTGGAAGCGTTGTTCTGGACTTAACTTATTCATGATGATTTGCCAAACAATACTGAGTAGAGACGTCACTTTAAACTGTCAAAACAACTGTCAGACAATAGATTAATCCATATTGAAAGAAAACCTCATTAAAAACACCCTTTATTTGAAGATAAAACTTTTGTCTTTTTGGTTTAGAAAATGTTAAACCTTTTTGGATTAAAAAGTAATCCTTTTCGGATTATAATATTCAAAACTTTTTTTGGACTAAAATCTAATCCTTTTTGGATTATAATATTTTATACTTTCTGTGGATTAAAATTATTCCTTTTTGGACTATAAAATTTTAAACTTTTTGCGGATTTAAAATAAATCCTTTATGGATTGGAAAATTTAAAACTTTTCATTGGATTAAAAAGTAATCTTTTGTTGGTCGTGTCCTATATGTAATCCAAAAAAGTTTAAAGTTTAGCCCAAGATTTTTAACCGTGAGGAGAGAAATGTATATATCTTTTAAAAATAATATAAACATGTGCACCACGATCGATCGTTCACAGAATGGTTGATAAGAAAGAAAAAGCTGTTGGAACATTAATAGCAAATAGAAATATACATATAAAACAGAGTAAACATGTATACAAAATTGATCACTTTTAACCAGGTTGTCTAAGAACAAGACACATCTGCACAAAACGTATAAACATACATACACACTGATCAAGCTCAAAGATGTTGCCAACGCTTTTTAAAATAAGAAATCGATCAAATCACTTTACGATCAATTAACCGAAAAACAAACTAAGAGCATTTATGTAGATATGTACACTAGAGCGTATCACCAAAACTAACCTATTTTTGACCCCACCTCAATCGTTAGATATTTGAAAGACATTTTCGAAAAAAATATTTTTTTTTTTTTTAAAGTGGTCCATATGGTGCTATTTTGGTTTTTTCGTTATATCTTCGGTGTTTCTTGTTCGATCCAGAAGATTTTATATCTGTGTGTTTGTTGGTGTTATCCAAATATTTTCATATGTTTTTTTACCTCAAATGTTTTTTTTTTTACTGATTACACAATCGATCTTCGTTCCTACCATATTATCCTGCTCCAAAAAGTCTAACAAATTAAAGCTTTGAAAAAATCATTATAACCATGGGAAGAAGTGAAATCGAAAAAATGGATTTTAGAAGCACTTCCGACCTATTTTGCAAAGAATAACACTTAGGATTATAATAAAATTTTTTTTGAATTTTCGAAATCTTTTTGGGATTGAAGGTGTCTGTAACGCTCGCAACTGTCAAGTTTCGCGAAAATGTGCCCCAATCGATTTTCGCCAGTGACTGCTGTGGCCGACTTATATACTATTTGAACGAAACGCTCCGTGTTTTGCGAGTGGCAAAGATAATCTGTCGAAAATAAAACGTGATACAAACGGATTAAATTATGACGTCAACATTACATCATTCAATTATTAAACTAATGTTTTCTGTGGTGCTCACCTGGAATTTTAATGATTTCGTCTGAATACTGTAGATCAGACAGTTGGTCTTGCTTGTAAAACTGGAGACATGGCGGCTCAGTGATCTGAACTCTTGACCAGTCGATCATTTCAGTGTAAGTTGTGCTGCTATAGTTGATGTGGGATTGGTGGTTGGGACCACGAAATTGCCGAATTTGGCTTCGATTGTGGGTTCTCGACACTATTGGTATTTTTACGCCATGTCACAATCTTGAAACTTCGTCGTATATATTTTCTGTGAATGCACTGCGTTTGACTTTTTAATTATGCTGAAGAAACAACGAGTATTCCACCACATTTCGTTTTGTTGGTAATTTTGTTCTGTTAAAGTCGCGCTAACGGAAATGTATTTTGTTAAAATTAAGTATTTTTGCACGTTTCATGCGAACTAAAGCTCGATTTTATTGATCACTGAAAAATACCGATTTATTTTATGATATGAAGTGACCGCTACAGCCACCTTAAATCCGAATTCTTAAATCTTAAATCCGAATTTCCGATTTCGAAAATTAAAAAAAATGTATTATGATCCTAAGTGTTATTCTTTGCAAAATAGGTCGGAAGTGCTTCTAAAATCCATTTTTTCGATTTCACTTCTTCCCATGGTTATAATGATTTTTTCAAAGCTTTAATTTGTTAGACTTTTTGGAGCAGGATAATATGGTAGGAACGAAGATCGATTGTGTAATCAGTAAAAAAAAAAACATTTGAGGTAAAAAAACATAAGAAAATATTTGGATAACACCAACAAACACACAGATATAAAATCTTTCGGATCGAACAAGAAACACCGAAGATATAACGAAAAAACCAAAATAGCACCATAGGGACCACTTTAAAAAAACAAAAAATATTTTTTTCGAAAATGTCTTTCAAATATCTAACGATTGAGGCGGGGTCAAAATAGGTTTATTTTTCTGCCATACAAGGTGATACGGTCTAATGTACACGGTTAAAAATCCTTGAGTAAATTTTAAACTTTTTTGGATTACATATAGGACACGACCGAAAAAAGATTACTTTTTAATCCAATGAAAAGTTTTAAATTTTCCAATCCAAAAAGGATTTTTTTTTAATCCGCAAAAAGTTTAAAATTTTTTAATCCAAAAAGGAATAATTTTTAATCCACAGAAAGTTTAAAATATTATAATCCAAAAAGGATTAGATTTTAGCCCAAAAAAACTTTAAGTTATTGTAATCCGAAAAGGATTATTTTTTAATCCACAAAGGTTTAACATGTTCTAAACTGTATTAGGCGGTATGTGACAGGGCAACGTCTGCGCTGGAATACTAATGCTCCTATAATTTTGGAGAAAAACATTGCTGGTCATAACAGATTTTAGATCCAACGTCAGCATTAAATTATTCGTACAATGCATATACATAATGCTTACACATTTTTAAGTTGAAATTCATTCAATTCATTCATTAAATTAATTTGACGTAAATAGGGTTTTTCACTCTCAACATGTACTGATTATCAATGGTTTTCCGTTTTGACTCAGCTAAATGTATAGGCATGCTGAAAGTTGACTGTTAAAAGTTAACAGCTGACATATCTCTGCAAATGCACAATCGATTTAGGGGACTTTCACACAATCTGCCTGATTAAAATAACTAATTGCCCAAGATATTAGATTGCTGCCTTGCATGAATACCCTTATTATGTATTATAAAACACTGTTTAATGTTATAACATGTTATAATGTTAATGTTATTTGGTTTAGATTTTATTAAAAATTTTGTTTCATTTGTTTTATAAATTTTAATAAACTTCATATAACATAACATAAACACTATTTCCTGAAAATATTACTTTAATGTAAATTTGTAGTCCAAAAATAGTCTTAAACTTAAACTTTTTCGGATTAAAAACAATTAAACTAATGTATGGAATAGAAAATAGTACTTTTTGGATTAAAAATTCCTTTAAACCAAAGTTTGGATTAAAAACTAGTCCAAAATTTTTAACCGTGTATGTACATACATACGGTATGTACAAAAATGCAATTATTTCGCGAAATATTATGCTATTTTTAAGATTGAAACATTATTCGTTTTTTAGGAAAAATGTGCACTTTTTTAATTGAATGTAAATTAAATTTTAATTGCACTAACTAAGAGAATATATTATAAATACATACGCACCTTGAATTGTGATGAGGTCTTGATTATTTTGGAATGAGTTTGAGTAGAATTCTGTAGAATTTTCTGCAAATGCCGTGATTCGGTGTTTATACGCCGTCTGTTTATACGCCGGTGTTTATTCGGTGAAATATCCGGTTCGATTGCACCAAAATGTTGGAGAGGGGGGCTGAAAATGACGGCGCTCGATTTATTGAAACACGTTCAAGATCAGAGCAAAAAGAGAACGAATTTTTCTCAAGCAGCAGGAAGCTGTCAAAAAATGGCACGATCACCAGAACATATGTTCGGACTCGAGTACTAAAAAATAGTTTTCGAAATTGCTTTTTAGTAATTACTATTTTACGCATGACAGTGTGTTTCATATAAACACACTTTATTATTTCTTATACGATCGTCGTTATCAAGATATCGTTGGAAAGGTATGCACGGCTGTCATATATTTTTTGACATTTTTCTTTGTTTAACAAAGTGTGGCTCTGATTTAATTTCTCCATTTGTGTGCAGCTTACCTGAAAATAAAATTTTCAAAATCCAAAATACTATACAAAATAATGTCTAAAAAACTAAGAAAAAAATAATGAAAAACATCATTATCTCTAATAAAATTGCAAATTTATACAAATTTTTGATGTAGATTGAACGAACTTTTCCAGGCCTATAATTTGAGACAGTTTATTTAGTTAAATCTATTACACTAGTCAGTATACTTACAGAAAACATGATTTATGGAGGTTTTTGCAAAATGGTTTAGCTCACTGACTGATTTTGGTATAGCCAAAATATTTTGGGAATGATCATAGAATACATCAAGGTTCATTTTAAAATGGGTACAAATGGAACTTTTTTTATTCATACAAGTCGAGGCACCTTAATAAACATACTTCTATAACGTATATCGTCTTTGTATATTAATTTATAAATGAATTAAATTAATAAAAAACAACAAAAAAATTATGTTCGAATATAACGACATTCGGTTATAACGACAAAATAATCCGGTCCCTTCAGGGTCGCTTTAACCGAATTCCACTGTATATATATATTCAATTCAACTGTCGCCGCAATAATTCCCCAGGCATTTCTACTCCAAAACGACCATGAAATCATTCTTGAATTGAGGTAATATCTTGGTGGAAGCGTTCCCCATGTTCATCTCTATAGTGGACTAAAACCTCTGGGAAAGATTCAAAGTGGCATACATTTTGAGGTGGATATGGAGGTGTTTTAACCTGGTGCAACTAACTACCATTTATTATCTAAAAACAACACTAAATCAAACTAATAATGCCATTTTCGCCGCGCAAAATTTTTTCCTAAATTGTTCACTGGTGTGATATGACCTAAATAGTCTACATTTAGGTCTTACATTTTCCTACAGACAATTGGAACCCTGAGCTAACAAGAATGTGGAACACTTGCTTTAACCTTTCATCATGCATTTTTCTGCTAGGGGCTGTTATCAAAATGTCATCAAGAAAAACGACAACTCCAGGCAATCACATTAACAAACTATCCATAATACGCTGGAAAATTACTGGTGCTGATGCCAATCTATAAATTAAACGTGAATATTGATAGAGACGTTTTGATGTGGAAATTGTTGTCAATGCTCTGGACTGCTGATTCAGATCAATTTGTTGAAACGCCATTGATAAATTAAGCTTGCTGAACTCCTCTCCACCTTGCAGTTTTGCAAACATGTCTTCAATGCAAATTCACGTGGCAAAGGATGTTTAGCTACAATCAAGCATGAAATGAGCGTGACTTTAAAGTCACCACAAATTCTAATATCGCCAGATTTTTTAATATCGCATAATGGGGGTTTCCCACTCAGAAAACTCTACATGCTTCTACACACCCAAATAGATAAGCTTATCAATTTTTGTTTTTAAGAGCAACTGGCATTTGCCTGGGTTTGAAAAACTTCGGAGTCACTGCCGTTTTTTAAGCCGCTTTGCATTTTTGAAACATCTGTAATGGCACCGCACAGCAAGCTGAAGGTATAATTGAATGTCGGCATAATTTAAAGTAATAAATCATTTTTGGGTCAAACGATTCGTATTACACTGCGACTTACGTAAACAATGTTCCTCCATTGACTTTGCAAGCGCAGCATAGTAATTATTTGAACTAGTGTGAATGAAGGAATGGAAAATAACTCTTTAACAAAAGGTATTGCACAATAGATCAATCAATTGGTTAAATTAACTTTTATTACTTATATTGGAAAACATGGGGAGGAGTTATGGATGCAGCAGCAAAATAAAAGACTGGTATATTGGATAAAATTTGAGTGAAAATTTTAAATAAGGACTGTAAATTTTCGAATAAACTATAACACAACTCTTTAATTTATTAATAACATAACGCCATCTTAACACCTAGATCCTCTTTTCTTAACTCCACACATCCTAAGCTACCATCATAATAATTTTAACTGCGAAAACATGGAACCACAAATTTCGTTTTAAGACATTTCTAATAAATTCATATTATTGAAATGTACGTAAAATGTTTTAAGAACACTTCTTCCTAGAAATGGTGGCCCACCATTTTCAATGCTCACAATTGGAAGTATTTTGTCTAATATTTATATGTTACTATCATGTCACAGACTCCCATGTGTGTGATTGGGGTGCCGTCGTATGCTTTAAACAATAAATTGGTACAGTACTCAAACCCTGTATCCAGTTCCATTGTGACTTGTATTTTAGTAATTTAAGCATCAAAACGTAAAGGACCATCAAACTCACTATTTCAGTTAAGCAAAGGTAATTCACTACAAACAATATAATAAGCATTATTAAAATTTGCACAGATTTGCCTCAACTTGGCAAGGCCAGCATTCTCCATGTCGAAATCGTCTCAAGTCGACTCAAAACCTCCACGTGGTGTTTCCTGGAAACGACAAACTAATACCCGTTAGTTGACAGCTAATTTGAGTGGCGGGCACCTTTGGCCTTCGAGCAAAGGTTGTGCATTGGGTTTGTAACCTACCACGTATAAAAAATTTTTATGAAACAACTAAGAATAAATAAAATAATGATCCCCAAATCTGATGACGACTACCGCAAACGAAAAACTGACAATGATTTACGGATATGCACCTGGAATGTCCGGACCCTAAATTGGGATGATGCCTCTATCCAACTGCTTGATATCTTGGAAAAATATAATTCTGATATCACTGCAATCCAAGAAATGCGATGGAAGGGACAGGGTTGCTTACGGCAAGCATCCTGTGATATCTACTACAGCGGCCATGCGGAGAAGCACTAGTTTGGATGCGGGATTGTAGTTGGCAAGAGAATACGGCATCATGTCCTGCGATTCACTCCTGTGAACCAACAACTTATCATAATCCACTTCAAGGCTAAATTTTGTAACATCAGCCTAATATGTGCGCACGCTTCGACAGAAGAAAAAGATGACGAGACCAAAGAAAGTTTCTGGTGTTGAAGCTCTGTTTAAATGCATTCACAGACTTCTATGCAGAATATGGTCGGAAGAATGCATTTCAGATGATTGCAACCTCAGTGTTCTCTGCCCAATTCACCAGAAAAGCGATCCCACCATTTGCGTCAAATATCGTGGGATAAGCCTTCTTAATAATGCATATAATGTCCTGTCGAGCGTATTGTGTGAAAGACTGAAGCCCATCGTCAACCAACTGATTGGACCTTATCAGTGTGGCGTCAGATCTGGAAGGTGCACCATCGACCAGATCTTTACGCTCCGACAAATTTTGGAAAAGACCCTCGAAAAATAAATCGACACACACCATCTTTTTGTCGATTTCAAAGCCGTCTTCAACATGAATTCGGTATTCCTGCGAAGCTAATACGTCTTTGCAGGATAACACTGAGCACCACCAGCAGCGCAGTGAAAATCGGGAAGTACCTCTCTCTTCCATTCGATACCAAGCGAGGTTTCAGACAAGATGATTCCTTATCATGTAACTTCTTTAATATAGTCATGGTGAAGATCATCCGAGCTGCTGACCTGAGACGCAGCGGCACAATTTTCTAGAGTGTTACGCTGCTAGCATATTTTTTATTTTTATTTATTTATGTTTATAGTAACATAAGAACTTCGTTCTTTTAATGTACAGGCTTGGGATAAAATCTTTTGGATTATTCAAATTATACAAAATAAACTTAACCTAAACATTAACTATACTTATAATAATTTAAATCTTAATATTAAGCAGAAATAGAAGAAATCGAAATAGAGTATGACAGAATTGAATAGAAAAGAAATGAAGAAGAATGTAAGCGTAGATATTAAGAAAACTGGCAGGAAACACGTAAATAGAAGCAAAATGCTGCAATACGGCACGTCTAAATCTTGTTATATCTCTTAAAGCCCTTACATGACTCGGTAAAGAATTCCACAGACGAGTGGCATTAATAAAAAATAACCTTGTGGAATTGAGGTAGTTAAAACTTGGTGGAGTCAGCATGTAACTCCTCGTTGAGCGACCAAATTGAATTTTTTCAAACAAATAAGGAGGTATTTTAAACACTTTTATTTTATACAGAAAGATAAAATTTCAGGCATTAAGAAAGTTAATAATATCACTTCCAAGAATACATTTTTTAAACTGAGGAATCTGATCAAGTTTTCACAGCCCATATACATATCGTGTCACCTGGTTAAATACTAAGTTTAGTTTTAATTGGAATCGCGAGTCCAAATTGCTATAAACGCATTCTACATAAGTAATTATAGGTAGTATTAGTTGAATAACAAGTTTACGCTTCAATTCAACAGTGATAAATTCAGCTGAAACTCTTAGGTTACGTAGAATAAAGTATATTTTTCGAACCACGCTGTTGATGTGGTCACTGCAGCTTAGTGTAGAGTTAACTTGAAAACCAAGATTTTTAATTTTGCTAACCAGAGTTAGCTTTTGTTCTTTTCAAATCAGATCAGGTATATCCTCAAAGAAAATATTATCTTTACTGATAGGTAGCACAAAGGACTTTGACGCATTAAGTTGAAGGCCATTACTAAGAGCTCATTGACCTATACTCTCCAGATCCTCATTAAGTCTGCATACCAGGTCTTCCATGAGACCAGCTCTACGGGAAAGATATATCTGAATATCATCAGGATAAGCATACATGGATGAATGCTTGCATACGCTGAAAATATCATTAGTAAAAATAGAAAATAAAAGAGGACCTAGAACCGATCCTTGGGGGACCCCACTGCAAACAAACGAAAAATGTTTACCAACCTTAACTTTCTGTACCCTACAGGAAAGAAAGTTTTCAGAAGGGCCATAGCGCTGTCACAGAAGCCTAACTCAGCTAGGCAATGCGAACAACCATGCTCATTCGGTCAAAACGACACCCAACACAACACAACACAACATAACTCAAAAAACTAAGTACTCCAGCATTGCAATGGCTAATGATGGAAGTCAAATAATACTCACACGCCGCCTTTTTATTTACGATAACGACAATCACATAAGCTTTTTGATAGACAGTGGAGCAGAAGTTTCAGTACTTCCAATAAATAAATTCAAAGCCCACAAGAAAAATTCAGACTTAATACAAACAGCAGCTAACGGTAGTATAATCTCAACTTTCGGCAAGAAATTAGATAATTTAGATAATTTATTTAGATTTCAATATAATGGGTACACTAAGAGCTAACTCTTTTAAAGTACAGCATAAACACTAGTACGTTATAACAACTTTTTAATAACAATAAAATAACAAAATAAATGACCTTAAAAATAAGATATTAGCTTAATATATTGCTTTAAAAATCAGCTTTCAGCTTAAAATATTAAAAAATTGAAAAACAATGGTATAGTAAGGAAGAAGTAGGAGATGAAAGAAAAGAAACTATACAGTAGATTAATAAGATAGAATGGATTGCCTGAATGGACCTCTCCCAGTAATTTCCCGAAGTCTTCGTGGAAGGGCATTCCACAGCCTAATGGCGTTGATGAAAAACAGGTGAGAACATATTAATGAACTATGCCTCGGGACTATTAGAACATGGCTTCTTCTGGACACGCAAAATTTCTGGACACGCAAAACTGTATGTACCTCATAAATTAACTTATGCAGGTACATACAGTTTCTGGCATTAAGATAGAATAGCAAGTCACACCCAAGTTCAGCATTTCGGAAACTGAACAGGTGATCGAACTTACGAAGATCAAACACATATCGCAATTGCAATTGCAATTTGCAATTTGAAGCTTTAACTGGGAAGAAGAGTCAAGTTTACTGTACACTACCACAGAATAGGTTATAACAGGTAAGATAAGTTGTATAACCAGCTTACGCCTAATTTTAACTGGGGTCACACTTGCGGACATTCTTAAATTACGCAAAACATAATACACTTTTTTGACAATACTATTGACATGATCAACACAGAAAAGCGAAGAACTAATATGGAATCCAAGATTTACAATTTTAAATACAACATTAATTTATTAGGACCAATTAACAGATCAGGGATAACATCAACACAAGTTTTAGCTCTAAAAATGGGAAGAACATATGACTTAGAGGAATTTATTAGGAGACCATTGCTATTTGCCCACTCATTGATGCTGCAGAGGTCCTCATTCATTTTAAAATAGAGGTCATCAAGAAGTCCAGTTCTTCTGGATAAATACAACTGGACATCATCAGCGTAAGAATGAATAGAGGAATTATTGCAAATAGAAAATATGTCGTTTATGAACAATGAGAATAGGAGTGGGCCAAGTATAGATCCTTGTGGCACGCCACTTGAGACCGGTTTATACGATGACGACACTTGACCAACTTTAACTTTCTGAGACCTATTATACAAATTACTGGACATGAGATTTATGGCACTAGCACAGAAACCAAATAAACAACTAAGCTTACTGCACAATCGTTGATGGTTAACCTTATCGAAAGCTTTCGAAAAGTCAAGTAAACAAAGTAAGGTTCTAGAGCCAGCGTCATATTCCGGACGAATATCGTCGATTACTTTAACCACTGCAGAATAACACGCATGTCCCGGCCTAAAACCAGATTGTAATGGGGATAGCAGATTTTTATCAATTAAGTGATTTGTAATTTGCTGAGCCATAATGGCTTTTGGGCTTTGGGTTTTGTTTTTTTGCTATGGGCAGAACGATGGCAACTTTCCACAAGTCAGGGAATGTAGATGACATGAAGCAAAAATTAATGATATGCGTTAGGGAGTTTATTATGTGTAGTAATAACAGTTCAATGAACTTGATGGGAATACCATCTTCAGAAATAGCATTTGATTTTATTTGTGAAACACATTTGCCCACATCTAGTTCAGATATAGGAGAGAAAAGATTGTTGGATGGAACGATTTAATAGGGGTGAGATATCATTATTTGAGGTCGCAGCATTGTCAACAAAAAAATTATTAAGATCAACAGGAAAATTACTTAACGTAAATTTGAAACTAAGAACGATTTCTCTTTTACATTTATACAAGCAGACATTACAAGACTCATCATAGGTGCAGATTTTCTTACAAAATATGCACTCTTGATAGACTTAAAACACAAGAAACTCATTGATCCACTTACACAGCTATCAGTAAATGCAATCATAGCATTTACAGAAACATCACTACCCCAAATAATTACACTAGACAACAAATATACAAATATACTCAAAAATTAACCATCACTAATAGCAGAACCCGACTACAACAAACCAGTTAAACACAAAACAGTACACCATATAACTACAGAAGGACAGTTCCTTTTTTCAAGACCAAGACGCCTTGACTCCATCAAATACAAAATCGCCAAACAAGACTTTGACTTCTTAATCAAAGCAGGCATCTGCCGTCCTTTAGACTCCATGTCATCGTCTCCACTACACCTAGTACCAAAAAAGATGTGAACGACTGGAGACCCTGTGGTGACTATAGAAGACTAAACGCAATTACAGTCCCAGAACGCTACCCTCTACCACACAGACACGACCTTTCTATTGACTTACTCAACAAATACATATTTTCGAAATTATACCTAGTTAGGGCATACCACCAAATCCCCATGGCCACTCAAGATATACATAAAACCGCGATTACTACACCGTTCGGAATGTTTGAGTTTCTAAGAATGCCATTCGGTTTAAGAAATGCAGCTCAAATATTCCAACGATTTATCAACGAAGTGTTACGAGAAATAGACTTCGTATTTGTTTACCTAGACGACATTCTGGTGGCCAGCGAGATAGAAGAAGAACACCTCAAACATCTTAATTTAGTTTTTAAACGACTAGACAATTACGGACTTAACATTTAACCAAACAAATAATACATTTCGGCGTAGACAGAATACAATTTTTAAGTTACGATATTTCAAACAAGTCATACAACCATCTCCCGATAGAATTCAGTGTATTGTTAACTATCCAAGTGCTACTTAATCATTTTAATAGCAAAGCAAAACTTTCTATCGCTGTAGATGCATCTAACACTGCTATAGATGCAGTTTTACAACAAGAAAACAATCAGGAAACAGAACCACAAGCTTTCTTTTCAAAGAAATTATCAACATCAGAGTACGTTCGATCGCGAACTTTTAGCAATTTACCTTACAATTAAACACTATTTAGAGGGACGAACATTTACAATATACACAGATCACAAACCACTTACTTCAGCATTACATTCAAAAACAGAGAGAAGCCCAAGGCAAACACGACACCTTGAATTCATTGCACTGTTTTCCAACGACATCAGACACATTAAAGGTACCGATAACACCATAGCAGACGCACTTTCAAGAGCTGAGATAGAGGCTTTCACAACCTCTGAGATAAACCCCAGAACTCTATAGAAAGAGCAGACTACAGATCCAGAACTACAAGAGATACTAAATAAAGACACTTACAAATTCGAACAAATACACATTCCAAAAAAAAAAAAAAAAACAAATTGGCCATTTCAGCCCTTGAAAGGACTTTGACCGAGCTTCTTATGATCAATTGTGTTGTGTGTGTTATTAAATGTTTGCACACAATTGACCGAGAACTGGACCTACATGTTTTATGCCGACTCCGAACGGCTAAAGTTCATGTTCTCAAGAAGCTTTACATGGCATTATTTACTCTCTGAGGTTTGCCATTGTCTGCAGAGTGGTGGTGACCGATCAGAAAAATTTTTTGTTTTTTTGAAAAAATTTTTCGCAGCGACTGGGGATCGAACCCGGGCCCCGAGCATGCTAAGCCACACACTTAGCACACACAAGTTTTTGAACAATAACATAACATTTCACATCCAGGTACACGAGCTTCTCGACGTCTCATAACACAACGATATTTTTGGCCCAAAATGAACACACAAATCAACAAATGGTCACAAGAATGCGTTAGATGCCAACGAGCTAAAATACATAGACACACGAAGACAATTCCACACAAAATAGACATTCCACACGGTCGTTTTGAGCATGTCCATGTCGATTTAGTTGGCCCTTTACCAATATCAAATGGTTACAGATATCTGCTTACCCTAGTTGACCGAAACACACGTTGGCCCGAAGTGTATCCAATTAAAGATACCAACGCCAGTACTATCGCAGATACACTTCCAAAGGAATACATCTCACGTTTTGGAGTTCCTCTGGAAATTACTTCCGATCGAGGACCTGAATTTACTTCCACAACATTTAGAAACTTCGTTCAGAATCTAGGAAGCAAACACATTACCACTTCTGCTTATCATCCACAAGCTAATGGGATTGTAGAACGATTTCACCGCCAACTTCAGACTTTTATAATAGCGAGTATCAACCAGACAAATTGGTACACAGAGCTACCACTAGTTCTTCTAGGACTCAGGTCCACGGTCAAAGAAGATATAAAGGCTTCACAAGCTGAAATGGTTTTTGGTCAAACACTCAGGCGACCACAACAAATAGTAATACACAGTAGTCAGAACTTTTATTCGTCGGACACCTTATCCAAACTTAAAGAGGCCGTAGAAGATCAAAAGTCAAACATTGCGCATCACAGCACCAACTGTCAACAATACATACCTCGAGCCCTCAGTTCTTGTAACTTTGTCTTCGTCCGCAACGACACAATTCGTAAAACACTGCAACAGCCGTACGATGGTCCCTTCAAAGTTATTGAGAGAACACCGAAATACTTTACAATTCGTAAAAATAACACGAACATAACAGTCAACATTGATAGACTAAAGCCCGCCTTCTTAGATACTGAAACAGCACAGACACATTCAACTAAAAATAAAAATACAAAAAAAGTACTCTTTAACTTATTAGCCAACACGACCAAAATTTTTCAGAAAGGAGGGGGAATAATGTGGTGACTCAATACTACCACATATAAACACCGACATCACAACATACAAAACACACACTTTATAAAATATACACTTGCATATTTATCCAAAAAATTATTATCTAAGATTCTAAAATATTGTCAATTTTTATTAATCAATAATTTTAATTTTATTATTTCATTATAAAATTTGTGTTCGACCAAAATAGTTGCTTAAAAATAAATTGCATAAAAAAAAATTTAAATAAAATAACAAAAGATTTTTTATTTGTGGACCCCCCACACATATATCTTAGCTTATAACATAGAAAAGAGTGATTAACTGTATCAAACAGTTAGAGAAATAGAGTAAACATAGCAGTGTTAGTGATCTATTATCATATGAGTGTCTAATATCGTCCATAACCTTAATCAAAGTAGTTGAGCAACTATGTTCAGCGCGGAAGCCTGACTGGTGTGGAGATAACAGCTTTTTTTGCGATAGGTAGTTTGATATTTGAATCTCCATTAGAGATTCACAAATTTTAGATAAAGACGATAAAATGCTAATTGGCCTCAAATCATTATGCTCATTTGCCGCTATTTTCTTAGGAACAATAAGAACAATTGCGGTTTTTCAAGAGCTTGGAAAGCAGGATGTTGTGAAACAGCGGTTAATAATATGTGTCAGTGGACTGCGAATAAATGGTAGTATTTCTTTTAAAAATTAATATGAATTTCATCTGCTCCGAGGAAAAATTATTAAGCAGATCAGGGTCGATAAAATATTCAGATTTTGTATTGCTACAAATACCAAAATTTTAGATATTATTCCACAAAACTTTTGAAGGAAGAGGTGTTTAAAGTTTGGAGAAAAAATAAAATATTTATGAGTGTCTTAAAATACATATTGACTCATTTCTAGCTAATCTATAGCTTTCCCATTTTTCAGCTGTGGGGTATTTTTTCCACAGACCATGCAATTTATTACGCCTGTTTATGGTGTTTTGAACTCGGCTATTGTACCAAGCAAGGGCAGGAGGCATTCTTTACTGTAACGCTACGAAAAGGGACATGATTGGTAAACAGTCTATTAATAATCTTTCAAAAAACAAATAATTTTTGATCAACAGTTTCACTATTCCAAACTTCATTCCATTGAACTGAGGATAGATCTTGGGAAAGAGCACTACGATTTATGTTTTTCAAGTCATGGTACAAAAATGTATTTGGGTTACCAGTCAACCAGTTTACTCTAAATAAAAACAAACTTAATTTAGTAACAAAATATAAAGATAGAGGAGGTAATAAAAATATAATAAGAATATTGAATGTAAGATGTTTAGAATTTAAGAAGAAAGGAAAGATAATAAAAAATATAATCATAACAAAATAAATAAATGACTCTTGCTTATATTGGTGCTGTTAGTGTTGTTGTTGTTGATGTTGCTGTTGTTGTTGGCTTGCTCTGACAATTGCATCAACGCTCTCAATGCAATCCACTTGTTTTGCTTCCTCCGTTTGTTGCACTCTCACATAAACTTTGCCTGAAGTCAGCTGATGTTGTCTTTTCTTTTTCGTTGTGTTCTTCAATATGATTCTTTTTCGCTTTCTAATGCTTTCATTCAAATATATTTTGCCATCTCCATTATAGACTGCGTCAGAGATAGCTAGTGATTCTGTTCTTCTTGCAAAAAGTTGCGACTGCTCTAAACAAACGATTCCTATCATTAGGGTTATGAAGGTTGTACAGAATGGGCACTGGACCTGGGTGTTTATTAGTGCGCATACGAAATGAATCACGTAGAGTTGGGGTTGGTAAGTTAATGCTGGGGCATATCTTTGTAAAAAACATGGAAACATCTTCATTTTCAGTCTGGCGAATTCCATTCAGAATGAAATCAGACGAAACCACATCTTCTTCCATCTGCTCAATTCGCTCTTGCGCTTGATTCAAATCATTTTTTAATGTTAGCACATCATACTGCACTCAACTGCATGCACTCTTTCTTCCATTTTTTTACTGCTGCTTTTGTGTTGCTCAGGTCCGCAGCTATCTAACTAATTCTCTGCATAATTCTTTCTTCAGAGTCCTTCATTGCATCACTCAACTGCAAAACAATAGGGAGAGCAATGTCTTGAAATAGAGCTTTTTGAGTTCTGTTTCTAGAAGCTGCGTCTAGTTAGCTTGCGAATGCGCTGGACTCTCCATTCGTCCACGCTTTGACAGAGCATGCACCGGTGTGTCAGGCGGAGAGAGTTGTTTTTTTGCGCTTATTCTGCTCGCCATAATTTGTAATAGAACTCAAGGTTCTATTGCGTGTGTTTTTTTTTTAAAGAATTAGAAGTTTTTTATTTATTTAACCCGCTTATTTTATATTTATAATGACTATTAAGTCTTAGTGTCTAACAGAAACATCGCGTCGTGATTGCTGCAGTAGATTTAGTTCGAGAAAAACTTATTTAACTAGTGTATACCAATGAGACCAATGAAAATTGCCAGCACAAGATTAACACGCCTACTCGCTTTG
Source organism: Tetanocera ferruginea (assembly GCA_958299015.1). Classification (NCBI taxonomy): domain Eukaryota; kingdom Metazoa; phylum Arthropoda; class Insecta; order Diptera; family Sciomyzidae; genus Tetanocera; species Tetanocera ferruginea. The sequence continues at coordinate 66,496,489 of OY282641.1, forward strand.
CATATCTTAACTCAATCTGATATGATTGCATATGATAAACTCAATCATATGCTGATAATATTGACATCATTGGCCATAATACGCGCAAAGTCAGTGCAGTATTCTCCAGGCTAGAAAAAGAGTCGAGTCGAATGGGTCTTGCAGTGAACGCAGATAAAATGAAGTATCTTGTGTCAACAAACAAACAGTCCCAGCGTCTTGGAAATCATGAAATTGTTGACAACACCTCTTTTGAGGTTGTTAAGGACTACGTCTACCTGGGATCCAGAATAACTTCCTCAAATGATATCAGTATTGAGATTAAACGAAAGATAACTCTTGCCAACAGGTGTTACTTTGGGCTAAGTAGCCAATTGAGAAGCAGAGCTCTCTCTATCGACGAACAAAACTGACGCTCTATAAGTCAATAATCATGCCCGTCTTACTATATTCATCAGAAACCTGGACGTTGAGAAGTTCTGATGGGAGGACTTTGGGAGTGTTCGAGAGACAAATTCTTCGTAACATCTAAGGTCCAATCTAAATCAATGTCGAGTACCAAATACGATAGAATCACGAACTGTATGAGCTATATGCCGACATCGATATAGTCAAGCGTATTAAAACTGAGCGGCTTCGCTGGCTAGGTCATGTCGAGAGAATGAACGACGATGCTCCAGCGAAAAAATTATTTGATTCGGTACCCAGCGGCGGCCAACGCACACGAGGAAGAACGCATCTCCGTTGGAAAGATCAGGCATTGGATAACCTGACGATGCTTGGAGTTTCCAACTGGCGCCAGCAAGCGCACGACAAAAGAGGCTGGCGAAAATTCCTAAACGAGGCCAAAACCGATCAACGGTTGTAAACGCCATCTAAGTAAGTTAGTAAATGGTTCATCAATAAAAAGTTTCGGATCAAAACTCTTTAAAATTGACTTAGGTTTTTGTCGTGATTTTGAATTTCCATTTTTATTAGCAATCAGTTTCATACGTGACTCTATTCGTAGTTGACGTGCGCTCTCTTCGTCTATAGAAAAGAATATATGCTTAAACTTTATTAAATCAAAATTATTTCTGAAAAAAATATAAATATTAATATATATATTTAAAAATATTAAAAAAATTTTTAAACGTCGAAACGACTCTAATTATGAAGGAGCTATGGCTCCTCCTAAAGAAAAACGATCCTTGATTGGAAATAGTGGTCCTCCTCGTGGAGGCCAGTGCTATCAAAATTATTGGATGCCACTTTATGATTCAGATGCTGAATCTGGCAATGAACAAAATAATGATTCTCAAGAAAAAAAAGTGAAAATTCCTCCAATTAATATAATTAACCATTACATTGAATTTGTACAAAAAATGCTAGCTGAAAAATTGATTACAAACTATTTCGTAAAAAAAATTTCCATTGGTGTTAAAGTTATGTGTCAAACCATTGAAAGCTTTAATTTAATAAAAACTTTTTTAAGTGAGAAAAACTATCAGTTTTGTCTTCATGGCTTAAAAGAAGAGAAGCTCTTCAAAGTAATGTTATCGGACTTGGTTGCAAATCAGCAGAAGAAGTGAAAACTGAACTTGTTTCTCTTAATTTTAAATACAATGATGTTAAAAAAATAACAAAAACTTATGAACACTATAATGGCACTTTGTATATTGTAAATTTTGAAAATAATTCGGTTAAACTAAATGATTGCGAAGGATGTAAAGTCACTGTTTCGCACAATCATGAGATGGGAATTCCAAAGAAAAGTGAGAAATAAGCCCATAAAAAAAGTCAAAGGTATAAAAATGTAGTATTTTTCTAGTTTTTCGATTTTATAAAAAAAGTTTACCAAAACCTGAAATATCGTATGCACAAGCTGCTTCTCTTGCTCCTACTGTTGCTGATGTCCAACAAATTGCAATTACTTCTGACATTTCTGTTCCTAAACCTTTGATTGCTATTCCTCCAACTAAATCAATCTTTGTTTCGCGCTTAGCATCTGATACAACAGATAATGATATAGATTTTTTCATTAAATCAAAGTTGAAATGTTCATCGACTCTTTCTATTTCTATTCATAAATTCAAATATGTAAACGCACGTCTGACTACTTCCTTTAGATTGACAGTTCCAGAAAATTTATTTAATACTATTGTTGATGTAAGTTTCTGGCTACGAAATACAATCGTACGCGAATTCGAATTCAAAAATAATCCGCGATTAGTAAATGTAGTACACTTGCCTCGCCCGCGAAATAGCCCGCAATCTCATCCAAAAAACGATTAACAAATCGAAAGTCTAAATTAGAACTTGTGTATCAAAACGTAAGGGGTCTTAATTCCAAACTTTCTGCAATGTTCATTAACAGTTTTGATTTCGAATATAACATTATAATTTTCACGGAGACTTGGCTTCGCTCTAATATTCTAAATTCTGAAATAATGTGTAAAAATTATCAAATTTTCCGTAAAGACCGTTATAATCAGATCGGTGGTGGTGTTCTGATAGCTGTTCATATCTCGTTTGCATCTGATGAATTAACAATTCTCGATACTAGTGAACTGGAGTTTATTTGTGTTTCAGTTAAATTAAATAATTGCATTGCTTATCTTACCTGTTCTTACATTCCTCCAAATTGTGACATATCAATTTACTTAAGACATATAAACGCCATCGAGCAAGTTCATAATATGTTAAAAAATAATGATGTTCTTATTGTGTTGGGCGATTTTAACCTACCCTTTGTGTCTTGGAATTCGACAGATGACTCTTCATTTCTTACACCTGTTTCCACTAGTAATTGGATAAATGATTTTTTAGATAAGTTATCTGACCTGTGTCTTCAACAAGTCAATAATACTTTTAATAAAAACCATAGAACGCTGGACCTTGTGTTTGTAGATAGATGCACTACTGTATATCTCAATCGCTCAAACCCTGTATCATTTCCGGAAGATGAACTTCATCCAACTCTTGAAATAACAGTTTTACTTGCTCATGAAAATGAAAATAAACTTACACCTGATAAGCGAAATACAAAAATATATAATTTCAAAAGTACAGACTATGTTAAACCCAACGCCTTACTCTCGCAGAATGACTGGTCACCGATTCTATCTATTAAACCACCGTATTAATATTATGACGTCGAAACCTCGGTACAGTTTTTTAATGATACTTTGCGAAGGTGCTTCTTATTGTGCGTCCCAACAAAGCAAATTAATTCTAAACCCTTAAGTCCACCCTGGCTAACAAGTGAACTTAAGTCACTAAAAAATTTAAAAAATCGCTTATTTAAAAAATATAAAAAATCTGGTTCTAATATTGACTTTGCTTGTTATTCATCTTGTCGTTGCAGATACCAGCTATTAAATAAACAGTGTTATTCTGCTTATTTAACCAACATCAAATCTCAATTTAATGATAATCCAAAACTCTTCTATACTTTTGTTAATTCAAAACGTAAGGCTTCCAACTTTCCACCCCTTATGAGATTCAATCAAGAGGAATCGTCTTGTGACAATGTTATTTCCAACATGTTTGCAAGCTTCTTCAAATCAACTTACTCCAACATACCATTTAATATGTGTTCTGAACATCCTTATTTACCTCCAGTTAGCTCTTTTGAAACTCCAGTAATAGACTCAATTATTGTTATGCATAACCTTCGTCAAGTTAAATGCTCTTTTTCGACTGGCCCTGATGAAATTCCGAGTTGCATTCTAAAGGAATGTGCTAGCAACCTGTGTGCTCCTCTATCAAACATATTTAATATATCCCTGCAAAGTGGTCATTTTCCCATTATATGGAAAGATTCATATATTATACCCCTTCATAAATCTGGCTCCAAAATTGATGTCACTAACTACCGAGGCATCGCTAAATTAAGCGCAATCCCTAAATTATTTGAGAAAATCATTACTGAACAACTAACCCACTTCGTTTCATCTTCCGTTTCTGTCACTCAGCATGGTTTTTTAAAGGGTAAATCAACTTCAACAAACCTTTTGGAGTTTAAAAGTCGTGTAATAAAAGATTTCACTTTGGGAAAACAGACTGACGTTATTTATACGGACTTTAGCAAAGCTTTTGACAGCGTCAATCATAATCTTCTATTGAATAAACTTAAGCTAATTGGGTTTCCTGTAAAATTGCTAAATTGGATAGAATCTTATTTCTCGCGACGTTTTCAAAAAGTTTTATATAAAAATTCTCTATCACAAAATATTATGGTTACATATGGTTATGGTGTTCCGCAAGGAAGTCATCTTGGACCGGTTTTATTCTTACTATTTATTAATGACCTTCCCTCGGCAATTAAACATTGTGACGTCTTAATGTATGCTGACGATGTGAAACTTTTTCTTACCTACAAGTCACTCGACGAACAACACCTTTTACAATCTGATTTAACCAGACTAGTGGATTGGTGTAACTTCAACCTATTAAACCTTAACTTAAAAATATGCAAATCAATGACCTTCTCACGTAGAACTGCTCATAGTACAAATTACACTATAAATAACATCCACTTAGAAATTTGTCATAGTTTTGTTGATCTTGGTGTAATTATGGATCCAAAACTTCGCTTCAATCTCCACATAAATTTGGCTGTAAATAAGGCTAGAGGTGTTCTTGGTTTCATTAAAAGATGGGCGAAAGAATTCAATGATGCCTTCACAACTAAATTACTATATATATCTCTCGTAAGACCTATTCTTGAATATGCTTCCGTAGTATGGAACCCTCAATATCACGTCCACATTGATGCAATAGAATCGGTTCAAAAACAGTTTTTACTTTTTGCTTTACGTCATCATCGTTGGAACCCAGATATTATTCTTCCTTCGTATGAAACCCTCCTTAAGCAAATTTTACTGCCTTCCCTGAGAAGCAGAAGGATGGTGCTTAATGTCACCTTCCTATATAAATTTTGTGGTGAAATTGACTCCCAATATATTCTCTCATCTCTTAACTTTAACATCCCAAGAAGAGGATCTAGACATTTTGTGCTTTTTAAGTGAGCCAGTGCACTTCAAATTTTGCCCTTCATGACTCTTTACGATGTATGTGTAGTGATTTCAACAATAGCTTAATTAATTTTTTAATTAATTAATTAATTTTTGTGATTCGGTGTATGCCTTGAAACGGAAAATGATTTAACATTTAAATAATTGATACATTTTAGAATTTTTGTTTAAAACATTAACTCGGTTAATAATATTGTTATATTCTGTTAAAATGTTGGCTGAAGTTATTCCATATATTCGAGACCGTTTCAGTTGTTTTTCCTTTATAATATTGCGTTTGATGAAGTAAACATTATCGAATACGATATGTATGCTTTAACTTGTTTGTTTTTAATCAAAAAATTTTAAAATTTTTCTTATTCAGTTGACTTATTAGTTACTTAGTTTGGTGCTCAAGAGTTTATCTCTTTTCCATGCAAGTTTATGCCTGCGTTGGCCCAAATACATATCCAACTAATAACATTAGCACGGTGTTCCAAAATTACATAGTGACCCGTATATATATACACATATATGTTTGTACATATTTACACGTATATATTTCCGTTATATTTGGAATTGGTTTGGTGTTTAAGAGTTTACTCTCTTTTCCACGTAGGATCTTGGGTTGGATAGTTGCCGCAAACTTACTAATATTCATATTATTTATAGTTACTTTGATCTCTTTGTTTTAGAGTTTTATGTAAAGTTTACTACTTATTTGATGTTGTTTACTTTTTCAAATTCATAAATTCTTAATAAATTCGTGTTTCTGTATAAAATTTTTAAGTTCCGCTGAAAAGCCAATTAATGTGCTTAGTGGAAATTCATACTTCGCCAACTGGTTGTGTGTTTTAGTACGTAGGTGCATTTTATCTTTCCGGTTAATCCGGACTGTTGTAGAATGTAAGTCGTGCATGCTTATAGTACGGGCTATACGTATTCATGAGATTTCACACTCCCTTGGCGAATCCAAAAAAAAAAAAAAAAAAAAAAAACTCAAAACTTTTGACAGACATGTTTGTGTTATAGTTCATAGAAAATTAAGGTGCGTAGAAAGTTTTGATATCCTATTTAAAGCGAAAGATATAAATACTTAATTAAGAATAAAATATTTTTTTAAATGTAAAATATAATTATGCGTTTCTCAAATGAGTCACCGTTGACGCTTATGAAAAAACTAACCAAAGATTGGAGCCCTGAAGGCCTATTCTGGTGATAAGAAATGAAAATGAGAAATAAATATGTATAATATACTTTATTTATTTTAATATCTATAAATATTAAATATTGATTGATCTTAAGAAGCTCGGTCAAAGTCCTTTCAAGGGCTGAAATGGCCAATTTTTATGTATTTTTATGTATTTTTATGTATTTTTTTATTTTTTTATGTATTTAATACATAAATTTATTTTATTTTCATTAGTTTCAATTGAAAAAAATTAAATATTTTTTTAATTCTAACGGTTTACTTTATTGAGTCTAACTTTCTGACTGAATTAGCATTTTCTATAACTTAATAATAACTACTACTCTGCTTACTCCCTGCCGGCGTGTCGCTGCACTTGCTGCAGGTGGTTGTTGTTGTTGTTGCTGTTTTCGTTTGAATTGTTTACTGATGTCTGGAACCACGTCAGGATTTTCGTGGGAGCGGATGTTCATGCAGTTTTGGGTGTTTGGTTTATTTTTCGTTAACTTCTCCCCTCTTAATTTCGAACGTCCTCGTTCGTCAGATATAATCCTAGAGGATGTACTGTGGATGTAGGGTATTCAGGATTGGTTTCAACAGTGGGTTGAGACGATGAAGTTTCCGTCGAATCTCTTTTATTGATGATTGGCGTAATCGTAGTAGATCTTTTCAGTTTGTTAAATAAATTTTCGCTGCTATGACAAGGCTCAAGATGAGAAACACATATAGTCCGATGTAGCTTACACGGGCCTCTTTTGTCAATAATTTGATCGCTTGAGTATTATTGATGTGAAGATCTTTCATCATATCCAGCGATAACCTTTCTTCATTGTTTCCTTTGACTGAAGATGATTGAAGAATGGCTGGTAAAGGTTTAACATTTGATGTTTCGTTTAGGTTGTAGCTTTACCCATCGACTGTAATTGTTCGTTATTTAAGAATATCGTTCCATTATATTGATTAAGAAGTAGAATTCTTGGCTTGATGCTGTCGACTGATGCTACGTTTTGGTTGTTGGTCTTGGCACAAGTTGATGGTGCGCTTTTAAGCAGATTTGGTATACAGGTATTATTGCTTATATCTATAATAATCTTATTTTTGCATAATTTAATTTCATCAAAATACCCACATTCTTCTTTTATACCATATAATTTTTGCTTACATTGTAATAAATTTCCAAATGGGATTTTATATATTTCATTTCCTTTCTTCAAAGATTTTATTATTAAAGATTTAGAAGTGCTTTCATCGGTAATTGGCAAATTTATTATATAAATGAAAATTTCATTATTACAAGCTATTTTTACTTCCCCAAATTGGAAGGTTTCTTCTAAATTAACATAAGAAATATTTTCTTTTTCTATTATTTCTTTAACTATACTTATTTCTTCATTACTTAAGATATAAGAATTAATTACACCGGATTTTGCACAATGTATTGCATAATTAACATTAATAATTTCTTCTTTTAAGATTTTTAATTGATACATTAGACTGGTAGCGATTTCATGCTGAATGTAATCACTATTTTTATAATTTTCCAATGCTCTTTTGAGAGCTTTAGTTAAATCATTAATTTTTTTTATTATTAACCTATTTATTACTACTTGGTTATTATTAATAGTTAGAACGTTATTCATTTTTTCGTTTAGAATTTTTAAATCTTTGCTGTCGGGATTTCCAGCAATCCATTTCCAAGCTGTCCCAAGAATATCTATGGATCTTTTTGTATGTTTTGGTTTGAGTCTTAAAATGTATTGGTTTATGTGGGAAATTTCATGTTTAAGGAAAGGAAGTATAGGATTGTGGTTTGAGATTCTTGCTTGTACTGTGCGATTAATTTTGTCGACTGTTGTTTGGTAGAAGCTTGTGTCAATTAGGTGTATGAGTCTAAATCAGAGATGCACACAAGAGCTTCGGGGAGCTACTCGGCTTTCACAGACCAGTCGCGTGTACGAAGCTACCGAACTTTTCGACGCTAGCATTGAATGAGTTTGCGTTTAATCTTACGCAGTATGCATCTTATACGCAAATTTATATGTTGAATTTTTATACCCTAAACCTGGAAGGTCAGGGTATATTAACTTTGTGCAAACGTTTGTAACGCATAGAACGAAGCGAGTCCGGTATAGAAAAGTATATATATTCCTGATCAGCGCGACCACGTGAGTCGAGCTATCCATGTCCGTCCGTCCGTCCGTCCGTCTGTCCGTCTGTGTGTTGTCCGTATACACAGGATAAGAAGAAGGAGTTGAGATAATTGAATGTAACTTAGTACACATAGTCACATGGACCCAAGGATCTGCACTATTGAATATTTTTGGAATCCGCCCACGGACACGCCTACCTCCCATCCAACGCAAAAATTGAAAACTGCATAACTCAGCTCATAATGAGCCTACAACAAAAAAATTTGGTATGTATGTGTTTTGTATCAACACAAAGATGTTTTTGAAAAATGGGTGTCATCCACTCACGGACACGCCCACCTCCCATACAACCCAAAAATTGAAAACGCAATAAATAAGCCTCTGTTTAACCTACATAGCTAAAATTTGGCACATATGTTTTTTATGACAAGACAAAGATGGTTTTGAAAAATGGACGTCATCCGCATACGGACACGCCCACCTCCCATACAACCCAAAAATTGTGTTTTATACAAACACAAAGATGTTTTTGAAAAATGGACGTCATCCGTTCACGGACACGCGCACCTCCCATACAACCCAAAAATTGAAAACGCAATAAATAAGCCTCTGTTAAACCTACAGAGCTAAAATTTGGCACATATGTTTTTTTATGACAAGACAAAGATGGTTTCGAAAAATGGACGTCATCCGCATACGGACTCGCCTACCTCCCATACAACCCAAAAAGTTTAAAACTCAATAAATAAGGTTATGTTTGTCATAGAGAAATTAAATTTGGTATGTATGTATTTTCTACCAAAACTAAGGTGTGTTCAAAAATTGGGAGTAATCCGTCCATGAACACGCCCACCTCCCATAGCGAAAGCACAATAAAGGCATTAACTGTGAGCTACAGGAATAAAACTTGGTATGTGTAAATTTTTCATCACCATTTAAATGCAATGAAAATATAGGCTTCATCCGCCCACGGAGACGCCCATTTACAATAAAAATTTTTTATTTTTGAAAAGTGGGTTTAGGGTATTTCATAGTCGGCCTAGACCGACTTTAGACTTTCTTTACTTGTTTTATTATACACACATACTAAGACAAAAATGGTGCGCTTGTGTTGGAAGCTCTGCCAACGCTGTGCATCACTGGTCTAAATGTTCCAGTCTGAATTTTTGCGCTTCCTGTACTGATCGTTATGACTTGTGAGTTGGAGTAGTCGAGGATGTGTACTTCTGCAGTACATGTTGCTATGAAAAGTATGAAATGAGAATTTAATTTTTTATATTACTTTTATGTACAATTTTTCCAGATTCTGTAAGTATGGTTGTGTTTCTGTCTTCTTTTACTTTCTCTTCTTTATATCTTTTGCTAAGTTTGTTGACTTATCTTCTGTTTTGTTTGACGTAAACTGTTTCTCCAACAGTATAAGTTTTCGGAATATGCCTGTTTTTGTTATGATAAGCCAGATCATTTTCTTGTTTTTTTTTGAGTTTTTTCATATTGTCCTGTCGTATGTTTTCAAGTTGTTGTGGATCGGTGCTCACTGTTCTTCCAAAGAACATTTCTACCAGTTAACTTTGTGTTGTTGAATGTATTGAATGGTTGTATTCGTATATGGTTTTATCCAACAGCTCTGAAAATTTATCTAGACATATACGGTTTTAATACATCGCATGGTTTCTGAAATAGTAGAGTAAAAACGCTCTACTTGACCGTTGGCTGAACTTGTGTACGGGGATGTTTTAAATATTTGGATATTGAATTGATTTTCTAACAAAAAGGTTTTTGGTGAATAATTTAAGGATTTTTCGATATCAAAGACTATGATTTCAGGTTCACCAAATGCTAGCAGTATTTCTCTAAGCGGGTCTTTAATATGTTCGTCCGCTCTTGATCTGAGTATCTTTGCCTGTGTGTACTTAGAAAATTTATATATTGCAGTCAGAATTGTTCGTTTATTAGTGAAGAATATGTCAACGTGAATTATTTGTGGAAAGTATAATCTTTCTAAAAGTTGTGCATTCCTATGTGTTCGGTTGTGTTCCTTTATTGTCTCGGTCTCTTGTTCTGTTTCTTCTACTAAGTCGGTTACAATGGTACGTGAGTAACGTATTTTTTTTTTGTTTTTTTCTTTTTTTTTTTTTGGATTCGCCAAGGGAATGTGAAATCTCATGAATACGTATAGCCCGTACTATAAGCATGCCCGTACTATAAAAATAAAGCACAACAATGTTTGGATGTTTTTGTTTTTGTTGATTTTTTTTTTTTCACTGCTTATAAAAATAAGCACCAGTGTCAAGCACTTAAAACTTATGCACTTATATATATATATATTAATTAATATATTAATTATATATATTAATTAAGCTATTGTTGAAATCACTACACATACATCGTAAAGAGTCATGAAGGGCAAAATTTGAAGTGCACTGGCTCACTTAAAAAGCACAAAATGTCTAGATCCTCTTCTTGGGATGTTAAAGTTAAGAGATGAGAGAATATATTGGGAGTCAATTTCACCACAAAATTTATATAGGAAGGTGACATTAAGCACCATCCTTCTGCTTCTCAGGGAAGGCAGTAAAATTTGCTTAAGGAGGGTTTCATACGAAGGAATAATAATATCTGGGTTCCAACGATGATGACGTAAAGCAAAAAGTAAAAACTGTTTTTGAACCGATTCTATTGCATCAATGTGGACGTGATATTGAGGGTTCCATACTACGGAAGCATATTCAAGAATAGGTCTTACGAGAGATATATATAGTAATTTAGTTGTGAAGGCATCATTGAATTCTTTCGCCCATCTTTTAATGAAACCAAGAACACCTCTAGCCTTATTTACAGCCAAATTTATGTGGAGATTGAAGCGAAGTTTTGGATCCATAATTACACCAAGATCAACAAAACTATGACAAATTTCTAAGTGGATGTTATTTATAGTGTAATTTGTACTATGAGCAGTTCTACGTGAGAAGGTCATTGATTTGCATATTTTTAAGTTAAGGTTTAATAGGTTGAAGTTACACCAATCCACTAGTCTGGTTAAATCAGATTGTAAAAGGTGTTGTTCGTCGAGTGACTTGTAGGTAAGAAAAAGTTTCACATCGTCAGCATACATTAAGACGTCACAATGTTTAATTGCCGAGGGAAGGTCATTAATAAATAGTAAGAATAAAACCGGTCCAAGATGACTTCCTTGCGGAACACCATAACCATATGTAACCATAATATTTTGTGATAGAGAATTTTTATATAAAACTTTTTGAAAACGTCGCGAGAAATAAGATTCTATCCAATTTAGCAATTTTACAGGAAACCCAATTAGCTTAAGTTTATTCAATAGAAGATTATGATTGACGCTGTCAAAAGCTTTGCTAAAGTCCGTATAAATAACGTCAGTCTGTTTTCCCAAAGTGAAATCTTTTATTACACGACTTTTAAACTCCAAAAGGTTTGTTGAAGTTGATTTACCCTTTAAAAAACCATGCTGAGTGACAGAAACGGAAGATGAAACGAAGTGGGTTAGTTGTTCAGTAATGATTTTCTCAAATAATTTAGGGATTGCGCTTAATTTAGCGATGCCTCGGTAGTTAGTGACATCAATTTTGGAGCCAGATTTATGAAGGGGTATAATATATGAATCTTTCCATATAATGGGAAAATGACCACTTTGCAGGGATATATTAAATATGTTTGATAGAGGAGCACACAGGTTGCTAGCACATTCCTTTAGAATGCAACTCGGAATTTCATCAGGGCCAGTCGAAAAAGAGCATTTAACTTGACGAAGGTTATGCATAACAATAATTGAGTCTATTACTGGAGTTTCAAAAGAGCTAACTGGAGGTAAATAAGGATGTTCAGAACACATATTAAATGGTATGTTGGAGTAAGTTGATTTGAAGAAGCTTGCAAACATGTTGGAAATAACATTGTCACAAGACGATTCCTCTTGATTGAATCTCATAAGGGGTGGAAAGTTGGAAGCCTTACGTTTTGAATTAACAAAAGTATAGAAGAGTTTTGGATTATCATTAAATTGAGATTTGATGTTGGCTAAATAAGCAGAATAACACTGTTTATTTAATAGCTGGTATCTGCAACGACAAGATGAATAACAAGCAAAGTCAATATTAGAACCAGATTTTTTATATTTTTTAAATAAGCGATTTTTTAAATTTTTTAGTGACTTAAGTTCACTTGTTAGCCAGGGTGGACTTAAGGGTTTAGAATTAATTTGCTTTGTTGGGACGCACAATAAGAAGCACCTTCGCAAAGTATCATTAAAAAACTGTACCGAGGTTTCGACGTCATAATATTAATACGGTGGTTTAATAGATAGAATCGGTGACCAGTCATTCTGCGAGAGTAAGGCGTTGGGTTTAACATAGTCTGTACTTTTGAAATTATATATTTTTGTATTTCGCTTATCAGGTGTAAGTTTATTTTCATTTTCATGAGCAAGTAAAACTGTTATTTCAAGAGTTGGATGAAGTTCATCTTCCGGAAATGATACAGGGTTTGAGCGATTGAGATATACAGTAGTGCATCTATCTACAAACACAAGGTCCAGCGTTCTATGGTTTTTATTAAAAGTATTATTGACTTGTTGAAGACACAGGTCAGATAACTTATCTAAAAAATCATTTATCCAATTACTACTGGAAACAGGTGTAAGAAATGAAGAGTCATCTGTCGAATTCCAAGACACAAAGGGTAGGTTAAAATCGCCCAACACAATAAGAACATCATTATTTTTTAACATATTATGAACTTGCTCGATGGCGTTTATATGTCTTAAGTAAATTGATATGTCACAATTTGGAGGAATGTAAGAACAGGTAAGATAAGCAATGCAATTATTTAATTTAACTGAAACACAAATAAACTCCAGTTCACTAGTGTCGAGAATTGTTAATTCATCAGATGCAAACGAGATATGAACAGCTATCAGAACACCACCACCGATCTGATTATAACGGTCCTTACGGAAAATTTTATTATTTTTATACATTATTTCAGAATTTAGAATATTAGAGCGAAGCCAAGTCTCCGTGAAAATTATAATGTTATATTCGAAATCAAAACTGTTAATGAACATTGCAGAAAGTTTGGAATTAAGACCCCTTACGTTTTGATACACAAGTTCTAATTTAGACTTTCGATTTGTTAATCGTTTTTTGGATGAGATTGCGGGCTATTTCGCGGGCGAGGCAAGTGTACTACATTTACTAATCGCGGATTATTTTTGAATTCGAATTCGCGTACGATTGTATTTCGCGGCCAGAAACTTACATCAACAATAGTATTAAATAAATTTTCAGGAACTGTCAATCTAAAGGAAGTAGTGGGACGTGCGTTTACATATTTGAATTTATGAATAGAAATAGAAAGAGTCGATGAACATTTCAACTTTGATTTAATGAAAAAATCTATATCATTATCTGTTGTATCAGATGCTACGCGCGAAACAAAGGTTGATTTAGTTGGAGGAATAGCAATCAAAGGTTTAGGAACAGAAATGTCAGAAGTAATTGCAATTTGTTGGACATCAGCAACAGTAGGAGCAAGAGAAGCAGCTTGTGCATACGATATTTCAGGCAAAGCGAAAGGTGGAGCTTATAATAGAAAAGGATCAGACATAGACAAATTTGCCGAAGAAGAAAGAATAGGAGGAGGAGCATCCGTGTCCATGTCGTCAACGTTGTCTTGTTCTATAGAAGGTTGTGTTGGTGTCGAGTCAGTTTTCTGTTTGCTTCGAAGGGTCATATGTTTCTTTTTTCGCTTTGGTGAAGGAATTGACTCATCAATATATTTAAATTCATTGAAAAGAGTTTGATATTTTAAAAATGTATCAGAAAGTGAAGAAAGTTCTCTACTTATTTCCGAGAAACCTTGCTTCGTTTGCCTAAAAAGCTTATAAAAGTTAATGTCGGCCAACCTACACTTCTCACAAGACCAACGCAACCCTTTACCTTCATCAATGGCATCTGCCACTCGACCTGACACTCCTGCACGCTTGATGTGAACAATATTGTCACATAACCAACATGACAAAAATCGTTCATTTTCACCTTTAGCGGAGCAGCCAGGCTTAGCACAAACCATTGTTTTTTTTTTTTTTTTAGTTTAACAGTTTATTTAATTTAAACAAAGAAAAAGAAAACAATAAAGTAAAAAGATATAAAAATAAATAGTGGCGAAAGTTTAAAAACAAAGAGATAAAAACTCTGAGACACCTTGTGGGAATAGCTAAAAGAAGTGCCTACAGGTATGCTACGCTTTCTACTTAACTTAAGAGAAGCTAAGAAATAGAATAGTGAAATGTCAAAAATAAAAAGAACAACAAGAACAGAATTAAAAGAATAAAAATAAAGCACAACAATGTTTGGATGTTTTTGTTTTTGTTGATTTTTTTTTTTTCACTGCTTATAAAAATAAGCACCAGTGTCAAGCACTTAAAACTTATGCACTTATATATATATATATTAATTAATATATTAATTATATATATTAATTAAGCTATTGTTGAAATCACTACACATACATCGTAAAGAGTCATGAAGGGCAAAATTTGAAGTGCACTGGCTCACTTAAAAAGCACAAAATGTCTAGATCCTCTTCTTGGGATGTTAAAGTTAAGAGATGAGAGAATATATTGGGAGTCAATTTCACCACAAAATTTATATAGGAAGGTGACATTAAGCACCATCCTTCTGCTTCTCAGGGAAGGCAGTAAAATTTGCTTAAGGAGGGTTTCATACGAAGGAAGAATAATATCTGGGTTCCAACGATGATGACGTAAAGCAAAAAGTAAAAACTGTTTTTGAACCGATTCTATTGCATCAATGTGGACGTGATATTGAGGGTTCCATACTACGGAAGCATATTCAAGAATAGGTCTTACGAGAGATATATATAGTAATTTAGTTGTGAAGGCATCATTGAATTCTTTCGCCCATCTTTTAATGAAACCAAGAACACCTCTAGCCTTATTTACAGCCAAATTTATGTGGAGATTGAAGCGAAGTTTTGGATCCATAATTACACCAAGATCAACAAAACTATGACAAATTTCTAAGTGGATGTTATTTATAGTGTAATTTGTACTATGAGCAGTTCTACGTGAGAAGGTCATTGATTTGCATATTTTTAAGTTAAGGTTTAATAGGTTGAAGTTACACCAATCCACTAGTCTGTTTAAATCAGATTGTAAAAGGTGTTGTTCGTCGAGTGACTTGTAGGTAAGAAAAAGTTTCACATCGTCAGCATACATTAAGACGTCACAATGTTTAATTGCCGAGGGAAGGTCATTAATAAATAGTAAGAATAAAACCGGTCCAAGATGACTTCCTTGCGGAACACCATAACCATATGTAACCATAATATTTTGTGATAGAGAATTTTTATATAAAACTTTTTGAAAACGTCGCGATAAATAAGATTCTATCCAATTTAGCAATTTTACAGGAAACCCAATTAGCTTAAGTTTATTCAATAGAAGATTATGATTGACGCTGTCAAAAGCTTTGCTAAAGTCCGTATAAATAACGTCAGTCTGTTTTCCCAAAGTGAAATCTTTTATTACACGACTTTTCAACTCCAAAAGGTTTGTTGAAGTTGATTTACCCTTTAAAAAACCATGCTGAGTGACAGAAACGGAAGATGAAACGAAGTGGGTTAGTTGTTCAGTAATGATTTTCTCAAATAATTTAGGGATTGCGCTTAATTTGGCGATGCCTCGGTAGTTAGTGACATCAATTTTGGAGCCAGATTTATGAAGGGGTATAATATATGAATCTTTCCATATAATGGGAAAATGACCACTTTGCAGGGATATATTAAATATGTTTGATAGAGGAGCACACAGGTTGCTAGCACATTCCTTTAGAATGCAACTCGGAATTTCATCAGGGCCAGTCGAAAAAGAGCATTTAACTTGACGAATGTTATGCATAACAATAATTGAGTCTATAACTGGAGTTTCAAAAGAGCTAACTGGAGGTAAATAAGGATGTTCAGAACACATATTAAATGGTATGTTGGAGTAAGTTGATTTGAAGAAGCTTGCAAACATGTTGGAAATAACATTGTCACAAGACGATTCCTCTTGATTGAATCTCATAAGGGGTGGAAAGTTGGAAGCCTTACGTTTTGAATTAACAAAAGTATAGAAGAGTTTCGGATTATCATTAAATTGAGATTTGATGTTGGCTAAATAAGCAGAATCACACTGTTTATTTAATAGCTGGTATCTGCAACGACAAGATGAATAACAAGCAAAGTCAATATTAGAACCAGATTTTTTATATTTTTTAAATAAGCGATTTTTTAAATTTTTTAGTGACTTAAGTTCACTTGTTAGCCAGGGAGGACTTAAGGGTTTAGAATTAATTTGCTTTGTTGGGACGCACAATAAGAAGCACCTTCGCAAAGTATCATTAAAAAACTGTACCGAGGTTTCGACGTCATAATATTAATACGGTGGTTTAATAGATAGAATCGGTGACCAGTCATTCTGCGAGAGTAAGGCGTTGGGTTTAACATAGTCTGTACTTTTGAAATTATATATTTTTGTATTTCGCTTATCAGGTGTAAGTTTATTTTCATTTTCATGAGCAAGTAAAACTGTTATTTCAAGAGTTGGATGAAGTTCATCTTCCGGAAATGATACAGGGTTTGAGCGATTGAGATATACAGTAGTGCATCTATCTACAAACACAAGGTCCAGCGTTCTATGGTTTTTATTAAAAGTATTATTGACTTGTTGAAGACACAGGTCAGATAACTTATCTAAAAAATCATTTATCCAATTACTACTGGAAACAGGTGTAAGAAATGAAGAGTCATCTGTCGAATTCCAAGACACAAAGGGTAGGTTAAAATCGCCCAACACAATAAGAACATCATTATTTTTTAACATATTATGAACTTGCTCGATGGCGTTTATATGTCTTAAGTAAATTGATATGTCACAATTTGGAGGAATGTAAGAACAGGTAAGATAAGCAATGCAATTATTTAATTTAACTGAAACACAAATAAACTCCAGTTCACTAGTGTCGAGAATTGTTAATTCATCAGATGCAAACGAGATATGAACAGCTATCAGAACACCACCACCGATCTGATTATAACGGTCCTTACGGAAAATTTTATTATTTTTATACATTATTTCAGAATTTAGAATATTAGAGCGAAGCCAAGTCTCCGTGAAAATTATAATGTTATATTCGAAATCAAAACTGTTAATGAACATTGCAGAAAGTTTGGAATTAAGACCCCTTACGTTTTGATACACAAGTTCTAATTTAGACTTTCGATTTGTTAATCGTTTTTTGGATGAGATTGCGGGCTATTTCGCGGGCGAGGCAAGTGTACTACATTTACTAATCGCGGATTATTTTTGAATTCGAATTCGTGTACGATTGTATTTCGCGGCCAGAAACTTACATCAACAATAGTATTAAATAAATTTTCAGGAACTGTCAATCTAAAGGAAGTAGTCGGACGTGCGTTTACATATATGAATTTATGAATAGAAATAGAAAGAGTCGATGAACATTTCAACTTTGGTTTAATGAAAAAATCTATATCATTATCTGTTGTATCAGATGCTACGCGCGAAACAAAGGTTGATTTAGTTGGAGGAATAGCAATCAACGGTTTAGGAACAGAAATGTCAGAAGTAATTGCAATTTGTTGGACATCAGCAACAGTAGGAGCAAGAGAAGCAGCTTGTGCATACGATATTTCAGGCAAAGCGAAAGGTGGAGCTTATAATAGAAAAGGATCAGACATAGACAAATTTGCCGAAGAAGAAAGAATAGGAGGAGGAGCATCCGTGTCCATGTCGTCAACGTTGTCTTGTTCTATAGAAGGTTGTGTTGGTGTCGAGTCAGTTTTCTGTTTGCTTCGAAGGGTCATATGTTTCTTTTTTCGCTTTGGTGAAGGAATTGACTCATCAATATATTTAAATTCATTGAAAAGAGTTTGATATTTTAAAAATGTATCAGAAAGTGAAGAAAGTTCTCTACTTATTTCCGAGAAACCTTGCTTCGTTTGCCTAAAAAGCTTATAAAAGTTAATGTCGGCCAACCTACACTTCTCACAAGACCAACGCAACCCTTTACCTTCATCAATGGCATCTGCCACTCGACCTGACACTCCTGCAAACTTGATGTGAACAATATTGTCACATAACCAACATGACAAAAATCGTTCATTTTCACCTTTAGCGGAGCAGCCAGGCTTAGCACAAACCATTGTTTTTTTTTTTTTTTTTTAGTTTAACAGTTTATTTAATTTAAACAAAGAAAAAGAAAACAATAAAGTAAAAAGATATAAAAATAAATAGTGGCGAAAGTTTAAAAACAAAGAGATAAAAACTCTGAGACACCTTGTGGGAATAGCTAAAAGAAGTGCCTACAGGTATGCTACGCTTTCTACTTAACTTAAGAGAAGCTAAGAAATAGAATAGTGAAATGTCAAAAATAAAAAGAACAACAAGAACAGAATTAAAAGAATAAAAATAAAGCACAACAATGTTTGGATGTTTTTGTTTTTGTTGATTTTTTTTTTTTCACTGCTTATAAAAATAAGCACCAGTGTCAAGCACTTAAAACTTATGCACTTATATATATATATATTAATTAATATATTAATTATATATATTAATTAAGCTATTGTTGAAATCACTACACATACATCGTAAAGAGTCATGAAGGGCAAAATTTGAAGTGCACTGGCTCACTTAAAAAGCACAAAATGTCTAGATCCTCTTCTTGGGATGTTAAAGTTAAGAGATGAGAGAATATATTGGGAGTCAGTTTCACCACAAAATTTATATAGGAAGGTGACATTAAGCACCATCCTTCTGCTTCTCAGGGAAGGCAGTAAAATTTGCTTAAGGAGGGTTTCATACGAAGGAAGAATAATATCTGGGTTCCAACGATGATGACGTAAAGCAAAAAGTAAAAACTGTTTTTGAACCGATTCTATTGCATCAATGTGGACGTGATATTGAGGGTTCCATACTACGGAAGCATATTCAAGAATAGGTCTTACGAGAGATATATATAGTAATTTAGTTGTGAAGGCATCATTGAATTCTTTCGCCCATCTTTTAATGAAACCAAGAACACCTTTAGCCTTATTTACAGCCAAATTTATGTGGAGATTGAAGCGAAGTTTTGGATCCATAATTACACCAAGATCAACAAAACTATGACAAATTTCTAAGTGGATGTTATTTATAGTGTAATTTGTACTATGAGCAGTTCTACGTGAGAAGGTCATTGATTTGCATATTTTTAAGTTAAGGTTTAATAGGTTGAAGTTACACCAATCCACTAGTCTGTTTAAATCAGATTGTAAAAGGTGTTGTTCGTCGAGTGACTTGTAGGTAAGAAAAAGTTTCACATCGTCAGCATACATTAAGACGTCACAATGTTTAATTGCCGAGGGAAGGTCATTAATAAATAGTAAGAATAAAACCGGTCCAAGATGACTTCCTTGCGGAACACCATAACCATATGTAACCATAATATTTTGTGATAGAGAATTTTTATATAAAACTTTTTGAAAACGTCGCGATAAATAAGATTCTATCCAATTTAGCAATTTTACAGGAAACCCAATTAGCTTAAGTTTATTCAATAGAAGATTATGATTGACGCTGTCAAAAGCTTTGCTAAAGTCCGTATAAATAACGTCAGTCTGTTTTCCCAAAGTGAAATCTTTTATTACACGACTTTTCAACTCCAAAAGGTTTGTTGAAGTTGATTTACCCTTTAAAAAACCATGCTGAGTGACAGAAACGGAAGATGAAACGAAGTGGGTTAGTTGTTCAGTAATGATTTTCTCAAATAATTTAGGGATTGCGCTTAATTTGGCGATGCCTCGGTAGTTAGTGACATCAATTTTGGAGCCAGATTTATGAAGGGGTATAATATATGAATCTTTCCATATAATGGGAAAATGACCACTTTGCAGGGATATATTAAATATGTTTGATAGAGGAGCACACAGATTGCTAGCACATTCCTTTAGAATGCAACTCGGAATTTCATCAGGGCCAGTCGAAAAAGAGCATTTAACTTGACGAAGGTTATGCATAACAATAATTGAGTCTATTACTGGAGTTTCAAAAGAGCTAACTGGAGGTAAATAAGGATGTTCAGAACACATATTAAATGGTATGTTGGAGTAAGTTGATTTGAAGAAGCTTGCAAACATGTTGGAAATAACATTGTCACAAGACGATTCCTCTTGATTGAATCTCATAAGGGGTGGAAAGTTGGAAGCCTTACGTTTTGAATTAACAAAAGTATAGAAGAGTTTCGGATAATCATTAAATTGAGATTTGATGTTGGCTAAATAAGCAGAATCACACTGTTTATTTAATAGCTGGTATCTGCAACGACAAGATGAATAACAAGCAAAGTCAATATTAGAACCAGATTTTTTATATTTTTTAAATAAGCGATTTTTTAAATTTTTTAGTGACTTAAGTTCACTTGTTAGCCAGGGTGGACTTAAGGGTTTAGAATTAATTTGTTGGGACGCACAATAAGAAGCACCTTCGCAAAGTATCATTAAAAAACTGTACCGAGGTTTCGACGTCATAATATTAATACGGTGGTTTAATAGATAGAATCGGTGACCAGTCATTCTGCGAGAGTAAGGCGTTGGGTTTAACATAGTCTGTACTTTTGAAATTATATATTTTTGTATTTCGCTTATCAGGTGTAAGTTTATTTTCATTTTCATGAGCAAGTAAAACTGTTATTTCAAGAGTTGGATGAAGTTCATCTTCCGGAAATGATACAGGGTTTGAGCGATTGAGATATACAGTAGTGCATCTATCTACAAACACAAGGTCCAGCGTTCTATGGTTTTTATTAAAAGTATTATTGACTTGTTGAAGACACAGGTCAGATAACTTATCTAAAAAATCATTTATCCAATTACTACTGGAAACAGGTGTAAAAAATGAAGAGTCATCTGTCGAATTCCAAAACACAAAGGGTAGGTTAAAATCGCCCAACACAATAAGAACATCATTATTTTTTAACATATTATGAACTTGCTCGATGGCGTTTATATGTCTTAAGTAAATTGATTTGTCACAATTTGGAGGAATGTAAGAACAGGTAAGATAAGCAATGCAATTATTTAATTTAACTGAAACACAAATAAACTCCAGTTCACTAGTGTCGAGAATTGTTAATTCATCAGATGCAAACGAGATATGAACAGCTATCAGAACACCACCACCGATCTGATTATAACGGTCCTTACGGAAAATTTTATTATTTTTATACATTATTTCAGAATTTAGAATATTAGAGCGAAGCCAAGTCTCCGTGAAAATTATAATGTTATATTCGAAATCAAAACTGTTAATGAACATTGCAGAAAGTTTGGAATTAAGACCCCTTACGTTTTGATACACAAGTTCTAATTTAGACTTTCGATTTGTTAATCGTTTTTTGGATGAGATTGCGGGCTATTTCGCGGGCGAGGCAAGTGTACTACATTTACTAATCGCGGATTATTTTTGAATTCGAATTCGCGTACGATTGTATTTCGCGGCCAGAAACTTACATCAACAATAGTATTAAATAAATTTTCAGGAACTGTCAATCTAAAGGAAGTAGTGGGACGTGCGTTTACATATTTGAATTTATGAATAGAAATAGAAAGAGTCGATGAACATTTCAACTTTGATTTAATGAAAAAATCTATATCATTATCTGTTGTATCAGATGCTACGCGCGAAACAAAGGTTGATTTAGTTGGAGGAATAGCAATCAAAGGTTTAGGAACAGAAATGTCAGAAGTAATTGCAATTTGTTGGACATCAGCAACAGTAGGAGCAAGAGAAGCAGCTTGTGCATACGATATTTCAGGCAAAGCGAAAGGTGGAGCTTATAATAGAAAAGGATCAGACATAGACAAATTTGCCGAAGAAGAAAGAATAGGAGGAGGAGCATCCGTGTCCATGTCGTCAACGTTGTCTTGTTCTATAGAAGGTTGTGTTGGTGTCGAGTCAGTTTTCTGTTTGCTTCGAAGGGTCATATGTTTCTTTTTTCGCTTTGGTGAAGGAATTGACTCATCAATATATTTAAATTCATTGAAAAGAGTTTGATATTTTAAAAATGTATCAGAAAGTGAAGAAAGTTCTCTACTTATTTCCGAGAAACCTTGCTTCGTTTGCCTAAAAAGCTTATAAAAGTTAATGTCGGCCAACCTACACTTCTCACAAGACCAACGCAACCCTTTACCTTCATCAATGGCATCTGCCACTCGACCTGACACTCCTGCACACTTGATGTGAACAATATTGTCACATAACCAACATGACAAAAATCGTTCATTTTCACCTTTAGCGGAGCAGCCAGGCTTAGCACAAACCATTGTTTTTTTTTTTTTTTTTTAGTTTAACAGTTTATTTAATTTAAACAAAGAAAAAGAAAACAATAAAGTAAAAAGATATAAAAATAAATAGTGGCGAAAGTTTAAAAACAAAGAGATAAAAACTCTGAGACACCTTGTGGGAATAGCTAAAAGAAGTGCCTACAGGTATGCTACGCTTTCTACTTAACTTAAGAGAAGCTAAGAAATAGAATAGTGAAATGTCAAAAATAAAAAGAACAACAAGAACAGAATTAAAAGAATAAAAATAAAGCACAACAATGTTTGGATGTTTTTGTTTTTGTTGATTTTTTTTTTTTCACTGCTTATAAAAATAAGCACCAGTGTCAAGCACTTAAAACTTATGCACTTATATATATATTTTAAACGCGGAAATTATTGCAAATTCGCGGAAACTGTGCACAATTATTAAAGGCACAGAAACACTCAATTCTATTTACGAATTAAAAGACCGAAATTACGTATTTAAACCGTTTATTAAATAACACAAATTATAAATTGAAAAATAATTAAAACACGACCAGATATTTTCGATGCTGAAAGTTCGACGTTTAGTCGAAGGTTTTATATCGCGTAAAGTGTTGTGAATAAACTTCTTGAATTATTCCTTAAATATTTTCGCCAGTTTTTAAACAGTTGGTGACAGACAGGTTAAGGTATCGTTTTAAAATATCCAATAGTTTGTCTTCGGTAAATTCAGGTTCAACAATGATATGTCGGTGATAAGTGGGAAAAATAATTTTGAATTGGTAGAGAGGAACTTCTCCTTGCGTTAGAAATATTTGATTTTTAAATGCATTCATTGGGGTTTCAGTATAAAAAACAAAAACAAAAACAAATTGGCCATTTCAGCCCTTGAAAGGACTTTGACTGAGCTTCTTATGATCAATTGTGTTGTGTGTGTTATTAAATGTTTGCACACAATTGACCGAGAACTGGACCTACATGTTTTATGCCGACTCCGAACGGCAAAAGTTCATGTTCTCAAGAAGCTGTACATGGCATTATTTACTCTCTGAGGTTTGCCATTGTCTGCAGAGAGGTGGTGACCGATCAGAAAAATTTTTTATTGAAAAAACTTTTCGCAGCGGCTGGGGATCGAACCCGGGCTCCGAGCATGCTAAGCCACACACTTAACCTGCATGCCACGGTCACCACTTCAGTATATTGAATTAAATTTTTGGATGAGCTTTCGTCACTATGTTGGGTAACAGTCTAAGGATTAACTTGAGTGTTCTGGGGTGGTCTCGAAAGTACGTCAGCGACTATATTTGTTTTACCTGGTTTGAAGATTAATTTATATTTGTATTTCTCTAAAATATATTTCCATTTCTTCAATTTATGATTGCTATTCTTATTGCTTAGGTAAGTTAAGGGTTAATGGTTGGTAAAATTCTTCACTTTTGCTGTTCCATACAAATAATTTCTAATAAGAGAGTTTAAGGCCCATACTATCGCAAGCATTTCTTTCTTGTTGGTTGCGTAGTGTTCTTCGGTCTTGTTGAGTGTTCTCGAAATAAATGTAATCGGTTTATCATCTTGTTCGAGTACTGCACCAATGGCATGGTTGGATGCGTCGGTTGTCAAATGGAATTCGCTATTGAAGTCAGGATATTTCAACACAACATCATCGGATATAAGAGATTTTTTTATATTATCAAAAGCTTCATGAGCTTCTTCACTAAAATGTACTTGGATTTTGCTTGAAAGGTTCTTGGACATTCGTCCTTCGGCCCCACTCAGAAGGGCTGTCAGGGGTTTTACAAGTTTCGCGTAATCTTTTATAAAGCGACGGTAAAAACTAGACAGACCAAGGAAAGATCTTAGATCTTTTAATGTTTTTGGACACGAAAATTTACGACTAAATTTTTGCTGGGTTAGTCCTGATTCCTTCGGGTGAGACAATGAATCCAAGGAATTCAACTTCTTTCTTCATGAACTCGCATTTATCGAGTTGAACTTTCATGTTGGCTCATTGAAGAATACGAAAAATATTAATTAATATATAAATCGATATTTTTAATATGACTCTGTTCGTCTTTTCCGAAAATGACTATATCGTCAATATAGACAAAACAAATTCGTCCGAAATGATCGCGGAGAATATCATCCAAAGCCCTTTGGAAGATGGACGGTGCGTTTTTGATACCAAATGGGAGTCGTGTTAACTCGTATTTTCCGTTGCAGACGTAGAAAGCAGTTTTTTCGATGTCTGTTACTTTGAGTGGAATTTTATGGAATCCACTTTTGAGGTCAATAACTGAAAACCATCTGTTTTCACCTAATTGTGAAAGAAAATCGTTTATTTCGGAAATAGGATACTTATCGGGAATGGTGACCGAATTTAATTTCCGATAATCAAAAACGAGTTTGTACTTCTTTCTTCCTTTTTTTTCGTCACGACCCATACGGGCGAATTATTTTGTGACCGTGAAGGTCTTATTATGCCGTGATCCAATAATTCTTTAATTTGTGTTTCGACTTCATCTCATAGTGATATTGGGAAGGGGTAGTTTCTGGAGTAGATTGGGGTCTCTGTGTTTGTTCTAATTTCACCTTTTACCGTTGTTGTCAAAGTTAATCTTTCATTTGGTTCAGTAAATAGATTGGGGTATTTCTTGACAAGTTTGTCTATTTCGTCTTTTTGTTCGTGCGTCATGTGGTTTGTTCTTATGTTTATACTGTTTACGGTTTAAAGCAAGTTTTAAAGCAAGTTGGGGGTGAAATGGTTGATTGTTTGTTTGTTGAAATGAATTAGAGTTTTGTCTTCTTGGTGGTAGTGGAGGTGGTGCATTATATGTTTTTTTTTGCTGTATTGTATTGGTTAGCATATTGGGTCTTATAGGTTTGATTATCTAATTTCATGCACAAATGAAGTACTTGAGGCAGGTCTATCGGTACGCGCATACCTAACAACCTAGGTAAGTCACCCTTGAGCCCTCTTATAAAAGTGTCGAGAGCCTTGTCTCGGTACGTTTGGGTTAAAAGCTATATAGATTCGTATGATATATTCATGCATCCTATTTTGTTAAGTATCAATTATAAATGTCTGTAAACTGCTTGATAAAATTCTTGAATATCGCTGTAAACCTTGAATGAGAGACGTCATTTGGTATTCGAGGGTGTAAATGTAAGAGTGTAATGTAAGACAATTTACTATGCACTCCCAGTTCAACGGAGTATTATATGATTCTAGTATAGCATCTGCATTTTTTGTAATTTTGTTTCTGATGACGTTCAGATTGCCATAATATATTGGAGTTCCTCTAGTCCCTGCGTATATTTTTAGCACTCTTTCAACACTTCTTTTCCAGGAATTATATTCTCCTGGATCACCAGAGAAATCCCTAAGACAGCATACTACATCGGGTATTCCGTCCAGTTCTGATAAGTTTTGGTTAATTGTCTCGTCTGGAAAGTTGTTAGGGTTAGCATTCGGATTGATTACCGAATTTACTAAATTTCTACCCTCATTTTGGAATATACGACTCACTATTTTTGCAATAATGTTTCGAGTTCTGGCGTTATACTTGCGTTTGCGTTACCACCGTTGGGTGCTGGTGGATTCGGGGTATTGGGAATTGTAGAATAAATTGCGTGCAATATATATCTTCGTTTTTATATACTAGAGGGACCGGCTTTTAGGGCTACGGTTTCGCAGTGTTAATGTTGTTTTATAAGTTTTGCAAAAAATTTTTTTATTTTATTTATCTATTTGTTATTTTGTTATACACTAGAGGGACCGGCTTTTAAGGCAACGGTTTCGCAGTGTTACTATTGTTTTATAAGTTTTGAAAACATTTTTTTTATTTTATTTATCTATTTGTTATTTCGTTACACACTAGAGGGACTGGCTTTTAGAGCTACGGTTTCACAGTGTTAGTTTATTGTTTTATAATTATGTGAGCTTTATTACTTATTATATTATTAATTTTTTTAATTCTTTTATACACTAGAGGGGCCGGCTGTTAGGGCTACGGTTTCGCAGTGTTAATATTTTGTATTATTGGTTTGTTTTTTTATTGAATTGCACTTTAGTCTTTTACGCTTGTTCTAACTTAACGGTAGAAAATTCTATATTTTAAATTATTTCCTTAAAAAATTTATCACTTGGTTTGAAAATTCTAATAACTAGCTTTTTATAATTAAAATATTCACGTTTATTGTGTATTAAATATTCTTTTCCTTTTTTCAACTTTATAAATTTTATTTGCTTAAAATATTCTCAAAATTCTATTTTATTTCTTAATTTTTTCTTAAACTATTTTACAACATTCGGCACAGGTTCTCCATGATATTTTCCTTTTTGTGCACTATACGATGACTCGGGGTCTCGGGATACACGGTTAATTTCTCAAACTTCTTGAGGACACTTTATAATTTAACCGTGATGAGTACTGCTTAAAGACTTCTTTCCCGAATAGCACGTTGGGCGCCAGTTAATTTTATTTTCATTAGTTTCACAAAATAAAAATAATTTTTCTAAGTCTAACGAGTTACTTTATTGAATCTAATTTTCTGACTGAATTAGCATTTTCTATAACTTAATAATAGCTACTACCCTGCTTACTTCTCTGCCGGCGTCTCGCTGCACTTGCTGCAGGTGGTTGTTGATGTTGTTGCTGTTTTCGTTTGCATTGTTTACCAGGGATTAAAAATGCAGCAAAATTTTCGTAGTCTCTATTTTTCATTTGCTTCAGCCTATGAAAAAACAAACAGTCACAGCGGCAGCTAGCGATCGCATTTTACAGCCGTTTCTCATTTGCTGCTTTATTTCTTTTACATTCACGAAGCAACAGCAGCACCGAACGAAATAATTTTGTAGCCGTCTCGTCGCTGCTGCTGTCTCTTTATAGCATTATCAAGCATTGGCAGCAGCAATAGTAAGAAATGTTTGCATGCGGTGCTGCTATGCTATTTTCAGCATTTGACTGCTGCTGTTTGCAGTTGCTGCTGCTTTCTGTTTGCGGTATTTCTGCGCTATATACAGCAATCAGTAGCTGCTGCTTGTGGTCGCTGCTGCGTTTGTTTGTTTTTTAATCAGAAGCGGCAGTGAGTGTTCGGATTTTGAAGTCTTTATGCGTCATTTGTTAAGCTCGTGTTATTTTAAAGGATACCGTTCTCGTTAATTAATTAATTAATTGATTAAAATATTAATTGCAATTGATTTAATTGCAATTAACATCAATTGCAATTAATTGCAATTGATTAAATTGCAATTAATATCAATTGCATTCAATCATTAATTGTACACTGCAATTAATTTATTAAGACTAACCTGAAGTAATTGCAAAATACAATTAAATCGTTGGCAATTAACTTTTTTAAATTAAAGGTACAAACAATTAAAAATAGCAATTAATTTGTCCACCCGATGAGCTGTGTTTGATTGCATTAGTGTGGTAAATTTTGCGAACTGTATGCATAAATATGACGACTTCGCTTGTATCCGCTGCTTGCTTCACTTCCTTTGCCTAAGAAAACCGGTTTCAAACCGGCTGCTGCTTTTGTTTGTTATACTTTTGTATGTTTGTTTGTTACACCCTAACCTGTAAGGTTAGGATATGTTAACTTTGTGTAAACGTTTGTAACATCTATACTCAGTTCATTTTGACTTGAGAGTCTTAATAAATTAATTGCAGTGTACAATTAATGATTGAATGCAATTGATATTAATTGCAATGAAATCAATTGCCATTAATTGCAATTGATATTAATTGCAATTAAATCAATTGCAATTAATATTTTAATCAATTAATTAATTAATTAACGAGAACGGTATCCTTTAAAATAACACGAGCTTAAATGACGCATAAAGACTTCAAAATCTGAACACTCACTGCCGCTTCTGATTAAAAAACAAACAAACGCAGCAGCGACCACAAGCAGCAGCTACTGATTGCTGTATATAGCGCAGAAATACCGCAAACAGAAAGCAGCAGCAACTGCAAACAGCAGCAGTCAAATGCTGAAAATAGCATAGCAGCACCGCATGCAAACATTTCTTACTATTGCTGCTGCCAATGCTTGATAATGCTATAAAGAGACAGCAGCAGCGACGAGACGGCTACAAAATTATTTCGTTCGGTGCTGCTGTTGCTTCGTGAATGTAAAAGAAATAAAGCAGCAAATGAGAAACGGCTGTAAAATGCGATCGCTGGCTGCCGCTGTAACTGCTCGTTGTTTCATAGCATGCAGCAAATGCAAAAGAGAAACTTTAAAAATTTGCAAATGCGAGAGCACAGCAACAGCAATATTTTGATGCTCTTACTAATTTGACTACAGCAATTTAAACCCTGTTGTTTACTGATGTCTGGAACCACGTCAGCATTTTCGTGGGAGCGGAAGTTCATGCAATGTTGGGTGTTGGGTTTATTTTTCTTATATAATTATTTATAACTTATATAATATACATAATTATTAAATATATATAATACAAATAATTATTGCAATGGCATAATTTTGTATTTTTTGCTGTACAATTCTAGATATATATATTAAAAAAACAATCCAACTTATTACTCCAGCTCGAAGCCAGGATGAATTCTTTCGTTTTAAGGCACATAACTGAATTTTTATGGGCATTTTGATTTTACTATGGGCAAATTTTCGAGCACTTAACTTATTTTTCATATTTTTAATTGAATTACAATAATAAACAAGGAATTTAATGCAAAACTAATAAAAAAATGTCTCCAATGTTTAGACCAAAAGAAACCCATTCTACGTATAGTCTACGTTTAGATGGATATAGAGTAGGGCTACGCAATTATGCAATAAAAAAATCATAAAAAATCACATGCCTGATTTTATAGGTGCAGCGACGATATGAAAAATTTTAATTTCCAATTCTAAGCTGATGAAGATGAGAAAAAAAATCAGTTTTTTGTATTGAAAATTTCATTATGAATTCTTAAATGAGAAAATAATTTCAGTGAGATCTTTCCAATGAGAATTTTAAAATCCGATTCTCGTCGATAGAAAATGAAAAGTTTTGTTGTTATAAAGTTTCATATAAAAATTTTCTTTTCATGTAATTAAATTCTTCGAGATTTTTTGTCAATATAAAAATTTAGAGTAAAAATATGAATTTTCTTACGAGGAATTTAGTTGTTGCAAAATTGTATTAATTAAATTTTCGAATTTCATAAAATCTCAATAAAATCCCATAAAAATACGCACACTATATTTTTTTAATTATTTATACAATAAATTAATAAGGTTAATTAATGTTGCATAAGATCATTTCAGATTTTTAGTGCAGAATAAGCTTATCCTTTATAAGGTGATTGATACTAAGGATTTTAGACACTGCTCCTTACACCTATTCTTTTTAAGAAACTGTTCAAACATTATTATAAATTTATGACATGGCTAATACTTAACACCACGCATACGTAGCAAAAAGAAAAAAAATTCAACTCTCAAAAAATTCCTTAACTTATTTGGCGCTAAGCATTTCTTACTTGCGTTTAGGATTTTGAACAAAATATAACACAAAAATTCTTTCCCAAAAAAACTGATACGGAAATGATAATTTCCTCCCATTCCCTAATTTGAGCTTTTAATTGTTTTACTCCAGGTGCCACTTTTGGTTCTTGAATGACCCCAATCAATTTTAAACTGATACTGTATAAGTATAAAGCCCAATATAGACTAGGTGCCGACACTAAAGATTATTTTAAGATTAAATTTGACCTATTTTTATGCAGTTCTTTATACACTCTTCTTTAAAACTTCCCCCAATCACTTAATATGCGCGGTATTTTTGTATTATTATTTTTCTTATTTCAGATTTGCTTTGATTTGTTACTTTTGTATCAATGAATGTTTAATTCTGATTATTGTATTAATTTTTGGTAAAATATTTTATACCAAGATAAGGGGGTAATCCATTAATTACATGAGGTGATTTTGGTGATTTTTTGGCACATTCCAACTGTAGTGAGATTTCGTAAGATTTGGGTCGAACCCCTCCCTCCCTCCTCTAATCTTACATGAGATTGTTCAAAATGCGTGCTTTCAGTGTAAATAATAATTAATGTAAATAAATAATGATAATACTAAATGTATGAATGTTTTAAAGAAAAAGCTTGATTTATTTTATTTTTTTTTATTTAGGACTTGTTATGACTAGCAGTTAAGACTACTGAGATCGTAAGACAATAAAATACTTACATGAGAACTTCTAAAATTTTTGAAAGAATATTTATTAGAATTCAGTCCATGTCCATGTGATTTTCAGTAAAATCATCTGCTCCCTCAACCTCGCTCTGATTTAGCTACTCTAAACCGTTGTCGCTTGCACCCAGAAGCTCAGTAGCGCGACGTGTGATAATCCGTGAAGGACGCACTTTGCGCTCTGGTGCAGCTTTGAGGTGCTCGCATAACCTCACTAAATATTACTGTGTGAAATTCGTCATTTTTTAGTGGAGAAACACGTCTTACTCAATTAAACCCAGTTATCTCATAATTCTACACTAATTCTTGCGGATAAAAAATTACGTCATTTTTGCGAGAACCCCCTCTCACTGAGAGTGAGTAAGATTTGGCTTAACACCCACGCCTGATACTACGGAAAATCAGTGGACCCTGGATTATGCCAGGCTGACTTTTTGGGCTGGGCCTTCGGGCAGATCGTTTTGGTTGAGGTTTACCACCCATATCGCGGGCAGAGCTACCTAGTTCGATAAGTGGCGTTCTAACTCGGATACCATACTCCGCAGTATGGCTTCGGCCAATATTTAGAGTTCCGACACGACATCACAACATGTAGCTGCTTTAGCACCTCTCCCAGGCAGGGGCGGATATAGGTCGGGGCTAGGAGGGGCTGCAGCCCCCGACCTTGAGCAAGCAGGGGCCCCGCAGGCACTTATATATGAAGTGCTGATTGTAAAAACGTGAATGCCACGTTTCGAAGTAATCGACCTTAAAGTTTTACAAAAATGTATATTTGTATGAATCATGGTTATTAAGGTGCCTTGAAAAAAAAAGTTTCATTTGTACCCATCCTAAAATGAACCTTGATGTATTCTATGATCATTTCAAAAATATTTTGGCTATACTTCATTTTCAAAATGGGTACAAATGGAACTTTTTTTTTCTTCATACAAGTCGAGGCACCTTTATGGTTATGCTTAAAATTTCTATTAGTATAGGGCCAGAATTGACCGGGTAATGTTCGCAATATTCTTAGTGGATGTTGATGATGCATCAAGAGACATAATGAACACAAAATATGAACTTTTGAAGCAATGTGGCTTATCATCTTTTGGCAATATGCCCCTCATATTGATCATTGGAAATTTTTTGTGAAGATCAAAATCAAACATTCGAAAGCGGCAGGAAGCTGTTGCTCTATTAAATAAATTAATAAGACTTGGAAACGCTTTCATGATAGTTTTCTGGAACCGAATTTTGAATCATGCAAATATTTGCAAAAAGTATATACTGATTTGATAGATGCTAACGATATGTTGCTTCTCTTAAGAATTCGAGAAGCGAACGTCCTCGAATTCGTAACAGATTAGCAAAGTGAATTTTCAAGGTTTGAGAATAGTGCTAAGAACTTGAGTTGAATTATTTTCCAAGAAGAATAACTAGAAAAAACAGCAACTAAGAAGCCGAAAAAATCAACTTTCTTTGTTTAGTTGATCAGCTAGCAATGGAATTGAGAAAGAGACGTGAAGCATATGGACACATAACAAAACTATTTCACATAACTATTCTTGTGAAAATTAATGGATATTGAAAACGAAAAATTAGAAGTTATAGTAAAAACCCTTGTTGAAGAATAACCAAATGATATTAAAACGGAATTACTCTATGAATTACACCAATTCATTCCGCTTATGAAACTTTCACCTGAAGGATTTTTTTTTATCTCTGAATAACAAAAATAATACAATAGTTCCATTAAAAAAACTTAATGGGATCTCGTCTCAGATCGTGGTCTCAGACATGATTGTCATTTTCCAAATGTTTATATAGCCTACCGATTGCTTGTAACAATACCGATAGCAAATTGTGAAGATGAAAGGTCAGTTTTGACCGGAGTCGAAAAGCCGGAGCTTGAGTTTGACCGGAGTCGAAAGTAACTGAGTTACTGAGGGTAGGTAGCTTGATTACGAAAATCTGTAATCAATTTTACTTCCCTGGCTTTATAACCACCCGAAAATTGATTTACAATAAAAGAAGATTAATTGCATCAATTGAGATGTCAAGCGGACTCAACATGCCTAGACCAACATTTTGCGCACTACTTATTCAATGTTCACTGCTAACTGCATGTGAATCATATCATTGTTATCATGTCAGCAAGTGCTAAAATGCAACGTTGCTATAAATAGCCTGGCTGCTAAACGAGTTCTGTGTGTATGTGTTCTGCACTGTGATTGATACATGCAGCAGACTTCACTGCGGTTAGTACTTAGATGGGGGACCACATTGGATCCTCCATCCGCATTATAATTATTATTTTTTTTTTTTTTTTTTTTTTATAATCTACTCTTCTTTATTTATTAATTCTTCTTTTTCTTTTTTTTTTTTCTTTTGTTTATTCATTGGTATCTTTTTAATTTAAATTAAATGTTGCCGTCGGCTTTTAAAATTATTATTTTTTTTTTTACATTATAGGAACCTATATATTTTAATTTTCATATTTATTTGTAACGACTTCAGTCGTTACAGTATTAAAAAGAATAGTAAATGTACTTCGATCTTCTTTGTTAGACGAACGTGTGTCGTAAATAACGCAACTATGTACTGCAAATGATTTGTTGCAAACGATTAATTTTGACGAGTTTATAGAAAGCTTTGCCACGTTAAATAGAGAAAATTTTTTTTTTAAATATATATTAAAAAGTTAATGAAATCAAAAATTAGCCAGGTTTTTTTCCAAAATCCAAATCCAATTTCCATACATACTTATACATACATACCTATAGTTCTATAGGCCAGGTGGTGTAGGATCGCGAAAGTGATAATTAATTTAAATCGATATTTTTGACAATTTCGCGGCATAGCCTCCGTACTTTCGAAGTGACGTCATTACAGTTTATGCAGTAGCTTATTGTAGTATTGTATTGTAGCTTATCTGAATACAAACATTTTGGTATACCATTCAACTTTCTGAGATATCTGGTTCCCAAGATATATATTTTTATAGGAAACTAGCGGATGTAACCCGGTGTTACTCGGGGTTGTGCATCGAGCACAGAAAGAGGACGATTTTCAAAACTGCTCTCATTTTTTTGTTTTTAAAATTATCCGTAGCATTAAAATTTTTTAAATTATCGTTTTTTGCGGTTTTGCCCCCTCCTTCCTTCGAAAGTGTTTAGTCAAATTTCCGTAAAACTGTACCTGCCAAACATGATTAAAACAAAAAATGACATCTTCATCGTCTCGATCTGACGTCTGGTTTCTGAGGAAAATGGACACACGCACTCAGAAAAAAACACATATCTTCCTCCGGTGAAAAATTTCTCTATTTTCGATAAAAGCAATTTTCTCTTTTCAAATAAAATTTTCTTCAATAAGAATAAATTTTCACAGTTTCGAAGAAATATTTCTTCACTTCTAGGAAATGGAAATATTTCAATGTCTCTTATAATGACAAATATTTTTCTCGCACAAAAAAATTCTCATTTATACAGAAAAATTTTTTGAAAATGAAAATTTTTTCATATATTTTGATAAAAAATTCACTATGAGAAGTTTTTTCTTCAATAAAAATAAATGTTTTCTCAAAACTAAAGAGTCTTTTTCTCTAAAATCGAATTATTTT
Source organism: Tetanocera ferruginea (assembly GCA_958299015.1). Taxonomy (NCBI): domain Eukaryota; kingdom Metazoa; phylum Arthropoda; class Insecta; order Diptera; family Sciomyzidae; genus Tetanocera; species Tetanocera ferruginea. Next base: position 66,531,025 of record OY282641.1, read on the forward strand.
TATATATTTCTCTTTTTCATAGAAGGTTTTTATCATTTTTAGAGAATTTTAGGATCGCATTTAGAGAAAAGCATTCTCTGGAGCAATACCAATTTTTTCTAAATATGATGCCTTTTTTATCATATTCCGAGAAACTATTTTCTGAGTGCAGTTTGAAAAGTCAATTCGAGAAAAATGCGTTTATAGTTTTTCTTAGCATGTATTTAATATGCAATTTTATCTCAAATAAATTCCATTAGATTTTTGGATTGTTTTCGTTCAACTTCGGTTTTGGTCGATACTGTTCGGTTAATTTTTTTCATCTTTATTTTTTTCTGCTGGTATTCGTTAAACTTCTTTTTTTTCGTTCGTGTTTGGTTCTTGACTTCGTTTGCCTTCGGCTAATTCCTTATTTTTTGTCGAAAGAACTTTTAAAAGCATAGGATCTATTTCAGTAACAGATACAAATGCTTGCCAAGTTTCATCAAAATCGGTTCATCCGTTTTGACGAGAATGAGCCGATCATAATTGAACATAGTTGATAGAAATAGCCTCAATTCTGTTGCAGAGTCAAGTTATTTCATGCACCAAATTTTAGTAAAATCAATCAAGTCATTTAGGAGTTATTGAGTCTTAACAATGCACTACTTAATGCGCCCTCTTTCGGAAGTCTTTGGAATTTTTTATATTTTATGTTTTATCTTGGGTGCAGTTGAACGTTCATACCAAATTTCATTGAAATCGGTTCAAGCGTTTAGGAGTTACTGAGTCTTAAAAACGCACTACTTAAAGCGCCCCCTTACGGAAGTCTTTCGAATTTTTATAGCCTATGCTATCTTGGGCGCAGTCGAACCTTCATTCTAAATTTAATTGAAATCGGTCCAGGTGTTTAGGAGTTATTATAGAGTGCCACGCCCACATAATTCCGCCCAATTTTTTACCTTTTCTTTATCTTTGGTGCAGTTAAACCTTCATATTAAATTTCATTGAAATCGGTCCAGGAGTTTAGGAGTTATTAAGTCTTAATAAAAACGCACTACTTAAAGCGCCCTCTTGCGGAAGTTTTTGGAATTTTTTATAGCCTATGTTTTATTTTGGGAGCAGTTGCACCTTCATACCAAATGTCATGGCAATCGGTTCAGGCGAATTAGTGTCCGACCGAAACCAAAATTTTGGCCGAAACCGAAATTCGGCCATTTTTGTAATATTCGGCCGAAACCGAAACCGAAACTGAATGTCTTCATGAAAATTATTTAAAAAACATTATTTTTTTTTTAATTTTTGGTTAAAGCTTTCAAAAACATAACGATTCAAACAGATTTTAATAACGTATATCGATGGTTAAGCGCACTAAAGTGATAAGTGAAAATTTCAAATGTTCAGGAACGTCGATTTTGTTTTTAAATTTCAATACATCTCAATACAAAACACAAATTTTAACTGTGTACTGGCACGCATTCACTGGATATGCATTTTCAATAAATATCCACAAGGTAGATATTATATTGATGGATTGAAAACTGCAGTAAACCTATTTTCGTCAAAAGGTCGCTTATCACTTTAGTGCGCTTAACCATCGATATATACAGGGTTCAGAAAATTTCACTCATGAAACAAAAATCTCAAACGAAAATGAAAATAAACACTGGTCTTCATGAAGGTCTTCATGAAGGCAAAAATGAATACACATTTTTTAAACACGACTTATTCGTGTTGGAAAACGCTGGCGGTCGTGAAGAGACAAATGAATGAAATGACGTATGAGTTTCTATGCATAAATCGATCACTTTCTTGCGTTGCGTGATGACAAAAACATATACTTTTTGTACTGTTGCATGGTTGAATGTGCGAAGCATTGCAGACGTTAAATAATTCATAAATATTGGTAAAAATACAAGCAAATTACATTCAGATTTCTCTTCACGACCGCTAGCGATTTCCAACACGAACAAGTCGTGTTCAAAAAATGTGTATTCATTTTTGTCTTCATGAAGACCATGACAACAACGAATGTTGGTGAACAACACGAAGATTTTAAAGCCAACACATGTTTGAGATGGGATCACATCGAACCGTTGAGATCGATCATACTTTGTGTACGTGAAGCGCAAGCAAGTTTCGAAAGAATGCATGAAGAATTTTCAACAGCACGTCAACTCGGTTACACACAAAAATGAAATGCAAATAAAATTGTGTGTTGTGTGCTTTAAGAAAAAGATCGTGAGTGAAGGTGTGCGAATTTTCTGAAGCCTGGATATATACGATAAATATTCTTTCAATATTAAAGTTCAACTTTAAAATAATAAATCGATATATCGACTCGGTAGAGTAAGTAACTCTAACATCAATAAACTTCCATAAAAATGTATACAATTGTGGAATAACATAATAAAAGTATAAATAAGAGTATATTCATGTGTATATTGATATATATTTAGTCATATAAACTGGTTCTTACGTGGATATATGTACCTCAACTTAGAGTATGTGATATGACTAAAGCAAATATATGTATCATAAACTTAAAAAAAATAATGTGGAGCCACGCCGTCTCTCAACGTCCCCGTAGTTGGCTCTGTGTAATGCCAAAGGAGAGTCACTATAGCCTAAAAATAACAGGTTTTGCACAAAAACTTATATCACCATTGTTTTCTACGACCCTAAAAACCTATAGGAACCAATTTCCAGTGAATTTCGGGATTTCCAATTTTTTTTACACCGGCTTTACCGGAAAGTCGTTATATCGACGCGACCTGTGATCGGTACTTTACCTACGTTATATACACTCAGAAAAAAAAGTACATTAAACAACCGTAAAATTGACATTTTTAGTGGACAAAAGTCGTCCGACATTAATAAATTTTAAAATTGATATATCCTAATGTACTTTTTACATTATGAAACCTACATTTAAAAATGTATAACTGTCACATAATAATGTTATTTTAACACTAAAAATATCAAAAAGTAGCAGTACATTAATGCAGATAAAAAAAAAATGTATTGAAAAATAATTTGCCACGAGTGGGAATCGAACCTGGGCTCCGGGCATCCAAAGCCACACTCATAACCTGTGTGCCACGGTCATCTGTATGTCTTAACGGCTAAGCTCTTAAAGAAACATTACATCTGCTTGTTGTTGACATCTACATTTATAATGTTAAATGGATATGAAATACTATCAATTGTACAGTACAAAATGATGAATAAAAACATTTTAAATGTTATTTTAACATTAAGAATTGATATTGCAACGTAAAACTTTACATTATCAATTTGATATTTTTCTTATCAATTCAACACAATACTGTTAACTTAACATTTTCTTACGTTAAATCCACATTTTCTGATTTACATTGGAAATAACATTACAAAACCTTAATTTTTCATGGCAGCTTTTTTCTGAGTGTAGGAGACATAACAACCATGTTTTGGGCATTTTCTATAGCGATACAAACTCTTCATATCCCGGTAATGTAAAGGTTAAAGTTTTGATTAAAGCGAACTCACATCTATATTGAAATATATGAAAGAACCGAATTAGTAGTGTCCGACCAAATATTCGGTTTCGGTTTCGGCCATATTGATGCCGAATAGCCGAAACTGATTAAAAGGGCCGAAACTGGCCGAAACCGAAACCGAATATTCGGTCGGACACTACTTAGAAGTTATTACAGATTGCCACGCCCACATACTTCCGCCCACTTTTTTACCTATGCTTTATATTGGTTGCAGTTGAACCTTCATGCCAAATTTCATTGAAATAGGTCCAAGCGTTTAGGAGTTATTGAGTCTTAAAAATGTACTACTTAAAGCGCCCTCTTGCGTAAGTCTTTGGAATTTTTTATGACTTATGTTATATTTTGGGAGCAGTTGAACCTTCATACCAAATTTCATTGAAATCGGTCCAGGCGTTTAGAAGTTATTATAGAGTGCCACGCCCACATACTTACGCCCACTTTTTTACACCCCTATGTTCTTTCTCACTATGAAAGGTACTCGGTGTCCAAATTTCAGCGCAATCGGATAAACGGTGCGTGAGCCTATACGGAACAGACAGACAGACAGACAGACAAACATTTGATGTTATATATAAGATAACGGAGGGTTATCCAAAATCCTACTATTGTTTACTCTTTGATTTTAAATACAAAAACTATTCGAGATACGATATTGAAATGTACTACACCAATTTTCATCAATGCATTATGCATCTTTTGGTACTTTCTATTTACCCATACCAACCCTACCCTTCTATACCGTTCTATATTTTTGTAAGTTTTTTGACGTATTGATGTCTCTAACAATTACCTCTCAGAAAAGAATTGACAAAGTTAAACATAATAACAAGAACAAAAAACATTTACGGAGTCTTTTTAATATTTTTTAAGCCATTGCGTTGAATGCATTTATTGAGCTCGCACATTGTTGCCGATGGCACAAAAGATTCAAGAAACCGTGAAATTTTTATAAGCCTGTGAATATGTAGTGCACTACTTACGCACGCTGGGTGACGCTTGATTCTTATCCTTATCGGAGCGTAAACTTTTAATATTTAGGTTACTAATATTCCGTATGGTTACTGATGTAGGTTACTAATATCCGTACTAGCTAAGCCACTTTGTTTGATTTTTAATAAATCTTTGTCGTCGGGCTCTTTTATTGAGCCTTGGAAAATTGCAGCTATTACGCCAATCTTTAAAAATGGTCAAAAGAACGATATTACGAACTATCGGCCCATTTCTAAACTAAGCAATGTATCAAAGCTGTTTGAAGCAGTTATCAAGCCTAAACTTTATTTCCTTGTTAAGCGACACATCTGTATTGAGCAGCATGGGTTCGTACCTGGGAAGTCTACAGTGTCTAACCTTTCACTTTTTACAAATTATTGCATATCTACTCTTGAATCTGGCTCTCAAGTTGATGTACTGTATACAGATCTTTCGAAGGCTTTCGACAAAGTTTGCCATAAGGTTTTAGTCGCAAAGCTTGGGAAAATGGGGTGCCATTCCACGTTTCTGGAATGGATTAAGTCCTATCTAAATGGTAGATTTTGCTACGTCTTAATCAATAATATTAATTCGTACTGCTTTAAAGTGTCTTCGGGTGTTCCGCAAGGTAGCATATTGGGCCCCTTGTTATTTATACTTTATATTAACGACATTAGTAAATGCTTTACTACATACTACTCAATATTCCTACTGTACGCTGATGATTTAAAATTTTTTAGTAAAGTTAACAATTTAGAAGACTCAGCACTATTGCAAGTCGACTTAAATACTGTATTTGATTGGTGTGTCCGAAACGGGTTGCCACTTAATATTATTAAATGTTCTTTTGTTACTTTTAATAAATCAAACAACTCAGTAATGACTTCCTATACAATGGCCAACTTCCCTCTTAAAAAAGTTGATACAATTCGTGACCTGGGGGTGGTTTTTGATTCCAAATTCACCTTTGCAGATCATTTTAATTTGTTGCTTCCTAAAGCTTATTCTCTTCTTGCCTTTATTCGTAGGAAAAGTCAAGAATTTATTGACCCCTATACTATGAAAGCCCTTTATAGCTCTCTTGTAAGATCGAGACTTGATTATGCATCAATTATTTGGAGTCCTTCAGCTGCAATTAACGCTTTTAGGCTAGAAAAAGTTCAAAAAAAGGCTACTTAGTATATGTTGCGTTGTACTACTTTTAATTCTAATTTACCCGCGTATAATGTTCGTTGTCTGTTAATGGGATTGAAGACTCTAGAATGTAAAAGGAAAATTAGTTCATTGATGTTTATATATGATATCATATCTTGTAACATTGATGATTCGTCTTTATTAAATCTAATTAATTTTAATATACCTCCAAGGCAGTTGCGGTGTTTTAAACTTTTTTTTATCAAACTTCATAGAACTAATTATGCTTTAAATGAACCAATTACAAGATCTTTGTGTTTATATAATGAATTATCCATAAAATATCTTTTTGATTTCTCTATATCAAAATCTTCTTTCAAAATTTTTGTTAATAGCTTATTTTAGTTACTTGTTAGTTTTATGCTTTTCTTTTTTGTTATTTATTTTTTATTGTTTTGTTTTATGTATATTATAACAAAATGTATTCCCTCTCTAGTCTGTAAGGATTTGTATCCATAGACTCAATAAACTAAACTAAACTAAACTAAAATATTCTTAAGGCAGCTGAAGAATTTGCGGTTGTGATGTACACCCGACAAATGCAGTTTGCTGTGGTAGTCTAGCGTGAATTAAACGTATTTCTTGAAATAATTAATATTGAAGAAGAGTCTTTCCAACGCCGTTTTGATTTTGTTTAATATTTTACCTAGTGCACGATGCTCGAAGTTTGCTGGTACTACGTCCGTCGAAATTATTCTACAAATATCTATCAGATATTTGCTATCTGTATTAATCAAAGCGACTTGAAATCTTTCAAATCTTCGTCGAAGGATATTTTTTCGAAGTTTGCAATTGGCATCTCCGTACAAGTTTTCAATTTTCCGCCAATTGGACCGGTGAAGTTGTTTGGGTCTTTCGTTGCCCCGATGTATTGCTTCAACAACACACGCAAAGGTAATTCGATCGCGTTTAGTAAACACACAAGCCATTGTACAGGTGAACCCATTGCCAGTTCAAATAATCGAACAACACCATGCTCTCTACCAACATTTGCATTTGTGCCATCGCAACCTATCGCTTTGATTGATGACAAGTTAACATTTTTGTACATGAACCGGTCTTTGATTGTGTTCTTGATAGTGACAGATGTGCCTTCATCAATTGTTACATGCGAGAAAAAGAGCGAACCGGTCTCCTGTGAAATGGAAATATGCTCTTTTTTTGATTTTCTTCAGGCCACCGTCCTTGTATTTTAGTGATGAGTCTTTTCCTCCATCGAAAAAGAAAGCATGGACAGTGACTGCTTGACTGATTTCTCCGCAGTTATCATGCGAAGGGCTCGACGAGCCCGGTAAACTTTCATTCGACCGACAACGTATTGCTTATCTTGAGATGTCACTAAGCCGGCATCTAAGTAAGCTGCTGATACAATTGCTGCTGTGGTTGTGTCAGATGCATCGTATCTGTCGGCTGTTTTCGCAACATTAGTAATAGACAACCAGTTGAAAGTCTGATTATTTCTATCCCATTCATTGACGAGTTTAGATTCTTCAGAAGAACCAGAAGATGATGATGATTCTTGTGTCAATAACAAATTGAGACAAGTCTGGACGCGCACGCTTAGGCGAAAGATGCCCAGTTACTGAAGAAGAAAAAGTGGGGACTGGCTGGCTTATTGAATCAGATGCTTCATTATCACCTCCATTCTGACAATTCAGTCGTCTCTCTAGGAACTCCGAGGCATGTAAATCGACGGAACCGATCACCATTTTCTGTGCAGTGCGTTGGTCGATAAGAAATGCATGTTCTACTGGATTAATTTTATCAATTCTTTTGCAAATCCACTTCACTTTTGCAAATGCACTATCAAAGAGTTTTGATGAATCGGCCTGAAGAATAATTAACTAAAGTTAGATTCACTCACTCAATGTGAAGCAAAACTGTACAAAGTAAAAACAACTTACTAGGAATAACGAACATTTCTGGATATACTTTTCACTACTTTTTCGTACTTTAGGCGTATTTAGAGCTTTTAGTTTTGGAAGAACTCTTTGAGAAGTATTGGTTGGAATGGTGGTTTTGTTCCATAATTGTATAACTTCTGAAGAAACACTTTTCTCGGCTTATTTCTATTTTAAGTTTTTATGTTGCTTGGCGTACTGAAGCGCTGCAATCACATCTTCACCTGTTGGTAAACTTCTTTTCGGTAGTTCGCGAGGATCACAGTTTAATATTTCTACTTTTCGACGAAACATTTTACTTTTCTTTTATTCACTTCATTTTAACTTTCACTTTTTGATTAAAAAACTAGAAATTGGGCGGTCATTCCACAACACAGCCTAGAAAATTAATAGAACAACGATAGCCAAATACATCAACTCGAAAGCGATGCGACTGCAATCCAAAAACAGCGAAGCAGTCAAACGTAGTAATAGGGATTCAAATCGACAGATTTTGAACAATTTTCGAAAGAATGTAGCGTTTTCGCCTGAGTAGGCTTTGTATTAATTGGAATTCAATCAGTTGAGGAATGCAGAAAAAATTAAAAAAAAATGTATAGAATTCTAGAAATAGATATTGCGTATTTTTTTTTCCTTTATAGTAAAATAAAATTTTTAAAGTAAGCAATTTATATTGTTTATAACTTAACTCGAAAGCCAAATGTCTCAGATAGTAAGCAGAACAACAAAATGTTCGGGTTCAAATAATACACAATATTGTCTAATGACGTCACCTTAGTAGTATGGATGTTATGGCGGAAATTAAAAAAATATAGCCGCTTAAGTTAAAAAAAACAATTCTAATTTTTTTTTTTATCGAATCGTAAATTTTTATCATTAGGAAACTTTGATCAGGAAAAAAAGTGTGAGAGTGTTCTTCCCTAATAGTGGGGCAGTTGGGCTGGTATGGGTTAAGAGAAGGCTAGGAGTTAAGTGTTTAGTACCAAAAGATGCGCAATGCATTGATGAAAATTGGTGTAGAAAATTTCAATACCGAATCTTGATAAGTTTTGGTTTTTTTAATCAAAAAGTAAAATAGTAGAATTTTTGATAACCCTTAGATATTTCCTATAAAAATATATGTCTTGGGAACCAGATGTCTCAGAATGTTGAATGGTATACCAAAATGATTGTTTTCTAATAAGCTACAATTTCTGCATACACTGTAATGACGTCACTTCAACAGTAGGTACGGATGCTATTTCGCAAAAATATCGATTTTTGAGTTTACAAAAGGTCGCGGAGGTGGGCCGGAAATAGGATTTTTGATTACCCTCCGATATTTCCTCAGATAGTTGAGTGGTATACCTAAATGCTCGAATTCAAATTAGCTACAATTTCAGCATACACTGTAATGACGTCACTTCAATAGTATGGATGCTTTACCACGAAATTGGCAAAAAAATTGATTTTTGCATTTACAAAAGGGCTCGCAAGTGGGCCGGTATGGGTTAAAAAAAATGTGTCCAAAATTTTGTTTCATCCATTCACAAGTTTTTATTGCTAATCAAACTGAATCTTTTAATATGAAAATTATTTTTATATGTACAATAGACCGTATCACCTTGCATGGCAGAAAAATAAACCTATTTTTGACCCCGCCTCAATTGTTATATATTTGAAAGACATTTTTGAAAAAAAAATATTTATTTTTTTAAAGTGGTCCCTATGGTGCTATTTTGGTTTTTTCGTTATATCTTCGGTGTTAATTGTTCGGAAAATTATACATCTATGTGTTTGTTGATGTTGTGCAAATATTTTCTGATTTTTATTTTACCTCAAATGTTTTTTTTTCGAATCAATAATCATGGATAATAATATATTTTCATGATGAAAATAGTACACGTTGTTGTCGATAGTAGGTTTCAGAGCTACCTGTACGCTGTCCGGTAAATCACGTATCCAACTTATGTATTTAAACACGTTGGGGCTGCCATGAAAGGCTTGTTGCTGGCTTAAAACTAAAAACGAGGGCGCATATACTTTGACGAAGAACGCACTATGGGAAATTCGGCCCTATTTTTAGGCCAAAAGTAAACTTTTCAACTCGCTTGAAACTATTTATTTTTGGTTGTATCTTACAGGGAATACTCAAAAGCATACAAATGAAAACTATGTTTTCAGCTAAAGTGGTTTTCCGATGCTATGGTAACTCCCAAACAAGTTAGTTCGAAATGAGGTAAAAATATATTTTTGTGTCTAGATTTTTTTTCATGTTCAAATGCATGTACCTTAAAATCTAACAGCGACTTTTAAAAACTAAAAAATGGAACAAAATATGACTGGCTAGGTTAATATTTATCAATCAATAAATTATATTAAATTGAATGGTTGTCTGAGAAAGTGAATTTATTTTAATTTTAAATCGTCTTCACTTTCGGGTGTCGGTGTATATTCATTGGTACTGCAAGAAGCTGTCGTACCGGTAACTGCAGTATGAATGCTTGCGATGGCATCATCATCACCGTCGTCTGACAATGAATGCAAATGCGGACCGCATTGATCGAGGAAAAATGATTTCGCATTTAAAGGAATTTTATGCTCGTTGGCGCACACGCATGAAAAATCTTTCTCAATTGTGCACTTGCAACGCGAAACCCGAAATAGGTCAACAAATGTTTATTGGCTTGAAAAAATCGAGGATTCTTCGTTGAAAAAGACGACCTTTTCAGCAAGTCATTTCATTTATCATTCTTCGATTGTGGGTTCGACACTTTTGGTATTTTTGAGCATTGCCACAATCTTGAAACTTCGTCTTATATATTTTCTGTGAATGCACTGCGTTTAACTTTTGAATTATGCTGAAGAAACAACACGTATTCCACTAAATTTGGTTTAATTTTGTTTTGTCCAAGTCGCGCTTACGGAAATGCATTTTGGTTAAATTAAGTATTTTGTGTAAGTTTTATGTGAATTACAACTCGATATTATTGATCACTGAAAAAGACCGATTAACTTTTTGATATGAAATGACCGCTACAGCCACCTTGAAATCCGAAGAGATTTTGAAAATAAAAAATAAAATTTTATTATGATCGAGTGTTCGTGTTTTATTCTTTGCATAAAATCGGTTGGAAGTGCTCCTAAAATCCATTTTTTCGATTTCACTTGTTCCCATGGTTATAATGACTTTTTGTAAGCTTTCATTTATTGGATTTTTTGGAGCAGGATAATGATAATATGGTGAGAACGGAGATCGATTGTGTAATCAGTCGAAAAAAAACATTTGAGGAAAAAAAAAATCAGAAAATATTTGCACAACATCAACAAACACACAGATATATAATTTTTCTGGATCAAACAAGAAACACCGAAGATATAATGAAAAAAAAACAAAATAGCACCATAGGGACCACTTTAAAAAAAAAAATAATTTTTTCGAAAATGTCTTTCAAATATTGATTGAGGCGGGGTCAAAAATAGGTTACTTTTGGTGATACGCTCTAATGTACAATTAAATTAATATATGACTATGAAATCTAATAACAAAACAAAAAAACATATCTACTAAAAATATCAAAACAGCTGATTTTTCTTCTCTTTACATTTTTTTTAGCTGCAAAATTTTCACTCCAAAATCAAAATCTTCAAAATCACTTTGCTGGTTTTTCGCATACTAGCAGCTTTCTATGCATTTTTTAAGCATATTTTTCTCAATCGCGCACTTTGATTTGTTTGCACTATTTTTTGCAGGCTTTATTTTTTCGCATGTTTTGTATATGTGCATATATAATTTTTTAGAAACACTATAACAATTTTTAATAACAAACATTAAACGCGTAACTGATATGTAAAATTTATAAAAAAAATACTGCTTATATTTTAAAGACCAATATTAACACTACATTTTTACTTTAACACTCGCGTTCAAAACAAAAACTTTTTTAATTTACACCCACGCGGTTAGCATTGTTTTCTTTTATTCAATAACGAACTGGGACTGTATATACACGATGCCCGAAACGCTATGAGATGCTATAGAAACTGTTTCTTGAATTCGAATTCTTTTAGTTTTAATTGCGTTGATCAGTTGGAAGTCTTAAGTTGCTTAACATTAGTCAAATCCAATGCCATAGGTTTTGATGAAATAAACCCTGCTTTCTTAAAGATCTTACTACCTACATTGTTGCCATACTTAACATACATTTTTAACAGTGCAATAACTCGCTCCTCCTTTCCGGACTGTTGGAAATCCGCAAAAATTATCCCCTTGCCACACAATAATTCTAATACCGAGGTTCGTTCAATTGACATTTTACCTTTCATTGCAAAAGTTTTTGAACGAATTCTCTTCAAACAAATAAGCAGTTTTCTTAACGATAACTCCTTAATTACAGAAAAGCAATCAGGTTTAAGACCCAAAAGAGGATGCGTGACTACTTTAATTCAAGTATCCGAAGATATTCGTGAAGCTTTAAATATAAACAATGTAACTTTTCTCACTCTACTGGATCACTAAAAGACTTATGATAGGTAGATCACAGATTGCTTTGTTTAAAAATGAGAAATCAACCACATTGTAATATGTTTGTATGAGGATTGGAAAATTTGCCTTATTTATTTAGCGCAGCAAGGCTTTGCCGACAATTCAGAGCATCAGAATGCCCCACTTGAGAACTCGAAATAAATCAACAGCGACTAGCGCATAATTTTAGGTTTAAGTCAAGTCTGAAATCTTTATTAAAAAGTACTGGTATTTATACCAAGATTTTTGGCATTCTTGTTCTTACTCTAGTTAATGATACATATCTATAATTCTTAATACATATAAATATATTATTATAAAATATGAAAAAGTGTGACATGTGTAAATCGACCATCGTTGACCGATATTTTAAATAACTGCAGTTGACCGATATTTACAAATAGATGCAATGTAAACAAAACATTTGTTGCGTGTCTGAAAAGGGCTGAGAAATAAAAAAATTAACCTTCGAGAGAAAATAAAATAAAAATCGAGAGAAACCAATTGCCTACTTATCCTTAGCTATCTCACGAGTTTTATATGCACTTCCTACTCTACTGACACTATGCATAGTCGGGTCAGTTGAATAAACTTAGGCTAGTACTTGTGAGTTGCTGTTTCATACTTGTTAACGCTTTTTGTTCTTTTTCGTTTGTTGCACAATTTGTCTGTTTTATTGTGTTTATTGTTTATGTTTTGATGTGCACATTTAATAAACACTCTTTTGAGTACTTTTTTTTATGAAAGCAGTGCAACTAGCTCAAAAAGGTATCTAAAAGCTCGAGCAAAAAGCGCACACGATGAACAGCAACAGCACGAAAAAGCTTCATATCGCTTGAAAGAGCTTAACAGCTTCGGCTTCCACTATGAACGCGGCCCTAAACTACCTTCGGAACAATGATGGACAAGTGTGGCGAGCGTTGTGTTTGCAAACGCTGCAAGTCAATAAAGGACAGCAGGGTCCAGTTGGCTGGCCGCTAAACAGATTAGCCATTGACCTAGACAGACAGCCTCTCGCTGGGGTTACACAGAACAGTGCTGCGCCCTACCGCCGCCCACAAATGTCCAGTCGTTGTTCCGACGCAGACACGGTATCGCTACTCGCTTATGTTCCAGACACGCCTATGTTCCAGATGAAACAGGATTACAAGTAGCTTTGGCCACACCAGCTCCTAGAGCGCGGTCCAATAAATAAAAAAATGTCACCACGTGCCGCTAATGCACTCGGCTGGCAAAAGCTGCTACAGCAGCGAGCTGCTGAAAAATGTCCTGCATCGTGGCCAAGGCACTAATGTGGCATCTGCCTTAATAGTTGATGATGAAGATAACCGTGGTACGGGGATGAAGGTTGTTTGCTCTGGAAACTGGCTGTATGTAGAAGAAATTGTGTCCACAGGCAAGTCGTTGCGTGCCCACTCGAGTAGAATACAATCTGTCATGATCGTATTTCGTAGCGTTGCCAACGTCGCGTGTATAAGTCGGTAAAGCAGACAAAAATAAATGGCAGCACCGAACTCTTTTAGGCCAGTTTGAGGAAAATCCCACGTAAGGGATATTATAATATCAAATAGGATTGGGGATGAGATAAGCTAGGAAAAATTGAATAGAACAAGATAGGTATATTGATAGTGGGTGTTCGAAAAACAAATTGGGCAGGAAAGAAAATCATATTAGAGGCCATGAAAAACCTGCAGGAGGAAAGAGTGGCGTGGGACTAAGCGTTGGAGGGATAGGGACGATTAGTTAAAGGATGGAAAAGTCCAGTTCCTGCTAAAAGTGCCCCCACACTATATGTTTCATACATATGACATGCCAAATTTTACAGATAGCTTTGACATACATATAGTGTGGAACATATGGAATTCAAATTCTGACAAGTCGTTTGTATTTCCGTATGTACAAATTTGAATTAGAACTGTTTCTAATTTGATCTGTTTTTCATATGTAAAAGTTTGAAGTTTGAAAAAAAAACAATATCATGCAATAAAAAAAAAGTCAAGAAAACGTAAAATCTGATTATTTATTCCACAAATTTATATTTTTCATTTGAAATCATTCATCAGAAATCATTTTGCAACTTTTTGAGCACTGGCGTGGCTTCGACTGAACAAAATTGCCGGAAAACTCAAACAGTTAGCAGAAATATCGTGTCAGATAGTCTGTGGTCAAATGAAAGGAGCTGTATGACAAAAGTTCAATATTGACATACAGATGAAATTCGAAATGAAACTTTTTTGACAAGTCATTTGTGTTGAACATATAGTGTAGGGGCACTTTAAGTTTAGCCGAGGCTTCGCTTGGAAAAGAAAACTTCGAGAATTTCAAAACGAATTAAAACGTTGAGCAGAAAAGTGTGTTTGTTAAACCAAGTGCTTAGTTGTAGTGAAAGTTATAAGAAAAATAAAAAAAAAAAAAAAAACAATCAAGTATATAGAAGCAAATGCAACAAATAAAAGCGGTTAATAGGAGGAATACGAAACACCAAATCAGGCTAAGGGTTTTAATATAGGTAAAAATTAAAAATTTTAAGGGCGAAGTGACCGGAAGGAAATAAAGATAGAAAATCTTAGTCAGCAAATCTACCACTGAAGGAAGCGAGTGGGAATAAAATTAATTGTAGGTGACATGAAAATTACAAAAATGGAAAAATCAAAAAAATGTTCTACTCTTGTTTCACAGTGTGGCCGACCGGAAACCGTGGACCAAGAAAACAGGAACAGACATTCCCGCCAAGATAAGTCGGTCACAAATTTTTCATCTTATATATATACTTTTCATCTTATATATATACATTTTTCATCTTATATATATACTTTTCATCTTATATATATACTTTTCATCTTATATATATACATTTTTCATCTTTTATATATACTTTTCATCTTATATATATACATTTTTCATCATATATATATACTTTTCATCTTATATATATACATATATCTACTTATATATACATATATCTACATATGCATACATATATATACTCATACTTTATTAAAGCGCGAAGCTCTGAAGCTGCTGTGAAAACAAATTCAAATAGAGCTAGAACCGCTTATAGCGGAAATTAAATTAAAAAAAACCAGGCGTCCCCAAACTAATACCCATCGGGTGCCGGTTTATATAAAGAACCAGTACATCTAACGGAAGCCGACCAAGGCGGCCATCTCAGATTTGATGCAGTAAATTTTTTTTTGAATCACTAAATTATATAAAGTTTATATGTCCGTATTTTTTATTAATTGGTTTTAACGTTTTGATGATTTTTAAATTAACTTGAAATTTCTAAGTGATATGTGGTAAACTTTGTTCAAAAAATTCAATATTTTTTTTTGCATCTTAAAATAATTGTGTAAAACAACAAAGCGTAAATGCATGTCCATTCGGTCTGAATCAACATTTTTAGGCCATTTTCATATCTTTCAGCGTTATAGTGTCTTTTTGTAATAAATTCCCCTAAGCGAGCTCCTTTAGGCAGGAAAAGTTAAGAGAAGTGTTTTAGTGTGAAAATTCTTTATGTAAAATTTTTTTGGCTGGAATTTTAATCAAATGAATCGAACATGATTTTGTTCTTTGTTGTTTCAAATGCCTTTTTAAATTAATTTGAAGTTTTGTTGGTTATAATTAAAAGTATTTAAGGTGCTAAGGCCTCCACATGAAAATCAAAATTTGAAAACATTATTTTTTTTATTCGTTTTGAATTAACATTTTTAATTTAAGATCCACAATTTAACGGTGTTATTTTATATATGTTTTTTTTTGTGTACGACATTTCTTTTAATTTCTCAATTTTTATTCAATTTATAATTTAATAGTTTGTTTGGATTTCTTTGTATTTTGCAATTAAGTGTACAACTTAGCATTTAGTAATTTCATGAATTTAATTTTATTTATATAGTTTCAACTTAGTATTAAGATCTTACTGAATAGTTTGTAATTATTATTTTTTTTATCAACCTTTTTTTTTAATTTAGCATGAATAATTTTTGTTTGTAAAAATCTATATAATAGTTCACGGTTCCATGGTTATACGTACCTAGAATTAAGAGAGAATAAAATTATGTTAGTTATAGGAATAAAAATATGAAAAAGAAGATTTAAATAATATGGGTTGCTAAAATTATTTGTGGTGGGGGATTAAATGCAGGGGCGTTCTTAAGGGGGGAATCAGCAGGTGAAATGGACCATTAGGAGCAATTTTGTTTGCTGTCTTCGAATGGGATTCTCCACAAAAACCAAGACGGGTGAGAATCATGGATGGGAGGGAGCATAAAAACGGGGCCAACACCTCCTCCATCTCTTCACTTGGCACTTAGTTTTGGTTAAACTACACCATAAGATATATCAATAGAAAGAAGAGATCAATGTCTTTTCACTACATCATCTTTTCGAAAATGATGAAATATCGATTTTTTGGGGCCTTAAAAGAGTTTGTAAGGACAACAAATTTCAAAATTTTTTTAACCAATATTTGTGTACTATCACAATCATTATTTTTTTGCTTATCTTGGGTATGCATTCTGAAGAAAAAAAAAAGTTATAGGCAAAAAACTTGATTTTTTGGCCAAAAAAAGGGTTCAGGAGAACCAAAACCGCTCCATGGGGATTTCTCCGATCAAAAAAAAAATGATGCAGAAATAGTTTTTAAGAGTCCCTCTAACTTTTGAGTCGGTGTCCGGATGACTTTTTTTTTCTCCATACAAAATCGATCCGGCTTAATGTTTATGGTCCCAGACGTTTTGATCACGCATCACTATATACTCGTCTCATCTTTGGTATGTCTTTAGATACACTAATTAATTTCAGAACAATTTTGCTTTTGCACAATATTATTTATAATAAATCACCATTAGACTTGTTTGAAAGGTTACGATTGTCACGTTCTGTAAGGAACAACAACATTATTCCAATTCGTCATTCTTGTCTTACGTCGTAAAGACAGTTCTTTGTCCATTCGATAAGGCTTTGGAATTCACTTCCCGGAAATATAAAATTAATCGGCAATGCACCACAATTCAAGAATTATCTTCTTAATCATCTTGCCTTATTATTATTGTTTGACTTGTGTGTTTTCTGTCTTTTCTTATGCTATATGTTTCTTTAAGAAAATGTTTTAAGTTATTTTAAATGTAAAGCAAATTTTTTTAATAAACGCATGTTAAGCTTTTGTAAATCATTATTTAAATCATTATTTATTCATTGCTTTGTATTATTACCTTAATATTTTAACTTTTTTTAACTCTTTTTTTAGCTTTTTTAAACTCTTATAACTTTCATTGTTTTATTCTTGCTGCTTGTACTTTAATTATAAGATATTTATCTTGTTGTACTAGCCTTGCCTAGCCTTGCCAAATTTGAGGATCAGAGTTATTGCATGATCTCATAAAGATGAAGATAGACCTATTTATATAAAATACGTCTAAATTTTAAATTAACAGCACAAGTTCGCAGCATACTTGGACGTTCAAATGAGCCCGCAACATTTTTAGAGCTGAGGAATTCGTTGGAAAAAGCTTACCCTAATCCAAAGAAAGTTTTAAGTGAATTCAGTGAACTTAAACAAAATAGACTGAATATATTTAGAATTTCCGATCAGTTAAGTAATTTCGAAATAAAAACATTAAATAACCCAAAACAAATAGAAAATAATGTAATTTATAAAGTTAATGAGAGTAGGTCTCTGAATGTTTTTGTAAAAAGCGTAAATAAGGAATATCAGAATATTTGATTGGCAAATCCACCAAAACCTTTTAATAAAGCCGTAGAAAGATGCATGACTGTCGAAAGTAGTCTAGAGACGGACAGCAACACAATTTTTTCAATACGAAAAGGGAATAATTTTGGTATGCATAATAGAAGGTACCATAATAAACCTAATCATAATAATAATAATACCAACAATAATAATAACAATCACAGGAATAACTCTTTTGGTCAACAGAGCCATAGTTATTCATATAAAAACTATAATTATATTAATAATAATAATAATGGCAATTATTACAGAAATTTTAGAAATACTAGTTTCAATAACAACAATAATACAAACAGGAATTTTAACATAAATAATAATTATCAAAATAATAATTATCAAAACAATAATCTGAATAACACCAATAGCAATTTTAATTCAAACATATATTCAAACACGGTAATTAATTTAAGAAACCAGGAAAACGATTAAGGCCGGGTGGCTGAGACTGGTACCAGCAGAGGCCAAAATGAATTTTTAAAATTTCAAGAAAAATATCAAATTATATAATTTTAAAATGTAAAAATACAAATAAAGATTTAAAATTTTAAGTAGATACCCGAGCCGATATCTCCATTTGTAAAGTCAGTAATATAGATAGTGTAGATACAAAAAACATTTCAACACTAACAGGTATAACAAGCGACGAAATTGAATGCATTGGTACAACCAATTTGGATTTAATAGTAGAAACAAAAGTAATTCAGCATAATCTTCAAATAGTTGATTATCTATTATCCATTTATCTATATGATCATCATGGATACCTATTTATCTATATGATTTATCTATGATCATCTTAGAATAGATGATTTTCCAATCGCAACAGATGGGCGAGACATTTTAGAAAAATTCATGTCGAAAATAGATTTTGAAACAGGAACACTCACTTTAATTGTAAATGAAAAAGAATTTTAAGTTCATAATTCTTAAAAAACATATTTTTTTAAGAATTATTTTTTGAGCTTGATACCAAATACTTTATTGAAGCCAAACAGGTTGCTACAAAAACAATGTTCTTTGCAGAACAAACCGAGCAGACTAGACCATGTTTTCGTTGAACGCTACTCCGACTCATCAGTAGTCTCTGTGGTTTATGCAGTCCACTAATTTTGATAAGCTAATAAGCTCAACTGCAGTAAAACCAAAACGGAATTACCCAGAAGCTTTTCACTTGTTCAAGCAGTGTTTTGTTTTCTACTCTTTTGCTAGTGGCAAAATTTCAAAAAATTGACTACATTTATTCTGCAAAGATTTTTGTTGCGCCTTTTATTTACTACTTTATCACTTGTCCATCTAGGTTCCAAAATTTTGTTGGTATTTAACAATAGAAGGCATGAAAAAGGTTTTTTGAAAGCATATGTTTGTTATAAGCGCAAGCATATAGTTTGTCATCATGTTTTCGAAGGTTATGCTTGCACCAGTTTGCATGGCTTATAAAAATGTGGCATAAGACACAGAGACCGTTGCACAGTGCTTTGTTCCATAGGCAAAATTAAAATAAAATAAAGTGCTTAGAATATTTAAGTAATATACATTTTTGTAAAGCTAACAAAGTACCTAAAATAAATTCGTTAATAGAATTTATCATCTCGTCTTTTTGTTAACAGTAGAGGGCTCTAAAGTCAGAAAACGTTTGAGGTAAAACTGTTGAACGGAAAAACTGTTTTTACTGTGTTTCAAATTTTTTTTTTTTTAATTTCATTTTTTATTGTATTGTTTTGAAACTTAACAGTTTTGTTTATAACTATAGGTACAATAAACCAAAAATAATTGTTTGTAAATATTTTATATAGAAAAGTTGTTTGTGCCATCGAAAACTTTTGCGATTTTTTGTTTGGAATTCCCAAAATGCAAAAGTTTGATAGAGTGAAAATTTTTTTTTTGGAAGAGTAGGTAATTTTTTATTTTTGATTTTAGTACACTTGAAAGGGCTTAAATGGAATATGTAAACAAGTTTTAGATTTTTCACCCGGAAATGTAAAAATGATATGAATTTTTTGAGACATATTTCGTAAGTTTCAGAAAAAGTTGCAAAGACCTAAGTTTATGGTACTGCCAAAATTTAAAAAAAATAAGTTTATACAAGTTTTTGATTTTATTACTGTTAAAAATGAATAAAATTTTAATGAAGTGTATAATTTTTATTAAATAGTGACAAAAACTTACCAAAAATTGAAAGAATATATTTATTTTTTTTGGCGGAAACCCTAAAGTTTTGAAACTTGAAAGGAAACCCTAACTTTGAAAAAATTAAAAAAATAAATAAATAAAAAGTAGGCGATTTTTTATTTTTCATTTATATACTTTGTTAACAAATCTAACCACTAGTAAAAAAAAAATTTAAGATTTTTAACCGGAAATTTGAAATTTTGTATTTTTTGAAAACATCTATATTTTTTAGTTTTACAAAGACCAAATATATGATTATATAATTTTTTCCAAGTAAAGGGCTCGAGCGAAGTCTGATTGATAATTTTGGCATAATATTAAGAGTTTTATCTTGCGGAATCCCGGTTAATGTGACAACGTTTAAGGAGCTGCTAAATATTACTTGAAACTCATATATAATACAGTATGGATGGTATTACATGCCAAGTACTGTTCATAAGGTTTTAGTGCATGGGTGCGATATTTTGGAATACTTCAACTTGCCAATAGGTAATAAAATATTAAAAAAACGTTCTACACATTTGTTTAAACTATGTTTATTCTAGGGTGTTTGTCCGAAGAAGCCTTAGAAGCTAGTCATAAAAATATAAGGAATGTGCGATTATCCCATGCAAGAAAAACGACGAGAGAAAATACAAATAGAGATTTAATGGATCATTTGTTATTAATGTCGGATCCGGAACTATCGTCACTTAGGTCTACAAAACACATAAAAAAAATTATGAATTCAAAGAAATTGAGAAATACATTTTGAAAGAAAACATCATAAATTACAATTAAAATTAATTATCTTATATGTTGAGCTAATTTAGAAACAAATATATTTATGACCCTTTTTAAAGAGAATATTAAATAATTTGCATTCTGATCACAAATGTTGCTAAAATTTAGATTTTGGTAAAAAGGATATATGGGAGATGGTCATGTCCTTTTATCGAATGAAGCGAAATTTCCCAGAGAGCCCAATAATATAGTTTTATAAGTTGTTATAAGTTTTCAGTGCATTCTGATCACAAATGTAGCTAAAATTTAGTTTTTGATAAAAATGATATATGGGAGATGGTCATGTCCTTGTATCGAATGAAGCGCAATTTCTCAGAGAGCCCAAAAATATAGTTTTATAAGTTGTTATAAGTTTTCAGTGCATTCTGATCACTAATGTAGTTACAATTTAGTTTTTGAGAAAAATTATATATGGGAGGTAGTCATGTCCTTGCACCGAATGAAACAAAATTAACCACTAAGCTAAAAGACATATTTTAACAGATAGTTACCAACTTTCGATTTATTCTATATACAATTATAGCTAAAATTAAACTTTTAAATTTAAAGGTGTATGGGAGGTAGTCATGTCCATGCACCGATTTTTCCGAAACTTCAAATTTTTCTTAATTAACATATTTTTAACCAGCACACCAAGTTTCATTTTTCTGCGATAACTTCTCTAATTTTGCCGATTCACTATATGGGGACAAAGCACTGTGCGTTGTGGTTATGGTGACCGTGGCATGCAGGCTAAGTGTGTGGCTCAATAAAAAAAATTTTCTGATCGGTCACCACCTCTATGCAGACAATGGCAAACCTCAGAGAGTCAATAATGCCATAAAGCTTCTTGAGAACATGAACTTAAGCCGGTCGGAGTCGGCATAAAACATGTAGGTCCAATTCTCGGTCAATTGTGTGCAAACATTTAATAACACACACAACACAATTGATCATAGGAAGCTCGGTCAAAGTCCTTTCAGGGGCTGAAATGGACCTGAGAGTACTGATGAGACGGAGAAGCGTTCGCCGAAACCATGGTCTAGTCTGCTCGGTTTGTTCTGCAAAGAACATTATTGTTGTTGTAGCATCCTGTTTGGCTTCAATAAAGTATTTGGCATCAAGCTATAAAAAAATTCTTAAAAAAGATGTTTTTGCGTTTAACAAATAATTACAGGTACATACTCACACTGCAATGTGAATAAACAAAATATATCATTTTCTCCAATGGAGACAAAAGACGCGAAAACAGTCGCAAAAACTATAACCGAAAACTTAATTCTGATACATGGGCATTTTAAAATTTTTAAGTCAGATAGAGGTACACATTACTAGCACGAATTATAATTAGAAGTATGCAACTTATTAGAGATAAAAAAATTTTTAGTACTCCATACCATCATAAAACACTTGGTTCTTTAGAACGAAATCATAGATTATTAAATGAATACTTATTAAATTTTTGTCAAGGTGACGAATGGGAGCAATGGATACCATACTTCACATTTGCTTATTATACTACACCTCATGTTGATACAAATTACACACTTTTTGAACTCGTTTTTGGCAGGTTAGCAAACCTTGCAAATGATAATTCAGTAAATTCAAAATATTACAATACAAAATATCAAAAGAAAATCGAATCATAAATAATGAAATTTTAATCCAATAAATTTTAAGATTGGAGATAATGTTATAATAAAAAGTATCAATAGAAAGAAAAATCAACCACCATACAAAATAATAAGTAAAAATGGCGTAAACTCAGTTATAGATGCAAACGGAAAAATCAAAGAATATCATAATAATTTATTAAAAAAATTGATTTAATGAACTAATTCAATGCAAATGTATAACTAGTTTTAAACAAATTTTAAACTCACATTAAATATTTGAATTGTATAATATACGACAAATTTTGAAAATATCTTAAAATCAAATAATTTTTATCTTTAAGATGGCGGTGTAGAGTACCCTATAGCCGATTTGCACTATCACACTAATTATACTCACATCACTAGCTGTTGTTTATACTCAAAGCAGTATAACACTTTTGTTTATATAAATTTAAAACTCTATTTATTTGTTTAAGTTATAATATACTTTTTTTTATTTTTCACTCAATTTGACATTATCGAATACTGTTACTTTACTTTTCAAGGGGATGCAAACCTCGAAATAAATCAACTACTTCTAATAGCTTACATCAGCTGTTTCTTATCAAACCTTCGAGCACGAATCTGCTATGTTAAACATAAACACAATTAGAGCCAGTGGTGTTTTTAAGCACCGGCAAAAACCTATGGGCAGGGCCTTAAAAACTTACAACAAAAATTAATAATCGCGTTATTAAACCGTGCATAAATTTTGCATTCAACTTTTTCCCGCATAATAAAACCCGAACACTACACTTGACTGGATCAAGACTTCAGTAGAAGAAGCAGATTTACAGCAATCATTTGCCAAAGGCATAACAGCACTTGCTGAAACATTCCCTAGGAGATAAATAAATTGCACAAAACTGTTCATTAACTACTTCTGGTCAAGGAACATCACAGCTCAGCCAACGAAATGGACAGCAATTTTCAACATTGTCGTCACTTAACACTACATCTGAATGGTTTGACCGATCGTTTTACTGCAACATTAAGTGCTATAATAAACGGTGCTGCTAAGGAACAAATAAACACATTGTTGAGATGTGCCATGCCTTGAAAGAAATTGAAAAAGCATTTAGTTAATTTTTTAATTTATTTAATTTTTTTTTACTTTCAGGTTTTCAGCTGTTCTTCACCAGCACTTGGTGAAATTACTAGTACTTAATAGTACTTGAGGTAAATTTTGCTCTAGTTATTATTAAAAAACATTGCTGTTTTATTGTTTAATATCTTTTGCGTGAAATATACCAAGAGGCTTGCCAAGAGACCAAGAGGTTTGCCAAGCCAATGGGTTACGCGACATTTGACAATTTCCCTGCAAATGTTCCGTTTAAAATCTACTTACTTACTTTCTTAGGTGACCATGACAACCCGTTGTCGGGTTACGGCCGAATTCATCAGCTCTCGCCAGGTGTCTCTGCATCGCGCGCGCCGTCTCCAATCTCTTTCACCAAGCGCGGTAAGGGCTTCCTCGGTCTGGTCAATCAATCGGAAGCATGATCTTCCTCTTCGTCGTCGACCCTCGGCTTTCGCCTTAAACACCCTTTTCGCTGGAGCTTCTTCATCCATACGAAAGACATAACCCAGCCAACGTAGTCACTGAATTGTTATACGTTGGACTAAGTCAATGTCGTCGTAGAGCTCGACAGTTCCAAACAGTTCGAACAGGGCCAAAGATTTTGCGAAGAACTTTCCTCTCAAACACCCCAAGAGCGGCTGCATCTGTTTGCGATACCACCCATGCCTCAGCGCCATAGAGAAGCACATGTATGATGAGTTTCTTATAGAGTGTTAGTATTGTCGATCGAGATTGCTCTGCAACCAAATTGCTTACTTAGCCCGTAGAAGCACCTATTAGCAATTGTTTTTCTTAGCATGATCTCCAAGCTGACATTGTGCGCAAATTAGGCTTATGTGGAAGAATTTAGCCTTAATGCGGATTGTGGCCAGCCTTTCGTTCACAGGTGTGAACCGGGAAACAAGATGGCGTAGTTTCCGACTTACGACAAATCCGCACCCAAATTCGCGCTTCTCCGCATGGCAGCTGTAGTAGATATCGCAATCTGCTCTCTTAGAGCAGCCTTGTCCTTTCCATCGCATCTCCTGGATGGCGGTGATGTCAGCCTTTATTTTTTCCAGGGCTTCCGCCAGTTGGACAGCGGCACCTTCCCTATAAAGGGTCTGGACATTCCAGGTGCATATCCGTAAATCATTATCCGTTTTTCGTTTGCGGTGGTCGTCAACGTAGTGGGGGTTCATATCCGAGACTGGTTTAGTTTTCATTGTGAAGTTATAATGTGGTTGGGACCCAAACCCTACGCACATTCCATTTTTAAGGTCTTGTAGAGACCCCTCAAGTTTATAGTCTAGAGGAGACATCGCCGCTCAAATTAGCCGACAACTAAACGGGTGATAGTTTGCAGTTTCCAGGAGACACCACTTGGAGGTTTTGAGTCGACTTGAGACGATTTCGACATGGATAATGCTGGCCTCGCCAAGTTGAGGCTATCAGACTCGTTGCAATGTGAAGATCGCCCCCTTGTCTCCCGTTTAAAATCACTTTGTGAAAAGTTTCTTTTAAACACTTACTGTCCAGGAACGAATTGTATCTCGCGTTTTCGTTGGTTATATCGTCGAGAGCTTCTTTCATACGCAGAATGAAGATTATTTTTGATTTTTTCCCGCATAAGCGCTAGCTTATTGTTCCAGATGAAAACTTTAGGTTCTTTCAATGCTTTGAGCTTGAGTGATAGTTTATAGTCTGCGTTACTCAGGAACATATTAAAGCAAAAAAGTGCGCAAAACGCTATTTCTTCTGTTGCGTCGTGAACTGAAGTTCTCAGTGCACATTCGATTTCTAGTAAATATAAATCCCAATCTCGATGATCGTTTCCAAGATACGATCTTATCGCTGCCAGAACGGACTGATTTACTCGTTCTGCCGCATTGGATTGCGGTGAGTAAACGGCTGTTTTGCGTTGGTTTATCTTAAAAGCTTGAATCATCTTATCAAATTCTTTGGACGTGAATTGGTTCCCATTGTCACTGTGTAATATTTCCGGTAAACCGAA
Source organism: Tetanocera ferruginea (assembly GCA_958299015.1). Taxonomy (NCBI): domain Eukaryota; kingdom Metazoa; phylum Arthropoda; class Insecta; order Diptera; family Sciomyzidae; genus Tetanocera; species Tetanocera ferruginea. The sequence continues at coordinate 66,556,508 of OY282641.1, forward strand.
TTTATACAAAACTCCGTGGTTCAAAAACTCTATCACATTCGAAGCAGTCGCCTCGCACATGGCTTTCAACAGTGTGAATTTTGAGAAATGGTCCACAGCTATGAAAATATAGGTGTTGCCTTTCTTAGATCGGGAATATTTACCCAAAAAATCAATATAAATCTTCTGGAACGGCCGCACAGTACGTTGAGCCCATACAAAAGTGAGGAAAAAATACAAGGAGTCGTTCGATTGTTATGAAATTCGCATATTTATGAATTTTTGTTTGTTGATTTCAAATATTGAATCAGATTCTACGTAAATCAAGTATTTGCGCCAAAAATTAGGTTTAAAAACAAAAACGAAATTTTCCTATATTAAATTTAATATTAAAGTAATTAGAACTGGTAAAAAAAAATTTTAAACGATTAAGGCTTGAACTTTTTAATACTGAAAACCGTTTGGTAATCTCTTTTATTTAAAAAGATATGCGTATAGTTTCCTATGCACTTTTTCGACAATAATGCTACTCTACATAAAAAAAAATATGTTTTGCAAAAAAAAGTATATTCGTATTGCTTTTTTTTAATCGAGTTAATAAGAGTAAATAAAACTTGTTAAAAAAAAAAAAATATTTTAACTGCACTAATAAGCCACATGAGTATTTTTAATTCATATTTTCGTTTATTTCACTCTCAATATAGGTCTTGAAAATGAGGTCTTCTTCATGTAACTTGTTCTTTAACTTAATATTAATAACATAACACAAATATATTTTCTCTGTGAGAGCTTAGTAAACCCTAGTGTAGTAACCCTAGAGAGTAGTAAACTAGCTTAGTGAGAGCTAGTTAAACCCCTTTGTAATATATAGAGTGCAAAGCATTGTTTGTTTACCTTTTTTAACCAATTAAAGTTGGTTTCGAAATTCACAAAGTAGAACCATATACCCCAGCACCAATGCAGTGTAAATGCTGTTTTAAATTTGGTCATTCCAAAAAGTTTTGTAAAAACGATCAAAAATGCGAAATTTGCTCTGCCAACATACACGACCCTACACCGTGCACAAAAATCCAATGCATTAACTGCAAACATGAGCATAGCTCCAACAACAAAAAATGCCCCAGCTTTATTAAGCAAAAAACAATAGGAAAAATTAAAGCAACAAAAAACATCACTTTTAAAGAAGCAATGGAAATCGAAAAAGAGCAAAATAATGTTTATAATGAAATCCCTACTGAAAAATTAGAAGAAGCCATAGAACAACGTAAAAAAAGAATGGAACTAATTAAAAATAACAATAACAAATCTAATAACCAAGAAACAATAGCAACAACACCTACACAAATGCACATAACCTCAACGGACTCACAACCTTTAACTCAAATCAATCAAAAACTTAATACTACAAGCAAATCAACATCAAACACAAATACCAATATCAATACAAACTCTACAAAAAGCAACACTCAATATAAAAACGACAAAATCTCAACAAACACAAATTATTCTACTCAAAATTGTCAACTAAATAAAACTCACTCAACACACACAGACAAACCTAATATTCCTGATCTCTCTCCTATAAGCTCTGAAATTTTCATTTCCGACGAAGAAACTAATTAGACATGTCGGGTCTATTCTTATCGATATATTTTGTATATCAATAACGAATAATTCTTCACATTTCTTTTTTTCGTGGTCCTAAAAATTCTGCAATGGAATTTAAACGGCTACCACAACAACCTTTCACAGCTTCAATTAATTATTAATAACGAGTCTCCCGACGTCATTGCGTTGCAAGAGACCCATTTAAAAACGACTCAAATTAAACTAAACAATTACTCGCTCTCTTTATGCAACTCAACCTCTTCTCGTGCAATAGGCGGCACAGCAATTTTTGTAAAAAAAACATTACAACATTCTTTTTTGACACTTAACACAAATTTATGCGCGGTTGGAGTTTTAATTAAAGCTGAAAAAACCATCTCAATTATTTCAATTTATTTACCACCATCGCAAACTTTTACACAAAACGAATTACACGCACTTTATGGTAGAATCAACACTCCATTAATTTTTTTAGGAGATTTCAACGCGCACAACCCTCTTTGGGGCTCAAATTCAACTAACAAAAGGGGCAAAACTTTAGAAGATTTCTTCCTTCAAACCAATCTCTCAATTCTCAATGACTGTTCTCCCACTCATTTATCAACCCATTCGACATTCACTCACGTTGATATCTCTTTTGCATCTGCTAATCTCATTCTGTATCTGTCTTGCAGGACTGAATCGTATCTCTACGTTAGCGACCACTACCCTATAACTATTTAATTTGATTCAAACACTATTATTCATAGACATTTCAGAAACAACAAAAATTATCGTTTCTTAATAGATAATGCAGATTGGGATAAATATCAATTAATTTCAGATAAAAAAATAAGTAATTGCCCTATTACCTATAATATTAATAAAGACGCTGCCCGATTTCACAAGGCTATTTTATCATCGGCAAATGAATCAATTCCAAAGGCATTTCCATCTGCACGAAAAAAACATGTCTATTGGTGGAATCCCCAGTTAACAGCTTTAAGAGAAAATAAACAAAAATTATTTCACCAGTTTAAAAATAATATTACCACCGAAAATCTTAAAGCGTACAAAAGAGCAAACGCACTGTTTAAAAGAGAATGTAAATTAGCTAAAAACCAATCTTTCAATAAATTCACTTCAACGATTAATCCAAATTCTTCTACCAAATTGATCTGGAACCATGTCAACCGCCTCTATGGTAAAAAACAAAGTAACACAATTCACTCCATGGAAGATCAAAATGGTTTTTATGTTAATGATCCCGTGCAGATTGCAGCTATGTTTGCGGATGATTGGTCATCATCTTAAAAGGACGATAACTTCTCTTACATCTTTGTCAACACAAAAAGTACATATAACACAAATTTCAATTATGATCCACATAATTCTGCTATTCTTATCGAATCAAAAATCTCTTTGCTTGAACTCAACGCAGTTTTGTCAGCAGTTAAGGGAAAAACCCCTGGCTATGACAAAATCAGCTACCAAATGCTGAAGAATCTTTCCACCTCAAGCAAGAGTCATTTGCTCAAAATTTATAACTATATATTCTCTAATTGGGTTATCCCTCAAGTTTGGAAAACAGCGACGGTTTTACCTTTATCAAAACCTAACAAACCGAAAAATAGACTTGTTGGCTATCGTCCAATATCTTTGCTTTCTTGCGTAAGTAAAATATTGGAAAAAATTATAGCTAAGCGTTTGTCTTGGTTTCTGCAAAGAAATAAACTATTAAATTCCAAACAAGTTGCTTTTAAGCCCAATAAGGGCACAATCGACGCTCTTCTCTTTCTTGACCACCAAATTGTTAAAAATTTATCGGCGAGAAATCATGTATCTATCCTGTCAATTGACTTTGAAAAGGCTTTTGATAGAATAGGTGCGCATTCAATTATTGATCAGTTAAAGGAATGGAAACTTGGTAAAAATATAATAAATTATGTTTACTCATTCCTCACAAATAGGAAATTCAAAGTTAGAGTTAACTCGTTTAGTTCTAAAATATTCCCTCTTGAAAACGGAATACCACAAGGGTCTCCTTTGTCGGTAGTTCCCTTTCAAATAGCGTTTGAAAAACTTAACAAAATTATTTCAATCCATAAGTTCTTTAATCACTGCATATACGCAGATGACCTTTATTTGATCGCTAAATACAAAGACGAATTAACTCTACAAAGTAAAATAAATGCTTTGTTTGTCGATATTGACTCATGGTCTGAAAAATCAGGTGCAAGGATTAATCTTGATAAAACAAACATTTTACATATATGTAGAAAAAGAAATTGCAACCCTATTAGTATTTCAATAAATTCAATTGTTATCAACTATGTTAACAGTCTCAAAATTCTTGGAGTTATTTTCAATAGCAAATATAATTGGAATTCACATGTTGACCATTTAAAGAAATCGTTAGTTAATAGATTGAATTTAGTTAAATGTATTTCTAGTCATAAAAGTAATTCAAATGTTAATACCAGCTTAAATACTGTCAATGCTCTAATAATATCTAAACTTGATTACGGGCTAATCATCTACGGATATACACCCAAACAAACAAACGGAAGCTACAATCAGTCCTAAATGGCGCTGCTAGATACTGCCTTGATGCTTTTCGAAGTACCCCCATACCAAATATCCTTGCAGAATCAGGCCTGCTTTCATTGGAAATGAGACTCAACCTCAATATTGCCAAAGCCACCACAAAAATTTTGCTGCTAAATGAGGATCCAATTATACCAAACCTCTATAAAACTAGGATACACAACAATCCAAAAAAACGCTCCTCGTTTCAAAGAATTATGTTAGCTGGATCCGATATTGGTTTCGATCTAAAACCTCACAAAAAATCCGTGATTCGCTTTCCACCTGGGCAACTCTATACAAACAGTTGTAAAGATAAACTTACTTATTTCCCAAAGAGTACAACAAACGAAATCGTTTTCTTATCACACTTCGATGAAATCTCAAATAATTTTAAAAGGCAACACTGGGATTTCTACTTCACCGATGGATCCAAAACTGACGACGCTGTGGCGTATGCTGTTATTGATCCCCAGTTAGAGGTTGTGATCATGATGCAACTATTTCCAAATTGCTCAATATTTTCAGCTGAGGCTGAAGCTCTTCTTGCAGCTGCTAAACATTGTATTAAACAAAGAGGAAAGCATATAATTTGTACAGACTCTCTATCTGTTTTTAATGCAGTTAAAAATCCTCTCAATACAAACGAAACTATAGGCATTATTCGTGATTGTTTGATTCAACACCCAAGTAAACTTAAAATAATGTGGATTCCTAGCCATCTTGGCATCCAAGGCAACGACGCTGCCGACAAGGCGGCGAAACACGCAACATCTGCCCCAATCATCATGCAAGCTACTTACCACAAAAATGATATGCTGAAATCAATTTTTATATACTCTGCACATGAACGCCAAAACCAGTGGAACAATTATACGCATTTCTTACTTACTTACTTAGGTGGCCATGACAACCCGTTGACGGGTTACGGCCGACTTCATCAGGTCTCGCCAGGCGTCTCTGCTTCGCGCGCGCCGTCTCCAATCTCTTTCACCAAGCGCGGTAAGGGCTTCCTCGGCCTGGTCAATCCATCGGAGGCATGGCCTTCCTCTTCGTCGTCGACCCTCGGCTTTCGCCTCAAACACCTTTTTCGCTGGAGCTTCTTCATCCATACGAAAGACATGACCCAGCCAACGTAGTCGCTGAATTGTTATACGCTGGACTATGTCAATGTCGTCGTAGAGCTCGTACAGTTCGTGGTTCATTCGAATGCGATAGTCGTCGCCAACTCGAACAGGACAAAAGATTTTGCGAAGAACTTTCCTCTCGAACACCCCAAGAGCGGCTGCATCTGCTTGCGATACCACCCATGCTTCAGCGCCATAGAGAAGCACAGGTATGATGAGCGTCTTGTAGAGTGTTAGTTTTGTCGATCGAGAGAGGGCTCTGGAACCTAATTGCTTACTTAGCCCGTAGTAGCACCTATTAGCAATTGTTGTTCTTCGCTTTATCTCCAGGCTGACATTGTTGTTGCTGTTTACGGCGGTGCCAAGGTAAGTAAACTCCTTGACAACTTCAAAGTTATATTTGCCTGCTGTAACATGGGAGCCTAGACGCAGCACTTCCCTATTTGCAGACAGCATATACTTTGTTTTGCCCTCGTTCACCGTCAAACCCACTTTGGCTGATTCCTTTTCGATAGCGGCGAAAGCAGCGGTTACATCTCTCTTGGTTCTGCCGATAATATCGATATCGTCAGCATACGCAAGGAGCTGGACACCTTTGTAGAAAATGGTGCCATTTCGATGTACACCTGCCTTTCGTAGGATCCCCTCCATGATGAAATTGAAGAGATCGCATGATAGCGGGTCACCTTGTCTGAAACCTCGTTCGGTATTAAAGGTTTCGGAGAGGTCATTTCCTACCTTGACGGAGCTGCATGTATTGCTCAACGTCATCTTGCAGAGCCTAATCAACTTTGCAGGTATACCGAACTCAGACATTGTTGCGTACAGGCTTCCGAATCGGGCTATCGAACGCAGCTTTGTAATCAACAAAGAGATGATGGGTGTCGATTTGGTTTTCGTGGGTTTTTTCCAGGATTTGGCGTAGTGTAAAAATCTGGTCTATGGTGGACTTGCCAGGACGAAAGCCACACTGATAAGGTCCAATCAGTGTTTTGGTATGCGGCTTCAATCTTTCACACAATACGCTCGAAAGAACCTTATATGCGATGGATATAAGACTGATACCTCTGTAGTTGGCGCAGATTGTCGGGTCTCCTTTCTTAAGTATAGGACAAAGCACACTGAGATTCCAATCGTCGGGCATGCTTTCCGCTAGCCATATTTTGCTGATGAGTTGATGCATGCACCTTATCAATTCACCGCCGCCAGTTTTTAACAATTCAGCAGCCAGGCCGTCAGCACCTGCGGCTTTGTTGTTTTTGAGTCGCTGGATAGCAACTTTAACCTCGTCATGGCTAGGTGGTGGAATTTCCACTCCATCATCGTCGATTGGTGGTGTCAGACTGCATTCTCCAAGGGCGGAATTGTTGGTATCGTCGCCTGCAAGCAGATTGGAAAAATGCTGTCTCCATAATCTCAATGCGCTCTGCGTATCTGTTACCAGATCACCATTCTCATCTCTACAAGTGGATGCTCCGGGCTTGAAACCTTGGGTTAGACGCTTAACCTGCTGGTAGAATTTTCGAGCATCCTTCCTGCCCTGGTACACCTCAATTTTTTCTCGCTCACGCTTTTCCTGCTCTCTTTCTTTACGTCTGAAAAGGCATCTCTCTTCCTTCCTCTTATCGCGATAGTTTTCGTGCATTGCTCGCGTTGCAGCTGACTGCAGCGTCTTTTTATATGCGGCGTATTTTGCTGCTGTCGCGTCGCGACACTCCTGGTCATACCATTGGTTGCGAGGTTGCGGGCGCCGAAAACCAATGACTTCTTCAGCAGCAGTGCGCATGGAGTGGGATATATGCGCCCAAAGTCCGCCAGCGTCGTCGAGGCAAGAGTAAGGTTGGTTGAGCTTAACCGAGAGTTGAGCGGAGTAGGCCTCGGCGGTCCGTTGTGATAGCAGCTTATCGACATCAAGCTTTCGTTGCACACCTGTGCGTACATTCTTCGCATTGCACAATCGCATGCGGATCTTGGCTGCAACAAGATAATGGTCGGAGTCAATATTGACCCCCCGAAATGTGCGCACATCCAGTACACTTGAAGCGTGCCTTCCGTCGATCACAACATGATCAATTTGGTTTCGCGTTTTTTGATCCGGGGACAGCCAGGTTGCCTTTTGGATATCGAGGTGTTGGAATCTGGTGCTACTAACTACCATGTTTCGCGCCGCGGCGAAGTCGATCAGTCTTAGACCGTTATTCGAAGTGGTCTCGTGGAGACTGAACTGACCGACAGTGGAGCCAAAGATGCCTTCTTTTCCGACCTTCGCATTAAAATCGCCGAGAACTATTTTTACGTCGTGGGCCGGGCAGCGATCATACACGTCCTCTAGGCTCGCGTAGAAGGTGTCCTTGACAGCATCGTCCTTTTCCTCCGTCGGGGCATGTGCGCAAATAAGGCTGATGTGGAAGAATTTCGCCTTGATGCGGATTGTCGCCAGCCTTTCGTTCACAGGTGTGAACCGGGAAACAAGATGGCGTAGTTTCCGACTTACGACGAATCCGCATCCAAATTCGCGCTTCTCCGCATGGCAGCTGTAGTAGATATCGCAGTCTGCTCTCTTAGAGCAGCCTTGTCCTTTCCATCGCATCTCCTGGATGGCGGTGATGTCAGCCTTAATTTTTTCGAGGGCTTCCGCCAGTTGGACAGTGGCACCTTCCCTATAAAGGGTCCGGACATTCCAGGTGCATATCCGTAAATCATTATCCGTTTTTCGTTTGCGGTGGTCGTCAACGTAGTGGGGGTTCATATCCGAGGCTGATTTTGTTTTCATTGGGAAGTTATAATGTGGTTGGGACCCAAACCCTACGCACATTCCATTTTTAAGGTCTTGAAGAGACCCCTCAAGTTTATTGTCTAGAGGAGACATCGCCGCTATCGGGCGATAGTTTTTGACGTTTCCAGGAGACACCACGCGGAGGTTTTGAGTCGACTTGAGACGATTTCGACATGGATAATGCTGGCCTCGCCAAGTTGAGGCAGTCAGACACGTTGCCATGTGAAGATCGAACCCTTTTGTCTCCCGCAAAAGGAGAGACGCATTTCTACGCATTTCTACAAACGAATAAATCCAAATGGTATTGCTTCAGTCTACCCAGCTTACATTTCACGTTTACACATCCAAAAAGTTATTCGCTTCCGCCTAGGACACACACGCATCACACATCAACATCTCATGGAAAATCGATTGCCCAATCAATGTCCAATCTGCAACTTTCCAACAGTAACTACATCTCATTTAATATTTGAATGTATACCAATTAAACAGTACTGCGCTAAATATAATATAAATATTTTTATGTTGATATTTTGGGTCAATTTTGTTGTTTATATTTAATAATGTAAGGAGGTTTTTGACCAGTGCTTTTTTATTGCAATTTTTATATTAAAAACAAAAATTCAATATTTTCCCGACGTTTCGTCAATAATTTGTTGACATCTTCAGGGGATTATTTAATTCAATCTAATAACACAATAAAATTATTATTTCACAAACAATTAACAATAAAAACACCTACTTAATATTTTAAATCACATTCTAACTTAAACTTTTAAACTTAGTACTATGACTAATGTCCGTCCAATGCTGCTGCATAATTGTTGTTGATATTGTCAGTGTCTTCTTTAAAATTTATTGCTTTGTTCCCTTTTTGTTGTATTCTTAAGCTTTCTAATGTCAGTCTTTTGTTTGTTTTGTTTTCAACGTCCAAAATTTTAACTAAATCAAAATCAGCTGTATGGCCTGTATTTGTTATATGCTGAGCTAAAGCTGTTGTTGTTTTCTTGTTTCTGATGTCTAGCTTATGTTCTGTCATTCTTGTTTTTAGCGCTCTTTTTGTTGTGCCTATGTATATTTTGTCACAGCTTTCATGTTCGTTGCCTTTGCATCGTACTTCGTACACAACGTTGTTTTTGTCTTCGTTCTTAATTTTTGTTTTTGTTCTAGTAAATATATTGTTTAATGTCGCATTCGATCTGTGTGCAAAAATTGTTTTGTCCGCTCTCATCATTTTGCGTATGTGTGTGTTGCTTGTTAGGTTTGGTATGTATGTGATGCCGTAGTACTTTACGTTTTCTTGATTGGAGTTGCCAGATTGTTCTATGTGTTTTGTTTTTTGTGGGATTTGATTGTTTTTTGAAATTCTTGTTCTTATGAGGGAATTCGTGAGATGATTTGGATAGTCATTGTTGTACAGTATTGTTTTAATTTTCCGAATGTTTTTGTCCAGAAATTGTGCGTCGGTTAATGTGAACATTTTATTAATTAAGTTTGTCGCGGTGTTGATTTTTTGTTGCATTGGTTGTGTTGAATGAAAATTTATTAATCTGCCTGAAGCAGTTGTTTTTGTGAACCATTCGAATGTTATTTTGTCATTTATTCTGTGTAATTTGATGTCCAGATAAGAAATGTTTTGGTTTTCTTCCATTTCAGAGGTGAATTGTATATTTTTGTGGTAGCTGTTAAGTGTTTTAAGTATGGTGTCCAAATCTTTCTTATTTATTATGGCTAAAATGTCATCTACATATTTGCATACAAAGGGTATATTTGTTCCATTGTTTTTCAGAGTCTCTATAGCGTCGTCAAGTAAATTGTCAAGAATTATGTCTGCTATTGTTGGTGCTAAGGGATTGCCCATAGGCATACCATATATTTGATGGTATACTAAGTTGTCAAATATGAAATAATTATTGTCTTTAAGGCAGAATTCTAAAATATTTAGAAATTGTTGTCGGGGAATTTTTGTTAAATTTTTGATTTTTTCCCACTGGTTCATGATGTTCTTTATCGCAAGATGTGTCGGTATGTTGGTGAATAGAGACACCACATCAAAAGACACTAAAATATCTTCCTTTGTCAGTGTGAAGTCTTTAAGTTTTTCTTTAAGTTGGATTGAGTTTTTTATATTATATTCGTCTGATATTAAGTGTTTAAGAATTTGTCCAACGTGTTTAGCTAATCTGTAACAGGGGACGTCTATGGATGAAGATATTGGTCTAAGAGGAACATCTACTTTGTGTATTTTAGGCAGACCATACAAACGTGGTGCAGTTGCGGACGGACATGTTAGTCGGACTTTTAAGTACGTGTCAATGTATTGTTGTTTGTGTAGATAATTAATAATGGTGTTGTTCTTTTTTTGTAGTTTATTGGTCGGGTCAATTCTTGTTGTTTTGTATGTGTTTTTGTCTTGTAATAGTTCGTTCATTTTATTCATGTATTCGTTTCTATACATAATTACTGTTTTATTTCCTTTGTCGGCCTGTGTTATTATAATTTGGTCCTCGTGGCGTTTTATGAAGTTTTTAGTTTTTTCGTACGTTTTCAGTATAAATTTTTCCATTTTAGTGTTTTTTATCCTATTTTTAAAGGATGTTATTTTGTTTGAAACTGTCGATCTGGCAACGTTTTTTTCCCTTTCGTCTTCTATTGTCTGAATGTGTTGTTCTAAGTCAGCAATCACATGTATAGGTGAGAAGTTGGTCCGCGTTATCGGTAATGTAAATTTACGTCCAAGTGAGAGAAGCCACTTGCTGTCTGTCGGAAATTCTATTGTCGTCTTGTTATTAAACAATACTGTACAACAATGACTATCCAAATCATCTCACGAATTCCCTCATAAGAACAAGAATTTCAAAAAACAATCAAATCCCACAAAAAACAAAACACATAGAACAATCTGGCAACTCCAATCAAGAAAACGTAAAGTACTACGGCATCACATACATACCAAACCTAACAAGCAACACACACATACGCAAAATGATGAGAGCGGACAAAACAATTTTTGCACACAGATCGAATGCGACATTAAACAATATATTTACTAGAACAAAAACAAAAATTAAGAACGAAGACAAAAACAACGTTGTGTACGAAGTACGATGCAAAGGCAACGAACATGAAAGCTGTGACAAAATATACATAGGCACAACAAAAAGAGCGCTAAAAACAAGAATGACAGAACATAAGCTAGACATCAGAAACAAGAAAACAACAACAGCTTTAGCTCAGCATATAACAAATACAGGCCATACAGCTGATTTTGATTTAGTTAAAATTTTGGACGTTGAAAACAAAACAAACAAAAGACTGACATTAGAAAGCTTAAGAATACAACAAAAAGGGAACAAAGCAATAAATTTTAAAGAAGACACTGACAATATCAACAACAATTATGCAGCAGCATTGGACGGACATTAGTCATAGTACTAAGTTTAAAAGTTTAAGTTAGAATGTGATTTAAAATATTAAGTAGGTGTTTTTATTGTTAATTGTTTGTGAAATAATAATTTTATTGTGTTATTAGATTGAATTAAATAATCCCCTGAAGATGTCAACAAATTATTGACGAAACGTCGGGAAAATATTGAATTTTTGTTTTTAATATAAAAATTGCAATAAAAAAGCACTGGTCAAAAACCTCCTTACATTATTAAATATAAATATTTTTAACTTATTAACTGATCTATCAGAAAGAAATGTAACCAACTTTATAAAATTCTTAAAATTTTCCAATTATATTTGCATATTTAAAAAAAAAAAAAAAAAAAAAAAAAAAATAAAAAAACAAATGTACTATATATGTATATATATCTTTAATTTATCTTGAGTAACACATTGTATATATTTAGGTAATAGGCCGAAAACCTTAGTTGTTAGTGCCTCTCTCATTTTTTGTTTTTCTAATTTATTAGACTAATAAATAATCAATAATAATAATTGTTTACCTTTTTAAAGTGTAACAAGCACTTACAACAAATCGCTGATTTTCGTAACTTCTGATTTCAAAGCTATTTTAAAAACCGAGATAGCTTCTAAAATCGGAAAGGAATAGTTAACATGTTTTTTCGATATGAAAAATAATAATTTTCATAAAGTATATTGCGAAAATTAAATGTGTCATTTGGTGTTATTTTTTCCCTTTTCATGTGCTTAAAAGAGTATTTTAAGGAAAAATAACCTTTATTTTAATCATGTCCTAAAAAGAGAACTTTAAGGAAAAATAACCTTTATTTTAATTTTTATTTTTGTCAAAAATAACATCAGCATTTTATTTTATGTGTAAAGAAACATTTTTAAAAAAATTTTTTAAATTATAAACAAACTCTGGCAGAGTGTAAGAAATATGACAACAAATAAAGAATCATTTTTGAGAAAACATCAATTTTAGACACTGGCGGCTGCAGAGCACAATACGAACGCTTTGGAAAGTCATGCCTGGTCGCTGGATTTTGGTTCTGTTTGAATTTATTATCATGCAATAACAATAGAGTTCAGCTACTACAGCTTTTTCACACTTTCTCAGCATTAACCCATTTAAACCCACGACCCATAGCATAAAAGAAATTTTATGTTAAGGATTCCAGTGGCTGAAAACAATTTAATGTGGAAAAAATTTACCATCCAAAGTTTGGATTGGGCTCAGGGACAACACAGGACATAACTACTAACCATGCATACAAAGATCTATAATTACATAATCTCTTCACAGTCGTGTGCTTTCTCTTGACGAGTGAACTTCGTATTGCGATCAACCGTATTAACAATCCATAGTTTAAACCCAAAAATACTATAAAAGTAAAAACCAAAAACACAAAAAACAAAGTATTTCTTAGTAATAGTTAAAAAAAAAAAAACATATATACATTTATTTAAGCTTAATACCTGTGTTAACAACCAGTGTTTGCAAATAGTGCGTGCGAGTGACCACGTGGAAACTCTCGTGTCATTCGTCAAAATGAACGAACCACCCGATGCTGCACTGCCAGCATTAAAAAACAACAACAACACAAGCATTATAAAAAATAACAAAAACAATGAACCTCCTCAACTTCAATTCGACAAATCAAAATAATTTCGCCCGGCCCCAAGTACTTGATCATGTGCAAAATAAATAGCAACGAAACCCTCTCTAACATCTCTCCTTTTCTCATTAAAAAAACTATCGACACTACTTGCGGTTGCGAGGTCGAATCATGTAAAAAACTACGTAATGGAACCATCTTAATCAAAACAAAAAATTTAACGCAAGCAAACAAACTCATACAGCTTACTAAAATTAATCCCACTATAAGTGTCGATATTTCCGAACATCAGTCACTTAATTACTCAAAGGGTGTAATTTACTCAAATGATCTTCGCGGAATTTCTGAAGACATAATATTAAACGAAATAAAAAACCAAAACATAATCGAGGAGAAAAAAATTATAAAAAAAGTGAACGACTCTCTCATAGAAACAGGTTTATTAATAATTACCTTTTTTACACTCAGAAAAATATCAACTGTAATATTAACAGTCGACCACTGTTATTTCAAAACACTGTTCGATTGAATGATTTGCGTTTAAGTAAACAATTTTCTTTGTTGAATGAACGTTTCAAAGTATTTTCGTGCTGTTATAATCATCTGTTGAAACATTTTTGTGCTTATATTGAATTGTCAATTTTTTCTAAGCAATAGTTTTTATATGTGTTTTGCTATATTTATATTATCGTTGCCAGTAGCTCAGTGGATGTGCAGTAGGCTGTCATGCGGGAGACGTGGGTCGAACCCTAGCTGTGTAAGTATCAAAAATTGTAATTTAATAATTGAAATAAAAATAATTCTGTTTCATTAATTGTTTGGTCAAAAATTACCTTCAAATTAAAATGGTTACAATCTTGCAAAAAAAAAAAAATTGCAAATTTAATTTTTTATTTAAAAAAAAAAAAATTTAAAAAAAAAATTTTATTGGCCTTGCCGGATTTGAACCGTGGACACTCGAGTACTAGACGCACACGTTAGCACACTCGGCCATACATGAACTTCCAAACAAGTGATCAAATTTTAATAAATAAGTTTTTATACGGGTTTCGTGTTCCATAGACCAACAGTCAACCGACTGTTGATTTGAAAGTTTCATTTGTTGGATGGTATTTAACAGTGAAATCTGTTATTTCAACCCATGATTTGTTTGACAAAACAGCATTTTTTCCCTGAGTGTATACCCACAATACCAAACGAAATCAACATCGGTTACGAAAAAACATTCGTACGACCTTACATACCGTTACCGCTCAGATGCAGTAAATACCTCAGGTTTGGTCATATACATAAATTTTATGAAAATAACAAAATATGCAGCAACTGTGGAAATAATGACCACGTAAATAAAGAACTCAATGAAGAGTGCAACTATAACCAATCTTGCATCAATTGCACCGAACACAAAATCACCAAAAATGACCACAATGCTTTCAACAAAAGTTGTCCAATCTTCATAAAACATAAGGAACTCCAAGCAATTAAAACTCTTGAAAAAGTAGACAACAAAACTGCCAACAAAATTTATGAAGAAAGACACAAAACGGAAAAAACATACTCTTCAGTACTCAAAACACCACCCATTTCAACAACTCAAACCACCTCCTGTCTTAAGAAATCTTCAACTGAGATCGTAACAACTCTTCTCAACAACAATACAAATCTTTTCGATTCTACTGGTCTGTCAACATCAACATCAAAACCTCCTCCATTACCTTCTCGCAACTTAGCAGTCCAATCTATATCAGAGACAAAACTAAAAATTTTCCTTCGGAACATATCAAACCGCCTTAAATCTCAGTTAAAAGCAAAAAACAGCAGCAACAAACTCTCCATCAATCATATCAACAAACACAATGATAAAAACTCGGATCAAGAAGATTCAGAAACCATGTCTATAGACCAATAATTATTTTTCCATTATCTCTATATAACATATTTAATTAGAATTCAACGAACAATACCCTGTGACTACCTTTTATTAATAATGAATTTAAAGATAATCCAATGGAACATTAAAGGTTATTGTAACAACTATAACGAATTACTTATTCTTATTAAATTATATTCACCAAAAATCATATCCCTTCAAGAAACCCACCTTTGTTCAGCTCATAATATTCCAATCCCAATTAACTATAATATTTATTTACACAACTCATCCCTAAGGCCCTATGGTGGGGTTGCACTACTTATCCATAACTCCATCCAACACGAGAAAATTACATTACATACCGACATTGACGCTGTAGCAGCTCTTATTAGCTCTAAGAATAAATTCACAATAGTCTCAACTTATATTCCTCCCCAACAGCACTTCAGCAACCGCTGTCTTGAAAATATAACCAACTTCTTTTCTCACCCATATATCATTACAGGAGACTTTAACAGCTGGCACCAAAGATGGGGCTCAGCTACTAACAGCAAAAGAGGTAAAATAATATCAAAGTTCCATTCGAAACCATTCCACAATCTTCCTTCCTTACACACAAACGCAACGTTCCCTGGTGGAACAAAAACCTAGAAAATCTAAAAAAACAAAAAAACAAATACTGGTACATCTTAAGGCGCAATATTTCAACAGAAAATATTATAAACTACAAACGATCTAATGCACTCTTTAAACGCGAGCTTAAACAATCCAAACATAAGTCTCTACAAACCTTCACAGGAGAAATCAACCCCAAATCTTCAACTTCCAAAACATGGGGCAACATTAGACACCTATGCGGCCTCTCAACAAAACAAAACATACACGGCATCTCATCACCCTATAACAACAACTCCCTACTAACAGATAGATCTCTTATAGCGAACAGCTTTTCTAAGTTTTGGTCTGAGGAATCGTCAGATAAAAATTTTCCAAATTTATTTCAATCGAAGAAATCTGAAATTTACTCAACACCTCTTAACTGCACTCCATGCGCAAGCGCTTTAGTAATAGAAAAAAACATAAGCCTTATGGAATTGAATATTGCTTTAAACAAACTAAAAGGTAAAACTCCCGGAGCAGACCGCATATCCTACCCTTTACTAAAAAACCTAACAGATTCCACAAAAAACAGACTTTTGAACTTATACAATACCATCTTCAAAAACTACATACCTCAAGAATACAAAACAAGCCTAATCATACCCATACTTAAACCCAACTCTGACAAAACTTTAATAACATCCTACCGTCCAATATCACTAAACCCCTGTAGTTCTAAAGTTCTCGATAAGATAATTGCCAACAGGCTGTGGTGGTTTGTCTCAGCTAACAAACTCATAAACAGCCGCCAAATCGGATTCCAAAGAGGTAAAACAGTATCGGACTCTCTAGTAACACTAGACTATCTGATAACTAAAGCCTTATCAGCAAAAAAACATATATCTGTGATATCGCTAGACTTTGCCAAAGCCTCGGCATACACACAGTCATTAACGAACTTATAAAGTGGAAACTTAGAACAAACATGGTAAACTACGTACTCAGATTCCTATCTAATAGGAAATTAAGGGTGCGGATTAGTGGCTCCGTCTCAAATACTGAAGCCCTGCACAATGGCATACCTCAAGGATCGCCGTTATCGGTTATCCTTTTCCTAATTGCGTACAATAAGCTATGCGACACTATTTCAATACATAAGCAATATCAATTCTGCGCATATGCGGATGATTTTATAATCATAAAAACATTGAATTCCAAAACAACTTGCAACTTAGATGCTAATGATTTAATAAACGACATTCTTAAATGGTGTGAATTTTCAGGCGCAAATCTTTCTATGCCAAAGTGTAAGCACTTACACATTTGCCGCAAAAAAAAATGTTCTTGCAACATTATATCCAATAACTTCACTATAACAAAGGTCAACAATTTAAAAATACTAGGAATTCATTTTAACCAGAGATATACATGGAGCTCCCACGTAGAAAATCTCACAAAATCACTTTTTAAACGTTTAAATATTATAAAATGCCTGGCAAGCAAAAGATTCAATTGTAACACCCTCACCCTAATAAGCATTGTTAACTCGATGATTATGTCCAAAATAGACTATGGTATATATCTCTTTGGGTACGCTCCCAAAACAATATTAAATAAATTAAGAACTGTTTACCATTCAGCTATCAGAATAGCACTCGGTGCATTTAAGAGCACCCCAATCAACAATTTATTATACGAATCAAATGTAAAACCCATAGAAACTAGAAGAGACCTGAATTTGTCAAAACTATCTAAAACATTTTTAAAAAGTAAAGATTCACCCTTACATTACATAATCGATAAAGTCTCAAAATCCAAAAAGTCCCCAAAAATACAATCAGCATTATATAGAGCCATTACTCTTTGCACAAAACTAAATATACCATTTTGTCCTATAAAGCTTACTGCTGTAACCTCGCCTCCATGGAGCTTTAAAAACGACTCAATAATAACATCTCTACATAGTACATTAAAATCTTCTACGCCTCATGCTGTACTCCGACAAAGATTCCTAGAAATTCAAGATCAATTCCATAAATTCAATTTCATCTACACGGACGGATCCAAAACCGACCACACTACCTCATACAGCATCACAACCACAAACTCTATTCTAAAAATGTCCCTCCTTCCTCATTATAGCTCAGTTTATTCAGCTGAAATTATTGCTATTCTAGAAGCCTTGTGTTTCATTAAAGGAAAAAGAGGTAATTTCGCTATATGTACAGACTCCTTATCAGCTATAGAAGCAATATCAAATTATGATAACCTAAACTACTATCCAAACCTTATTAGAAGTATTTTAATAAATAACTTTCCAAAAATAATTATAATCTGGGTTCCTGGACACTCACAGATCCCAGGCAATGAATTCGCTGATAAAGCAGCCAAACATGCATCTAAGGCACCACTCACTCTAACACCTAATTACAATCAAGAGGACATAGTGAAATATCTGAAAGATTTCTTTAAAATAAACAAACTACCAGACTGGACCAAGACATCTCAATGGTATCAAACTATCAATACCAACAAATGAACATATATAACTTTCTCAACTTTGACCATACTACCTTATTTAACAGACTCGATCTAATCAAACTTGAACGCATTAGATTAGGACACTCCAAACTAACTCACGAACACTATATAAATAAAAATATTTCCAACTTATGTTCATTTTGCAATAGTAACGAGATCAAAACCATCCAACACTTTCTTTCAGACTGCCCACACTTTGACAAAATAAGAAGGCAGATATACCGTAACACCAATCCTATAGAAACTATTTCAAATCCCTCCCCAGTCGACATTGTTAACCTCATTAAATACTTAAAACAAACAAGTCTTTACCATTTGTTATAAAATTAATTCATTATAATAAAGTAAACATTATACACTTATCGAAATTATGTACAAAAATATTCAAAACGTATTATGCTAACGTATTATAGTCATTTAAATTATTTCTATTATTCCTCTGTACGATTTTTTTAAGATTATATATTGTAATATAAACACATGTATGATGGTTTAATTATAAATTTAAGCTTAAGGCCAAAGTCGCCATAGCTTTTAATATTGTTAATATTAATTTTTATACATAGTTTATATTAACGTTTCTAATAAATAAATAAATAAATACATAATCTCTTTTAGTCTACTTTTGAGTTGACCTTTTGACAAGTTTACATCGAAAACGCTACTGTTGTTAACAAAGGTACTCATGCGGTTTAAAGGAGCAGTTAACATATAGTTCGTTCTACTAAAAGGTACATAAATTAAGTTGTTTGCGTTTCTGCTGCTTCTACGGTTAGTGTTAAAATAAATAAGAGAAAGGAGTTCTGGAGAATCTAATACACCGGTTATAAGTTGGTGTAAATAAACGATATCTGCAGACCTCCTTCGCTCACTTAGTGACTGCAATCTTAATAGTTTTAAACGATTCTCATAAGGAGGAAGGTTTAAAATGTCAGTTCCACTTAAGCCGCCCAGAGCAAACCGAACAAAACGTTTTTGGATCCTCTCTATTCGTTCAACATGCATATTATAACTTGGGGACTAGACTTGACTTGCGTACTCCAAGTGAGGACGCACTATTGCATAATACAACGTTGTAGTTGTGATCATGCTATTGAATTCTTTGGCCCAGCGTTTTATAAATCCAAGCATTGAAGACGCTTTTTTACAAATATTGTCAATATGAATGTTGAACGATAACTTAGGATCCATGCATATACCAAGGCCTTTGACTGCATCTACACGACTTAAAGCAGTATCTTTTCTATTGTAATCAAATAATAAATTATTCCTTTTTTGCGAAAAGGTCATAGTTTGGCATTTACTAGGATTGAGAAACATATGTTATTATGGTCATTATCATATAAATGATTTATTTTATTTGCAGGTTGCGCCTAAAAAAACTCACTCCTGTTTAGGCCTCGCCCAAAATAATCACCCCGTACATCAGAAAGATCACACAGAATAGGTGAGCTTTGTTGTGTCTGTGAATGCAAATCGTTAATTAGTTGTAGCATGCTTCGTACTTCTCCCATAATTCCTTCTAGGCCCACTCTTAAACCCTCCTGTATTTGACTTTTTATTGACCTATCTAAAGATGATTTTACATCTTGACATGCCTTCCCTACTAGGTCATTTATAAAGCTACTGTTTGCGCCAATATTTAATATTGCCTCTGCTGCAGGAATCGCATTTCCGCAGCTAGAAGGCGGGGCAGAAAAATCCTGAGGATGCTCTGGGTTGTCTACATTTTTGAACCTTGCTCTTGCTGTACGTAATTATTTTTACCCTTAGCCCTGTGTCAATTGTGATTATCGACTGCATTAACAGTCTGTGACATATCATACAAAATGTCTTTATTATGCGTTTCGGTCCCAGGCGGGTTCTGACCGCCAGCCATGTTGCCTTTATTCGAGTATTTTCTTTGTGATGTTTCAATTGAGGTGATGAGCGATTTAGATCGAAAGTTTAATTACGTCTCTTGTGAGCTGTTTTTTTTTTTGGATTCTTGGAGGGCTGAACTCATAAGAAGCCTGTATATAAGAACCTAGTTAAAATTTTCCTTTGGACTTTTTTTTTGTAAATGAACAGACGTATTAAATGTGTGTGGGGTAGAGCTGTCCTCCAGTTGTATGGAGCCGAAATTTTTTTCGAATTTTTATTCATACTGCTCGGAAAAACGTGACACTTGACGTCAGACCAAGTCTCCAGAATTTACATACTGATGGCGTAATGCCTTACCCTGCCTAGTTGCACTCAAAGTTGAGATAGTGGGAAAGTAGGCCAAAATTTTCCTATTTTTAAGTTTTAGGTTATTTTTAGGGCACAAGACATCAAATTAGCCTTTTTACATAATTTTATCGTAAATTACACACAATTACCTTTCAAACAAGCATAAGATGTTCAAAATCGGTTGAGATTTTAAAAACCACTAGCCAGTTGAATTTGACGGAGATCTCAATTAAATTAACTTTACTTGTAATGAATATCGTTAACGCCATTTCAAGTCAATTCTAATATTATTTCCATTAATTACTGAAGTTATAGACGGCTATCATTGGTTAATCGCAAATGATTATCGTTAACAAGAGAAATGCTCGCTCTTTTGATTACATTTAAATATTATAACGATTCGTTTAGTTTGCTGGGTTTATTCTATGACAGTACTTGACAGCCGACAAATTATACGTGCAATAAATAATCTAAGCAAAAAAATCAAATTGGAATGGCTTCAACTTCAAAACAGGCAAAAATTAATCTTCGATCTTCAGATTCTTTTGTGTTTTTAGTGGGGAATTGTGAAGAACACATATTAGGATCGAAGCTGCCATCGAAACGGAAAGTGCTGCAAACGTTATACTATCATATCCGCAATAATAAATTGCAAGTAAATGAAAGTGATTTCAATCACATTAAAAGAGCAACGCAAAATGAAGCGAATGGCTAGTGAAGAACATCGGAAAGAAAACCGATTGACGCAAGAAGCAGGTATTACTCAATGCAGTGAATTACAATGATAGTAATAGCTGCTCAAGATTTTGTGTTCATATTTTAATTTAATTCCAAGGGAGATAAGGGGGCGATCTTCACATGGCAACGTGTCTGACTGCCTCAACTTGGCGAGGCCAGCATTATCCATGTCGAAATCGTCTCAAGTCGACTCAAACCTCCGCGTGGTGTCTCCTGGTAACGTCAAAGTACTATCGCCCGATAAACTTTGGTGGCGAATCTGAGCGGCGGGCTTCCTTTGGCCATCAAGCAAAGGTTGTGCGTTGGGTTTGAAGCCCACCATGTAATAAAACCATTTCAATGAAAAGTTTAAGAATAAATAAAAGAATGATCCCCAAATCTGATGACGACTACCGCAAACGAACAACTGATAATGATTTACGGATATGCACCTGGAATGTCCGAACCCTAAATTGGGATGGTGCCTCTATTCAACTGATTGATATCTTGGAAAGATATAATTCTGATATCACTGCAATCCAAGAAATGCGATGGAAGGGACAGGGTTGCTTACGGCAAGCATCCTGTGATATCTACTACAGCGGCCATGCGGAGAAGCACGAGTTTGGATGCGGATTTGTAGTTGGCAAGAGAATACGGCATCATGTCCTGCGATTCACTCCTGTGAACGAACGACTTGCCATAATCCGCTTCAAGGCAAAATTTTTTAACATAAGCCTAATATGTGCGCACGCTCCGACAGAAGAAAAAGATGACGAGACCAAAGAAAGTTTTTACGAGCGCCTTGAAGACGCATACGAGCGCTGCCCCCGTCATGACATAAAAATCGTGCTTGGTGACTTCAACGCCAAGGTGGGTAAGGAAAACATATTTGGTCCAACAGTCGGAAAGTTCAGCCTCCACGACAACACATCCGATAACGGAATGAGGTTGATTGACTTCGCCGCAGCACGAAACATGGTCGTTAGTAGTACTAGATTCAAGCATCTCAATATTCATAAGGCCACTTGGCTGTCCCCTGATCAAAAAACATGCAACCAAATTGATCACGTTTTGATTGACGGAAGGCACTCTTCCAGTGTACTAGACGTACGCACGATCCGTGGTGCTAACATAGACTCGGATCATTATCTTGTCGCAGCCAAGATCCGCACACGTCTGTGCGCAGCTAAGAATGCTCGCAATCCTACACAAAGAAAGCTAGACGTCGATAAGCTGCAGTCAAAACGGACGGCCGAAGCCTTCGCTAATCGACTCTCACTCCTGCTTCAAGAAAGCACTCCTCCGATCGACGATATATGCGGACAGTGGACGCACATATCCCACTCTATGCGTACGGCTGCCGAAGAGGTAATAGGCTACCACCGCCCTCGCCGAAACCAGTGGCACGACCAGGAGTGTCGCGACGCAACTGCAGAGAAGGACATCGCCTACAAAGCCACCCTGCAGTCGGTTGTAACGCGTGCTGTTATGGAGCGATACCGAGAGAAGAGGAGGGAAGAGAGACGCATTTTCAGGCGAAAGAAACGAGAGGCGGAAATGCGTGAGTGTGAGAAAATTGAGATGCATGGCGACAGGAATGAGACTCGAAAATTTTTCGAAAAAATAAGACGCCTGGCCGATGGTTTTAAGACCGGAGCCTCTTCCTGCAAGGACGAGAATGGGAATCTAGTGACAGATATCCAGAGTACACTGATGCTATGGAGGGAGCACTTCTCTAGACTTTTAAATGGCGACGCTGACAACAATCCCGGTAGTGGAGATGATATCCCGGAAACCCCAATTATGGACGACAGCTTTGAAGTTCCGCTGCCCGATTATAACGAGGTCTTAACAGCTATAGCTCGGCTTAAAAACAACAAAGCCGCAGGAGCCGATGGTCTACCGGCTGAGCTGTTTAAGACCGGTGGCGAAGCTCTGTTTAAATGCATTCACAGACTTCTATGCAGAATATGGTCGGAAGAATGCATTCCAGATGATTGGAACCTCAGTGTGCTCTGCCCAATCCACAAGAAAGGCGATCCCACCATTTGCACCAACTACCGTGGGATTAGCCTTCTAAATATCGCATATAAGGTCCTGTCGAGCGTATTGTGTGAAAGACTGAAGCCCATCGTCAACCAACTGATTGGACCTTATCAGTGTGGCTTCAGACCTGGAAAGTCCACCATTGACCAGATCTTCACGCTCCGACAAATCTTGGAAAAGACCCTCGAAAAACAAATCGACACGCACCATTTTTTTGTCGATTTCAAAGCCGCCTTCGACAGTCCAATAAGGAGTCACCTATACTCCATCATGTTTGAATTTGGTATTCCTGCCAAGCTAATACGTCTTTGCAGGATGACACTGTACAACACCAGCAGCGCAGTGAAAATCGGGAAGGACCTCTCCCTTCCGTTCGATACCAAGCGAGGTTTCAGACAAGGTGATTCCTTATCGTGCGACTTCTTTAATATAGTAATGGAGAAGATCATCCGAGCTGCTGACCTGAGACGCAGCGGCACAATTTTCTATAAGAGCGTTATGCTGCTGGCGTATGCTGATGATATTGACATCATTGGCCAAAATACGCGCGAAGTCAGTGCAGCATTCTCCAGGCTAGAAAAAGAGTCGAGTCGAATGGGTCTTGCAGTGAACGCAGATAAAACGAAGTATCTCGTGTCAACAAACAAACAGTCCCAGCGTCTTGGAAACCACGTCACTGTTGACAACACCTCCTTTGAGGTAGTGAAGGACTTTGTTTACTTGGGATCCAGTATTAACTCCCCAACGATATCAGTATTGAGATTAAACGAAGGATAACTCTTGCCAACAGGTGTTACTTTGGGCTCAGTAGGCAATTGAGAAGCAGAGCTCTCTCTCGACGAACAAAACTGACGCTCTATAAGTCAATAATCATGCCCGTCTTACTATACGCATCACAAACCTGGACGTTGAGCAGCTCTGATGAAAGGACTTTGGGAGCGTTCGAGAGAAAAATCCTTCGCAAGATCTATGGTCCAATCTGCGTCAATGGCGAGTACCGAATACGATGGAACCACGAGTTGTATGAGCTATATGCCGACATCGATATAGTCAAGCGTATTAAAATAGAGCGGCTTCGCTGGCTAGGTCATGTCGAGAGAATGAACGACGAAGCTCCAGCGAAAAAAATATTGGATTCGGTACCCAGCGGTGGCCAACGCAGACGAGGAAGACCGCATCTCCGTTGGAAAGACCAGGCATTGGATAACCTGACGACGCTTGGAATTTCCAACTGGCGCCAGCAAGCGCACGACAAAAGAGGCTGGCGCAAATTCTTAGACCAGGCCAAAACCGACCAACGGTTGTAAGCGCCATCTAAGTAAGTAAGTAAGTATTTTAATTCCAATTATAAATTTTGTCATTCACAGAGCGATCATCTGCATCTCATTTCACTGAAAATTTTGACTTTGACCATAGCGAAGAAAATGATTTTATCGAAGGGGCAATGGAGTGTAGTGGAAATAATGACGATTACGCACTCGCCAACGCCCCAAATTAGAAAATACAGAACAAAGAATGCGTGGAAAACATCATTTTATTGATGACAGAATGCTCGCATGTATGGATTTCGAAAATATGTCAACTCCAGGGGCAACGGCGGCTGCATTGGGACACGATGTAAGCAAACTTGTTCTAAATCGCACATCCGTTCATCGTATGCGGACAAGTTTTCGTGCCAGACAAGCAAAAGATATGTTGGATAACTACGAAGTAATAAAAACTTAATTTTTAGTCAATTAATTTACAAGTAATATAATGTAGTATAGATATAGAAGATAGTAGTATCAGTTGTATATTGTTTTAAATTTAACTTTAATAACATAGATACCTCGAACATTCGTCATACATTGGGATTCCAAACTTTTACCAGAATTAACTGGTAGAGGAAAACATGACAGATTGGCTGTTGTACTCACTTCCGATAGGAATGATAAACTATTGGGAATACCGATAATTAAAGATGGATCTGGAGAATCAATAGCAGAGGCCGTGTTCAAGCTTTTGAACAACTGGAAAATTGCAGATCTAACTGCAATGGTTTGTTTTGACACAACCTCTTCTAACACTGGCCGGTTAAATGGAGCAGTAATCCGCCTAGAAGAATTTCTTGGTCACTCGTTGCTGAAGTTTCCATGCCGAAGACATGTTAGCGAACTTATGCTTCGTGCGATTTTTGAAGCCTTTTTCGCTATATCATCTGCACCTGAGGTAACGGCGTTTGATCGTTTTGGCAAACAATGGAAAAATATAGATATTACCAAGTATGAGTCTGGAATGAGCGATGAAATAACTAAGAAAAGTATAAGTTTTGAAGAATGTGAAGAGCTGATAGCTTTCTGCCGTTTACATCTACAGGATAGGCAACCGCGTGGTGACTACAAGGAGCTCTTGGAACTGGCAATTCTTTTTCTAGGCAGTGGTGTTTATAAACTTCGTACTCCTGGAGCAATTTCTCATGCTCGCTTTATGGCAAAGGCCATTTACTCATTTAAAATGTTCCTGTTTCGGAATCAGTTCCAAATGGCAAAAAAAGAACTGGATGGCTTACGTGAAATATGCATCTTTTTGGTTCGCATTTATATAAAATACTGGTTTCGATGTGACAAAGCGATCGAAGCCCCATTTCAAGACTTAACTCTCATCAAACAAATAGTTAATTACCCAGTTCCAAAAGTTTCCGCTGCTTTGGTTGACAAATTCCAAAGACATATGTCATTTTTATCAGAAGAGCCGGCAGCGTTTGCATTTTTTGATCAACAAGTGCCATTGGAAACAAAGAAGAAAATGCTGACAGCATTGCATCTTGACGACGAAGATTACACAGATTGTCGCACAAGAGATGTTGTTTCTTTTGAAGAATTTAAATCGTTCGCTGGAAGAGATTTAAGTGATTTCATTACTACTAACAGCAAAGGATTATTTCATCGCTTGGAAATAAAAATGGATTTTTTAAAATGCGACCCGTCAACATGGAGTGATCGTGAAGACTTTGCCAAAGGAATTCTAATTTGCGAAAGTATTCATGTCGTTAACGATCCCGCTGAAAGAGCGGTTAAATTGATTACCGAGTACAATCGTACGCTGACCCAAGACGAAGAAGAGAGACAGTATTTGTTGCAGGTTAGAGAATATTATAAAGACAATTGGCCAACACACAAAAAATCTGATCTTTTGAATTAAAAGTGGGACTCAATGAGATGATATTCTATAAGAGGAATATATGTTTATTAGAGTTTTCTTGCAATTCTTTTTGTATTTCATTCTGAATAAATAAATAACAAAAATGGATTTTAGTAGTTTTTGCTTGTTTCTGCTGTCATAGTAAATTTGAATATTTTAAAGAAACCATAAATCTCAACCGACTTTAAACTTATAATGGTTTTTGGAAAGGTAATTTATGTGTACTTTACAATTAAAATATTTTTTTTATACTAAATTAATGCCTAGTGCCAAAAAAATCGCCAAAACCTTAAAAATAGTGAAATTTTGTCCCATTTTCCTTCATTCTCAATTTTGAGCCCAACTAGGCAGGGTTAGGCATTAGGTGATCACCGTGAAAATTCTGGAGTTTCGGTTTGCCGCCCAATGTCACGTTTTTCCGAGCAGTATGAATTTAAATTCGAAAAAAAGTTTGTTAGGACAGCTCTAGTGTAGGGCCATAGTAGCAATTCTTTGAGGGATTGCTCGAAGACTTTATTCGCGTTATTGACCTTTTAATTTGGACATAATTATTTTACCCCACAAAAAAAACTTTCACAGTGATTAATTCTGGGTTCCCAGTAATAACCTATCGACAAAATAATTAAACTTCAAGAAATTTTGTTCTTTTATAATTGAATTTTTTGCATTCGACCACAAAAAAAAGGTTTGGCACTTTTTCTTATAACGAGGCTATTGCTAGCTGCTAGGTTTGCATACTACTGGCAATCTAAATAGGTCATAGATTGGCATCACTATATACAAAAAAATTTGCCTTTTGCCATTCAGGGTCGGATAACGTTCCTATTCACCACAATACAATTGAAGGGCTTATTGTATAAACATAATATGCCACACAAAAAATATTTCGAAATAATCGACCTTAAAGTTTTTAAAAAATGTATATTTGTATGAAATCATTGAAATGCTTAAAAGATTTATTACGTATATGGCCAAAATTGATCGGGTAATGGTAACAATATTTTTAGTGGATATTGATAATGCATCAAGAAACGTAACGTAAATGAGCTAAAACCATCCTATGCTTTTGGAGCGTATACCAAGCGAACATCTAGAAAAACAGGGTTTGCTTCACCTAAACTCAAGCTGCACCATAAATGCCCTAGGTGGTTCAATCCTGTTATTATCACCGCCAAACTGATTATGCAAAATCTGTGGTCACAAGCTCTCACAGGATGGGATGACGCTATTCCACAAGAAATTCAAAGGTACTGGACCCAGTATCTATGTGAGCTGCAACAAATATCCAAAATTAATGTCCAACGTTGGTTAAAAACAACCATATCTTATCGTTCTAGTGAGCTACATATCTTTTGTGATGCTTCGACGTTCGCATATTCAGCAGTATACTATCAAAGGGTTTTAGATAATTGTGGCAAATATTATGCCAACATTTTGATGGCCAAATCGAAGGTTATGCTTATCAAACAAATGCTTACCTTCCCACGTGCTAAGTTATGTGCAGATGTTTTAGCATCAAAATTATTTACCTACATCAATCAGCATCTTAGCTTAAACATCGACTTGTTACACACCGTATTCTGGACAGATTCGATGGAAGCGTTGGGTTGGATTCGTGGTGAACCTAGTCGATGGAAGGTTTTCAGAGCGAATCGTACTAAAAAATAACTAGCAGTGTCAACAAAGGACCAATGGCGTCAAGTTACAACAGAAAACAAGCCGCGGACTACGTCCAGAAAAGCTATCAAAATGGAATTTGTGGTGGAATGGCCCAAAGTGGCTTAAAGAAGTGGACTCAACGTAGCCTGAGTCAAGATTAGTAGAAGACGAAACGCTTATACTAGTAGAAGACGAGCTAAAGCGTTGCAGCGTGAACGCTATCTGTATTAAGAACCAATTTATCACAAAAATAGTTGGAACATTTTCATCCCTTTCACGCCTTATTAGTCATCGCATATTGCAACGTTTTATTTTCAACTTTAAGCGCCAGCGAAAGGATCTTCGTTGTACCACTCTTTTCGTAGCTGAACTCAACCAAAGTCTTGGAACCGTAGTGCGTATACGCAATTCCAAATGAATGGCAAGCGCTATCATCAAACTCGTCTCTTCCGGAGAACAGCCCGCTCTTACCATTGAATCCCTTTAACGATCGAAGCAACAAATGATCCTGTAGGTAGATTCCAAGATTTGCTTTCGCTAAATCTCGATCGCTAAAAAATGCTTAAGTCATTTTTGAAAAATTTAAGCGACAAGTGCGTTTCTGATTCACAAATCATCTCCTATTTTGGTTGCTTAAATTAAGCAATGAAAAAATGAACTGGATAAAAACAGCTAATTTGGACATTTATTTATTGCTTAAAAGTTGCTTTTTTGCGATTCTGAGTGTATTTCAATTGCTAAAAATTGCTAAAATTATCAAATTTTTAGCAACAAGTACTTAAAAAAGGATTGAAAACAAGGTTAATTTAAATTATCAACAACGTAGCGCTGTCTTTTTCTACTTTCATTTCATAAAAATATTTTTTGATATGAACGAAAGAGCAAAAATGGTTTAGTCCAATACTTAGAACGCGTATTTAATAGCACCACAGTTATTAAGACACTCATAGTGTTATTATAATTAGTAATGTTTTTAATTTAATTTATTTTACCGCCACTGAAGCGCACAAGAATTTATTATTTTGACTTTAGCCTCAATGCTTACACACACAAACAGAAAATTTGACAGCTCTCATTGAAAGACTTGCGCGCCACTACGGTGAATAAAACAACTAGTTTTTAGCTAAGCGATGTGAAGTTCGGAATCGCAATTTAGCGAAATCGCTAAAATTTTGTATAAAACAAAATTTTTAGCATTTAAGCGATTTTAAGCGATAGCAAATCCTAGATCTACCTACTGCTCGGCGGACGATTGAGAAAATCGTTACTTTGAGCGGATGAGAAACATCAATATATCTTACCACAAAAACATATCTTTACTGAATTAATTGTAAAACATAGCTATCTGGCAACCACACACCCGCTGGCGCAACCTTAACGTTGAATCATATCAGAACAATATTTTGGATAATTAATGGGAGAAATGTAACCCGAACAAACCAAAACTATCGCAGCAGCTGATGGGTGACCTGTCAGCTGAACGTGTGCGCCCAGCTAGAGCTTTTACGTCTGTTGGAATGGATTACGCCGGGCCTCTTCCCATCCTACCATCCAAGGGTCACGAACGCTCTTCGGTGAAAGGCTACATAGCTTTATTCATCCGCCTTGCAACGAAAGCTGTCCACCTTGAACCTGTGGGAGATCTCTCCGCAAACTCATTTATTGGAGGACTTAAGCGCTTTATCGGCAGGAGTGGGCAGTGTAAAGATATCTTTAGCGTTTGCGGCACTAATTTTGTAGGTGCAAGCCGAAAGCTGCGCACAGATAGGGCTGCCTATAAAACTTATATCGATACGCAAATTTCAATCATTCTCGTCGAACCCTCCACCCCTCATTTCGGGGGTTTGTGGGAGGCGGGAGTGAAATCAATGAAGTATCACCTCAAAAGAACTATCGGTGAGAGTTTTAACGTTCGAAGAATTATCGACTGTACTTGCACAAACTGAGTAATGCCTAAATTCAAGACCATTGTGCCCTTTGACAAATGACCCTTAGGACCCTTTTGGTTTTCACAACCGGCCATTTCTTGACCGGAGATGCACTGCTTGCACCACCAGTTCATGATATCGAAAACCTCAATCTAACTTATCGATGGCAGCGATGCCAGTTTCTAATTCAGCAGTTTTGGCGTCAATAGAGTGGAGAATATCAATCACGTTTGCAGAGAAGACCGAAGTGGTTACAGTGCAGACCACATTTATAACCAAATAATATTGTACTGATAAAAGATGAACGGGTGTCTTGCGACTGTTGGCCACTTGGCTGAAATTTAAGCAAAATTAACTTTTTCAATTTGCCGAGCAATTCATTGCATTAAAACATTCATAATCCAGCTTCTTTAATACAACTTCCATTTTCCTGCAAAATTCCGTAAAAAATGTGCGTTCTCGAATAGTTAATGATAGAAGAATTAATTTTTATATATGAAATCCAATTGAAACCGCTTGCTACGTTCGGTTGTTAACTGCTTTGATACGAACAGAAGTAGAAATAAGCAAGTCCGGTATAGAAAAGTATATATATTAAGGTGCCTTGAACAAAAAAGTTTCATTTGTACCCATCCTAAAATGAACCTTGATGTATTTTATGATGATTCCAAAAATATTTTGGCTGTACCGAAATCCGTCAGTGAGCTAAACCATTTTGCAAAAACCTCCAAAAATCATGTTTTCCGTATATATATTAACTAGTGTAATAGTTTTAAACAAATAAACTGTCTCAAATTATAGGCCTGAAAAAGTTCTTGAATCTGCATCAAAAATGTGAAAATATTTGCAATTGGATTAAGGATAATGATGTTTTCATGCATTTTTTTTTAGATTATTTTCACAAAAATGCAAATAACTTTATTATTTCTTATACGATCGTCGTTATCAAGTTATCGTTGGAAAGGTATGCACGGCTGTCATATATTTTGAACATTTTCTTTGTTTAACAAAATGTGGCTCTTATTTTATTTCTCCATTTGTGTGCAGCTTACCTGAAAATAAAATTTTCAAAATCCAAAATACCGTGTTTTTTTTTATTTCAAGCGTTTGTTTCAATGTAGAATTTTTGAAAATCATCTAAAAAAACTAAGAAAAAAATCATGAAAAACATCATCATCTCTAATCCAATTGCAAATTTATACAAATTTTTGATGCAGATTGAAATAACTTTTCCAGGCCTATAATTTGAGACAGTTTATTTATTTAAATCTATTACACTAGCCAGTATTTATACGGAAAACATGATATATGGAGGTTTTTACAAAATGGTTTAGCTCACTGACGGATTTCGGTAAAGCCAAAATATTTTGGGAGTGATCATAGAATACATCAAGGTTCATTTTAAAATGGGTACAAATGGAACTTTTTTTTTCTTCATACAAGTCGAGGCACCTTAATATATATTCTTGATCAGAGTCACCTCGTGAGTCGAGCTAGTCAAGTCCGTCCGTCTGTCCGTCTATGTGTTGTCCGTAAACACAGGATAAGAAGAAGGAGTTGAGATAAGTGCATCAAACTCGGTACACATAGTTGCATGAACCCAAGGATCTGCACTATTGAATATTTTTGGAATCCGTTCACGGACACGCCTACCTCCCATACAGCACAAATATTAAAAACTTCATAAATTAGCTCATAATTAACGTAAAACAATTAAATTAGGTATGTATGTATTTTATATCAATACCAAAACGTCTCCGAAAAAATTGATGTCATCCGCCCACGGACATGCCCACCTCCCATACAACCCAAAATTAAAAACTCAATAAATAAGCTCATGTTTAACGTATAGAGATAAAATTTGATACGTATGTATTTTATATCAAAACAAAGACTTCTTCAAAAAATGGATGTCATCGGCACATGGACACGCCCACCAACCATATAACCCAAAAACTGAAAACTCAATAAATGAGCTCGCCAACCTCCCATACAACCCACAATAGCGAAAATACTATAAAGGCATTAACATGTGAGCTACAGGAATAAAACTTGAAATTTTTATAATATTTTGTAAATTTTTCATCAAAATTGAAATGCATATCAAATGTGTTCTTCATCCGCTCACGGACACGCCCATTTTCAATACTTTTATTATATTTTGAAAAAGCTGGTTTAGGGTATTTCATAGTCGGGCTAGACCGACTTTAGACTTACTTGTTTTTAATTCAACGTGGTATTTTTTAATTAGCGTGACAATTTAGTGTGGTATTTTTTAATTGCCTTGGGATTTGGGAATTTTCTTCTGCAAATGATTTGTTTTCATTCTATTGAGCAAAAACTTTATAAAAATCATTGATATTATTCGCATTAAACGCTCTGTATAAACCACGATTTATGTCGTAAGTTACGTATGTAAAATCCCTTACATTTTTGATGTTGCAAAACACGCTTTTGTAAATATATCGCTCTTACGCTATTAACATCACACAGCGTTCATTGAATTCCACTATTATCTCTTTGATTTTTTAGTTGTAATAAGTTAAAATAAGTGTTAAGACCTTATTAATTAATTACGAACGATTATACTGAATACAGCATGCTTTCTGAACATCTCCAGATTTATGGTATTTTAAATGCGTATGGGATTTTTGAAATGCACATAGGAGGAAATGCATATAGCAAAATAATTTTCTCCGTGTACTATTAAAATTATTATTTTCACTATTCTTAAATTACTTTCAGTTTTATTTTTTCGCCCTACTATCACTGTCAACAGAAAAGCTTGAATTTTTTGTTGTTACATTCAATGCATTTCTTAGTTTGACATTTTGCTTAATTTTTTATTTTTGTGCAACATAAACAGGTTTCATAAAAGAAAAGTTTAAATTTTGGTAGAAAATCAATGTGGCTTATAACAATTGTCTCAATTAGTATGTTCTAAAATAAATTTAAATTAGTTTTACAAATCATTGAACTGCTCAAACAATTTTCGGTTTATCAGCATCGCAAAGATCACCATCTATCTGTCTGTGGTTTGATCATCATTCGCGACGAACAAGCTGATTTTAAAATTAACCAAGCGATCGCATAACAAAATATTTTCAGTAATTACTGATTATAATCGACTGCTTGTAACTGCTTTCGCCCGTTTTTCAATAGACTAATTTCAATGATTTCTTCTACCTGCGCTTTACCCGCGAAAAATACACTCACAAATGATTAAAAATGCAATCCTCACAATAACTAATTTTGCAATTGTATTTTATCATGATAAATACCTTAGAGAGCGTTAACATTCAGTGATTTTATTTATTCACATTTCTCATGAGCGAAGTTACTTGAGCTTAGAAGTGCGGAAGCAAACAATCGTTGCTTAAGTTTCTCGTAATGAATTAATTATCATGATTAATTACAATTGTAAAATTAGTCATCATGATAAGACTTAATTTACATCGTTCTTGAGCGACTTTTTCCGCACAATACTTAAAATGCACTTGTTGAAAATTTTAGTTTTCAGTACACGAAAAAGAATAAATTAGTTATTAACATTATTTTTATAACATATAATTATATTAACATCATAATTAGTTGTCTTTTTTATTTAAATACTTAAATAATTTATATTATGGAAAGTTTTTCAATGATCGTTAATCAACCATATATTTTATTATAAGAGAGCCGAAGGCCCTGGCAGCTAGTGCTCCATTTGCTATTGTAAATTTGTGATTTATCACACTTTTTCTAATATTAAATAAATAAATAAATAGTTATTAACAAACAAAATAAATTGCAGTTTTGAATAACTTAATGTTTTATTTTGCCACGTGTTTATTTTGTAGGCTAACCCTTAGCGGCAACACGGGGTAACTAGTTGCCCCAGGCTCAGAAAAAGTTATATTATGAGGTGTAAAACCTTTAATATTGATTTTAACTTTTTATAACGTCATCTATACAAAGACCGATTAAGATCATTAGGAATGTTGAAGAACTCTTCAACAAACATGAAACAATCGGTTAACAATCGGTGTCTTAGTTTTGTACAACTAAGTTTTTCAGCGTGGTTAAATGTGTTACCCCGTGTGACCGCTATGTGGCCTGGCTTAGGTGTGGCAGCTAAGGGTTCACAAAATTGCTTCCTTGAAGACATGTTATAGTTTTGTATATTATTTACATGTTTAGAGCTGTAAAAGTGTGAACTTATTTTCACTATTCATTATTTTGTATAAACTTTTTAAAAGCTGAAAACCTTTTTTTGTGTCATTCATAGTGTGAAATCTTTAGGCTGAAGCCTTTAGGCTGATACAAATTATTTTCAATTCATGAATTGCAGCAAAACGTAAACAATTAACTCTGAATTGCATTTTTTTTTAATGCAGTCTACGATGGCTGCAACCTCAAAGATGGCCAATGGAAATGCCCATTCAGTAGCCCGTAAGAGATGGGTTGCCATTGGCTTATATCATATATTAAAAAGTATTATAAATAGAAAACTGTGGAAATATTATATTATTTACTTTGGTCAAAGCGGTAAATAAAAATTACTTTCTTGCCATTTTTTTCGAAATTATAACTCTTATTTCCAGTGTTTCAGAGTTGAAAAGAATGATAATACTGAATGCTTTCATCTGTTCTTTAAGACTGTCAAGAATGGGATTGATATTTTCCAAGTCCCAATCTTTACGGAGCATTGCGTGTGAATTTTTTTTTTCTTTAAAGAATGATGAATTGTCTGTCTGTAATTCTTCAACGAATAAGAAGCATAAGATTGAAATATATTTGATGCAGCTAATGCATTAAGGGTGTGTGAATTCCAATACGAGTGAAGCCTTTTACAGTTCTGACCTACGCACATATAAAAGTAAAATGGTACCTAATTCCTCATTAAGGCAGTATTCTAGTCAAGGGTTACAAATTTTGGGTGTTTCTTTAAAAAGCGATAAAAACAAACTAAGAATATTTTATTTTTTTATTAATATTTATTGATGTTTTAACATTACAAAAAAAAAATTGACAATTGAAAAATTACGGGCTGGTAAAGTGAGGGTGAAAAATAAGGGTGCGTCCTTGTGGACATGATTTCAACCCTTCTGGTGATCTGAAAAGAAAAAAAAAAAACAGATTGTTAATCAGTAGGAATATCGCTATGGGCTGAACTACGCAAATTACAAAAACATTTGTTTTCAAAGTGGCGGCTGTTTGAAAACAAAAAGTGATTTTTTCTTCTGTTTTCAAAGTATATAATTTTTAAATACAGTACAAATAGCATATTTACATAATCATATTTCCAACCATAGAGATGTTTACAGGGTGTCCTAGACCTAGGGGAGAATAATGCGGGGGTGATTCCCCGTCATGATGTGAGAAAAAAATTGCATGGGTCGGGCATATATGAGAAATAAATTGATATACGAAAATAAACTGCTCTGAGTAAAATAAAATAATGGTATTCAATGAACGACGTATATATGAAGCGTATGACTAAAAGTTTATGCTGTGTGCTTCTACGAACCCACCATGAATAAAAACCAATTAAATAGCAGTAAACAAAATTTAACATCTCAAAATTAATTAAAACTATCGCACATATACCAAAAGTTTATCATGTTTTAGTTAGCACAAAGTTTTAAATATTCTTTTGAAGTGCCAAAAACAAGTTGCAAATGCCACAGTTGCATTATACAAACTATACGTTCTATTTACGCCACGTTTTTGCAGTGTAAACTGCGTATGTTTAATCCCTTACAATTTTGTTATTGCAAATTACGTTGCGGTAAACTTACCGAACATACGCTGTTTACTTCACCAATACGGTGTTCATTGAATACCACTAATGTTTGGCGGAAGTAAAAATAAAAATTAATAAAAATTAAATCTTAGTTTTTATTTTATCGAATTTTAAACAACCATTAAAAATTAGTACCCGTAGACTAGAATACTGCCTTAAATGCCAAATATGATTCTTTAGATTAATTGGGAAGGTATTAAAATTTTCCAAACTATTAGGGTATTTTTACTATTCAGAATATTCGGTCGAATAGAATTCATCAGCATTTAAACATAGTAAGAACTGTTTACGTTTTATTGTTTATTTTTCAAAACACATATTTTATTGATTTAAGATCTTATTTCTAAAAGCAAGAAATTTGATTTGTGTTTAAAAGTTTCCTAAATTTTACCGGCTATTTTGTAATTTATTTAAACATATAAATAAAATAACGTTAAACAATAACGTCGGCCAAAAAGATATTAATATTTATTATCGTATTATTAATTATAAGTTTAATTCACAAATTATTTTACAGCTTGAATTTATATTGTTCGTACCAACACATTATTTCTTTATATATTAAGATCTTATTACGGGGATATAGAAGGTGTGGATGTTGATAAAACTTTAACGTCTATGTTATTAAGCGATATAATATTCTGCTTTTGTTGTATGTTAAGGTTGCTTTTTTCTAAGCTTGTTGAGTGGGAAGTTGATTGTGTCTGATTTTCATCTGCTGGAGAAGCATTGGAAGACGACACAGAATAGTCCAATTTATAGACAGCATTTCGAGTGACATCGTCCATAGAAGCTTCATGGCAGTCTCGACCATTGTGGCTTTGTGAACCACAATTATAGCAAGATATTGGCTTATTTAATCCAGCGGTCAACGATGTATATGGGGATGCCGCAAGATGAGCAGCATTGGGTGTTGTTGCGATTTGTGATTTTTGATGCTGCAAAAGGTTACTATGCGATGTATTGGATAATTGTAGGTTTACATTCGACGATGTTGAAGTTCTTATAGGCATAGCAACAGGCCCATTAGATATATATGCTATTCCCGTTGAATGAAATCCTGGATAAATTATTTCCCCATTGGGTGGTATTTGAAATGCTGGTAATCTAAAGGACCCTGGCGGAGGGGGGCCTATTCCTGAATTGTGAGAAATAATTGACGACCTTACTGCGGAGGTCAAATGTTGTGGTGCAGATACATAATATGGATATGACGTATTATACTGCTGGTTAAGTAAGGAGTTTGATGTAACAATATTTCCTAAAATTCCGTGGGATGCCACATTAGATGGAGAGCTCATAAGAATTGTGTTTAGTATTTTATTATTAGCAGATACTATGTTGGCAGTAGAAGCAGAATTTGATCCAGAGTTGGGATTATTGGCGTTAATAATGGAACTTTTACCGGAAGAGGATGATTGTATAAAAGAAGTAACTGTTGTGTGGACTTGATCAGTCCCAATGAACTGCTGATGTGAAGATGGGAACTGAGATTTAACAATCCCTGAAGAATCGTATAATATAGCATTAGATCGACTACAGCTTACCGCAGAGACAGGTATTTTTTCAGATACTTCATTAACTTTTGCGTTTATCTGAGCATTGAAACATACAATCGGAGCAGTCTGCAAGGATGGTTGAACTAAATCAGTTCCATGAATTGAACATTGACTCAATTCAGGAGTTTCCCGACGAGAATTTTCACCACAAGAACCTATAGAACTTCCTGAGTCACTTTCAGCACCAGCATTTTGTGGCTGTGCAACTAAATAGCTCTCTATGGTATCAGAATCTCCCGCTTTATCTGTTAAGGACAAATTATGCATTGAGTGTGCCAAGGTAGAGTTTACTGAAAAATGTCCTTGCGACACAACTTGATACTGCTGATTAAGAGGTAATTGTTTTTGTGATAAGAACTTTCCACTCGTATTTCGATGATGAGAAGCATTTTTCCCAAATCCATTTCGAATTAATGATTGCAATTGTGACATCGAACCGTCTGTATTGATAAGTACCTTAAATAAATTAATAAAATTATTAAAAACAAAATAATTACATATTGGATAGATTTTGATAATATATTTGGTACATTTACATTAGAGCACCTTCTCGCTGTTATGTTTTTATGTTAAAAATGTTAAAAATGTTAAAAATAAGATCTACAAAAAACCACGCATCTCTAGTGGTAAAAGCCAGTCGCTTTTGAGCTTAACCACAAAACAAACTCAAATATTTTCTCAAAGTATTCTATTATATTTTATACATATATACAATATCATAATTCCGTAAAATGTGAGTGCGGAACGCTTGATTTTTTTTGAAAAATTTCACAGAATATTTTTAGGCATTTTTGCTTAGTGATTTATTGAAACATTTATATTTTTTTCATTTTGAAATTCTTAGCTTTACAAAAAATTTTTAACATTATTTCGTCGTACCAACTATGGTTGCCGTTTCTATTTTAAGGTATTTTATAATTATTTGGAACTAAAATTGTTATTTTCACAATTTAAAATCGAATGTGTGACCATCGCTTATTTCT
This sequence comes from Tetanocera ferruginea, assembly GCA_958299015.1. Classification (NCBI taxonomy): domain Eukaryota; kingdom Metazoa; phylum Arthropoda; class Insecta; order Diptera; family Sciomyzidae; genus Tetanocera; species Tetanocera ferruginea. Next base: position 66,594,681 of record OY282641.1, read on the forward strand.
AATTCAGCTTAAAGAAAATTTAGCTTATAAATGCTCTTATTTATGATTCGTGCAACTTCATGCTATATTAATGGCTCGGCAATGCCGAAAGCGTGCCGAATATGCCGAAAATTGGAAAAAGCGTAAATACCGAATTTCAACTGTTAAATTTGTATGGAATCTGATTTTCGGCAAAGGTCCTAGTTTTCCGCACTATTTTGATGTGAAAATAGTGCCGAATACTTGCAAAAAGTTGTTGCCACCTTACAAACTAAAAACTTCTATCCCAACTTTTAGCTTGAGAATCCTTTTAAACGACAAATTTCTTGTTGTCAGTTGTCGAATAATTCGATTATTTATTTATTTTTCAGCTCATTTATTACACCCAAGTTGCCACTTTTGCAATATAACTTAAAGAACATCTGATTGATATACGGTACTAACCAAAAACTACAAAAAAGTACCTCATGCAAAAACAGTGAATATTTTCCTATATATGGCGCATAGTGTCGCGAAAGCGGGTGATCGAATTATGTAACTTTTGAACGGGTTGATATAATTTACTCCGGTTTTTTTTGTTCGATTGGAAACTGATCTAGCTACAGAAATGTAAAATATAATTTCAATTAAGCAGAGGGGAGCTTAGTGGCGTTGACCTAGTCAACTTAAAAATGAATTTGAGCTTCCTAGGTAACAAAACCTGTTTTTATAGAGATATTTTCAAAATTGTTTTTTTTTGTTGAAAATCTATGTCACTACACCGTTAAAAACTGTTCGGTGTTTCAGGAGGTCCAACTCCGTTTGAGGGAAATCGGACCCCGCATAATGGTGTTTAAAATAGCTATCCGATCGAGCTGAAAAAAATTAACAACGGTCGGTGAAAAAATTTCTTCTTTCGGATACAATCACCAAAAGGGGATAAATATTGTATTCGAAAGGGGTGTAACAAAAAACACCGAAAAACGGTGTTTCATATATTTATCCAAACAAGCTGAAAATATTAACAACGATCGGTGAAAAATAAAACCTTTTTACACCAAAAGGAAGTAAATATTTTTTCCAGTAGGTGTTAAAAAAACACCGAAAGAATACAAAAAACAATACCCTTGTTCAAATAAAACAAATTTTCTTATAAAATGGTTATAAATGCATGTATGTATTTATTTATTACAAACTTAAAAATACAATGACTTAGGAACAATATAGCTTAAATTAGTATTTCTACAATAAACTAATTCGAAACTTTCTTCAATGCTATGTGCTTGTAAAAATTTATCAAAATGAGTTACATATTTTGTTAGAACAAAGTGTATTTTAGAACTATTTTTGAAAATTAATTCTATTTTACCAAATATGGGTTGGTTGTTATCGAATTCATGCGTTTGAATATTTTCCCTTCCTGAGTGTTAGCTACAGCGCTTTGAAGCCAAGTAATTTCATCAGCAAGAGGGCATAAATGGTCTGCAGGTACATCATTATGTGAACTTACAACAGCAGTAGAAGATAAGCGTGAGCTATTTCCAGCAACTCTATTAGTTGTTCGTAGGCGATGCCCAAAGTACCCTCTTAAACCGTTGTTGCTCAAAGTACCTTAAAAAATACACCTTAAAAATATAAAGTAATATTAGATGATTTAATTTAGTAATCATCAATGTAAAATTTTATTTGAAATAAAAACCAAATTTTCCTTTTTCTCCGCTTTTGCATTCTAGGTTAAACACAGAAGCCACAAAAACTTTTATATATCAATAAAATAGAAATAAAAAATGCGTATATTAGTTTAATGTTGTGTTTCTCTATAACGAAGTCAATTACAGCAAATTACTTTTTAGTTTTTTTTTTTTTTAATTTGAATTTTGAATTTATTTAACAAACATTGTTGGCATATAAGATTAGTTCTTTTGCATGCCGCATTAACATTGGATATAACAACGTACAAATGCAATTAAAAATTGATGGCTTATATCAAAAATAGTACTTAAAATGACTTAAGTTTAAACAGAGTAAAATATTTCATTGAAAAATGTAGTACAAATTCGATAGAAAGAGAGGTTAGAGAGAGTAAGAAGAAGATAGCTAAGAGAAGTGTTTGTAGATTAAATGCTTAAAGCTGCTTTTATTAGACACGCTTTTAATACTATTAGGTTATGAATTCCATGACCTGATAGAAGTGACGAAAAACAATCTACTGGAGTTAAGGAAATTATATTTAGAGATCATGAGGTTCATGTTTCGACTTGATCTGCAAAACTTCAACTTTTCGAAGAGATATATGGGACAACGTGTGTAGATGATCCGGTGTAGGAAAATGCAACATCTAGCCTCTAAGTAACTTGGTAAGTCGCAACCAAGTATTTTTTTACAAAAGACAAAGATATGATCGAACTTATTAAGACCGTATACATAACGAGCTGCATTATTAAAAGCGACCAGGAGCTTGTGTAAGGACCGAGAGTCAGGCTTGCAGTATACGACTTCAGAGTAAGTTATGATCGGCATAATCAGCTGCAGTACTAATTTTCTTCTCGTTTCAACGGGCACAAAACCTGATGTTCTTCGGAGATTACGATGAATAAAGTACACTTCTTTTACACATGAGTTGATGTGATCCTCACATGAAAGGGATGAGTTTATTTGAAAACTAAGGTTAATGACTTTATTAACAAGTTTTAGTTTAACATTATTTAGTAGAATTGTAGGCAAATCTTCGTGATAATATTGATATTTAGATATAGGCAAAACAAATGATTTCAAGGGGTTCAACGTGAGCAAGTTTTCATCAGCCCATTTGGAGACCAAAGCTAAGTCCTCATTGACTCTAGCACATAAATCTTCAACCAGACCTATGGGTCTGGACATGTACAACTGGAGGTCATCTGCGTATGCATGCATGGTGACGTGGTAGCACTTGCTGAAAATATCATTTATGAACATCGTAAATAACAATGGTCCAAGAACGGAGCCTTGAGGTACTCCACTGGTAGTGCTTTTTAGCATAGAAAAATTTTGACCCACACGAACTTTTTGAGACCTTCCTTCTAAGTAGTTTCTCACAAGACGGACCGCAGATTTAGAAAATCGGAAATTTTGAGCTAGTTTTTTACAGAGAATTGAGTGGCTGACAGTGTCGAAAGCTTTGGAAAAATCCAACAAGCAGAGCAATGTCAAATCAGCATCATCAAAAGGTACACTTATGTCATCTAGTATTTTGACTACAGCAGTAAAACAGCTGTGCCCAGGCCGAAAACCAAACTGGAGATATGATTCACATATTTTAGACACTGAAGACAATAGACTTATTGGACGGAAGTCACATGGGTTGCAAGTAAAAAACAAGAATAAAACTAGAATTTGATATATATATATCTACTTTTTAATCAAGTCTTCTATTTCACCGAATAAACCGTCATAATCTCCAAAATATGGCATTTTCTCAATACTTCTAACCGATGTTATTAACGGATCTGACGAAATCATCATTATAATAATGAGATCCATGTTCTGGTTTTCTCTGCTATTTTTTCTGGTATAAGGTTATCTAAAATTTTTATATTCCTTATTTTTTGCCTCCAGGGCCTCTTCAGATAACTCTCCTATAGCGAAGAAGTGATGTTTTATGATTCTCTCTCCATGACATAAAACTTTATGTATGTTTGGAGTAAGATATCTCCATTCGCCATATAAAGAGTTATACAAATTAAGAGTATCTCATGCAAATTTTCCAAATTTGTCACCATCGATGAGGTGTCGGTAGAGTATAGCATTTAAAATTTTCCTAAAGCGACTAAGTAGGTCTCCATCAAGTTTTGTAATGTTTTTTGTTGTTTCTACATCTTGAAAAAAAAAAACGCCGAGCAGTGTTGCCTAATTGCTGTTTCCCGAGCCTTGTTTCGAAAAATCCACTCGTAGCCCAATTGCATCCCTGATTCGTTTTGAATTCTTTGTTTTTCTGAATTCTTCTTTTATTTTTGCTTGTTCCTTCTTGTTTTTTGATTTAAAATCAAGCGTGGAATTTTTAAATATTCTCAACTTTTTATCGTAAGATATGTGCAGGCAATGTTCCATAAACCTAATTCTCGCATGAAGAGGTGAAAGTCCATGTTCATACATAGCCTCAATATCATAGAACACTCATACATAGCCTCAATTGTTCTTTTGCCTTGGCTGAATTGGGCTTGTGTCACATGACATACGGTGCAGGTGCAAGCTTTTGAAGATGAGCTTCATTAAAAAAAAAAAAATTAGTTAAAAAAGTCAACATAATCCAGAATCAAAGTTTACCTGAAATAACTAGCGCAACTTTACCATCAATCATGGTTAATTTAATGTTATGAAAAATTCTTAGTTTGCTATTTTCCATTTCATATTCCGTGGCTTTAAGATTTTTGATTTCGTCCTTCATATATTCATGCTTTTCTTTGATAAGATACGCTGTTTCTTTTTTATATGAGAATTCAATCGGCCGACAATAGCGCACAGAAGATGAATGTTAATTTTTTCAAATCTCTGTCCAACTTTGTGAATTTTTTGATGAAGATGCTGAATCTCTTACTATGCAAAGAGGTACCAAAGACATCATGAACATAAGAGAATCACCGAACTCATCATCTATAAAGAAAACAGCCAATATCAATAATTTGAAATAATCAATGCAATTGAATGGCCTAGTTTCTGTTTGTACATTAAGGTGCCTCGACTTGTATGAAGAAAAAAAAAGTTACATTTGTACCCATTTTAAAATGAACCTTGATGTATACTATGATCATTCCCAAAATATTTTGGCTTTACCAAAAAGTGAGCTAAACCATTTTGAAAAAACCTCCATAAATCATGTTTTCCGTATATATACTGGCTAGTGTAATAGATGTTAATAAATAAACCGTCTCAAATTATAGGCCTGAAAAAGTTCTTTCAATCTGCATCAAAAATTTTTATAAATTTGCAATTGGATTAAAGATAATGATGTTTTTCATGATTTTTTTCTTAGTTTTTTTAGATGATTTTCAAAAATTCTACATTGAAACAAACGCTTGAAATAAAAAAAAATACAGTATTTTGGATTTTGTAAATTTTATTTTCAGGTAAGCTGCACACAAATGGAGCAATAAAGTAAGAGCCACACTTGATTAAAAAAAGAAAAATGACCAAAATATATGACAGCCGTGCATACCTTTCCAACGATATCTTGATAACGACGATGGTATAAGAAATAATAAAGTTATTTGAATATTTGTGAAAATAATCTAAAAAAAATGCATGAAAACATCATTATACTTAATCCAATTGCAAATATTTTAAAATTTTTGATGCAGATTAAACGAACTTTTTCAGGCCAATAATTTGAGACAGTTTATTTGTTTACAACTATTACACTAGTTAATATATATACGGAAAACATGATTTTTGGAGGTTTTTGCAAAATGGTTTAGCTCACTGACGGATTTCGGTATAACCAAAATATTTTGGGAATCATCATAAAATACATCAAGGTTCATTTTAGGATGGGTACAAATGAAACTTTTTTTTTCAAGGCACCTTATTGTACATACTTTGTCCAGAGGACCCATCACAGCCCCATTTGGAATAAAGTATCAAATCAGAGAAATCGTATTAGTTTTTATGTTTTATCGAGTCTAATAATCTTTTGGCAGCATGTTACAATTGCTCCGGCACAAAGTGTTTTTTTAGCTGTAAGAATATGATGGTAGAACTTTATAGTTTTCCTTCGACAGAGATGACCTTAAAATATTATATTTACGACACGACAATTTTAGATCCATATATAAAACTAGTGCTGTGTATTCAGAAGGTTTCGCTATTGAAGAATCAAGAACTCTTTTTAGTTTTAATATTTCCTCAGAATTATTATTTTGCAGGTGTACGATTTCAGGGTCGCTGAATCGTACATGGTCATTTGAAGTTAATTTTTTATTTAAATTTCATGTATCGGTCTTGGCACTGCAACTTGAGTCAGCTAAAATATTACCTCTTTCGAGGCCTTGGTTTAGCACATTGCTCCCACCTGCAACTTTGGCACGGTAAACAAATGTATAGTAGCAACAAAACTGCACTAAGCAGTCTGCTGAAATACTATCCCGTTAGCCAATGCATGCTTGCATAAATAGCTGACATAGCTTTTGCAGTTCCAAGACCGTATATTTGTCATTTAAATATATATGTAATTTGTTTATTGTATTTTATATTATTGGGTTTTCGCCTATAAAAGGGTCGAAAGCTCATCAATAAATTCAGTGTTTTATTGTTACCAGTAAAAACTCCACATCCAGTGTTTTATTTTTCAAGCAATCGGTTCAAGTGCCGTATTGTCACTCAATAACAATAAGTCCAAGTTCATGTGCTTGGGACTTAAATCTAAAACAAAAAAATTGAAATAAAAACGCTTATTTCTACATTTGGCGCCCCCGGGTGGACACGAAGGCACGAACCACTTCGACGTTAAGCTACTACAGAAGCTCGTCCGCCACTTTTTCAATCAACAATCATTCCATAAAATCACCGCCAGTCAGGGAGAAGAAATGGCTACTTTTGAGGAAGTAGTAAATGACCAGAAAAGGATAGGTGAGGCCATACAACGCCTCATCTCAAATTTTAAAAAGGACTCACCAGACAGGAAGAAGTCCAAGGAATATTTTGAAGAACGTCTTCACCGTCTCAGCAGCCAATGGGATATTTTCGAGGAAAATGATAACAAGTTACGGACACTTACTAACCAGCCATTGGAGCAGGAATATTTCACCTCAGGCTATTACGAAAAACTTAATGATCTATCAAGCAACCACATTCAATTATTTCAAGATGAAATCAAGCGCTTAGAGAAGCAAGATAGTACCACTGGCAACGAAAAAGACATATCATTCTCAACAAAGCAGCCTCAAGCAGCAAAAACTATACCAAAAATCATGTTTCCACAAGCAGGAACAGATGCATCAAATTTTCAACAATCAGTTTCACAAGAAGCAACAAATCTCATCAAAATGATACGAAGGCAACGAGCAATTCTAAACTCTCTCAACCGCCTGCTTGATGGCTTAACAAAGGATCCAGGCGACCAGTCACAGTATCACGAAGTCAACCTTCAGCAAATTAACAAGCTCTGGCAAGAAATCGAGGAAATAAACTACAGTCTGTGGGAAAATTGTGAACAACCAAGCGATCTCGGATACAATTTTGAGGAGTACATGGCATGTGAATCAAGAGTGTATGCTACTCGAATACAATTATCTACCACAACCAGTGCAGTACCACGATCAACATGTGTTGCAAGCGAAGAAACACTTAGACTTCCAAGAGTCGCCATTCCACAATTTGATGGGGATTTTCTGAAGTGGCGACAATTTTATGAACTTTTTTCTCAAATGGTAGACCAACAAGCATTGCCGAAAATTCATAAAATGTGGTATCTAAAAACAAACCTATCAGGAGAAGCCGAAAAATTGATCAGGCATCTGTCTCTCACCCAAGACAATTACGACGTGGCTTGGGATATGCTGCGAGATAGATACAATAACAAAAGAGTACTGTGCTCCACGTTAATACAGAGGATGTTGGGGCAAGAATTCAGCGCTTCATCGGTTTCTTCCATCAAAAATTTGCATGATACAACGCAGGAATGCCTGATGTCACTGGAAAACCTCGGAATAACTACATCATCCTGGGATCCACTACTTCTTCACTTACTTGTGAAGAAGCTTGATAGATCAACGCACATTAGATATGAACAATTCCTAAAAAACCCTAAGGAGTTACCGAAAATAAAGGATTTTTTGATTTTTTTGGAAGCCCAGTTTCAATCATTAGAAGCAGTTAATAACAAGGATAGACAGGCATCAGCAAGATCATATGTGTCAGCAATATCAACAAATCAATACTCTCAATATGAGTGCAATGTATGCAAGTCTGGAACTCATCCATTATTTGCTTGCAAGACCTTTTTACTCTTGAAGCCAGCAGAACGGCTGCAGGTAGTAAAAAACAACAAAAGATGCGTCAATTGTTTAAAGGAGGGACACGCCGCAAGTTCCTGCGAATCAAGAAAATGCACAAGATGTAACAAAACACACAATACGTTACTTCATCTCGACAACCAAGATAATTTGAAAATTTCGTCAACATCATCCAACAACCAAAAAACTACATCAGCAAGGTCAGCCCGTTCATCATTATCAGCATGCAGCAAACAAAAGGCTATGTCTACAAAGCCAATCTGTTCATCATCATCCAACAACCATGGATATATGAGTTTAAGTTCAGGAAATGCACCCACATCGTCATCTAATAATACGGGATCCATGCCAGTCAGCTTATCCGCAGCAGATAGGTCTACCTGCAACAAATATGTCATGCTCAGCACTGTTCGTATTCATCTTATAACAAACAGTGGTCGTGAGCTGGAATGCAGAGCAGTATTGGACTCCGGCTCGCAAGTCAATCTCGTCACAGAAAGACTTGTTAAGAAGCTAGGACTCCAACAAAAACACTCTTCACTAATCATAGAAGGAATTGGAGCCAATAAAAGGGATTGTCAGGCGCGAATAAACGTGACCATGCGATCTCTCTTAAATGGGTTCGAATCACGGCTTGAAGCTTTTGTATTACCAAAAATTGTTAACGATCAGCCGTCACAACTGATAGACGCATCGTCATGGAACATCCCTTCCAATCTACCACTTGCTGACCCAACATTTCATCAGCCCGGTCCAATAGATGTACTGTTAGGAGCAGAATTTTTCTATCAAACACTTTCAATTGGTCAAATCAGACTAAGCGACAAGCTCCCAACTCTACAAAACACTGTATTTGGCTGGGTGATATCAGGCAGAATAGAAGAAACCAACACTATCTCTGCAACTTGTGGCATTTTTAGTGCAGATGAAGAGACCACAAATGGTTTACTCGAGAAATTCTGGAAACTAGAGGAAGTTGAGAACACAAAGCAACATTTTTCAGCTGCAGAAAAACGATGCGAAGCGCATTTTTCCCACAACACTCGAAGAACATCTGTAGGACGATTTGTGGTAAAAATTCCATTCACAGACAATCCATCAACATTGGGAGAATCACGACAACTGGCTCTTAATAGATTTTTAGCTTTAGAAAGGCGGTTGGCTAAAAACCCTGAGATTAAGGAGTCGTACGTCAACTTCATGGACGAATACGAACTCTTAGGACACATGTCTGAAGTGTCTAGTAGGGACATTTCACGAAAACCATGCTACGTCATTCCACACCATTGCGTAATCAAACCGGATAGTAGCACCACTAAATTGCGGGTGGTGTTTGATGCATCAGCAAAAACATCAACCGGATTATCTTTAAATGACATCATGCACACAGGGCCAATTATCCAAAACGAGCTATTCAGCATCTTATTACGTTTTAGACTACCGAAATATGTCTTCACAACAGATATTCAGAAAATGTACAGACAAATTGTGATCGATCCACAAGATCGCATGTATCACATTATTATCTGGAGAAAACATCCCGAAGCAGAGATTAAATATTACCAGCTGAACACGGTGACTTATGGGACCAGAGCAGCACCATATTTAGCAATCAAATGCCTGTTGCAGTTAGCTAAAGAAAATCGCTTAGCATACCCGTTAGGAGCCGCAGCTTTGGATAACAATTTTTATGTGGATGATGGATTATTGGGAAGTGACAGCCTCACTTCGGCTGTTTTGCTTCAGAAGGAAGTCACAACAATTTTGAAATCAGCAGGATTCGAATTGCGAAAATGGTGTGCTAATCACCCTCAACTACTTCAAGGCATCCCAGCAGATCAAAAAGAAATAGACCTCGACTTTGATGAGGACTCACGTGACTCTATCAAGACATTGGGATTAACATGGCTGCCAAAGAACGATGCATTCTGCATTAAGGCCAAAACCATTTTTAACAGCACCACAAGAGTGTCAAAATGGAGTGTGAGCTCAGACTTGGCACGGATATTCGATCCATTGGGTATCTTGGCTCCGGTAGTTATCAACGCTAAAATATTTATGCAAGATCTTTGGAAACTGAAGGTGGCATGGGATGAAGCACTACCCGCAGAATTACACAGCAAATGGATTACATTTAGAAACCAGCTTCAAGAAGTAAATGATAAGCAGATCCCTCGTCATGTATTTAATGGCACTGTGCCAGACTCATGTCAACTACATGTTTTTACTGACGCTTCAGAAAAAGCTTATGGGGCCGTCGCATACATTCGGTCTACCACCAAGGATGGAAGGGTTACTACAAGGCTGTTGTGTGCCAAATCAAGAGTCGCACCCATTAATCGGCAGCATCAAACAATTGCCCGATTAGAACTCTGTGCGGCCCTACTAGGTGCACAGCTGGCAACCAGAATTCAACAAGACATTCAATATGGAAGTGAATCCACGTACTTTTGGACTGATTCTGAAGTTGTGCTTTCATGGATAAATGCGGAAGCATCATCATATGAAGTTTTTGTGGCCAATCGCGTTGCAAAAATTCAGGACTGCTCAATAGCACAGCAATGGCGTCATGTATCATCAAAACAAAACCCAGCAGACGTCCTATCACGAGGATGCGATCCAAGGACTTTCAAACAGTGTGATTTATGGTTTTACGGACCTTTCTTTCTGCATGGAAAAGAATCAGTTTGGCCACAACCGTTTTGCACTGATAAATTTAAACCAACTGAAGAAGGCAAAAGAAAGGCACAAATGTCTTTAATAACAGCAAGAAGTGAAGCAGAGAACATGATATATTCAATTAATCATGGTAATTCTTTTAAGAGACTACAGAGGATTCTAGGCTTCATGATCCGATTTGGAGAACACACACGAGGTGCACGAAAAAATCATCAAACCTCGTGGATGCTAACTCCACTTGAATTAGACAAAGCACTTAAAGTAATTGTGCGAACAATGCAGACGGCGGATTTCAGTTCAGAAATTTTGGCCTTAAAGAAAAAGGGTGTGGTCAGCACAAGCAGTTCGATACACAACCTCAAACCATTTTTGGACAACGACGGCATTTTAAGAGTAGGTGGCCGACTAGATGCATCAACACTTCCATATGAAAATAAACATCAAATGCTAATTCCTTACAATGATCCCATAACAAAATTACTAATGCAAAAAATACACGAAGATCACATGCATTGTGGCCCAACCGCATTAATTGCACATACAAAACAACGCTTTTGGCCCATCAAGGCAGCAAGCATGGCAAGGTCAATCGTTCACCACTGTGTCCGATGTTACAGGGCGCGGCCACAACTACTTCAACAAGTCATGGGAAATCTGCCAGCAACGAGAATTACACCAGCACGACCGTTTATAAACGCAGGAGTGGACTACTGTGGACCTTTTTGGATTCATCATAAGCTGCGAGGAAAAAGACCGACCAAAGCATATTTGGCCATCTTCTGTTGCTTTGCTACAAAGGCAGTTCATATGGAACTTGTAAGCGACCTTACAACCAACGCTTTCATCGGTGCCCTAAAACGATTTATCAGTCGACGAGGGCGATGCCAAAATCTCTACAGCGATAACGCAACTAATTTCATTGGAGCAAAAAATCAACTTTCAGAATTATCAGCTGCAATCCACTCAGCTAACGCCCAAGATATGATTATGAAAACATGTAATGATAGGGGAATACATTTTCATTTTATTCCACCCAGAGCTCCTCACTTCGGAGGACTATGGGAAGCTGCAGTAAAATCCGCGAAACATTTACTACTAAGAAGTGTTGCATCCGCATCTCTCACATACGAAGAGTTAGAAACCATTATAGTCGAGATTGAAGCAATTTTAAACTCACGACCAATTAGTCCCATGTCAAACGACCCAAACGACTTATCTGCGCTCACTCCTGGACATTTTCTGATCGGCGAACCATTAACAACGCAAGTAGATGCAAGATCTGTGGAACCAAAAGTTTCCTTAGGAACACGCTGGAAGACAGTATCACAAATAAAACATGAATTCTGGCAAAGATGGTCTCGAGATTATCTCAACGAACTTCAGTACAGAAATAAATGGAGAGAACAAGCCAACAACATTAAGCCTGGTACCGTAGTCATCATCAAGGAAGACAACGCTCCTGTACTTCAGTGGCCATTAGGAAGAGTCACGAGAACCTACAAAGGGGATGATGATGTAGTTAGAGTAGTGGACGTAAAAACGGAGTCGGGAATTTTCAAACGTCCCATACATCGATTAGCCCCATTACCAATTGAAGACAACAAGTCAGACATATCTGTAGATGTTAGGCTCATAAATAACAGGTCACCTACCAACCATGATGATGAGGAAACAGATGTAGTACGCAAAAAGAGAAAACATTCATCAAACAACCTAGTCTCAGTGTTACTAATCGCTATGCTTACGCTACCTCTGGTCATGGCAAATGGAGTCAAAAACATAGAGTTTGCTGATGACTTAGGTATGCACTTCGAAGGAATAGGTACAATAAAAACATCTAGAACGAAGTGGCAGCTTATTGTTTACTATGATCTGGAATCATATTGGGAAGAAGCAAAATCATTTTCAAATGGTACGGCAGCATTACAGCAACTATGTCAAGAACTAAAGCAGATGGGTGCCTGCAAAACCGTCGTAAACACGCTTAAACATTTTGAGGATGGACTTAACGAAGAAAACAATCTTTTAACAATCAAAAGAAACAAAAGACACACAGCAGACCCTTCAGCAGTAAACAGAACCAGAAGAGGTGCCCTTAATATTGTAGGAAACATTGCAAGTTCATTATTTGGAGTACTGGACTCAGATTATGCTGATCAAATGGTTAAAACCATTGAAATAGTCAAACAAAACGAAGGTCATCTCCAACTATTACTCAAGAATCAAACATCGATTCTCGATTCAACCATCAACATCTTCAAACAGGATCAAACAGCTATTAAAAATAAATTTAACGATATTGACGCACACTTAAACGAGATATGGTCAAAAGTACATGAAATTGAGGACACTAACTATCAATATCAGAGGTTCCAAATCTTCAATTCTTTAGCCATGCAACTCACAATTATAGCAGCAAATTTACAACGCATACAAACGTCAATCATAGACGTATTAACGGATACTCATCACGGGAAAATAAGCCCAATTTTGCTATCACCAAACCAATTACAGGAGGAATTGGTTAAAATTCGAAACTATCTACCGTCGACCTTGCAACTACCAGTTGAACATGATGAACGCATACAAATTTATAAGCTAATGACAGTAGAAGAACGATTAACAGAAAACCATGTTATTTTTAAAATTTCCATACCTCTGTGCGATCAAGAAAAATTTCAGCTATTCAAGATTTTCCCGGTTCCCACTTCCGTAAACCACAGTGTCATTTCAATCATACCTTGTGATGACATGATTGCTATCAATGCTCACCGAGACCAATACTTTCCCATGAGCACAACCAAACTACAATCCTGTATTATGACAACGGGACTTTCATACATATGCCCCAACATCCAGTCTAAATACAACAAAGGCTCAGACATATGCTCCTGTGAGATGCAACTGCTAAATAACGACACCCAATCGGCTTGCAATACAGAATCACTGCAAACGAATTCAATATGGACCCAGATGTCAAACACAAATCAGTGGATGTATGCTGTAACCATTCCCAAGAGAATAACTGCAGTATGTGAAGGTCAAAGTCAACAACTCACCATAAAGGGGTCCGGAATTCTTTCACTGCAACCACAGTGTGTCCTAAAACAGAATTTTATCACCATTCAAGGACACCAAACCTACTCCAGCAACCGCCAGGTCTCTTACACCAGCTTAGGGAAAATGACAGATATTGTACAACCCAAGCAACCTGATTTATTTGCCCAAAAAACTGAACAGTATAATACGCAACTAAGAAACCTCACGGAACTTCAAAATTTATTGTCACACCAAGAATATCTGGATCTTCCGGCACAGATTAAACACATCAACTTTCACTATTCAACAATAGGATATACTGCATTGATTCTGTCGATAATCATCACCAGTTACACCATCTGGAAGGTAAAATCGAAGCAACATAAACCGCAACCAACAGAGACAAGATACCCCCAGCCTACTCCTCGTCGCAGATCAACAACCTTGGACTTTGAGGTCACCGTATAAAAAAAAAATTATAAATTTTGTAAGGTCATAAGAATTTCAGACCTTACCAGGGGGAGAATGTACGATTTCAGGGTCGCTGAATCGTACATGGTCATTTGAAGTTAATTTTTTATTTAAATTTCATGTATCGGTCTTGGCACTGCAACTTGAGTCAGCTAAAATATTACCTCTTTCGAGGCCTTGGTTTAGCACATTGCTCCCACCTGCAACTTTGGCACGGTAAACAAATGTATAGTAGCAACAAAACTGCACTAAGCAGTCTGCTGAAATACTATCCCGTTAGCCAATGCATGCTTGCATAAATAGCTGACATAGCTTTTGCAGTTCCAAGACCGTATATTTGTCATTAAAATATATATGTAATTTTTAACATCGTATATTTGTCATTAAAATATTGTATATTTGTCATTAAAATATATATGTAATTTTTTTAACATTGTTTAGTTGTCATTTAAATATATATGTAATTTGTTTATTGTATTTTATATTATTGGGTTTTCGCCTATAAAAGGGTCGAAAGCTCATCAATAAATTCAGTGTTTTATTGTTACCAGTAAAAACTCCACATCCAGTGTTTTATTTTTCAAGCAATCGGTTCAAGTGCCGTATTGTCACTCAATAACAATAAGTCCAAGTTCATGTGCTTGGGACTTAAATCTAAAACAAAAAAATTGAAATAAAAACGCTTATTTCTACATTTGGCGCCCCCGGGTGGGTTTTAGATTTAAGTCCCAAGCACATGAACTTGGACTTATTGTTATTGAGTGACAATACGGCACTTGAACCGATTGCTTGAAAAATAAAACACTGGATGTGGAGTTTTTACTGGTAACAATAAAACACTGAATTTATTGATGAGCTTTCGACCCTTTTATAGGCGAAAACCCAATAATATAAAATACAATAAACAAATTACATATATATTTAAATGACAACTAAACAATGTTAAAAAAATTACATATATATTTTAATGACAAATATACAATATTTTAATGACAAATATACGATGTTAAAAATTACATATATATTTTAATGACAAATATACGGTCTTGGAACTGCAAAAGCTATGTCAGCTATTTATGCAAGCATGCATTGGCTAACGGGATAGTATTTCAGCAGACTGCTTAGTGCAGTTTTGTTGCTACTATACATTTGTTTACCGTGCCAAAGTTGCAGGTGGGAGCAATGTGCTAAACCAAGGCCTCGAAAGAGGTAATATTTTAGCTGACTCAAGTTGCAGTGCCAAGACCGATACATGAAATTTAAATAAAAAATTAACTTCAAATGACCATGTACGATTCAGCGACCCTGAAATCGTACATTCTCCCCCTGGTAAGGTCTGAAATTCTTATGACCTTACAAAATTTATAATTTTTTTTATACGGTGACCTCAAAGTCCAAGGTTGTTGATCTGCGACGAGGAGTAGGCTGGGGGTATCTTGTCTCTGTTGGTTGCGGTTTATGTTGCTTCGATTTTACCTTCCAGATGGTGTAACTGGTGATGATTATCGACAGAATCAATGCAGTATATCCTATTGTTGAATAATGAAAGTTGATGTGTTTAATCTGTGCCGGAAGATCCAGATATTCTTGGTGTGACAATAAATTTTGAAGTTCCGTGAGGTTTCTTAGTTGCGTATTATACTGTTCAGTTTTTTGGGCAAATAAATCAGGTTGCTTGGGTTGTACAATATCTGTCATTTTCCCTAAGCTGGTGTAAGAGACCTGGCGATTGCTGGAGTAGGTTTGGTGTCCTTGAATGGTGATAAAATTCTGTTTTAGGACACACTGTGGTTGCAGTGAAAGAATTCCGGACCCCTTAATGGTGAGTTGTTGACTTTGACCTTCACATACTGCAGTTATTCTCTTGGGAATGGTTACAGCATACATCCACTGATTTGTGTTTGACATCTGGGTCCATATTGAATTCGTTTGCAGTGATTCTGTATTGCAAGCCGATTGGGTGTCGTTATTTAGCAGTTGCATCTCACAGGAGCATATGTCTGAGCCTTTGTTGTATTTAGACTGGATGTTGGGGCATATGTATGAAAGTCCCGTTGTCATAATACAGGATTGTAGTTTGGTTGTGCTCATGGGAAAGTATTGGTCTCGGTGAGCATTGATAGCAATCATGTCATCACAAGGTATGATTGAAATGACACTGTGGTTTACGGAAGTGGGAACCGGGAAAATCTTGAATAGCTGAAATTTTTCTTGATCGCACAGCGGTATGGAAATTTTAAAAATAACATGGTTTTCTGTTAATCGTTCTTCTACTGTCATTAGCTTATAAATTTGTATGCGTTCATCATGTTCAACTGGTAGTTGCAAGGTCGACGGCAGATAGTTTCGAATTTTTTGAGAATCAATATTGCATCATATAGCTTTCAATATCGTAAATTGTGTAGTACGATTTCGAATCCTTCGGTTTAACTTATTTCTTCACAGAGATCGTGTATTCTCCTGCACTTAGTGGACTGCACAGACTCCTCAAAAGACTTTCTTGGTCCCCCAACTTCTTTGACCACATCACTTTCTATTTGTTTTTCTTCTTTCCGAAAGTTAAGAATGCTATAATTCCAAATAGTGTTTTTATATTTAAATACTTATATATTAAAATATATATTTTTCGATGAATAGCAGCTCCTCCATTTCCTCAAAAAAATTTTGTAGAAATTGTTTAGCTTTAAGTGATCAAATGCTTCATCACTGATAGACACATTTAATTTTCTGCAAACTTTTGCACGCACATCTTCCAGTATATCACATTTATTTAAATTTAAATTTCCTTCACTTGTTTTACTTTCTATGCAAATAAATGATATATCTTCAATAGAAATTGTTAAATTATTCATTTTTAATAAAAATGTGCCACAAACTCGCTCTTTTTTTTACTTAAAATTTTAAAGTAAAGAAAACAACTTTTTTCAGCTAAAAATCGGCTGATTCAATTAAAATTGACTGATAAAAAAAAGTACCTCTGTTATTTGGAACAATATTTTTGATTTTTTTTTTTAAATGCAATGGTTATTAAGAATCGTAAAAAATTCCTTTGACTTAAGTCAACAACTGTTGTTAAGGAAACATAATTACACACTTTTAATTAAAAGTAAATTTGACGCAATATCTATAGAAAATTGAAGATATTTGCGAAAATTCGAAAAGTGGTGACAAAAATATTTTTTTTGTATATACCATAATGTCATATTTAGAATGTAAAAAAAAAAACAAATAAAATAGAAATAGTGCATAAAACTCTTAAGCCTGGTTTTCACTAGGTCAATTTCAATGACAACAATCACTGATGTCAGTAGGTATTTTAATCATATGACGTCAAATGCGTTTTCATTACAACCCAAAAACTGATATAAAATCTAATGTCAAAGACTGACATGGAATTTATGTGTCAAATAATTGCCATGCTATTTTCACGTTCGTTGTTATTTGAAATGATATTTGAAATTATAGAGTCGCAAAGCAATGAACCAGAAGCGGACAAAGTTATAAAACGTGTAACTTTGTTGCGCACCTTGGAACCACCGGAGGATAAGAAAATCACAACGCTTTATTTGAGACCACAGCGAGATACGCTCCATACCACTGGTGTCTCGTCGGCAGTGTGCCTTTGGGTAGTCATTAAACCTCTGCACGAATGCACTCGTTTTTTTCTACAACACTAGAGCCAACAGTGCAGAGTTCAGAGCTTAAGAGAACTCTGTTAGTCAAGCAGAGGTTATCCAATTCATTTAATGACAACAAACGAATATTGCAGAGCACTTATCGCCTTCAAACACAACCACGTTCGCTGTTTGCTTTAACAGAACACGATGTTGTTCGTTTTATAAAACAACGAAGCACTTTGATAACAGAGAAAAATGCATCAATTACACCTAACACAGCAGAACCCTGGCGAAGCTTGCTTGCTTTTTGCATTCCCTTTTGTACGCCATTTGTTTATTTATATATATATTAAGCACAGTTTATGTCTGCATTGTTGCAACTTTTTTTAATTGTTTGCTTAGCAACGCCTTATGCCTAAAAACTAAAGAACACAGCATGACACCAAGCGTTCACAGCATGACACCAAGTCATTGTATTCTTCTTTGTCGAATCGTGCATAACATTGATTCTGTTTTTGTTTGTTCTTGTTCTACTCAAGCGACGAGTGCTCTCTGCAGTGTAATGCTTGATTTCATTGATGAGAACATAACATAGAAAAGGCTTGCACCACAAATGAGTGACTTGAAACGCATTTCAAGCGCACTCGTGCAGAGGTTTAGTAGTCATTCAGCGGCAACAGCGTTTTTGAAAGCAATTCCAGCTGCGAGTTGAAAACAATTCCACCAATAACGGGTATTGGTGGCGTTGTTATATTTTTATCCCCCGGTGGCTTCAAGGCTGCCTATGGTTAACTTTTTATTCGTACATTTTCAACAAAAATATCATTTAACTTACATTTTTTAACTATTTTAAGCAATACGCAACTGAAACAATAAAACTAAAATTAGCTGTTTCAGGCAACAACTGACACAAAATGCCAACGTGCTGGCATTTCGATTTTTTTTGTCATTCAACGATATACTGATTAGCAATCAAAAATTATCTGTTCTCACTTGTTTGTAATTTTATATGACTATCAGTGGTCATATATGACAACAAACAAAATAACAAAACGTTTCCATTAGATTGGCAACATTTGTCATTGAAAACTGACCTAGTGAAAACCAGGCTTTAGTTATACTATTTTGTTAAGTGCATAAGTAAATTATGAAAACGAAATACATATCAGGGAACATCGTCATTTTTTCTTTAATACTATGGACACATATATGGTATCGATACCATGGTATTGAAACCATGAACGATTGTATACTATATGGTATAAAAGTAGTGACACACATATTGATATAGTTTTCATTGACAATAGTGTCAAATAATTATTTAAAAACAAATCACAAATCTTTCAGCTGCTTCAATTTTCTTATCCCGTCGAAAGTTAGATCCTGCAATAAATAGCCAAGCAAACAGTCTTTTAATATATGGTAATATATTTCGTTGGTATATTTAAACATTTGAACGCTCTCTCACATTGGCGCTGATATCACATAAAATATAGCAATATCAGGGTTGAAAGTCGAAAAAATGTATGTTAGCATGGAGAAACCATGAAAAATTGTTGTGTTTTGTATACCATGAATAAGGCGCTATACTAGTTTCAGAAGATGGTTTATTGCTGGTATACAGTGGCACACATGTGGTATACAATGTAGTATATTTACTTTGTAGTATCGAAACCATATGTGTGTCTCCAGTATAAATGACAAGTTTGTTCAACGTCCGGCAGAATATCATATACGGATGTAAAGAGGATACTCCAAGGATTTATTTTATGCATGTCATTCACAAATCTTTTGGAATCTTTACTTTTTATCCTTACCTCAAAAATCGAGAAAAATAAGGATTAACTGACCATAACTATTGTGATCAAACAGTAAACGATTTGAAAATTTTAGTGATTTTTAGCATTAGAGATTATAATGTTCAAGAAAAAAAACAGCAACCAAACATCTTTAATCGTTTATTTACAGGCATATATGTAATACTTCTATATTGGCAGTACACTCAAGGTACATTCGCCAACATTAGAGTGCAGATATATTGTTATATGAGCGAGAAAGTATATTAACGAATGTACCCAATAGGCCGTAACGATGGAAACCGATTTAAATTAAAAGGTAAGTATTAAAAAGTTTTTTATAGTTTATCTTGAAAAAATAGGCAACAAAGTATATAACAGTATTAATTTCATTGAAAAAAAGTATGTATATTTTGTCTTGCTTGAGATGAAATGACGTCGTTGTTTTAGTTTCACTATTACGAAGAAAGGTAGTGCAAAAATAAATAAGTTTTCTTCATATATAGTTTCTTACCTGGGCCGGAATGGGTTAAAAAAAGCCAAAAAGATTTAAAAAATGCGTTCTACATCGTTTAAAAATAAATTAAAACATTTAATTTAGTTTCTCGAATAGTTTTTTTATTAAAAAGTAAAAAAAAAATTGAATTTTTTAACTTTTTCGATTTTTTCTTAAAAAATATATATCTCGGTAATTGGATGCCCCAGGTAACTGAGTAATATGGCAATATGTTTGTATTTGGAATATCTCCTAATTCTTAGTGCAATATAATCACGCTTATTCAATATTTTGGCAGCTATGGTGAAAAATAGCAACAAAAATCCATTTTTTACGTTTACAAAAGGTCACGGTGGTGGGTCGGTATGGGCTAAAATAAAACCGAAGAACTAAAAAATGGTTATAAAATACGCGTCATATATTGCTGAAAAATATCGGGAAACATACTATAACGTATCTCGTATAGTTTTTTTATTAAAAATTAAAAACTAAAAAAAATTGAACTTTTTAACTTTTTCGATTTTTTCTTAAAAAATATATATCTCGGTAACGGGATGTCCCAGATAACTGAGTGATATGGCAAAATGTTTGTATTTGGAATATCTCTTAATGCTTAGTGCAATGTAATCACGCTAAATCAATATTTTGGCAGCTATGGTGAAAAATAGCAAAAAAATCAATTTTTTACGTTTACAAAAGGTCACGGGGGTGGGTCGGTATGGGTTAAAAAAAAAAAAAAAAGTTGTCCAAAACTGTTTTTTCATCTATTCGCAAGTTTTTTTTGCTAACCATCTTAGATCCGACACAAAAAGTTCGAGAGCGTTATGCCCTAGTACCCAAAATTAAATTTTAAAATAAAAAAATTCAGGAGCGGTGCTTTCATTGTCAAAAATTTCAGTTGCTATTTTTGTTGTTTGAATTTTTATTATTTAAATTTTGCTTTCTTGAATTTTTGTTTTTTTTTAATTTTATCATATTTTACGCTTTGTTCTTATAATTGTAGTATAATGGTGCGTAGCTATTATTTATGCAAAGCAAAAAAACATAACATATTTTTCATAACAACCGCCCCTGTGACGAAGTGACATTTTCTTGTGTGTAGTAATTTTCATATATTCAAATATACTAATACAAACAACAAAATCGTAGGTAGGCTATCTCTCTTTGATTTCGTAGTTGAAATTCATTGAAAATGTAGGTTGCTGCCAATATAGAAGTATTACATATATGTTTACAGGTCATATATTTGACAAAATTTTCGAAAGGTAAATTCGCATTTAGAGAAGCATTAAGGAAATAAATGCGAATTAAGCTTTAAATGCGCATTTAGCTTCCAGTCTGAACATACTTTATCCTTAGATGTTTACAGCGCAAGGTGGCAGCATTAAAAACATCTATAATATGTGTCATCATTTATTCGTTGACATTTAATTAACCCTCCGTTAGGCACATGAGTCTGGCCAGACCTTCTTAGATTTTAAATTTGATTTAAGTATATTTTTAATCGATCCAACTGATTGATATCTTGGAAAGATACATAAGCGCAACCAAAGGGGGGTTTCAGGGTTTAAACCCCCCCCCCCCCAAAAATTATTGTAGTACCAAGCATAATAGTATTCAATCAAAGTGAGTCATAGGAAAAGCAATCACGTTTTATGAAATGAGTGAAAACCCCAAATGTATATTTCAAATCGATTCTGGTTGATGCATAATTTGCTAAATAAGTCATATTTTATTCCTTCAGACTGCACATTAAGCCGGATCGATTTTGTATGGAGAAAAAACAGTGAGCCGGACACCGACTCAAAAGTAATAAGTACTCTCAAAAACTAGAAAATATTTTTTTTAAACACCTATAAAAAACTTATTTTTCTTGAAATTCAAATGAATTTAAGATTATTGGAAAAGTACTGAGCTCTTCTTTCTTTTGGTGTATCGTATGGTGTTGTTTAATCAAAACTGAGAACTATGAAAAATGCGTTTTTTAAAAGTGTTAAAAAAAATAAATATTTGAAAATCATGAATTTCGTACTGGAGCGCTATCTGGCGTACATTTAACTAAAAACTGGTTAAAAGAAATCGATTTGCGTACCTAAAAACTCATATGTACCCACTAATATATATATTCCCACCAAAATTTGCCAAAATCAAACAGTAATTATGGCAATTAAATAATAATTGAGCTGAAGGAAGCTTTTAAATAACGATTTCTCACATTTTATATAATTGTGGCACTTAGTTTTGGTTAAACCGCACCATACGATATATGGAAAGAAGAGCTCAATAATTTTCCAATAAATTTAAATTCATGTGATTATCATGTAAAATACATATTGTACACGTCTTTAAAACAACCTCTTTTCGAAAATGACAAAATATGGATTTTTTGGGGTCTCAATAGAGTTTGTAAACACAAAAAATTTCCAAAATTTTTTAGTGTACCATGAAAATCTTTAGTTTTTTTTGCTTATCTTGGGTATGCATTCTGAAGAAAAGAATTTATTATTAAAAGGATTCTGACCACTTGAAGGGTTGTTGGCAATACTTCGATTTGAGTTATCTTTTCAACTTCTAGCAAGGAGGAAAATTGAAATATTTGGAAACAAATTAATTCAAAAGTAAGACATAGTAAAAAAGCCTAAATTTGAGGAAAATCGGTTGAATCACTCGCCACTGAAAAAATCAAAGAATTTTCCTGTCAAATTGTTATTTTTCGTCCTTTTTTAGAATCAGTTTTTAAACATGGATAACACAAACTCTACAGAATTAAGTTTATAGTGAAGTCATGTGATTCATTATAAAATTAATTCCGATTGACTTCCGAAAGTGGAGAAAAAAATTTACAATTTCTAATTTTTCATCGTTGTTTCCAAAATCCGTTTTATAAAATTTCTCTAAATTTTTAAATATTATCCGATATTAAGGAATTATGGCTTATAAGGTAAAAATATGTTGGTTTAATTTTTCTTCTGTTCGCCCATCCAGTGACATAATATAGTTATATGCCTTATTCATAATCTTCCATTGGATTTTCAAAATCAGTTTCATGAAAATCCCTAAAAATTGCGCAAATATTAACCGATTTTGGAAAAGTGTAGGTAAGACCTACCGTTAAAAATATATTATTTCGATTTCGTCAGCATTTGCGCATTGGACAAGTAATACCAAACGATTTTTTCAAATTCAGACTCTTTGTTTTTCATCCCAAGGTGTCAGAAATTTAGCGGTTTTTACTTTCGGAATTGAGCATAATTAGTGCTCACTAAAGGACGAATTTTAAAGCTAGTGCCAGCCAATTGGGTATTTTTACAACGAAGTGATGTATGGATGAAAAATTTTCACTGCACTCAAATATGTTATAGAGTTTGCTCCAGAGAATGCTTTTCTCTAAATGTGGTATTAAAAAATCCCTAAAAATGATAAAAAGCTTCCATGAACAAGAAAAATATATAAAAATATATCGTTTTTAGAGAATAAGACTTTTTTATTTTTGAAAAAAGATTTAATTTTATTGAAGAAAATACTTCGCACAATGAATTTTTTATCAAAATTTAGTAAACATTTTTCATTTTCCTTAAATTTTTCTCTATAAATGAGAATTTTTTGTGCGAGAAAAATACTTATCATTATAAGAGACATTGAAATATTTCCATTTCCCACAAGTGAAGAAATATTTATTTGAAAATTTATTCTAATTGAAATATCGAAAATAGAGAAATTTTTTATCGGAGAGAGGTAGGAATTTTGAATGTGTGGGGAGAAAAATATTGAATTTTTGCTGACCTTATTGGGACCCGAGTAAAAATAAAAATATTTTAGCTCAAGCCTAATAACCTTCGTACAACTGCCAAATAAGAAACTAGTAAGGTATATCTTCGACTTGCCCGAAGTTAAAATACCCCCACGGCCGATTCTTATGGGTAGAAGAATCTTAAATTGGAGAGCTTTTTGTAAGAGATTTTGAAAGATTTTATTATTTTTTGTGTCTAAAATACATACATATCAAATTGTTTTCTTGCAGCTTAAATATAAGCCTTTTTATAAAGTTTTAAATTTAGGGGTTGTATGAGAGGTGGGCGTCTTAGATTGTGTATGACGCCAATTTTTCTAACATACCTCAGTTTCGACATAGAATACACAAATACCGAGTTTCTGTCTTGTAACTTTAATATTAGCCTCTTTATGGATTTTTAAATTTTGGGGTTGTATGGGAGGTGGGCTTGTTAATGGGTGGATGACGCCCAATTTTATAACACACCTCAGTTTTAACATTAAATACACAAATACCGAGTTTCCATCTTGTAACTTTAATATTAGCCTCTTTATAGATTTTTCAATTTTGGGGTTGTATGGGTGGTGGACGTGTTAATAGGTGGATGACGCTCATTTTTCTAACACACCTCAGTTTTGACATTGAATACACAAATACCGAGTTTCCGTTTTGTAACTTTAATATTAGCCTCTTTATAGATTTTTAAATTTTGGAGTTGTATGGAAGGTGGGCGTGTTAAATGTTATGTTAGTTTTGACATAAAATACACATATATCAAATTTCAGTATTGTAGCTTTAATATTAGCTTCTTTGTAGAGTTTTCAATTTTGGGGTTGTATGGGAGGTAGGCGTGGTTTTCATCCGATTTAGCCCATTCTCGAACTTGACCTTAGTTTTTTTAAAAAAAGCTTAAATATCGAATTTCATTACGATAGCTTCAAAATTACGGCTGTAATCGTGTCGACAGACAGACGGACATGGCTAAATCAACTCAGGTGGTGATGCTGAGCAAGAATATATATACTTTTCCATACCTACCACGCCTCCTTTTGGGTGTTACACACGTCGTGACAAAATTTATATACCCTTTACGCAGTACGCGTGGGGGTATAAAAATCAATAAAATGGCCTACAACTGGTGCTTGCAAAATATTTTAGCCGAACAGATCCTAAACAACATTGAAGCCAGTTTATTTTAAAACGACCGCTACCACTACTGTTCACCTTCTGTACGGATAGAATGTCCTGACAATGACCGTTTTAATTAAAAAAAAAAAATATGGTGCTGGCCATTAGTGCAAAAATTGAACGCACTAACCGCTACAACTCAGCCGATGTAATTACGTAAAACTGTTTTTATATATAAGTTCTACATTTGATAAAACCCCCCCAAAAAAAATTCCTGGTTGCGCCCCTGGAAAGATATAATTCTGATATCACTGCAATCCAAGAAATGCGATGGAAGGGACAGGGTTGCTTACGGCAAGCATCCTGTGATATCTTCTACAGCGGCCATGCGGAGAAGCACGAGTTTGGATGCGGATTTGTAGTTGGCAAGAGAATACGGCATCATGTCCTGCGATTCACTCCTGTGAACGAACGACTTGCCATAATCCGCTTCAAGGCAAAATTTTTTAACATAAGCCTAATATGTGCGCACGCTCCGACAGAAGAAAAAGATGACGAGACCAAAGAAAGTTTTTACGAGCGCCTTGAAGACGCATACGAGCGCTGCCCCCGTCATGACATAAAAATCGTGCTTGGTGACTTCAACGCCAAGGTGGGTAAGGAAAACATATTTGGTCCAACAGTCGGAAAGTTCAGCCTCCACGACAACACATCCGATAACGGAATGAGGTTGATTGACTTCGCCGTAGCACAAAACATGGTCGTTAGTAGCACTAGATTCAAGCATCTCAATATTCATAAGGCCACTTGGCTGTCCCCTGATCAAAAAACATGCAACCAAATTGATCACGTTTTGATTGACGGAAGGCACTCTTCCAGTGTACTAGACGTACGCACGATCCGTGGTGCTAACATAGACTCGGATCATTATCTTGTCGCAGCCAAGATCCGCACACGTCTGTGCGCAGCTAAGAATGCTCGCAATCCTACACAAAGAAAGACGTCGATAATCTGCAGTCAAAACGGACGGCCGAAGCCTTCGCTACTCAACTCTCACTCCTGCTTCAAGAAAGCACTCCTCCGATCGACGATATATGCGGACAGTGGACGCACATATCCCACTCTATGCGTACGGCTGCCGAAGAGGTGATAGGCTACCACCGCCCTCGCCGAAACCAGTGGCATGACCAGGAGTGTCGCGACGCCACTGCAGAGAAGGACATCGCCTACAAAGCCACCCTGCAGTCGGTTGTAACGCGTGCTGTTATGGAGCGATACCGAGAGAAGAGGAGGGAAGAGAGACGCATTTTCAGGCGAAAGAAACGAGAGGCGGAAATGCGTGAGTGCGAGAAAATTGAGATGCATGGCGACAGGAATGAGACTCGAAAATTTTTCGAAAAATAAGACGCCTGGCCGATGGTTTTAAGACCGGAGCCTCTTCCTGCAAGGATGAGAATGGGAATCTAGTGACAGATATCCAGAGTACACTGATGCTATGGAGGGAACACTTCTCTAGTCTTTTAAATGGCGACGCTGACAACAATCCCGCCACTGGAGATGATATCCCGGAAACCCCAATCATGGATGACAGCGTTGAAGTTCCGCTGCCCGACTATAACGAGGTCTTAACAGCTATAGCTCGGCTTAAAAACAACAAAGCCGCAGGTGCCGATGGTCTACCGGCTGAGCTGTTTAAGACCGGTGGCGAAGCTCTGTTTAAATGCATTCACAGACTTCTATGCAGAATATGGTCGGAAGAATGCATTCCAGATGATTGGAACCTCAGTGTGCTCTGCCCAATCCACAAGAAAGGCGATCCCACCATTTGCGCCAACTACCGTGGGATTAGCCTTCTAAATATCGCATATAAGGTCCTGTCGAGCGTATTGTGTGAAAGACTAAAGCCCATCGTCAACCAACTGATTGGACCTTATCAGTGTGGCTTCAGACCTGGAAAGTCCACCATTGACCAGATCTTCACGCTCCGACAAATCTTGGAAAAGACCCTCGAAAAACAAATCGACACGCACCATTTTTTTGTCGATTTCAAAGCCGCCTTCGACAGTCCAATAAGGAGTCACCTATACTCCATCATGTCTGAATTTGGTATTCCTGCGAAGCTAATACGTCTTTGCAGGATGACACTGTACAACACCAGCAGCGCAGTGAAAATCGGGAAGGACCTCTCCCTTCCGTTCGATAGCAAGCGAGGTTTCAGACAAGGTGATTCCTTATCGTGCGACTTCTTTAATATAGTAATGGAGAGGATCATCCGAGCTGCTGACCTGAGGCGCAGCGGCACAATTTTCTATAAGAGCGTTATGCTGCTGGCGTATGCTGATGATATTGACATCATTGGCCAAAATACGCGCGAAGTCAGTGCAGCATTCTCCAGGCTAGAAAAAGAGTCGAGTCGAATGGGTCTTGCAGTGAACGCAGATAAAACGAAGTATCTCGTGTCAACAAACAAACAGTCCCAGCGTCTTGGAAACCACGTCACTGTTAACAACGCCTCCTTTGAGGTAGTGAAGGACTTTGTTTACCTGGGATCCAGTATTAACTCCTCCAACGATATCAGTATTGAGATTAAACGAAGGATAACTCTTGCCAACAGGTGTTACTTTGGGCTCAGTAGGCAATTGAGAAGCAGAGCTCTCTCTCGACGAACAAAACTGACGCTCTATAAGTCAATAATCATGCCCGTCCTACTATACGCATCACAAACCTGGACGTTGAGCAGCTCTGATGAAAGGACTTTGGGAGCGTTCGAGAGAAAAATCGTTCGCAAGATCTATGGTCCAATCTGCGTCAATGGCGAGTACCGTACACGATGGAACCACGAGTTGTATGAGCTATATGCCGACATCGATATAGTCAAGCGTATTAAAATAGAGCGGCTTCGCTGGCTAGGTCATGTCGAGAGAATGAACGACGAAGCTCCAGCGAAAAAAATATTGGATTCGGTACCCAGCGGTGGCCAACGCAGACGAGGAAGACAGCATCTCCGTTGGAAAGACCAGGCATTGGATAACCTGACGACGCTTGGAGTTTCCAACTGGCGCCAGCAAGCGCACGACAAAAGAGGCTGGCGCAAATTTTTAGACCAGGCCAAAACCGACCAACGGTTGTAAGCGCCATCTAAGTAAGTAAGTAACTATATTTTTAACCGAGCTAGCGATTTGAAATTTCATGTAACTTCCTAAAATTTCATTGACTTTCGATCAACAATACAATCAGATCGAAAAAGTGCACGCAAGGTTAATTACAAGGACATTGTAGTGCTCACATCGTATTCGTACCTCATGAGTCTGGCTAAACCCGCATACATTTCATATGAAAAACCATCCAATTTGAATATGTTGCTGACTTCTTTGGAAATTTAGTTGTTTTATCTTTAATGTTCGTTCGTGTTTGTTAACTAGTAATTGTTGATTGACAACAAGTTAGTGCTAATAAATTGCGCAATTGTGATTGTTCAAAATGAGTGATGAAGTTGATTTTATTTATAATACTCGACGATGCGGCAGTCAATATGATAGAGAATTTTATGAACGATTGGCAGCGGCTTTAGCCGTAGAACAATAAACAAGGAAGCTGCAGGGTTATCAATCCTCTCTCTCTCAGAGTCAGGATTGTCAAATTCAATACAAATTATTTGATGTCTTGTTTTGTAGCTCTATTTCGTTCAGTATTTGTTGACAGTTCTGACTTTCGGTTCTCAGCCCTGCAGCTACTTTATTTGTTGTACTATGGCTTTAGCCAATGATATTTCGCGCGAAAGAGGAGCCGAACATGGCGATGAAATTGATCCATTCGCTGAAAATGAAAATGATTTAGATTATTTGCCAAACGAAGAAGATGCATCAGACATTGAAAACAAAGTTGAAATTGAACCAAATGAAGTATTTGACAGTGACGATGAAGAAATGGAGGAAATGCAGTCTGAAACTCAACAACACAATACAGCTGAAGATTGTTTCTTTGGCAAAGTGTACAAAATGGAACAAAAATTAATCAAATTGTGCTGTTCGTACGCATCATTCTCTCGATTCTTTTGTTCAAAAAAAATCTCGATTCTTTTGTTAAAAATCTTCATACGCAGTATGCCAACAACACTCAAAAGTGGATTATGTTTGTTTTTCGTGCCAAACAGAGAGTCAGTAAGAATACTTCTACCGTTTTTATGCATAAAATTCGATGAATAAACGCTTATAAAAACATTTTTCAAAATAAAACATTAAAATATTAAAAAATTCATTTTTTCATTATTCCAAAATTTTTTTTTTAAAAAAATTTACATATGAATATAGTTTAAAACTTGCTTAATCTACTGAGAACAAAAAAAATAAGACACATACCTGTTAGATACTTAACTTCTTGTTTATTTATAATCAAAAGCTCATTATTTACATATAAATGCATGGGTACGTATGTGGGGTCTGACCAGACTCATGAGGCACGAATGTGACTAACCGAACATGTGCCAAACGAAGGGTTAAAAATAAATGAAAAGATGTAGTGGGAAAAAAGGAGTGAGCTGTGACTTCATTTTACGGCAGTGGAAGCCAGGAGTGAAAAATCTGATTCAAAATGTGAAAGATATTTATGGTTAAATTTTTCCGCTTTAATACAAATAAATAAAAAAAGAATACAAAACCTGCTAAGGACATGGCGTTTAACTTTACCAGCTAATAAAGCGTTTCCTATACTAAGTTTTTATTGAACTTAGCATATTTGTCAGGATTAGCAAGTTAGCAAGACTTATTTGTAATTTTAAA
Organism: Tetanocera ferruginea; assembly: GCA_958299015.1. Classification (NCBI taxonomy): domain Eukaryota; kingdom Metazoa; phylum Arthropoda; class Insecta; order Diptera; family Sciomyzidae; genus Tetanocera; species Tetanocera ferruginea. The sequence continues at coordinate 66,624,400 of OY282641.1, forward strand.
CCTTTAATTATACGCGTTTATTAAAATTAAGCTTCATGCTATGTACAATTTGCTCTGCATCATTACTGGATAACTTTGGATCAGTTCCAAAATGGTTATTTTAAATTGTTCTCTTCTATTGTAGCGTCAGGGCTTCAATGCATGGCAGTTTCGTATTCGAGCTCTACGCACTATACATTGAATGCATGCCATGGTTGTGCGTCGTAGCGCCATCAAAAGTGATGCTGATGCGCTTCGGATCGTGCGCTATATCACTAAGACACTGCTGCTAATGATGATTGTTGTACTGAGCGGAGGTGACAAAACGAATATCAGCTGCTATGGCGTCGCTACACAGTTCTACCAACTGCATACTCTGTATGAAATTCTGCATTGGATTGTTGCTGGGTGTAGTGCTAAGTGGTTAACCGCTACATTATTGATGCATCTGTCGAATGATGGTGGCGACTGCTGAATCGAAGGCATCTATTGTTTCGTCATATTCGTTTCTCACAGCGATATCTTCATGTCAAGCTGTTTGGCATTGAAGTGCAGCTAGGTAGATTGCGCTAATGGTTCTTGCAATGAGTGGTCGGTTTCTCCGGGTGGTCACGGTTGCACTACTCCGGTACTTTTTGTCTTACAAGTGGTTGTGCCTCTGTATGTTGAAGTCCTCGTCGAATTGCATGAATAATGTGTACATTTTTATATTGTTCATAATTTATATATGTATGGCCGAACGTAATTTAATGGAACAACTAGAATCTTTAAATAAATTTTAGAAATAATTCCTTGCAATTGGTGTTGTTGCCTTTTTTATTTGTTTCATAAAGAATTATATTCTTTAAAAATTCTACAAAATTATTTAAGCATTAAAAGAAGTATTCGTGGTTCACATTAGCTTTAGAGTTAAACTCAAGTCTTAACAGCTCTAAAAAATTAAAGTACATCATACCCTACACAGCAAAATTCCAATTAAAACAAATATAAAAATAACCGTCAAACAAAATGAGATCAAATAAGTGCGAACACTTTTTAATGAGATATTCAAATTTGCTCATATTTGCCAATCGTTACTTAGATTTTTACTTTTAAACCAAAATGTGACGCTATCATACCTTCTTCAACGCAACGCCTTCGCAAATATAGATAACTACAGGAGATAGTTCCTCCAGTAGCGTAATAATACTGTGAAAATTATACACATTTACCTGGTCTTTTTTAGGTGAAAATTTGTTCTAAAAAGAAAAAAGTACTTACATAATTTTTTTACACTTTCAGCTTAACAATCATATTTTACATGTTTCAGTAGCTCTAAAACTGTTGAAATGACACGCTTTTTTTGAAACCTATTGTATTGTCGGTTTTTTTTTTAAATAAAAGCATGAACTAATTTTAAATTTAATTGAAAATATCTAATTAAGACATTGGAACTGCTTACTTTTTGTAAAAATTTAATTTGGAAACAAAACATAAATGCTATATTTCAGCAATTACCATATATAAAATATATAAAATTTATTCATATAAAAATATATATATATAATATATACATATTATATTTATAAAATATATATAATATATATAATCCATATATAAAATATTGAAAATCAGTAATTTAGAGAATAAAGTTGCTATAAAAAATTTAATAAAATGATTCAACCGATTGCTTTCTTTATTGGAAAAAGTTAACAAAGCAAAAATAATTTCTCAGCCTGGAGCTGTTACTTAAACCTGATGAATGCAAAAATTATATACACTTTATGTTTTTAGTGTAAAAGGTTTATATTTTATATGTTTTTAATTGTTTTTTTTTCTTATATTAAAATTTGAGAGTTCATTCGATGTCTGCATCGAATAGAACTTTGGTGTATTAAAGCGTACCACGTTAATTTTTAGGGATGGCTAAAGCCGCTTTATATTTGAAAATTAAGAAAAAAACTAAGGCAATGATGCCGCTTTAAGTTGTGATCTTAATCCTATTTTATTTTAAATATTTCTGATTTATATAAAAAATTTAACAGTATTTTTCTTAAAAATAATCTACCACTATTTCCAATACTCTTCCCATAATTCCAGTTCTTAATTTAGTTTCCCGATATTTTTAAAACGTGACCAATCAAATTTTACTTGGTTCACTTGCATTCTTTTTTCACTCAAACATTTATATTCAATTATTCGTTGAACAAAAAATGTATAGCCTTGACTTTAAAGAGTCAATGGCATAAGTTCAACTTAATGCTTGTTGTTGTTGCATTATGTCTTCTAGCAATAAGTGTGTAACTTAATGCTTGCTGTCGGCTTCATGCTTAGGCAGTATCTAGCGGATGAAGCGAAAGCGGGTGACAAGTGCATTGAACAGGAATTTGAGATTCTCAGCTATTAAATGATAAATTATTGCTTTTATTGTTTTCGTTGGTGGTCTAGATGATTTTTTTGAGTTCTAGAAAAATTCAAAAAGGAAAAAATATAGTTAAAGAATGAATTGTTTTAGTTGGTGGTAATAGTGACTTTTAAGAGCACACTACACCCTAACCCTTAAGCGAAAATTTACTTCCAAAAGTTAATTTTCAAGATGTCGGAGTTGGAAGGAGTGTATACGTTTACATATTTTAATTTAAATGTTCTATATATACAGCTGCGGTCAAAATAATAGTAGTGCCCACAGCGTTTCTACAAAAATTTAAAATAAAACTCGCACGTAAATGGGTTTAATAATTTTTGTTAAGAACTAATATACTAAACTTCTTATCTTTTATTTAACAAAAACTCTGAACAAAAACAAGATATAAGCTCAAAACAACTTGAAATTTTTGCCACTTGCGTCATATTACAGCGGTCAAAAAAATTGAAGTGATTATAAAAAGTTCAACAAAAATAGAAAAATAACAAAAAATTAGGTAATTTACTTTACAGTTTAGATAAATTGTAATTCTTTCTAGTAATTAATACTTAGTTGTGTGACCTTTCTTAGCAAAAACTGCTTTACAACGATGAAGCATCGAGTTCACAAGATCCTTACATGTCTTGAGAGGTATGGAGTACAAATTGGCTCGGACTCTTCCCAAAGCTGATGTTTGTCTGAAGGTTTAGAGTCAGCAATACCGTTTTTAATATCACACCACAAATTTTCAATCGGATTTATATCCGGCGACTGAGCGGGCCACTCCACAAGCACGATCCGATTGTCCAACAACTACTTCTTCACAAGTTTGCTCGTATGTTTCGTTTCGTTATTTTATTGATAAACCCATATAAGTGGCAACTCCTTTTGAGCATACGGAAGCATAGTTTCCTCTAACATTGTGACGCAAAGATATTAATCTATTAATACTTCTATACAATAAATTGGACCAACACCCCTTTACCTTTACCTCCGTACATTACAATTTTGGACTCGTCCGACCATCAAATGTTCCTTCATTTTTCATTTGGCTACGAAGAATGATCTCTTGCGAACTGAATCCTTTTTTGAACATGCTTCTTGGTCAAAAGTTGCCCTTTACGAGGACCATGCGTACTCAAATAATGTTCCGTAAGAAGTCTACTTAAAGTACGAATACTTGCGTTATATTAAGCTCTACTTATATTTGTAATGCATAGGCAAATGGAATGGCTTTATAGTACCGTACCACTCGTTTAATCAAATTCACTGTCATAACTGTCTTGCGTCCACGTGTCTCTGGTTTTTTATTGTATTTTATGGCATTACAAATCGTGGTTGGTGAACAATTGAGCAGATTTTCAACCTCTTTGTATGTTTTTCTCTCATTAATTAGTTTTCTTATCAATTCCCGCTTTTCAACAGAAAATTTTTTTTTCCTCGTCCCATTTCTGGAAAAATACGGCACAACTTAATTTTATTTTTATATAAACTGATGGAAAATAGCTCAATACATACTTTTTGCGTATTTAAATATAATTAAGTGAAATATTTCAATGCTTTGTATGTATTTATAAAGCGCAACTATTTTTTTGACCGCTCAAATTTGAAATAAATTTTCAATAAAAGTGAATTTACAGAAACAACAAAGCGTTGTTGTTTGGTGACAAGATCAGGTGACCAGATTGTATACTCACCATATAGCGCTATTAAACAGCCGAGGCGAGTAAAAAAGACTTGTTTACAAAATAATGTGCTTGATCACTTTTCATATTTGGCATTCATACTATTATTTTGACCGCAACTGTATATATAACTTAGTTGTTGTAATAACTGATGTTATGCAATATTTTTAGTAATTACAATTTTAAGGCGCAGTTTCACAATTCATACTTAAGTTGTTCTTAAGTAAAAACTCTGGTTGTGTGATTCATCAGTCGTACTTAAGTCGAACTTAAGTATAGAAATTAAGCGACTAAAGTTTGACTTAAGTTTTTGAGGGCAAACAGCTGACAGCAAATTTTTTGAAGTTATTAAATTTGTAAAATAGGATTACTATTCAGATAGTTACCCAGATCATGAAACTCTGATAAACTATTCAAGAACGTCCGCGGTATCTGCTTAAATAAGACATACATACAGCCGTGGACACATAAATAGCACCAACAGAAACAACGCCGCATGCCCGAGACTGGTGCTATACGTGCCTTTCCGCTTCTACACCACCAGAAGCATGTTGCAAACAGTTGGTGCTATTTTCTTCGTTTGCATTCCTGTAATTACTTGCTGAAATTTTTCCAACAGTAACCAATAGCTCAACTTCGTCTGCATTGATGTTCTCCTTCCCTTTCTGTTATTAGAAATATTTCATCACAACAGAATTGTGCTATTTTTTTAATGAATTCTTTTTTTTTTTTGATAAATGTCAAAAAACGTAAACATAGCATTTTTTGGAAGTGGTCCCATATTTTTGTATAATATTTCATCAATGCTTAAGTATGTTTTGTGAAACGCAAAAGGGGTTGAAAGCTTAAGTTCTACTTAACTGAGATTTGACTTAAGTTCAACTAAAGTATGGATTGTGAAACCGGGCTTTAGCGTATCTTATTATTAGGTTTTAATACTTTTTCTTAATATTTATATTCTTTATTTAAAAGTTCTATTATATTTAAAGTTAGTTTTATTGAATATTTCAAGCATTTTAATGTTTCTAATATTATTTGTTTATAACTTTCTTTAACATATTATTATGGTATTTCTTATACTTATTATTTTTTTCTGTCGAAAATCCAACACATCGCCTGGTTTTTTTCAACTTCCAGAACAAACATTGGTCCATTCCGAACCGGATTAATATCCACTGAAAAAACCTTACGTCCAAGCTTTAGATTTATTCCAAGCTCAAAGAAATTCATTCCAAGCTCCAAGAAATTTACTCCAAGAGATTAATACGAGGTCAGAAGAAACTCAGCGAAACGTCAAATCTCTCAACAACTGGCATACTTAAACAGGTGCGTTTGCATTTTTTATATACTATTCTCTTAGTCTTACTGCATTATTCAAATCGCGAAAATAATAGTGTTAAAGTTTTCGGTAAAAAGCTAGACACAATTAAAACAAAAAACTATTAGTAAAATTTTTCCAAAAATATCGAAATGAAAAAAAAACCAAGAATCTTCGACCAAAACGAAAAAAAAAATTACTGAGAAAATTAAAATAGGTTGCAAACTTTGCAATATTTGCAAAAAAACAAGTTTTTTCTAAAATCAAAAAATTAAGGTTTGTGCAAATTTTTTAACCGAAATTATTTTTCCTAATAATTTTTATGTACCCCACCCGCGTGTAAAATATATGTTATGTTATATATTTTATATGTTATATTTTATATTTAAATATAATGTATGTTAAATAGTTAAAATAATAAACAAACAACGAAAAATAAAATTTGCTAAACACAACAAAAAAAAAAAAAACCAAAACGGAGAGTCTTCGACAAAAAAAAAGAGAAAAATAAAAACATCATAAATTCCTGATAGAATAAAAAAAAAACAAAAGAAGAAAGTGAAAACATTCGCAAAACTGTTGCTGGCAGAATAAAAAAAAAAAAAAATTAACGAACGCAACATTGTTACCGGCCTAGGATTTGCTCTATTGCATGAGAAAATAATAGTTAATTATTAATAACCTATGAGAAAAAGATGTCTCAAATATTTTTTTAATTGTGTTAACTTTTATTTATGTTGTAACTACTCAACAAAAAAATTATTCATCGACAAAGTTTTTGTTTTGATTTTTGTTAAATTTTGAGCGGAAGGTAAAAAAAGGAAGAAAAAACATTTTTTGGCTCAAAAAATTAGTTATTTCCTGCTATTTCATCTGCTTTTCTCCGCAACATTCCAGCTTGTACTTTGTTAAAAGTTGCAAGCATCAAAGAGTTTGGTTTTGGCAACATTCCAGTTTTAACCGCAACATTCTCCGCAACATTCTTGCTTGTACTTTGTTAAAAATTGCATTTTTAACCGCAACATTCTCCGCAACGTTCCAGCGTTATTTCAACATTTTTGCATATTGTTAAAAGTTGCAAGAATAAAAGAACTTGGTTGTGGCAACATTCCAGTTTTGTATATAACTTTGTTTTTTAGCTGGATTACGATAGTCACCTTTACGTTAAAGTTACCGATTGGTTTCCATCGCAATATTTTCCAGTCTCTAGCAACAAGTTGATAAGCATTAATTCGTAAGTGACAAAGTTTTAATGGATTTGTTTCTTCCAAGATTCGCTTGGTTTTAAATTTTTTATTTTACCAAAAAAAAAAAAAATTCATGAAAAACGTAAAAGTTGGGTTTAAAATTTTTGAAAATTATTTTTTTTTTTGAAATGTTTTGACATTTCTTGTTTGTTATTTTCTTTCTTAGTTCATCCTTTTAGAATATTATATTTTTACTTAAGTTCTTTGCTTAGTTAAGCAATTAACATTTGTTTTCCTTTTATTTCATTTTAATTTAATTAAAATAAAATTTAATCAATAATTGTTTTTTTTTTGTTAGTTTTTAAATTTAGGTAAAAAAATCCATGAAATACTGAACCGTTTTGTGAAAAATATCCGCTAGTGTTTTTATTGATTTGTTCCTATTCTAAATTTCATCACTCCATTATGATTCTGCATTTCTTGTTTTTTAACATTGAAGATAATTTACGTTATTTTCGGATGGAAGCATTCAATTCTGTTTTGCTGATTGTTTTTAAGGAATTTTGCTCATATTTCAAAAAAGATATCCTTTGCTTCATCTTTGTTTCAAATATGTCTTCTTTGGAATCCTTTATCCGCGTTATCTTCCACCTCGTAGAATTTGAGGCAGATTTTAGCGAAGCCACTGCTTCAGGATACTCAACTCATACGTTAGAAGTCCACCGCGAGGAAATGAAATCTATCTGGGTCAACGTTAAGAGCGCCTACGAAGATTGCCTAAAGGAATACAGCTCTCGTGGAAGCAAAGATATGGACGAAGTGGAAGCAAATCTGGAAACGGTAATATCGTATTATCGCAGTACCTACCAGACATATGTCCGCTGTGTGGCAAAGATAGGCGAACTCATTCAACAGCAAACAAATCCTGTCCCATCAAGTCCAACAGTTTCGGCTTCATCCAGTTATTTCCATCTGCATCCATGTGACACGGAGGTTTTTAGCGGAGATTACTTAACATGGCCTTCATTCCGTGACATGTTTACTGCTATTTACGTAAACAACACCCGCTTGAGTCCCGTGGAAAAAATATTCCACCTGAATCAGAAAATTCAGGTGAACCTCGTGACATTGTCAAGAAATTTCCACTTATAGCAAGATCGTTTTGAAAACAAACGTATTCTCGTTCAATATCTATAGAATTCGAATGTTCTAAAAAAAGGTTACAGCGTGATATTAACAGCTGTATATCTGCACTAAAGCTGTATGATATAGATATCGTTAACTGGAATTCGATATTCATCTTTTTTTATTCTACTCGTTTTACCCGATTTCTACATTACCCGATGCAACTTTAGCTCTTTGGGAGCAGTCGTTAAATAACAAAAATGTTATTCCGCAATAGGAGAAACTTGACTTATTCCTTACTAACAGATATCAAACTCTCGAAAAGGTTTCTGATATCCGTGTTTCAGCTCGTCAACGTTCTTCCGCTCGAAAGTTAGCTCAAAATCCAAATTCTGGAAACTCCCCTAGCAAAGTCAATTCTTACCATTCCAACGTTTCCAGTCCTCAATGCAAGTTGTGTTTAAGGTACCATTACAGTGTAAAGCTATTAAAAACAATACCTTTTTTATTAATGTTTTTTACATAGTATTATAAAATTATTTAATTCAAATTTATTTACATTATGTACAGTTAAAGTTGAAGATATAAAAAAATGTTTTATTTTTGTTTTTGTATTTGTTGTTTATTTTCTAGAGGTCGTTGAAAATGGCGTGTTTAAAAAAAGGTTGTAAGTTGGTTTCTCGTCTCCAGTATTTCCAAGGCGTCGGAAAGTAAAAAATCGAAGTGCATTCTTCAGTAAAGGGTTGTAGTTGAGCACTCTACCTACGCAAATAAAAAAAAAAAAAAAACAAAACAAATGGCATGCGTTGAAAAACAAATTTACAAAAAACCCCTCTTTTAGCAGAAATTCTTAGCCGTAAAAAAACAATGTATAAAAGTTGTTCGTCTTTTTATAGGTAGAGTGCTTAACAGAGTCTATGAAGATCACAATGAATCAAGATTCATCGAAATCGATCAAGCAGAACTCGAGATATCTTAGAAACCAATTCGAAAAAACTTGTTTCGAGAAAAATGTGATTAGATTATCTTCTTTGAACGATAATATATGAATAAATGCGCGACATACGAATATAATGTAAGTTATATTTTTTTTTATTTGATATTTTTTTTAAAAATTTCATATACACATTCTTAAGACCTTAAGGAACCAGATTCTAAAACAAAAACAAAAAATTATTTTTTATTTTTTACACACTCTAATAGTACCTTGAACGAATATCACACAATTCGAAAATGTCATAAGTTCCTTCAAATGAATTCTGACGAAAGAATATCATGCGTTAAAAAGTTTGGCCTTTGTTTGAATTGCTTTGCGCGAGCTCATGCTTTAATTTATTTATATATAAGCTTAGTACAAGCAGTTTGAATACTTAAGGGTAATAATATAAGAACTTAATTTTATAATTAACAGGGAGTATCTTAATTTACAATGGTACCATATATTAATTGGAAGAATACATTAGAGAGGGGGAGGAAGTAGCGTTGGAGTTAAGAAGGATATTTCGGAGTAGTGGTCTGCTCAGGTGAAAATCGAATTCACTGATCAAATTATTGGTTACCCTAAGCATTTTGGTTATAGGTTCACTGCATCCATAGTCGGTGCGGTGAAAGTTAAGGTGGAAGAGAGGTATAGACCTAAGGTTGCGTGGGTTGGTATTAAAGGATATTAATTGGAGTAGTTCTGGGCAGTTAATGTTGTAATGGGCTAGTTGATGGGCTAGTTGTAATGGGCTAGTTGATGAATGAAAAGAACATCGGCAACTTCCCTTCGCTTTGCAAGTGTTTGCATGTTAATCAACTTCAGACGGTTGGGATAAGGAGGTAAGTTGAAAGTGTCAGAGCCGGGAAGACCACGAAGAGCGAAACGAATGAATCTATCTGCGTTGAACGGCTTCGATTCGCATTAAATGGGTGTTGTAGATGGGAGACCAAACCTGGCTGGCATATTCGAGGATGGGTCTAACAAAGGAAAGATAGAGAGATTTAGTGACGTAAGGATTGGAGAACTCTCTACACAAGTGTTTCACGAAAGCAAGTGCAGAGTTGCCTCTACTAATGATATTATCAATATGAGGCCTAAAGTTAAGTTCCTTGTCACAAATAACACCTAACTCGCGTAGAGTTTACAGAAGGAACTGGCTTGCCGAGAATGTAATACGTTCTCGGAGAAAGTTGGAGTCGCTTACGAGAATATGTTATAGCTTGACATTTGCTGACGTTGAGTTCCAGAAGATTATTTTGACACCAAATGGAAAAGCTGACCAGATCGTCTTGAAGTTTGCGAGAATCGACATTAGTTTGTATGCGCCGATAGATTTTCATATCATCAGCATACACAGAAAGATTGGATTCATTGGTGATACCATCAACATCAGTAATTTTTAAGATGAATAGCAAAGGACCAAGGTGACTGCCTTGTGGGACACCAGACGTAGCTGTAAAAGATTTTGAATTGGAAAATTCAAAGATGACATTATAACTGCGTTCTTCGAGATAAGATTTAATCCATGTTATAAGCAGAAGTGGAAAACCAAAGGCTTTAAGCTTAAGAAGGATGATAGTGTGCGAGATTTTGTCAAACGCTTTACTAAAGTCGGTGGAAACTGCATCAACTTCGTAACCATTTTCCAACGAGCATAAAGTGTTTGAAACAAATTCTGTGAGGTTGGTGGTAGTCGATCTACCTTTGAGGAAGCCATGTTGACTAGGGGGAAAGATAGATTTGCAATGGAAGAAGAGAATGTTGAATGTTGGAAGAAGAGAATGAAGAGAATTTTGAATACTTTCAAAAATTTAAGGAGCACATGACAGTTTTGCGATAGGTCTGTAATTAGAAATATAATTTTAAGGTCCTTTTTTATGTTAAGGGATTATGTACGAGTTCTTCCATAACTTTGGAAAAACTGAGTTAGAAATAGAAAGTTGAAAGAGAGTCAAAAGAGGATGAGCCAAAAAGTTCGCGAATTTTTTGATGACAATAGCAGGCAACCCATCGGGTTCAGGAGAATAATCATCTTTAAGATTATGTAACTTTGCTAAGACATCAGCTAATGTTATATCAACAGAAGTCAGTGACGTTTGAGCACAGTTCCTTGATGAAGAAAAGTATTCATAGTCTAGTTCATCGTAATGACTTTTGAATGACTGACTGAAGAAATTTACGAATAGGTTTGCAATTATTTCCGGGTTGTCTGAGGAGATATCTGAAAAAGTAAGGGTTGATGGGTAGTTGTCAGATTTTTTTTTTATATTAATGAACTTGTAGAAGCTTGTAGGATCCAACAACAATTTAGTTTCAATATGAGCAAGGAAAGACTCATAGGTTTTCACAAAGTGCAGAAAAAAGATTATAGACGTGAAGATAATTTGTGAGGTCCAGAGAAGAATGAGAAAGTAAATAAGTACGCCAAAGTTTGTTCCTTTCATTACGAAGTGAACTTAGTTCTTTATTGTACCAGGGAGGAGATGACGAAAAGTTCTTTTGCCTTGTAAAGAGGACTGATTGTGTGAAGCAGTCAAAAATTTTGTCATAGAAGAGAGCAACAGTATTATCAACACTGCCATGAGCATTATCGAAAATATGTTGAAAATCGATTCTACTAAAAATCTAAGAAAATCTAATAAAATTTCAAGTTTTACAAAATCAGTTTTACGAAAGTCGAAGCTGTACGCGTGCTCAAAGTGTGTTTTTATTATGTTATTATTGTAAGATAGGGTAAGAGATAGAGGTGGATGATACTGATCGAGTGTTGAAAGTAGATGGTTATTCGCGGAGACAACACAATTATCTGAATCTGAAGAGAATACAAGATCTAGCTACCTACACGGTTAAAAATTTTGGACTAGTTTTTAATCCAAACTTTGGTTTAAAGGAATTTTTAATCCAAAAAGTACTATTTTCTATTCCATACATTAGTTTAATTGTTTTTAATCCGAAAAAGTTTAAGTTTAAGACTATTTTTGGACTACAAATTTACATTAAAGTAATATTTTCAGGAAATAGTGTTTATGTTATGTTATATGAAGTTTATTAAATTAAGTTTATTAAAATTTATAAAACAAATGAAACAAAATTTTTAATAAAATCTAAACCAAATAACATTAACATTATAACATGTTATAACATTAAACAGTGTTTTATAATACATAATAAGGGTATTCATGCAAGGCAGCAATCTAATATCTTGGGCAATTAGTTATTTTAATCAGGCAGATTGTGTGAAAGTCCCCTAAATCGATTGTGCATTTGCAGAGATATGTCAGCTGTTAACTTTTAACAGTCAACTTTCAGCATGCCTATAAACAGCTGATTGCTGGTTTAAGTTTGTCAGATCGATTGCTCCCCTAAAGGCTGATGCTCACTTACGAAACAAAACGAAAAGGAACGAAACGGAAAAATGTTACGTCAATGAACATGCTTACATGAAAACCAGTGTTGTAATATTTTTTCCAACCTTAAATCGTAGAGCAAATATGTCTCGTTTGTGCAAACGGTTCTCCATGCAGTTCATTTATAAGGCTGATAAACTTATACGGCTTATACCACTTAAAAGGCATTGCCTATTTGCATGAATACCCTTAACGTATAAATAGTGAAGTTCATGGCAATATAAGAACTTTATTATATACCTCTATAAGGTTTTGTATAACATACTCATTCCTTAAGAGTTGCATTATTGCTCAATGCTTGGATTATTTATTTACATTTAGCTGAGTCAAAACGGAAAACCATTGATAATCAGTACATGTTGAGAATGAAAAACCCTATTTACGTCAAATTAATTTAATGAATGAATTGAATGAATTTCAACTTAAAAATGTGTAAGCATTATGTATATGCATTGTATGAATAATTTAATGCTGACGTTGGATCTAAAATCTGTTATGACCAGCAATGTTTTTCTCCAAAATTATAGGAGCATTAGTATTCCAGCGCAGACGTTGCCCTGTCACATACCGCCTAATACAGTTTAGAACATGTTAAACCTTTGTGGATTAAAAAATAATCCTTTTCGGATTACAATAATTTAAAGTTTTTTTGGGCTAAAATCTAATCCTTTTTGGATTATAATATTTTAAACTTTCTGTGGATTAAAAATTATTCCTTTTTGGATTAAAAAATTTTAAACTTTTTGCGGATTAAAAAAAAATCCTTTTTGGATTGGAAAATTTAAAACTTTTCATTGGATTAAAAAGTAATCTTTTTTTGGTCGTGTCCTATATGTAATCCAAAAAAGTTTAAAATTTACTCCAAGATTTTTAACCGTGTACCAATATTGTTAGTTACTCCACTCAACTGGTAAAGGCCAGCTAGTGAAGAGAATTTATTTTTCAGATGTGGCATTTGTAGGAAAATAGTAACACTCGTCATCTGACAGAACCAATTGTAGGCTAGGAAGATTAAAGTCCCCCAGAAATATAACGGTGTCAGATGGATCAATAAGATCAAATAGTGAATCGATTGCGTCTACTGCTGATAACCAGTTGATAACCATTCACTGGTTGAGAGGGGCAAATATAACAGCAGATAATGAATATGTTTCGTTTTGCAATACAAAGTTTGGCACACATAAATGCAAAGTTAGCTGTATGGGAATTTTTTACAAAAGTTGGATCGAAGCGATTGTGAATAGTAAGAAGGACACCACAACCTGAGGTAAGATCGATTTTATTGATTCCATCGTCTCTAAACACCACGAAATCAGAAGCAAAGACTTCAGTATCCTTGAAGTCCTGGGTAAAATAGGGCTCTGTAAGGGCAAAAATATCGTAGGGAAGCTTAAGAGAGTTAAGGAACACTGTAGAGATTTTGGTGCGTAGTCCTCTTACGTTTTGGTAGTAAAGAGATACAAATATTGGGCTTGGAATATGGTTTGGATTATGAGTTAGCTGGTAAGGAATAATATTGTTGCTGCTCTTTACGGGACTTTTGAAGGTAAGATACATGTTTTGACCTTACATGAGCACCGTATGTTTCAAGATCTTCTTTGACTTGGTAGATCGTCAAACCGAGTTGCTCGTGGAAACTGGTACATAACTTACGTAATTCATTGACTTCAGTAGGTAAACCTTTTTGCTGTATCAAGACTGTGAAGTTTTGTCTTGGTTTTACCATCTATACAGGTGGAGACTGGTGCCTTATGCATGTAAGCAAGATACAGACGCACATTGTTGTAAACACTGTTCTCTCTAAGACGAGAGAGGGCATATCTGCTCTCATTGTCAGCACAAGAATTCAAAGTAAGTTTAACTTTTGGTGGTTGAAGAGGGTCGATGAAAGAAGTGGGGCTACCAGGTTGGTTATGGGCTTCATTCGTGACTAAATCGGAAGGAGATGGGTTTATAGTATGGGAATGAACAAAGTTAGGATAGAGTGTGTGGAGAATGTTACTCTCATTTTTATCTGATGATGCATCCGAGTTAGGATTGAGATTAAATGAGACTCGTTTTGGGTTAGAAGATGGAAGTGTGTGATTCGAGTTAAGAGATTTTGTAGTTCGATTGATCTGCCGAGTGAAAGTTGGAAAGATATAAGTTTTAAGTTTCCAGTTAGGATCAGAGCTAGGACTGGTGTTAGGTAATTTGTTTTCGGAAGGTGTGTTTTTTGGATTAGGCATAGTTGGAATTTTTTTATATATAGTTTTCTTAGCATCAGAAATGTTGGAAATATTATTGCTAATATTAGATATGTTAACAATATTACTATTGTTTTTATTATAACAAGGCTTAATGTTAAATTTAAAGTTATTAGTTTTACTTTTAGGCAGCCTTCTTGATTTGTCAACCCATGTTGAAACTTCAGCTTTACTATCATTTAAACTAAATGATTGGATAAATAGCCAGGCGAATTGAGAAAGGATGTAAATTTTGAAGTTTGTGCTTTTTTTCCTGCGGTTTGTGGACGTTTTCCGGCAATCCTCAGTTGGAATCACAATTCTGTACTTTCTTTGGAAAAGCATTGCAGACCCAAGAAACACTTGTTCTTAAAGGAAGACCTTTAACAAATAATGCGGTCTTCTCAATAACTTTCCTACCTGCTAGCTTATTAATTCTGTTTTCCCAATCGGCTTGGGTCCATGTTGTTCCAAATTGATGAACCGTCTTACGAGGTGCAGCAACTGGAGTTTTATCCTGAAGTTTCTTTTGTGTTTTTCCGGGAGAGGTAGTTGAAGCAGGAGACTTAGATGGTGAAGTTGTGAGCGTTGCTTCCGATATTTCCTCTAGGATAGAAGATGAGTGACGGCGGGGAGAATCTGGATTATGTCGTGGTGTATAATCACCTCTGTCGTGCGTAGAACTGACTTCATCAGCTATATCGGCGAGCGTAACGCGAAACACCGCTGATAACATTCATTTTTTGAAATAAGATATCAAGCATTGGATCTAGTTGCTGAGACTGTTGTTTGGGTTCGCTGACTGATTGAAGCGCAATATCCATATCATTACGCATAGACAAAATGTTGCTTAGAATCTCTTGATTAGGGTTATTTATTTTGAGAGATTCTAAGTTTCTCGTAAGCTCTATTTTGAGTTCGTTTAGCGCGGATTCAAATGTTAAATTCCTGTTACTTTTATTTATTGCATCGTTTATGCAGTGCAATTTTTTTGACACTGTTGCAATGCCTGATTTGTTGGCATTGCACACTAATTCAATTTTGTCCATGTCAACAGAAAAGTTTGATAAAATATCAAGACTGGGAAGTTTGTGTTGTAGCTTCTTTTGTTCAGAGTGGATCGCGTTAAGTGTATCGCTTAAGCATTTAAATGCTTTAAGAATATGCGAAAGTTTCATCTCACTACACTCATCACAAAAGAATTTGAAGTGGACAGCGTATTCCTGCATGTAATTAAGGCTTCTTTTACTCATGCCTACGCAGGTACAGTGATATGATTTGCCCCAAAGCCCATTACATATAAGCTTAAAAGCCTTTTTGTCGTCATTTGAACAATTAATGTTGGCACAGTTGAACTCCATTTTCAAAATTTGCAAAGTTTTTTGTATTGACACAAAAAATTTTCAAAAGTTAGTCTTTTAAGTGATTGTAGGTGACCAACACAAAAAAACTCAGTAAGCAGAATTGAACTAAAGCGTAAAATGAAGAACTCGCCGTTTTTGTGTACACAATAACTTTTTTTTCTCTACTGTTTTGATTAATTTCACTAGCGAGTTTGCGGAAAAGGCACTTTATTGTTTATTGTTTATTTTTACTTGTACTTTGGTTTTTTGTTTTCGGTTTTATTTTTTTGGTTTTTTTTTTGCTTACGCGGTGACCTATATAATTTGTCACTATTGCTTTAGTTGAATTGAACTTAAGCGTATATATTGCACGTAAAAGCGGGAGCTAATGATTAACACGTCCGAACGGTTTGACTTGAGACTTGAGAAATTTTTTCAGATGTCAAAAGCGCCATAAGCGTATTGAGAAGCCTAACTCTCCAGTTGCTTTTACTTCCAATGGGTTAAGTCCCAGTTATAGTCGGGAGAGTTCCTGCATTCAACGTTCACAAACCATACAAATACAGTCCAATGAATCCTTTACACCGAATAATTCCGTTCAAAACTGTTTTGCTTCAGGGTCAAAAAGTGTTCTTCTTGGTACAGCAGTGGTAAATATTTGCCACTTTGGTACCATATATTCTGCACGAGCGCTTATTGACTCAGGTTCAGGAGGAACCTTTTTTTCGGAGCGACTTTTAAAGTTGCTCAAACTGCTATTTAATAATGTTATTACAGCTAAAACACAAAAAGTTTGTTCCTTCATCTTGAGCTCACCTGTTGATCTCAATTTTTTTATTGAAGCAAAAACTTTGGTTCTTCTAAATTTGACTGAAAATCTTCCAACTTGCACTGTAGATCCTGCAGTATTTTCGAATCGTCCAAAAATCACCCTTGTAGATACCAATTCGGGTGGTGATCTGTTTCCTTCCATTCTTCTTGGCGGTATCCAAAGGAATATATGCGATTCCTTAGTTGCTCAAGAAACCATTTTTAGATGGATCCTTACTGGTCCTGTGAAAAATAATACAAACTCCACCTCATCTACTGATGTTTTCTATTTCAACGAAGTATCTCTGGAAAAACAGATTTCTCGTTTTTGGGAGGTTGAGCATCTTCCACAACAATTGCATGAGACATCATCAGATCGTTATTGCCAAGAATATTTTGTTCGCACTACTATAAGAAACGCTAATGGTCTCTATATTATTTCACTTCCATTTAAAGACGATTTTCCCGATAAATTGAAATTTGGCCATTCACGTTCCATTGCTTGTGTCCAGTTTCTAAGAAACAAATCTCGCCTTTGTAAAAATCTTGGTCATATGAAACCAGTTTCCATTCCAAAGTTTGATAATTTTCAATCGAATTATTATTAACCTCATCATGCAGTTGTAAAGCCCGATAGTGCTTCTACAAAGGTTCGCGTAGTTTTAAATGCTTCCAATTTTTCCTCAAATAGAGTTAGCTTAAATGAGGCACTGTATACTGGTCCGATATGACAATCCGATTTGACAATTCTTGTATTAAAATGACGTTTTTTCCAGTTTGTTTTTAATGCAGACATTGAGAAAATGTATCGTCAAATATTGGTAAATCCTGACCAAACTTCATTCCAACGAATCTTGTTCCGTGATTCCTCAAAAGACGAAATTCCTGATTTTGAGCTAAAAACGGTTTCGTTTGGAGTCAATTGTGCTCCATATCAAGCGATTCCCACTCTTTTGCAATTGGCAGATGATGCTGAAGTCTTATTTCTATTAGCAAGTCACATCTTACGTACATGCATAAACGATGATTATGTAGGCGAGCGGGGGGCTAGTTGTAACACTTTTTGGAAAATATGATGGGAAAATGAAAATACACAATATATCCTGGTTTTAAAAACATGAGTTGAAAGGTTAAATGTCTGACTATCCTTGCATTAAAAAAAATTTTTGGAATAGGAAGTATTTTGTAACTGAGGGACATTTAAAAAAAAAATTGCTAGTGTTACATCTTACCCCGTATATGGGGCTAGTTGTAGCAGCCTTGGGGCATGTTGTAACAAGCAATAAAACTGAAGTTTTTGCTTTACTCATTTATTTCAGTTGATACAACTAAAAAATATTCAAGTATTTAACAACATTAAGGCCTAGTTTCACCAACTACTAGTTTCACATTTTTTGAAAAATTCTTGATTGTTGAACCGGCCTGGCTTAAAGACGTGGTTTCAGGTGTCCTTAGAGAAAGTTGTGAGCTTTTTTTTGCATGACATGAGGCTGGTATATTTGGTGAACAGCACATTGGTATTGTGTTCTTCACTCTCAATAACTCGCTTTTTTATGTATCTATTTAAAGATACTGGCACAAATTGAACATTTCTGACACATGTCTTCTTTTCTTTAACTGCAATAGCAGCCAACTCGAAAACTTCTTTACTTTGAGTTGCCCGATTAGAGTTTCGTTCATAATTTTTCATTCTACAAAAAAATAATTAAGACATAACAATAAAATGAACAAACACCGAATATCCAGTTCAAATGTGTGGAGCAAGTTGTTACATATTACAACTTACCCCACAAAATCGTTACAATTTGCCACGCAGTATAATTTTTGACAAACATTTTAATATATAAAAATCAACTTAATTTGAAGAAAAACAAAATATATATTAGTAAACTGTAATAAACTATGATCTGATTAAAATTGAATTAGTTTTTTGAAAGACGCTTCCAAAAAGCAAAAAATAAAAAAAAATTTATTTTATAAAAACTGCTAGAAATAAAGCCTATATTTACGCCCACTCGATGTTAAGTCCGATGAGACAATAACGGGTCTCGTTTGAAAGAGCGCGTAATATAGGATGAAAAAAAGAGAGACTTGTAAAAAAAATTTCGTATTCTAGGCAAAAATGGAGTGTTACAACTTACCCCTGTTACAACTAGCCCCCCGCTCCCCTACTTGCCGGCAGCCATGACGTTTCCACTTCCTTATGCGCACGGGACGAATTTATTAGTGCTTTGCGTTCAGCAGGGTTTTCGTTACGAAAGTGGACCTCTAATTCCAAAGAAATCCTAAAGAACTTACCAAAAGAACATCTGTTGAATAAAGATTTTCTTCAGCTGGATGACAGCAGCAATACAAAACTTTAGGTGTGCGATGGAACGAACTTTCTGACACTTTCAACTTTTCCAGAAGCGCTCTCTTCAAAAGATCTTCATTTACCAAACGTGACGTACTGTCCCAGATCGATAAGCTTTTCGATCCTGTGGGATGGTTAGCGCCTTGCATTGTTTTAGCCAAAATATTCATGTTACAATTTTGGCTAATCAAAATTGACTGGGATGAGGTTTTACCATCAGCCTTGCTGCAAACATAGCATACTTTTGGACAGATTCTACAATAGTCCTTGCATGGCTACAAAAACCACCTTGCCAGTGGCAAACCTTTGTTGCGAATCGTGTGTCGAAAATTATCAAGACTGTTGGTCCAGCTTATTGGTTCCACGTTGACTCGCTCAACAATTCAGCCGATATAGCGAGCCGAGGACTATTACCACAAGAGAGCATTAGAAACGATCTCTGGTGGCATGGTCCAAGTTGGCTTAAACTATCCCGCGAAAACTGGCCTTAATCATCTAAAACCAATAACCACGAAACCGACACAGAAATTATACCAATCAAATCAAACTTTAGGCATTCTATCATTCTTCCTTATAATTGTCAATTGTCGCGGCTTTTGTTTTCATTTAATCATGAAATTTCTTTTCATGGAGGCAATCAATTAGTGTTGAGGTTGATTCGCCTAGAATTCTGGATTCCTGCGTTCTTTAATCAATGCAAAACCTACTTGGTATATAAACATAAGTTGCAATCTCAACTTAGGGGTGTACTTCCTCCAGAACGCACTGTTTTAAGCCGTCCATTCGCTCATACCGGTCTTGATTTTGCTGGACCATTTGACATTAAATACGTGTGTGTTTTTGCTTGTTTCTCAACAAAGGCAATACACCTCGAAGCAACGAGCACGCTTACTAGTGTCTCATTTGTGAGGAACTAAACTTTGGGACAAATTCAAGCCCACTTGAGAGTACAAACACAACAACAGCCGCAACAACAACAACAGCCGCGACAACAACCACAACAGCAACAATAGTTTACTTCTAACAACAACTTTAGACAACAACAACAACACCAATAGTTAACTCTATCCAACAACAACAAGATCAGCAAAAACAACAACATAAACAACAACAAAAACAACAACAACAGCAGCAGCAGCAAGCGCATGAAGACGAAATAGTAACAGGCTTCGAACAACAATAAATAACAATAACAAGCCAAACAGCAACAACAACAACAGCGGTGCAAACAAACACAAAACCAAGAACAATAACAACAACAAGAACTGATCATGAACGGTAAGACATCCCTTTATCATTTAACCCGGGTTTCGAGCTTTTCTAAGCGGTTATCCTAGTAGAATTTGAATATTATTTATAAGTTCGTGTTTCGAGCTTCTCTAAACGCTTACCCTAGCAGAATTAGAATATTATTTATAAGTTCGGGTTTCGAGCTTCTGTAAGCGGTTACCCAGAAGAATTAGAATATTATTTATAAGTTTGGGTTTCGGGCTTTTCTAAGCGGTTACCATATTAGCACTAGATACATCCGGGTAGTTCCATACAACTCGCGTTACATTCAAAATTTTTTATGAGTTACAATAAGCTTTCAATTTGTTTTATTTAGATTAACAAATACAATAACACTCTTTATGAAAATAATTCCGAGTTCCTGAGTAAGCCATTCACGGCTTACACTTCTCCCCATCGTCTTCGACCATATTTTCAGTCGATGGGGAGAAGTGTAAGCCGTGAATAGACTCAGAAACATTTGTATAAATTTGCAGTTAACGGTGGTTCTTTCTTTTCCTACAAAATTGAAAATTCGTTTAACCAAAATTCACATTATAAAAGCCATATTTCAATTTATGCAAATTATTCAGAGTTTCTGAGTAAGCCATTCACGGCTTACACTTCTCCCGATCATCTTCGATCTTATTTTCACTAAGTTTCTCACTGAAGTCCGTCTTTTTTATGATTATGGCCTCCAATGCTCGTATGTCTCGATAATTTACTTTTTATTTATTATCTCGCCCATGCTGCTGTGGCTCAATTGAGGCGATATTCACATCATTTTTGATGACGTATTGGAGAGTTGACTTTGCTAATCCTAGGGGCTATGCAATAAAAGCCATAACTTTTGTGTAAAATAAATTTTTTAACAAATAACTTTCTTATTTCTTCACAAACCACTTTGCCACGAGTCATAGAAGAAAATCATTCAAAAAAACTACTGGTATAAAATCAAGTGTGACCGAAATTTTCTCAAAACATTCCCAATACATTCTCAATTGATATACAGAATCAGCAAAAAACAATTTGTCCCGTTATGCTTGTGCACACTCGCATTCTTTCTATCGTACGAACTGAATTGTCAGTTTTTGGATTGTATTTTATGACTGTGTTGGTTAATCTCGCTATTAACGTTGTTGTTTTTGTAATTTTTTTTACTTTTGCTATTAATTCTAAAAAATTACATTTCAAGCTTTAAGGATACTACAAACTTTGTATCAGAAATATTGTGTTCTTATTATAAATAAAAGTTGAAAGTGTTAATATTATAAAATATGCAGGCGTACGAACTGATTGTTGTCGGGGTAGTATAACTTTTCAAAACAAGAAATTTAACGTTAGAATGCGCAAATAAGTTAATAATAAATAATTATAAGTATTACAAATTGTATAATAAAAACTTCCTTCAAACTTTTAAAGTTTGTAACATACTAAAAATTTAATTTTAATTAAAATAAATACAATACTACATTTAAGTATACGCCAATTCCACGCATAACGCAAAGCTTTTTTTCAAAAATTGACTTTATGCTATAGATTCTTATTAAAATTCTAAGAATATAAGTTCATTTATTTTTTTTTATCGCCATTCGTTGAAAAGTTATGGACCTCTCCATTCTGCAAATCGTCCGAAAACGCCAGAATCGTGAAATTTTCAATTAATTGTATCTACGTCAGTTTGTATCCAATTTTTATAAATAAGGTACCGTTAGAAAGGTATTGGAAATTACTTTCTGGAAAAAATATATAATTTTAAGATTTTGGATGTTAGGGTTGCCAACCAATTTAAAAAAAATGTATTTACTAATATCCTAAAAAAAAGCATAATTTTTTTTTGATTTTTTATTTTTTAAATTTGAAGAAGAATGTTGCCTTTAATTTAAAAGCAATTTAATGATGGAGCATTTTGAGGCACTTTATCGCCTATAAATTTCATAACGGCTAAGATGTTCGAAAATTTGTTCTGCAAAATGGTTAACCTTGTTAAGACGAATATTTTATTCATAATTTTTGATGACCTTACACTTGACCTTTGTATAGAAAACTGGTAAAAACCGAAAAAAAAAATAAAAACACACAAATTATTTTTTTAACTTTCATTTGTATAAGATTTAACAAATTTTTGATTGCCATATTAAAGATAATTAAATTCTTATTTGTCTTGATTCAAAAAATTTTAAAATCGGACTTAAAATAAAAAAGTTATGATGGTTACTCTGACGCTCTTTCAATAAAAAAGTTACAATGATTTGTATGGGTTGACAAGTATGAGCCCTACCTCGAGTCTACTTAATGCCATGTCTAAACAGAGAGTTTAGTTTGCGTTTTCAGTACAAAGTTGCGTTTTACCCTTGAACTCAATATAAACGCTGGCGTTTCGAGTACAATTATGCAGGAGAAAACACATCTAAACTCAACCTGCTGTCTACGTTTACCAAAACTCAATTTGATACATGCCTAAAAGCATACTAGTGTTTTGATAAAAACATTCGTTCAGTTAAATTTAAGCTGTGTTCAGTATATTGAACGATTAGAAATGCCAACAACAGCTGAATCTCAATTGTGCTAACTGTTCTGTAAATTACTGTTCTGTAAATTACTGTTCGTAACAAAACTCCTCTCCTGGAGCCACCTTTTTAAGTTTGGGAACAGATAAAAGTCGCTGGGGGCTTAAGCTGGGGAATATGAAGAATAAAGAAACAGTTCGAAGCGTAAGCGTGCAATAAGGAATGAATTCGATCGATTTGTGAGCTGGATTGATTTGTCTTGCAAAAATATGATTTTTTCTTCGATAATTGGAGCCCACTTGTTGACGATTTCGTTCTTCAATCGGAGAAAAGTTGACTGCTTTTCCTTTTCTCAAATAGCCGAATAAAATGCCGCTGAATCCCAAAAAAAAACAGACGCCAACACTTTTCCGGTCGTTTGTTGAGTCTTCGCTTACTTTGGTGCACCGCTATTGGGACCTACCCACTCTTTTGTTGATTCCTCCTATTCAGGTGTATAGCGGTGGATCCGTGTTTCATTCATGATCACTATTTTTACAAAACATCAGTTGAATTTTGTTTAAACATGTCCAAACATTGTTGGGAAGTGCGAACACTTTCATGTTTTTTACGTATGTGGCAACCATCTTACAGACAGCTTTCTCATACCCAAATTTTCATGTATATTTTAAACCACCGATGCACTTGATATGATTGTCTAATACGTAATCGTGGATTTTCCAAAACATTTGGAGTGGTCACTGTGTTTGGTGCTCCCCCGGCGTGTTCATCTCTTGTTCTGGTTCAACCTCTTTTGAAATCTGCAATCCAATATTTTACGGTTGAATACGAAGTCTTTCGTACTTTTGTAACGCAAAAATTAACGCTTAATCCAGCCATGGAATTCTTCTTTATTTTTTTTAATAATAACACTAAAAGTAATTTAATTTAGAACACTGTAACGTCATTAATAATTGTCAGATCCATCTGACATATATGGTATGTTCATGTTAAGATTTCCATCCGTCAAAAATGTCATGCATTTGAAGAGTGTGGTGCCGTCACTTGGAGGCTGGTAGCATCTTAAACGCCCTAGTGTACTATATTTTTGCATGTTGCAGAAACATATTTTTTACTGATACAAAATATATTTGAAGTCAACAAATTTTCAAAAAGTGATTGTGTTTTTGATTGGTTTTTAAGAGAAATAAAAAAATCATCAATTTTTATATTTGTCGCGAATACTTCGAGGTAGATTTAAAAAAAACCGCAGTGACGCAGTAACACATTCAATTTTGATAAAAAGCGCAGTAAAGTCCGAACACTCATCGGTACTGTTACAAGCAATTCTGTTACAAGCAATTCTGGCCCTATACTTAAAAGAAATTTTTAGAATAAACATGATTTCTTACAAATATTCATTTTTTTTTAAAACTTTAAGGTCGATTACTTCGAAATATTTTTTATATAGCATGTCATGTTTTTACAAAAAGCACTTCATAAATAAGCGCCTGCGGGGCCCCTACCTGCTCAGGGCCGGGGGCTGCATCCCCCCTAGCCCCAACCTAAATCTGCGCCTGCATGCGCATGAAAAACTCTACGCAACAACAACAAGCTAATGAACTGAACAAGTGAAACTGACACTTTAGAATCAAGGCAGTAAATTTAGTGAACCAATTACACTGTGCTAGTTGCAAAATCCATCAAACGAGGGACCCAGGGGCTAACATAATTCGAGTGCGCTGATCCTAATGGTGCTATGCGTTTTTTTAAGTTAGCTCTAGTTTTCGAGTTATTCGAAAAACAAAATATCACTATTAAGGATAAAACGGAAGCAATTTTATTTTTTATTTTTTACAATTTTTTAAAATAAAATCGATATAAATTGATAGAATAACCATTTTATCGACAAATATACATCAAATAAAAACAATTTGAAGAATATTTATTCGATTAAGTTGATTTAAGAGTGATTTTCCCGCAAAAAAATTAATACAAAAAAACTTTAATGGGCCCTTAAGTAACGACTACATTTCATGGCTTTGAGGGTTTAGGTGAAGTGCATATTTGAAGATAGAGTAGGCTAATGTTTACATTAGCTCAACGATTGCTTTAATAAGTTGATGATTTTGAATGTGTTTATCATATCAAAGAGCTGAAACGTCTAAATTATGTGTAGCAAACTTCCATAAAGGAATTTTTCCGGGAATTGCTAAATAGGTTGATCCCCATACTATGGTACAATATTATAAACAGTACTGATTAAGAGTCAGCACTTTTGTCATAAGGTTAACAACTAAACAATTTGTACCAAAGAATATAATGTAGGTTATATATACAACATTATTGTTTAAAATAAGCCAATGGCTTAATAGGTTCGAACATTTTTATGTAATTACTCCATGATTTTCGGTACAAAAGCAAACTTCTAAATAGGATGTTTGGGTTGAAATAAAAACTTATTTCATTTAGTCTGATTAGTGGGTATTACAAAGAGTATTGTCGTTAAGTACACGGATGTAATTTTTCGTTACAATTCACAGAGGAATTAAATAAATGGTGAAGAATTACAAATTTTTTTCTTCGTGGGTCTAAAATTTTGATTTTCAAAATTCTCGAAAAAAGAGCTTAATAAGTTGATGATTTTGAATGTGTTTATCATATCAAAGAGCTGAAACGTCTAAATTATGTGTAGCAAACTTCCATATAGGAATTTTTCCGGGAATTGCTAAATAGGTTGATCCCCACACTATGGTGCAATACTATAAACAGTACTGATTAAGAGTCAGCACTTTTGTTATAAGGTTAACAATTTGTTCAAAAGAATATAATGTAGGTTATATATACAACGTTATTGTTTAAAATAAGCCAACGGCTTAACAGGTTCGAACATTTTTATGTAATTACTACATGATTTTCGGTACAAAAGCAAACTTCTAAATAGGCTGTTTGGGTTGAAATAAAAACTTATTTCATTTAGTCTGATTGGTGGGTATTACAAAGAGTATTTTCGTTAAGTACACGGATGTAATCTTTCGTTACAATTCACAGAGGAATTAAATAATAGTGAAGAATTACAAATTTTTTCTTCGTGGGTCTAAAATTTTGATTTTCAAAATTCTCGAAAAAAAGAGCTCACAACAAAGTTTGATATGCGCAACGAGTAGACGTGTTTTTTGGGTTTCAGCTTGCTCAACGCGTAAAAAAAGATATTTAAATCCATCAAGTGCAATTTTAGTCACCTAACACTCGGTTAATTGTTCACTCTCGGTCAAAGCATTTTCTTGTCGAAATATTAATAATTAAACGTTTAAAAGTATTTTTATTAAAATCAATAAAAAAAAAAAAAAACCTAAACAAAATAATGTCAGCTGTTAAACTAACAAGAAGTGCTACAAGCAGTCGCAAAGCTGCAGCTCCGTCGACTCCCTTGGGTGCTTGGAAAGATGAGTCATCGACCCCAACTACACAAATGCACGCGGATGCTAATTTGAGCTCGATGTTGAACAGCATGCGTGAGAGTATCGTCAACCAACTCACGGGAACAATAGCTGCGTCGGAGGAGAGAGTGATGCAGAGGATAGGCGAAGTATCGGCTGAGCTTTCTAATATGAGGTCAGTGATCAGAAATGTAGTTGAAAGAGTCTCTATAGTTGAAGCTGCATATTCTGAGCTTGGTATTTTAAAAGAGAGTATCCATGAACTAAAAACTCAGATGGATACATACAAATCTTACGCTGAGTCAAAAGCTCCCGAACCTATTTCTCTTAACTCTGAAGTCAAAGCGCTTAAGTCTCAGTTGGAGAACTATGAGAGTGATGCCATTTCTAGCGACGTCGTCATTCACGGAATCCCCTCTGCGACAGATGAGAGTCTTAGCGGTATTTTTGCCAAAGTTTGCTCTCTTGTTAAATGTGAGACCATTAGACTGAGAGACATATTTAGAGTAAGACAAAGCAACATGCGAAATGCAATGATCATAGCAAAGCTTGTATCAACATATGATCGGAATTGTCTGCTCAAAGCTATTGCTGCTTTCCGCAAAATAAACAAGCGGCAGCTCTTACTCAGCGACATCGGGTGTGGGGGAGCTAATAATTTCTTTATCAACGAAAGCTTGACCAAAGCAAATCGCGAAATTATGCGCTATGCTAGTCAGTTGAAAAGGGATAAAAAACTTGTAGCTGTCTTTTCTCTTCGTGGGCGCGGGTCCCCCGTTTGATGAGAAAAAAGTGTCCGATTCGAGCACAGTGTTATTATTGGTAGAGAGTGTTATTATTGCTTACCATTCTATGTGAGTATTCCATATTCTCAAATCATTTACCAAGCGAAACGAATGAGTGCAAGACATCAATTTTGAAAAGCGAATGAATGTGTAATTCTTTATGAAAAAGTTAGAACGAATTTTGATTTTGTACTCGTTTGTCTCTATTTTTAATGGAATTTTAGTTTGTATTTGATTAAATTATTTTTTAAAGAAAAATCTTTTTTATAAAATATTTTCTATACGTCTTTATTTCAAGATCACAATCAAAATTCTGCTTCTAAAAATATATTTTGATTGAAACATTTATAAATACAAAACTTAAAATCAATTAAAACAAAGTAAAGTTAAAAGTAGAGTATAAAGTATAAACGATGTCACTACTTTACTTCCCCTCCAGTAAGACGAATTAAATAAGAAATTAAATAGACAGAGAAAAATTAATTACTATATGATATTAAAAGTAACCTTATTTTTATTTGAAGTATGTTTTGTAGATGAAGGAATTGTATAAGAAGAATTATTTGTTACATGTGTCGGTTTTAAAAGGTTAATTGATATTGTTTTAATTTTATTGCCTTGTTGAATTTTAAAAGTGTTTTTATGTTTTGAAATTACTTTAAATGGACCATCGTATGTTTCTTGTAGACTTGATGATCTATTTATTTTAACAAAAACAAACTCACAAGTATCGAGTGTGTTTGGTACGAAATTATTATCTTTGTTGTGGTGAAAAACTTTTGTTCGTACATGTGCAAAGTGTTTTCTAAGCATTTGAAGAGTTTCATCCGTGTTATCGTTATTGTCATTATAAGACACAACTAATTCTCCAGGTAGTCGAAGGGTTTGACCGTAAACCAATTCTGTTGGTGAGCATTTAAGATCTTCTTTAATCGCTGTACGAAGACCGAGAAGAATCAATGGTAAAAGTTCTGACCAGTTAGTCGCATTATCTGATGTGAGAATTGATGTTTTAAGTTGTCGGTGGAAACGTTCTATCACACCGTTAGCTTGTGGATGGTATGGTGATGTGTGTATTTTATGTGAGTCAAGTAAATTTGTTAGTTCAATTTAGTTCAAATTCCAAATTTTGGAATTTAGAATTGGGATGTGTATTTCTTTTAAGTTGCATTTGGAATTTGGGTTTGCAATTAAAGATTTAAGTGTTTCATCGGATTGTTGTTCTTTGTAAAATGTTGAAAAGCTTATGTCTTGTGATGAAATTGCGTCAATTTCAGGAATTCGCGAAAATGTGTCTGCTACAATCTTTTCTTTTCCTGTTATGTATTGAATGTCATTTGTAAACTGTGCTATGTATTCTAAGTGTCGTGTTTGTCGTGGAGATCTGTCTGTTTTGGAATTAAGAACATAAGTTAAAGGTTTATGATCAGTGTAAATAGTGAAGTTTCTTCCTTCAAGAAAGTGTTTGAAATGTTTGACTGCTTGATAAATACCTAATAGTTCTCTGTCAAATGTTGAGTATTTAGTTTCTGTTGTACTTAGTTTTCGTGAAAAATATGCGAGCGGTGCCCAGAGCTACTTATGGATTGCTGTAAGACAGCTCCAATAGCAAGGTTTGATGCATCAACTGCTAGTGATAAAAAAGCATTTTTATCAAAATGTGTTACCAAAGTTTTTTGAGCAAAAAGTGAATGAGCTTTTTCAAATGCAGTTGTAGATATGTCGGTCCATGTTTATTGTTTGATTTTGTTTTTGTTCGCAAATGTAAGCATGTCGTGCAGTGGAATGAGCTCTGCTGCTAACATTGGGATGTATCGATGATAATAATTGATCATTCCTAAGAATTTTTGTAGTTTGTTAATTGAAACAGGTTTTTCAAAATTTGTGCTTCAATTCTATCTTTTGAAGGTATACCTTTCAGTGATGATATGAGATCATCTTCGAGAATACTTTTTTATAGAGGCAGAAAGTACTTTTTTATTATTAAGGGTACTTTTGTTAAATAATGATATTTGTATAAATACATATTTTAAAAGCGATACTTTGTTTTAAAATTTTATTATATCTATTTGTCACATAAGAGAACAAAAAATAATCAGGCTTCCATTCAGAACCCGTTATATATGTATATACACATACTCTTATGTGTATTTAAGAAAATAAAATATGTTCATTTGGTATCCGATTAAAAATTATAAGTCTAATAATTCTTCTTCCATAGGAAGAGTATTTACTAACGTTTTCTTTTAAGAAGTTTTAGTGTCGTAATTATGACAATAGCAATATTTAGATTTAATTAAATCCCTTGTTTGGATGAGTGCGGAACACGTAGGTATTGCCAACGATTAAGACACTTGGTCTTAATTAAATTTTGGATCGAAAAAATTCTCTCAACTTTGGCAATTGAGTGATGAATTGATAAGATACCTTGGACAATTCTGAAAATGTTTGAAGCCAAACAGGCAACCTGTTTGTTTTCCAGTCAACCTGATAAGCTTCACAAATTATTTGGCATCAAGCTCTAAATATAATTCTTAAAAAACATATTTTTTAAAAATCGCTCCAAAAAATATTTAAAATTAAAAATTTAAATGCCACAATTTATTAAGTCGCGTCTGAAAACATATTGACATTTAGATCATTTTTTATTTCCCCCACTTCAGACCAGAATTCAGAATTCAATTCCTCATAATCATAAACTCTTCAATAAAAGTTCTTGTTCTGGGAACATTTTTAAAATCAACGGCGAAATGCTTGTTGTTTCACAAGATAATACGTGACTGAGCGAGAATTTTGGCAAGAATTTTATGACTTCATTTTCAAAACTGATTTTTTTTCAAACAAAACTGATTTTTTAATTGATACAATTTCAAGTAAAATTCTTAAATACTAGTTTTAAACTCAGCAACTTCATCAGCTGGTACCTTCTCCGTTATACAGTATAACTCAGCTTTAGTTCCGCAATAGATATCATCAACGGGTATTTGATACTCGATTAGTTCGTAATTAATAGAATGAATAGGCTCTGAATATAATGCGCTTTTTTATAAAATTACGGGCGATTTGGTTGAGCAGACGAATCATGCGCGGAATAAATATATGCATCTGAAATGAATACCCTTAAAGTGAAAAAATCAATTGTCATTGTCAAAATAAAATAAACTAATGTCCCAGTTGAACATTTTTGGTATCTTAACCATCTACGCAATACAAGACATTGTCATATCTAGGGTTCCCAACTGTCCCGGATTTCGCGGGACGTCCCGCATTTCAGCTAATTTTGTAGCGTCCCGCGACGACCCCTTACGGGACACCTTTTGTCCCGCATTTGAGAACTTAAGATTGTTTGTATCTTAATTTCCAATTTGACATGAAACACAGTTTCCTAAACCTTTTAATTTTATTATCAAAATACATTTATAGCTCATTTTTAGCACATTTTTTAGTTTCATTTTTCGATGCGCAGTTAGAAATTATTTCTAAAGCTAGAAAATTTTTTAGAGCGTAGTTTCATGCTCTTTTTGTTCTGTTCGCTGAACTTTATGCTGTTTTTGAATGTTTTTTACTGTTTATACCCTAAACCTGAAAGGTCAGGGTATATTAACTTTGTGCAAACGTTTGTAACGCATAGAACGAAGCGAGTCCGGTATAGAAAAGTATATATATTCTTGATCAGTGTCACCACGTGAGTCGAGTTATCCATGTCCGTCCGTCCGTCCGTCCGTCTGTCCGTCTGTGTGTTGTCCGTATACACAGGATAAGAAGAAGGAGTTGAGATAATTGAATGAAACTTGGTACACTTGATCACATACACCCAAGGATCTGCACTATTGAATATTTTTGGAATCCGCCCACGGACACGCCTACCTTCCATACAATGCAAAAATTGAAAACTGCATAAATAAGCTCATAACTAACCTACAACAATAATATTTGGTGTGTATGTGTTTTGTATCAATACAAAAATGTTTATGAAAAATGGGTGTCGTCCGCCCACGGACACGCCTACCTCCCATACAACTCAAAAATTGAAAACGCTATAAATAAGCCTCTGTGTAACCTACAGTGATTAAATTTGGCACGTATGTTTCTTATAACAAAACAAAGATGGTTTTGAAAAATGGACATCGTCCGCCCACGGACACGCCTACCTCCCATACAACGCGAAAATTGAAAACTGCATAACTCAGCTCATAATTAGCCGACAACAATTAAATTTGATATGTGTGTGTTTTATATCAACACAAATATGTCTTCGAAAAATAGACGTCCCATACAACCCACAAATTGAAAACGCAATAAATAAGCCTATGGTTAACCTACACAGCTAAAATTTCGCACGTATGTTTTTTATGACAAGGCAAAGATGTGTTCGAAAAATGGGTGTCATCCGCTCACGGACACGCCTACCTCCCATACAACCCAAAAAGTTTAAAACTCAATAAATAAGGTTATGTTTTTCATAGAGAAATTAAATTTGGTATGTATGTATTTTATACCAAAACTAAGGTGTGTTCAAAAATTGGGAGTAATCCGTCCATGAACATGCCCACCTCCCATAGCGAAAGCAAAATAAAATCATAAACTGTGAGCTACAGGAATAAAAATTGGTATGTGTAAATTTTTCGTCAACATTTAAATTCGTATAAAATATAGGCTTCATCCGCCCACGGACACGCCCATTTACAATAAATTTTTTTTTTGTTTTTGAAAAGTGGGTTTAGGGTATTTCATAGTCGGCCTAGACCGACTTTAGACTTTCTTTACTTGTTTTCTTAATATTTAAATGCGCAAACATTTAGAACAAATGATCGCACAAGTACGGTGTTGCACCGACGGCCTGCAGCAGCCTGCATCTTGAGAGAGAAATAAAATAAAAATTACATAAAAAATAAATTATTTTCTCAAGAAAAAATTGTGAAGTGAAATTACGGATGACAATATATTTTTTTACGCACATTTTTTTTTTTTAATTTCGATTGGTTGATTTTGAAAAATAAAATTCAGTACTTCGCAGCGCAGTTGCGATGATCAACAAAATTCAAGAATATATTTAATTTTTTTCATTTATTTTTCTGCTCAGAGAATATTCAATTTTATTTTTAATGTCGACCAATCAGAATGAAGAACACTTTCCAAACTATTTTCTTATTCTCAAACATGCGCGAAAATGTTCTTCTATTTTGAAACAGGCTATATCATTTATTTTTCATATATTTTATTTATTTATTTATTTTTTTATTTGGAAAGAGTTGGAAAAAGAAAGAGTTGAAAGAGATCTAAACAATATCAAGGAACCAAGCGATGGTGTAAAGGCATCGTTGATACCCTTTATTTCTCAAAGAATAAAACGAAATCTTCTTATATATAAAATCAAATGTTTGTCTGTCTGTCTGTCTGTCTGTTCCGTATAGGCTCATGCACCGTTTATCCGATTGCGCTGAAATTTGGACACCGTGTACCATTTATAGTGAGAAAGAACATAGGGGGTGTAAAAAAGTGGGCGGAAGTATGTGGGCGTGGCACTCTATAATAACTTCTAAACGCCTGGACCGATTTCAATGAAATTTGGTATGAAGGTTCAACTGCTCCCAAAATATAACATTAGCTATAAAAAAATAGTAAGTAGTACATTTTTAAGACTCAATAACTCCTAAACGCCTGGACCTATTTCAATGAAATTTGGTATGAAGGTTCAACTGCACCAAAGATAAAGAAAAGGTAAAAAATTGGGCGGAATTATGTAGGCGTGGCACTCTATAATAAATCCTAAACACCTGGACCGATTTCAATTAAATTTGGAATGAAGGTTCGACTGCGCCCAAGATAACATAGGCTGTAAAAATTCGAAAGAGTGCGTTTTTAAGACTCAATAACTCTTAAACGCTTAAACCGATTTCAATGAAATTTGGTATGAACGTTCAACTGCACCCAAGATAAAACATAAAATATAAAAAATTCCAAAGACTTTCGAAAGAGGGCGCTTTAAGTAGTGCATTGTTAAGACTCAATAACTCCTAAAATAACTTGATTGATTTTACTAAAATTTGGTACATGAAATAACTTGACTCTGCAACAGAATTGAGGCTATTTTAATTTCAGAAAACTTCCGTTAGAGGGTGCTTTTTTCAACCAACTATGTTTGGCTTATTCAACGGATGAGCCGATTTTGATGAAACTTGGCAAGCATTTGTATCTGGTACTGAAATAGATCCTATGCTTTTAAAAGTTCTTTCGACAAAAATCAAGGAATGAGCCGAAGGCAAAAGAAGTCAAGAACCAAACACGAACGAAAAAAAAGAAGTTTAACGAATACCTGCAGAAGCTATATAAAGATGAAAAAAAATTAACCGAACAGTATCGACCAAAATCGAAGTTGAACGAAAACAATCCAAAAACCGAATGGAATTTATTTGAGATAAAATTGCATATTAAATGCATGCTTAGAAAAACTTTAAACGCATTTTTCTCGAAATGACTTTTCAAACTGCACTCAGAAAATAGTTTCTCGGAATATGATAAAAAAGGAATGCTTTTCTATAAAAGCGATCCTTAAATTCTCTAAAAATGATAAAAACCTTCTATGAAAAAGAGAAATATATAAAAATAATTCGATTTTAGAGAAAAAGACTCTTTAGTTTTGAGAAAACATTTGTTTTTATTGAAGAAAAAACTTCTCATAGTGAATTTTTTATCAAAATATATGAAAAAATATTAATTTTAAAAAAATTTTTCTGTATAAATGAGAATTTTTTTGTGCGAAAAAGTATTAGTCATTATAAGAGACATTGAAATATTTCCATTTCCTAGAAGTGAAGAAATATTTCTTTGAAAATGTGAAAATTTATTCTAATTGAAGAAAATTTTATTTGAAAAGATAGCGGTTACATCCGCTAGTATTTATTAAAATAAAAAATTCTAATGTTGTCCCGCATTTTTCAGCCAAGTCCCGCATTTTTGATGACTCCGTCCCGATTTTGTACTTTTCAGAGTTGGCAACCCTAGTCATATCCCAGTTAAGATTAAGGTACTGATGCAATTATTTTACTTCCTGTTTTGTGTGCTGTGCTTGCAAATCGTGAAATCTATACGTGATATAAGGAGTTTAATATGTAAAATATTGTAAAATTAAAAAATATAAAAGTACCAGGGTACTTTTTTCGGCAAGAAGGTACTCGGGTTCTTTTGTAGAGTCAATAGTACTCAAAAAAGTACTATTCCACTCAAAATATCATCCCTGATACCTTTTGAAGAAATTTCGTAACTGAGAAAGTCGAGTGAGGTAACACCAAATGTATATTTTGTTGGTTTTAAATTAAGTCCATATTGATCCAAGCGTTTAAAAATTGTTTTTAAATGTTCAAAATGTTCTCTTTAATTATTGTTTGAAACTAAAATGCAACTAAAATTGGGAGACAAGGGGGCGATATTCACATGGCAACGTGTCTGACTGCCTCAACTTGGCGAGGCCAGCATTATCCATGTCGAAATCGTCTCAAGTCGGCTCAAAACCTCCGCGTGGTGTCTCCTGGAAACGTCAAAAACTATCGCCCGATAAACTTTGGCGGCTAATTTGAGCGGCGGGCTTCCCCTTTGGCCATCAAGCAAAGGTTGTGCGTTGGGTTTGAAGCCCACCACATAAAAAAAGATTTCAATGAAACGAAAAAGAATAAATGAAAGAATGATCCCCAAATCTGATGACGACTACCGCAAACGAAAAACTGATAATGATTTACGGATATGCACCTGGAATGTCCGAACCCTTAATTGGGATGGTGCATCTATCCAACTGATTGATATCTTGGAAAGATATAATTCTGATATCACTGCAATCCAAGAAATGCGATGGAAGGGACAGGGTTGCTTACGGCAAGCATCCTGTGATATCTACTACAGCGGCCATGCGGAGAAGCACGAGTTTGGATGCGGATTTGTAGTTGGCAAGAGAATACGGCATCATGTCCTGCGATTCACTCCTGTGAACGAACGACTTGCCATAATCCGCTTCAAGGCTAAATTTTTTAACATAAGCCTAATATGTGCGCACGCTCCGACAGAAGAAAAGATGACGAGACCAAAGAAAGTTTTTACGAGTGCTTTGAAGACACATACGAGCGCTGCCCCCGTCATGACATAAAAATCGTGCTTGGTGACTTCAACGCCAAGGTGGGTAAGGAAAACATATTTGGTCCAACAGTCGGAAAGTTCAGGTTGAATGCATTTGTAAACATTTTGATGATACCAACAAATGTTACGGTAACTTTGTTGTGAATTTCCTGAGAATCTTTTTTTAATGTTGTTGTAGTATTTGTGGATTAGTATTGTTGTTCAGCATTGTAGTGTTATGATTAGAAGTGTTGGGAATAGGAGTTGACGTTGTGGACGTATTTGTATTATTTTCGTTGGGGGTCTCAATAAGGTGTTATTACGGGTAAACGAGCGTGTTAAAACCATTTAGAATTCTTAACTTTACTTAAGGAACGTAAAACCGAACGATAAATAAATAATAAACTGGAGGAAAAATTTACAGAAAGTAAAAAGATATATAAATGATATAATTAAACAAAGTTCTTATGATAAAAGATAATTTAAGATGTAGTTAAAGTAACTTATTGTTTTAAAATATACAATTAACTAAAAATATTTAAAGAAATAATACTTAGTTATTAATTGTGGTGAATCTTCTTCTTCAATTAGCTCCTTGTCTCTCTTTTTCTTAAATTCTTTGAAAATTGATTCTTGTAGAGGTATTCGAAGTGTGAAAAAGTTTTTATTTCTTAGTTTGCTGTAGTTGTAGTTGGTATTCGTAATTGCTGTGATAGTTTGTAAGTATTGGTATAGTATAAGAAATTGGTTTTGACGTCAACAATTGTTCTATTTTTCATATCAACAATTAAGCTGAATTTTTCTAAAAAATTTGCACCTATTATTGGGGTAGAAACATTAGCTAAAATAAAAGGAAATTCTAAGTCACGATGTAAGCCAAAGTCAATTTTGAGAAGTTTTGATCCAAAAGTATTTATTATAGAACCATTTGCAGCTGTTAATGTTAGATCAGAATTTCTTTGAAAATTTTTAAATTTTGAAAAAGGAACAACTGAAACAGCTGCTCCTGTATCGATTAAGAAATTTAATTTGTTGTTTTTGTCGAAAATGAAAAGGCGGCGTACAGGTTTAATGTGTTTTCCATCATCAGCCACCGTTATGATGGGGTGTTTTAGTTTAAATGATTTGAATTAGAGTTATTGTTGTTGAAATTTGAATAATTATTAAAACTACAAGGTTGAATGCATTTGTAAACATTTTGACCGAATCGTTGATGATACCAACAAATGTTACGGTAACTTTGTTGTGAATTTCCTGAGAATCTTTTTTTTATGTTGTTGTAGTATTTGTGGATTAGTATTGTTGTTCAGCATTGTAGTGTTATGATTAGAAGTGTTGGGAATAGGAGTTGACGTTGTGGACGTATTTGTATTATTTTCGTTGGGGGTCTCAATAAGGTGTTATTACGGGTAAACGAGCGTGTTAAAACCATTTAGAATTCTTAACTTTACTTAAGGAACGTAAAACCGAACGATAAATAAATAATTAACTGGAGGAAAAATTTACAGAAAGTAAAAAGATATATAAATGATATAATTAAACAAAGTTCTTATGATAAAAGATAATTTAAGATGTAGTTAAAGTAACTTATTGTTTTAAAATATACAATTAACTAAAAATATTTAAAGAAATAATACTTAGTTATTAATTGTGGTGAATCTTCTTCTTCAATTAGATCCTTGTCTCTCTTTTTCTTAAATTCTTTGAAAATTGATTCTTGTAGAGGTATTCAAAGTGTGAAAAAGTTTTAATTTCTTAGTTTGCTGTAGTTGTAGTTGGTATTCGTAATTGCTGTGATAGTTTGTTAGTATTCCTTTGGACAGCACAATAATTAAGTCGGTGGAATCTAATTTATTCTCTGGGAATTGGTTGCTGGCGTTGGTAAGTTAGGTACCAATTAAGTTGTTTGGTTGATATTGATCAATTTTTTTTAATTTCGCATTTATTTGTACTTGTTATGTACTATTGATTAGTTTTTATTGTTGGTTCAGTGCAGGATCGCCATTTTAGTATGTATTTGATTAAATTATTTTTTAAAGAAAAATCTTTTTTATAAATTATTTTCTATACGTCTTTATTTGAAGATCACAATCAAAATTCTGCATCTAAAAATATTTTTTGATTGAAACATTTATAAATACAAAACTTAAAATCATTTAAAACAAAGTAAAGTTAAAAGTAGAGTACAAAGTATAAACGATGACACTACAGGAATGAATTCGAAGTATTGAGAGTACTCTCAAATGTATTGCATGAATTATCGAGACGCATAGATAAGGTCGCACTATTCCAAAATATTGCACCAAAAATATTTAAAAAACCAGAAAAAGCGGTATATCTCGAAAACGGAGCGAGATAGGCCAAAATAACCATATTCTACGAGTATCGAAGGGGGATGGTATTATCGAGACGCGTAGATAACAGGGTCGCAATATACCAAAATATTGCACCAAAATATTTAAAAAACAAAAAAAAAAGCGGAATATCTCGAAAACGGAGCGAGATAGGCCAAAAATAACTACATTTTACGAGTATCGAAGGGGGATGGTATTATCGAGACGAGTAGATAGATAGGTCGCACTAGACCAAAATATTGCACCAAAAATATTTAAAAAACCAGAAAAAGCGGAATATCTCGAAAACGGAGCGAGATAGGCCAAAAATATTATATTTTCTAGCGGTTTTTGGTCATAATTTTAAAACTGAAAGAGATATCTTAATTAGCCTTAAAATAAAAAAGGCTAAATTATTAAAATAAAACTGTTCTTGTTTTCTACAATTGACCATACATGTTAGCACGTGTGAAGTCACATTACACAGATTTTGTTATTTGTCTTCTGAAGCAACTAAAACAAAGGTAAATATTTTTCTTTGCTTATGTAAAATTTTAAAAATATATATTAATCGGTACCTTGTCACTCGGCTAAGTCTATATTTGCGTTTTGAACGATATTTAAAAAAAAAGAATATATATCGATGGTTAAGTGCACTAAAGTGATAAGTGACTTTTTGACGAAAAAAGGTTTACTGCATTTTTCAATCCATCAATATAATATCTACCTTGTATAAATTTATTGAAAATGCATAGCCAGTGAATGCGTGACAGTACATAGTTAAAGTTTGTGTTTTGTATTGAGATGTATTGAAATTTAAAAACAAAATCGACGTTCCTGAACATTTGAAATTTTTCACTTATCAATTTAGTGAGCTTAACCATCGATATATAGTTATATAATAATTAGGGCTCGAAAAAATATGCATTTGCATATTGCATGCATTTTTGCATATTTCGCGGTTTTTCGGGGTTGCATGCATTTTTTAGTAATTTGAGCATTTTTTGACAATTTCTCTTCAGTTTCAACGTTTAATTGCTTAATATTATTTTTCAAACAAAGAAGGACTTTTTTGAAAGAAGTAAAGAACATTTTTGACAAACTACGCGTTGCCGAAACATGTTTCATACCGTCTGAACAGAGATTTAGAAGTTTATCTGTTGGCACAATCGATAGTTTTTATTCGCAATTAGCGTTGCCATAAGAATAAAGGCGAAAACAATCCCGCATTGCGTGACATGCGATAGCATGGAGAAAATTGTTCTATTTAATTTTTTATTATTATTATTTTCCACAAATAATAGTGGTTTATTTTTATGAAAAACAAATAATAAATTAAATTCCAGCTCAGCGAGTAAATAACGCAATTTTTCAAACAATGGAAATCTAAATTCTATAGAACGCTATGCCATGCTATGCTATGCTAATTTTTCACTGTTATCTTTTAAACATTTTTATGAATTTTGATTTCTATTTAACAGTGCGTGACTGTTTTCACCTTAAGAATAAACTGAATTGTACCAAATAACTGCTACGTATATATATTTTGTTACTTAGAAAATGCATTGAGTGGCAGCACTATTCGCAATATTAAGTAACTCAACACAGAATGAGTTGAGAATGAGAACACTACCCAATTTGAGTTTGAATAGACATTGAATTGTGAAAATTACAAATGACTAGTCTCGAAGGGTTTTTCAATGGAAAACCCATCAAAGTTCCCATATTATTTAGAATTTGTTGAGCATTTTTCCATGCATATTTTAACATTATTTCGTGCATTTTTGCATGCATTTTTTGAAAAATTTTGTGCATGTTTTTTCGAGCCCTAATAATAATATAGTATAATTTATAGTTCTGAGCGTTTTTTATGTGGTTCTTCTTTTAAGTTTTGTTTTCGCATTTTTCAACATTTTGATTTTTTAAAATAGTTATTTATTTTATAATTTTTAAGATTTCCAGAAAATTATGACGTTTTTGGGAAAGTGGATTTATTTTCCGTAAAAGTGCCCCTACACTATATGTTCAACACAAATGACTTGTCAAAAAAGTTTCATTTCGAATTTCATCTGTATGTCAATATTGAACTTTTGTCATACAGCTCCTTTCATTTGACCACAGATTATCTGACACGATATTTCTGCTAACTGTTTGAGTTTTCCGGCAATTTTGTTCACTCGAAGCCACGCCAGTGCTCAAAAAGTTGCAAAATGATTTCTGATGAATGATTTCAAATGAAAAATATAAATTTGTGGAATAAATAATCAGATTTTACGTTTTCTTGACTTTTTTTTTATTGCATGATATTGTTTTTTTTTCAAACTTCAAACTTTTACATATGAAAAACAGATCAAATTAGAAACAGTTCTAATTCAAATTTGTACATACGGAAATACAAACGACTTGTCAGAATTTGAATTCCATATGTTCCACACTATATGTATGTCAAAGCTATCTGTAAAATTTGGCATGTCATATGTATGAAACATATAGTGTGGGGGCACTTTAAGCAAAGTTTCAAATGCGAAAATAACAGATATTTTACCAATTTTGGAAAAGTTTTGATTTGCGGCGATAACGTTGATATACTTCTGACGCAGTATAATAGCATACATTTTATTAATTGGAGCAACATATCCCAAACAACATTGTTTTGGTTCGAAGTCTTGGAGTATAAGGACTTGGGTGGCAATAACCCATGTTCGGAGTTGGCGAAATTTTCGCTTCAGTTACTCTCATTGCCATGGTCAAATGCTGAGGTAGAACGAAAATTGAAATCGAAAATTAGAAACAGATTTCAAATTGATACAGTCAATGCCATCCTAAACGTAAAGTAAATTATAAGCTTCACAGTATTAATTTTACTAAAAAACGATGAAACTTTATTCTTTTCAGATATGGATTACGAAGATATAGAAAATGTTGTCACGAGTATGAACTGCCTAAAGAATATTTTTGTCTGATTGGAGGAAAGTCTATTTATGAAGGCAATAACGATAAAAACGTTAATAACTACACTGAAAGAGCTGATGAATGGATAGACCTAATTTAAAGTAAATTAGTTACTTTATGTCTAATAACCACTTAATTATTATTATTAACTACTCATGAGTACAAATACCTAGTCCTGTCATTTTGACACTATTAAATATATTATCTAAAATTTCAAATACATTTTATGGTTAAAAACCTTTTTATAAAGCATTTTGAAGTGGATTTTTTTGCGGTTTTTTTTGCGGTTTTCCAGCTGTTTTTATATACCAATCTAGATTTATTTCATAGAGGAGAGTTGGCAACACTGCACACAAGCATCACATTCCATTACATTCTAAGCGCTTCGTTTGCATTCTCATTCCATTCGTTCCCTTAATGTCGTTGCTGGCATTCGTACTGTTAGTTTGCTTTGAAGAGGCTTTCAATTGCATTTGTGCAGCTCTTTAAATTTTTCCAAACCAAGAGTGATTGGCCAATTGTCAATTTTTAAATTAAAATTAGAAAATATTGGAATTCAAGGAGGAGTCTTGGAAATAGTGGTTAAAATAATAGTGTTCAAAATTGTATAAATATCTGTAACTTTATAAAATAAAGATAGAATCTATCTGATCGTAATTCTGAGCTCTTCAAGCTTACAAAAAAACTATCTTTTATTTTCTCTATAAACGCGGCTCTTAAGCCATCATTTCCTGAGCATTGGTGCGCTCTAAAAACACCAAAAACTTC
Organism: Tetanocera ferruginea; assembly: GCA_958299015.1. NCBI lineage: Eukaryota > Metazoa > Arthropoda > Insecta > Diptera > Sciomyzidae > Tetanocera > Tetanocera ferruginea. The sequence continues at coordinate 66,665,339 of OY282641.1, forward strand.
ATCACGAAAGTTCATCACGAAAACTACCCTAAATTTATTACACATCCTTCCGAAACATCACTCTTGTTGACCTTTTCAAAACCGGGCCAATTCTTTGATTCTAGGTGCTGACTTATTATTATTATTATTATTAATTATAAAATAAAATTAAATTAAAATTAATTGAATTAAATTAATAAAATTAATTATTATTATTATTATGTGATTTTATTACATAAGTACCCTAAGAACTACGTTCTTTTAAAGTATCCTTTTATATCCAAGTATTCTTTTATATCCAAAAATTATCAAACCTGGTATGATTCCCAGCACCAGTGGCCTCCCATTTGCCCAAAATACTATTTTTGGGTATATTTTGTTCGGATCGTGCTCAATTTAAAAATAACCTACTTCTTTTTTCTAATTAATTAAATAAAAATTATTTTCTTATAATTAATTTCAAACTTTTCTAATGAATTTCTTCATCAATGCACTATTAGACTTACAAGGAAAGGTCCCCAGGTGACAGTCTCCGATTTGAATGATTTTCAGATATGTGATAGAAGAGAAAAATCTAAGGTCGACGTATTTTTTTATATGTGCTCAATCGATGGTTTAGGGTGTCAAACTCGCGTTCCAAAATTCGTTTTTTTGCTTAAATTTCGCTATTTTCCATGGAAACATTTACAAATTTGGTACCAAACGAAAGCTCTTACAAAACCACACACGATGGCATCAATTTAACATAAGAAAATTTTGTTGTTGTAATTTTTAGTAATGTTTAGTCGATATCATAGAAGTATGTTGACACAATTATTTCATATTAATTTATGTTGGATTTAAGGCAATCTGTAAACTTACCTTTTTTATGTTTTTTTGAATTTGTTACTATTTATAATAAAAGTTTTGTTTTATTGAAATGCATTTATTTTGTTTAGAGAAATAATTTTATTACATTAAAAGTACCCAATATAGGTATCAAAAATTTTATTTTCTTATGGCCTATTCTTATGTTTAAATATTTTATCAAAAAAGTTGACATTTCATAGGGCTTCCAAACAAAATGTGTGTTTTTTCTTGTAAGTCTCATCGCACCAGTAAACAATAGTTTTAATCATTCAAAGTACCAAATATGGACATTTTTACGATATGCAAAAGAAATGGAATGCATTTTTTCATATTTCTTTAAAAAAAATTTTTTGATTTTTAACAGTAAAAATCATAAAAATCTTCTTCTAATTTCAAAACATAAACTTTGTGAATGAATAACTCATCAGATATGAAAATAATTTTTTTTTTTAAAATTTTATAATAAAAAAACATTAATTTTAAAATAAGTCCACGTCCTTCAAAGTGCATTTCGGCTTAAATTCGATTTGATATGGTTTTTTTAAAATAACATTATATTTTTGATAGATCTTTAAAAAAGTACCACTCACTTTTTAGTAAATATTTTTTAATTCAAAATTTGTATTATTATCTCTCATTAATATGGTTTACTGTAAAAATGTATAAAGAGATAAGAATTATGTAAATATTTTTTGTTTTAAAATTTTAAAAATTAAGAAGGGGGGTACCCTTGTGAAAATTGAATATTTAAGTCATTTTTACTTTTGTGCTTAACATCTGGTATTCAACACAATATTAATTAAAGCACATTAATAAAGGGTGAGATTCAAAATTTTCTATTGGTATGAATAAAGTTTCCGCAGAAAATTAACATATCACTTACTTCTTCTTTCATTTTTCTATTGTTCTATATATCTTATATATATCAAATTGGTTGAAATTTTTCTGTTGAAAATCCAACACATCGGACTGTGGTCTTAAGTGAGACTTTAGCGCGAAATAATTCACTAGTAATAAAAAAAGTAGAGTTTGTAATCTTTTTGTTTATTATTTTGTACGCTGAACCCAGATGTAATATTATTTTTAAAATAATAGAAACCAAAATCACAAAGATTCGGAAAAAATATGTTTTAAGACTTGCAAATACCTGTACATTTTTTTAACCGTTAAAATATATCCATTCTTACGAAAAAAAAATACTCTTCTAATACCCTTCTGAATTTTTAGGATAAAGATATTTTTAAAAAAAATTTTATACACTTACTTTGTTGAATACCCTCCATTACGAATTTGTCAAAAACAATGCACTTTTTAACTAAAAAATCACTAAAAACCAAAATTAGAAAACTGCAATTTTTGTAAACGTTGCAACACGTTGCGAGTTAACGGAACCAAACGGAGTTGGCTCATTGTAAAACTAAATTGTAGGGAAATTTTTATTGCTATCTAAGTTCTCATATATTATCTATTGAAAAAACTCACGTTTAAGCAAAAAACTATATTCTGATTTTTTGATTTAATTTGCGCTAGAATCATCATTTAGACCGGTGGTCATCAACTTATGTTTTCCTATAGCCCGCGGGCGTCGTGTGTTTTTGAGCTTTTGAACACGAAGTAGCAGTCGGCGCGCTGTCAACTTACACTGCGTTCTCGCTCGCTGGTTTATAGATGAATATAAATATTTTGCAATGTTTCAGGAATGATGGTGTTTACAATTTTTTTTTTGCTGACAATTTTTACTGTGAATCACAATGTATGATATGCTTTTTTCGTAGAACTTCTTAAAACATTATATTCATCAACTTTTACCGTAACTTTTATCTCTTTTGCTCTTTTCTATGTTTTAACTTCTATTCTATTATTAAACAAGCTATTTTTATAGCAACAAACAAACACAAAAATATAAAAACACAACATTTTAATGTTAGTCGAATACGCGACAATATTTGCTTTGGACAAAATGGTGAGAGAGCTTTTGAAAACTTTTTGTTTCAGTGTAAAGCTCTGCACTCGGAAAGTTCTCTTTGTTGTTGTTTGAACCGTGCGTTGATGACCACTGATCTAGACCACAGTGCATCGCCTGGCTTTTTCAACTTTAAATAGAACTAACAACTTTAAATAATGGTTCTTGCTTTGTCAATGGATATTTTTAATCTGATTTTTTGTTCATTACCATAATCATCTATATTATAAATTATAGATTTATCTTATGTTATATCACTCGGTAGAGTTGGTAACTTGCCAAAAATTAGTTCATACGGGGAGTAACCAGTGTTTACATGTGCAGTTGTGTTGTATGCAAATGTATAGTATGGCATTTATTTATCCACTTGCCCATCATCTGCGAAAGATAGAAGATACTCGTAAAGAACTCTGTGGATCCTTTCAAGAGCTCCTTTTGTCTCGTGATGATAAGGTACTGAGAAAATTTGTTTTATTTTTAACAGTTTGCATACATGCCTCATTAGTTTGTTAGTAACTTCAGTTCCCCTATCATATTTCAAAATCTTAAAACAACCATATTTTAAAATAATTTGCGTCTTTTGTTTCAATTGGTTGAGCAACAGATTTGTGACATATTACTATGGAAAGTAATATGTTACTTATTACATATTACATTATTTTTTGCATGGCTGTGATGGTCTCCATAAAAAACTTTTTGATTAAGCGGTCTAACAATTTAAAAGGTTTTTCAAAATAATATGTAACAAGTAACAAGCGAAAAAGTAATATTACTTGGTGTTATTACTTTCGCTGACGGAAATAAGTTATATTGCCGGCTTTAGAGAAAAGTAATCATATTACGTAATATATTATATTACTTTGCGTTACAGTCACACCTCTGGTGAGCAATGACAAATTTACTTAGATCACATGGCATTGTTAGTATACATCGGTAACCGTTCGAAATTCGAAGCGGTCCCACTGGTCCCACTGTGTCTATCGTAATTGTTTCAAAACAAGTTGTCGGTGTGTCTGTTATGGTCATTTTTTTCTTTTATATGCTTTGTTTGTTTATTTCGAGCGCAATCGTCACACTTATTTGTATATTTTTTTTCACCATCTGTCGCATGTTTTTCGATACATAGCGTTGTTTTAATTTCAGTATAGTTTTTCTAATTCCTAAATGTCCCCTTGTGATTTATTTCTTATTCTTTTCGGGGTTTCAAATATCAAAATTTTTAGCGATTTTCCATTCTTCTTATTAAGTTTGTACTGCAGCTATATATTTTTAAATTCATTCTTCATATCTTCTTCATCTATCGCTAGTTCTTTTATATTTAATTTATTCATTTAAGATACTAACTTCTTCAGAATCGGCTTTAGAGTTGACGAATTGTCATTAGATCTTGCATGCATATATTCATTTATTTTCGATGATAACTTCATCGAGATCGATGAAGCTATCGCTGCTTTATCGTTGATTTTCGATTTGCTGATTTATCGCTACATCGCACGTGCAAAAAATCATTTATTATTTGGATACAAGTTTGTTGAAATGGTACGAACAATTATTATTGCTACCTGCAACCCTGCATATTCGTTATTGCACTTTATTCTTCTCTAAGAATGTCAATTAAAATATAATTAATAAACTCTCTCTTGTGCTTTGCAATATCTACAAGTCGAACGCATTTTATTTCACTGCGGTATATTTTAATAGGTTATGGGCCTTTTTGAAGCGAATATTTGGTGTTAAATATTAATAAAAACAATTTAATATTTCGTTGACCTCTCTTAATGTGTTGATTTGTTATTTGTTTGGGCTTAAGGTCCGGTCACTATTGTATATTAAAACAAACTAATTTGGTTATAATAAAATTTTTTATTATTTTGTCCAATATTTCGAACTCCGCCGGAGTTCATCATCAGCGACACTGTTCTGTTTTTACAAAGAATTAACATTTACAAATTTTTACAACAATATAAAAAACACGAATATTTTAACTTACATATTAACAATAAAAATATAAAGCTGGTAGACATCACAGGAACATAAACGAACAGGTATAGCCTTAAAAACTAAATTGCAGCAACCCGCGCCTACACCGTTTCGTTGTCTTTCTCTTCTTTCTTAGATGGCGCTTACAACCGTTGGTAGGTTTTGGCCTGGTCTAAGAATTTGCGCCAGCCTCTTTTGTCGTGCGCTTGCTGGCGCCAGTTGGAAACTCCAAGCGTTGTCAGGTTATCCAATGCCTGGTCTTTCCAACGGAGATGCGGTCTTCCTCGTCTGCGTTGGCCACCGCTGGGTACCGAATCCAATATCTTCTTCGCTGGAGCTTCGTCGTTCATTCTCTCCGCTCTTTTTTAATACGCTTGACTATATCGATCCCACAGTCCTTTCATCAGAGCTTATCAACGTCCAGGTTTGTGATGCGTATAGTACGACGGGCATGATTATTGACTTATAGAGCGTCAGTTTTGTTCGTCGAGAAAGAGCTCTGCTTCTCAATTGCCTACTGAGCCCAAAGTAACACCTGTTGGCAAGAGTTATCCTTCGTTTTATCTCAATACTGATATCGTTTGAGGAGTTAATGCTGGATCCCAGGTAAACAAAGTCCTTCACTACCTCAAAGGAGGTGTTGTCAACAGTGACGTGGTTTCCACCACGTGGACTGTTTGTTTGTTGACACAAGATACTTCGTTTTATCTGCGTTCACTGCAAGACCCATTCGACTCGACTCTTTTTCTAGCATGGAGAATGCTGCACTGACTTCGCGCGTATTTTGCCTAATGATGTCAATATCATCAGCATACGCCAGCAGCATAACGCTCTTATAGAAAATTGTGCCGCTGCGTCTCAGGTCAGCAGCTCGGATGATCCTCTCCATTACTATATTAAAGAAGTCGCACGATAAGGAATCACCTTGTCTGAAACCTCGCTTGCTATCGAACGGAAGGGAGAGGTCCTTCCCGATTTTCACTGCGCTGCTGGTGTTCTTCAGCGTCATCCTGCAAAGACGTATTATCTTCGCAGGAATACCAAATTCAGACATGATGGAGTAGAGGTGACTCCTTATTGGACTGTCGAAGGCGGCTTTGAAATCGACAAAGAGATGGTGTGTGTCGATTTGTTTTTCGAGGGTCTTTTCCAAGATTTGTCGGAGCGTGAAGATCTGGTCGATGGTGGACTTTCCAGGTCTGAAACCACACTGATAAGGTCCAATCAGTTGGTTAACGATGGGCTTCAGTCTTTCACACAATACGCTCGACAGGACCTTATATGCGATATTAAGAAGGCTTATCCCACGGTAGTTGGCGCAAATGGTGGGATCGCCTTTCTTGTGGATTGGGCAAAGCACACTGAGGTTCCAATCATCTGGAATGCATTCGTCCGACCATAGTCTGCATAGAAGTCTGTGAATGCATTTAAACAGAGCTTCGCCACCGGTCTTAAACAGCTCAGCCGGTAGGCCATCGGCTCCTGCGGCTTTGTTGTTTTTAAGCCGAGCTATAGCTGTTAAGACCTCGTTATAGTCGGGCAGCGGAACTTCAACGCTGTCATCCATAATTGGGGTTTCCGGGATATCATCTCCACTGGCGGGATTGCGCTCGTATGCGTCTTCAAGGCGCTCGTAAAAACTTTCTTTGGTCTCGTCATCTTTTTCTTCTGTCGTTTCGTTGTCTACTGGTATTTGATTTTGTCGTTTGTTTTGTTATTTGGTGTCGGTAGCTTTGAGCGCATCTTTCTGTGTCTGTTTTGAAATTAATTCTTTGTTTCGGTGATATGTTTATTATGTGCAGCATTTCTAACATGTATCGTCTTGCATAATTCGTCTCTTGTTGTAGAATCTTTACATTGTCGAAGTCTGGACAGTGGTTAAGTGTTGCACAGTGGGCCGCCAATGCTGTTTTTTGTTCCAATGGTTTCGTGCGCGATTTGTGTTTTGATTTGTGCGAAGATATTTTTGTCCATAATTTCGTCTTTGTAGTGCCCACATAAACTTTGTTGCATGTTCCTGCGCTGTCTCCTTTGCATGTTATTTTGTATATTAGATTTGATTTGTCATTTTTGTCAAGTTTACTCTTTGTATTGCTGTATAATTGTCCAAGATTATTATCTGTGCGAGGTGCTATATTGTATTTACTCTTGTCATAGCAATAAGATCCAATAAATCTTTCCGATAGTCCAGGTATATACGTCATAGCTTTATAAATCTTGGGTGGTTCTGCCGCGCGTATCATGTTAGATTTTTGTTGTTGTTTTTTAATTTAGTCCATCGTCGTTTTTTTTGCGGAATCCATTTTTCCTAAGGATCTTAACTATTTTTCCAATGTTGTCATAATGGAATTCTTTGTCGCTAATGGTCAATACTTTTCTTATGAAATTGTTCGCCGTGTTCATTATCGTTCTTTTAGGATGTTTGGAATTATAATTTATGAGACGTCCTGAGGCTGAAGATTTATGATACCAGTCAATTTTTAATTTGTTGTTCCTTTTAATTACTAGCGTGTGTAGGTATGGTAGTTTTCCTTCTTTCTCTTCGTCCTTCGTAAATTGTATATTTTTATGAAATTTGTTTAATACATTTAGTGTCTCATCAATTTTGTCCACTTAAATAATTCCAAATAAGTCATCTATATTTTGTCATCAATCTTGGTTTTTCGTCTAGTACTTCAATACAGGTGTCCAAAAGCTCTTCCATGATGATGTCTGCAATAGCGGTGACCCCATTGGCATTCCTCTTAATTGTCCGTAAACTATGACGATAAATATTTAAAATACCTGTTGTCCTTGATGCAGAATTTTAAGATGTCCATAAATAGTCCTTTTGTTATTTTGATGAAGTTTTTAATTATGTCCCATTTCTTTTCAATTACGCTGATTGCGAAGTCCACTGGAATGCTGGGAAATAACGCAACCACGTCAAAAGATATAATTGTTTCGTATAATTGTATAATTGTTTCGTATGTTTCGTATATATATATGTGTGTCATTTATTCGATACTTAAATTCCACCGCGTTTTTAACATTATATTAAGAGTCTTTCGTGTATAATAATTTAATATTTCGTCGACCTCTCTTAATGTGTTGATTTGTTATTTGTTTGAGCTTAAGGTCCGGTCACTATTTAATATTAAAACAAACTAATTTGTTTATAATAAAATTTTTTATTATTTTGTCCAATATTAATACTATTTAAGTGCATCGCGGAGGGAGAGGATGTTGTACAGACCACCAGCAACAAAGAGGAACAAGAAATAGCGAGAAATAAACTAACAAATCTTATTGACAACCACGTAAAGAAAATACGAATAAACGAAAGAGATCGTTTTATACTTGACACAGTGGACGAAACAAAGCTATTTTTACATAAAAACAAAAATGTATTAATTGTGAACGCAAACAAAGGAAACGTTTCGGTAGCTTTAAATAAATCAGACTATGGAATGAAAATGCGACAGATTTTACGAGACACATCGACATATAAAATATTAAAAAGAGATCCCACTTCGACACTTCAACAAAAAAACAATGATTTTGTGGAAAAATTAATAAAAAATAATATAATATCTAATAGCGAGAAAAATAAATTATTGACGAAAACTTCTACAGCACCGAGGATATATGGACTTCCTAGAATACACAAAGACAACATGCCACTAAGATCGATTTGTTCATCGAAAAACTCGCCAGCATATGAACTTTGCAAATATATATCTAACGTTTTAAAAAACTTGACGAAAGACTCTTAATATAATGTTAAAGACGCGGTGGAATTTAAATATCGAATAAATGACACACACATATATGATGACGAAACAATTATATCTTTTGACGTGGTTGCGTTATTTCCCAGCATTCCAGTGGACTTCGCAATCAGCGTAATTGAAAAGAAATGGGACATAATTAAAAACTTCATCAAAATAACAAAAGGACTATTTATGGACATCTTAAAATTCTGCATCAAGGACAACAGGTATTTTAAATATGACGATAAAGTTTACGGACAATTAAGAGGAATGCCAATGGGGTCACCGCTATTGCAGACATCATCATGGAAGAGCTTTTGGACACCTGTATTGAAGTACTAGACGAAAAACCAAGATTGATGACAAAATATGTAGATGACTTATTTGGAATTATTAAAGTGGACAAAATTGATGAGACATTAAATGTATTAAACAAATTTCATAAAAATATACAATTTACGAAGGACGAAGAGAAAGAAGGAAAACTACCATACCTAGACACGCTAGTAATTAAAAGGAACAACGAATTAAAAATTGTATGGTATCATAAACCTACAGCCTCAGGACGTCTCATAAATTATAATTCCAAACATCCTAAAAGAACTATAATGAACACGGCGAACAATTTCATAAGAAAATTATTGACCATTAGCGACAAAGAATTCCATTATGACAACATTGGAAAAATAGTTAAGATCCTTAGTAACCCAAGATTTATAAATCTATGACGTATATACCTGGACTATCGGAAAATTATTGGATCTAATTGCTATGACAAGAGTAAATACAATATAGCACCTCGCACAGATAATAATCTTGGACAATTATACAGCAATACAAAGAGTAAAATTGACAAAAATGACAAATCAAATCTAATATACAAAATAACATGCAAAGGAGACAGCGCAGGAACATGCAACAAAGTTTATGTGGGCACTACAAAGACGAAATTATGGACAAAAATATCTTCGCACAAATCAGAACACAAATCGTGCGCGAAACCATTGGAACAAAAAACAGCATTGGCGGCCCACTGTGCAACACTTAACCACTGCCCAGACTTCGACAATGTAAAAATTCTACAACAAGAGACGAATTATGCAAGACGATACATGTTAGAATTTCTAACTTAGAAATGCTGCACATAATAAACATACCACCAAAACAAAGAATTAATTTCAAAACAGACACAGAAAGATGCGCTCAAAGCTACCGACACCTAATAACAAAACAAACGACAAAATAAAATACCAGTAGACAACGAAACGGCGTAGGCGCGGGTTGCTGCAATTTAATTTTTAAGGCTATATCTGTTCGTTTATGTTCCTGTGATGTCTACCAGCTTTATATTTTTATTGTTAATATGTAAGTTAAAATATTCGTGTTTTTTATATTGTTGTACAAATTTGTAATTGTAAATTCTTTGTAAAAACAGAACAGTGTCCCTGATGATGAACTACGGCGGAGTTCGAAATATTGGACAAAATAATAAAAAATTTTATTATAAATAAATTAGTTTGTTTTAAAATAAAATAGTGACCGGACCTTAAGCCCAAACAAATAATTAATAAAAACATATAAAATTGTGTTAGCTTACGCTCAATTCAACGCGCAAAGTTGAATTGTTAAAATTCTGGCAATGCTACTCATAGCTGTGCGGGCATGCAAAGGCGCTGAAAAAATTTGGATACAAATTTGTGTATATTATTGTGTATAAATTTGGATACAAATATTACCACAGGACGCATGCATAATCCAACAGCCACTACGAAGTTAAAACCAGTTAATGTGGATCAAAAATAAACAAAACTCATATGGGTGATGAATTATTAATGAAATTAATGAATTATTAATCAAATGAAATATTAAATGAATTATTTTAAGTATATTTTTGAATTTTATAATTATATACAGAACCACCAAAATAGATTAAATAATTTTATATCATTGAATGTTAGAAGCATTGCTTCAATCACAAAGTTTAGTTTTTTTAGAACCAAGCTATCAAAATTCGCAGAGCTGCATCAAAGTATTTGTCTACAGGAGACATGGTCTCCACCGATTTATATGCGATACCAGGCTACCAAAGCGTACACTGCTGTAGAGGAGACAGTTATGGTGGCTTATCATTTTATATATCTGAACAGTTTCCATTTTTTTTAAATGAAATATGAAATGAATCAAATGGATATTTTATAAAAGTTCCATTGCCGTCAATAAAAATTTGCAACAAAACGCTAATGGACATGGGATATTACCATCACCAAGGTGTCCATCATACACGTTTCTTAACCTTTTAGAGACTCACATACAACATATAGGGTCATAATACTGCATTGCAGGCGATTCAAATATAGACACTCTAACAACTCAGCGGATAACCATTCGTGTACCACATTACTAAAATCTTATTACTTGTCCGTGAATCATGAGCTAATCACTCGACCTGCATCGAACACCTCTATTGATAATGTTTTTCAAATATACCCTTTGAGCAAATCAACATTAGCTCAATTGAATATGCGCTCAGCGACCACAATATGGTATACTGTGTCATTAATGCAAAGGATGAGTCAACAAAGTACAAAACTATTTCTAAAACAATCTACAATTATGAGAAAATCTCTCACACGATTGATTCAAACTTAAATTACAGCGTGGTAACTATAAGCGAAGATCCAAATGTAATATAAAGTAATATTGAAAAAGTTATCCTAAAAGACATTGAGGAAAACAAAGACGAAGTAATCTGAAAAATTAAGCTCAAACATCTAGTGTCTCCGTGGCTGAATGCAGAATTTAAAACGCTAATCAAAATTAAAAATAATAAATAAAAAAAATACAAACAGAAACAACATAGTCACGATTTAAGAATTCGTCTCGATAGTATTAACTTACCTGCTTATTTAGGTGGAAATGACAACTCGTTGGCGGGTTACGGCCGACTTACCCCATCTTGCTGTATTACGAAAAAACGATATGCAAGACACGTGAAGCAATAGATTTTTGTATAAAATAAAGTAGTGCTTTTCGTGTCTTGCTAATCGTTAGTGTGCGCTTTCGTTTTACAGCAATCTCTCGCTAATCTATTCACCAAGTGCGGTAAGGGCTTCCTCAGCTTGGTCAATCCATCGGAGGCATGATCTTCCTCTTTGTCGTCGACCCTCCGCTTTCGCCTTCTTCACTGGAGCTTCTTCACTGGAGATTCTTCATACAAACGAATGACATGATTCTCTGTTGACCAGTCTCTTGTGTCAGAAACTGGTAAATAACCTTAATTTTTCTTTAGTGAGGTTCAGATTTCTATTTTGCAATATTTTAAATTACCTGCATGCTAGGAACTGCATATTCTTAAATAATTTGATACATTCTAAAACACCCATTTACCTATATGAGAAGCTTCAATTTTGTAGATCTAATAGAAATCTGAACCTCACTATCCCTGTTTATAATTATTTAAACTCCAACAGATTATTTTTCGTGAATGCAATAAGATTGTGGAATTCGTTGCCTATTAGCAATTGTTATTCTTCGCTTTATCTCCAGGCTGACATTGTTGTTGCTGTTTACGGCGGTGCCAAGGTATGTAAACTCCTTGACAACTTCAAAGTAATATTTGTCTGCTGTAAAATGGGTGCCTAGGCGTCGCGCTTCCCTATCTGCAAACAGCATATTCTTTTTCCCTCGTTCACCGTCAAACCCACTTTGGCTGCTTCCTTTTCGATAGCGACGAAAGCAGCGGTTACATCTCTCTTGGTTCTCCCGATAATATCGATATCATCAGCATACGCAAGGAGCTGGACACCTTTGTAGAAAATGGTAACATTTCCATGTACACCTGCCTTTCGTAGGATTTCCTCCATGGTGAAATTGAAGAGATCGCATGATAGCGGGTCGCCTTGTCTGAAACCTCGTTCGGTATTAAAGGTTTCGGAGAAGTCCTTTCCTACCTTGACGGAGCTGCATGTATTGCTCAACGTCATCTTGCAGAGCCTAATCAACTTTGCAGGTATACCGAACTCAGACATTGTTGCGTACAGGCAATTCCGGATCGGGCTATCGAACGCAGCTTTGTAATCAACAAAGAGATGATGGGTGTCGATTTGGTTTTCGTGGGTTTTCTCCAGGATTTGGCGTAGTGTAAAAATCTGGTCTATGGTGGACTTGCTAGGACGAAAGCCACACTGATAAGGTCCAATCAGTGTTTTGGTATGCGACTTCAATCTTTCACACAATACGCTCGAAAGAACCTTGTATGCGATGGAAATAAGACTGATACCTCGGTAGTTGGCGCTGATTGTCGGGTCTCCTTTCTTAAGTATAGGACAAAGCACACTGAGATTCCAACCATCGGGCATGCTTTCCGCTAGCCATATTTTGCTGATGAGTTGATGCATGCACCTTATCAATTCACCGCCGCCGGTTTTAAACAATTCAGCAGCCAGGCCGTCAGCACCTGCGGCTTTGTTGTTTTTGAGTCGCTGGATAGCAACTTTAACCTCGTCATGGCTAGGTGGTGGAATTTCCACTCCATCATCGTCGATTGATGGTGTCAGACTTCATTCTCCAAGGGCGAAATGGTTGGTATCGTCGCCTGCAAGCAGATTGGAAAAATGCTGTCTCCATAATTTCAATGCGCACTGCGTATCTAACCAGGGCCCTATTGCACCAACAACTTTTCACTTTTCACTTTGCAACTTATTGTAATATTTGATAATTTTGCGTTGCACGAAACAAAAATTTGATAATTTTTTTTTGAGTTATGAAAAGTGAAAAGTATTCAATTTAAAAATTTTTGTTTTCCGAAATTGGATAAGTGATAAGTATTGTTTTGAAAAGTGATAAATTTGTCAAAATATTATAGAAACGAAAAGTTTTTGTTGCACCAAAAAATTATTGAAAACTTATCAAATAAAATTTTTATAAGTTTTCATTATACTTGCTAAGAAAAAATTCACTTTTCAAAAAAGTGTTCCTAACAAAAAAAGACCTTAAAAAGTGATTTTATTCATCATTATTTATATAAGCTACACAGAGTGTCAACAATCCAAAATATCTCAATTTGAAAGTATTTTTGAAGATGAAGTTATTCAAAGAAAAAATTATCAGTTCAAAAACAAATGTTGACAGTATTTTTTATTTAGAAAGCGTGGTTGTGAGCATTTACTTAACAAATGCCTACTTAATTTCAGTAACAATTATCTAGCTTGTATTGTACAGGTATGAATTGAAAAGGTACATTAACTGCAACAATTAAACAACATATTATCGGAAATTGTATACCTTTAAGCAATGGGGAAGTTGACAGATGCGTTGACGTGACAACAATTAAAATAAATTCCTCACGTAGAAAATTAACTGATCAAAAAGTGTTCAAAGGACGGTTAAAAGATTTCGTTATATCACCACTCAGATATAACCATGATAACCCAATATAGTGCTTAGAAAAATTGTAACTATTAAAAATACATTCCTTAAATAAAAGTATTATCCATTAAGTATTATCCAGTTGGATTAACAATTCTAACACCAATTCATGAATTTAAAACAATGCATTTAAAATACCACAACCTACAAGGTCATTTATCGATGATTCTGTAGATTTACCTCTCTGGTTGGCATGTTGTGCTTTGGTTAAAGGATATATATTCAGATTTTCTGTATGAAGGACATAAGACTGATAGGTATAAAAGCTTTTGGATTAGTTTCCAAGCTTATGCCAACCTAGGAGGTATTTTGCTATCAATTTTCTCCATGCTACTGGTAGATTCCCATCGTCTAAACTGATGCTGAATTTTCTGCAGCAAAAGAGCTGAAAAAGTTCCATTTACATCTGCTGATTTGAATGGTTTGAAGGAGTTTATAGCCCAATCAACTGCTTATATTTTTGATATTTTTTTAAAGGTCCTTCAATTACCTCTATTTGGAAGATTTATCCATCTCAAGAAAAAGAAAAAAGGGTTCGAATCACAGTGAGGCCACCATAATCTCTTATATATTGGGCTATCAAAGGATTATGGTCTGACGATTGAAGATTTTCTGAAGGTAACAACTCAAAGAAACATGCCTTTATAGTGTCGATATGAATCAATTAAACCTTATGTTCAAACACTTTGCACAATTATTTCTAAGTATGCTTTTATAAATTTATATACATAAAAAATAATTTTTCAATATTTTATTATTCCTATGAAAAACTTTACTGCGTAAAGATCAATTTGAGTTTGTTTAAATAAATATTTAAAACCTCACGCTGATTCTTATCTGGTTATGGGCCCAGGCATGGACGAAAGATTTTCAATCGCATTGTTCGAGGGAAGGAATTTTGATAATTGGAAATTTCGGCTAGAAATTGTTTTGGACGAACATGGATTACGGCAGTTCATCGAACAAGATCTGGAAGACATAATTCAAGGAGAAACGAGTGCAGCAAAATTAGCCGAATACCGGAAGAATGACCTCAAAGCGAAATCTTTAATAATAAGAAGAATTGCTGATTCACATTTGGAGTACGTGAAGGAGAAAAGCAGCGCCTATAAGGTACTGGAAGCGCTTACAAATATTTTTGCAAAGAAAAGTATCTCGAGTCAACTTATCCTGAGAAAGAAGTTGCTCACCATGAAGTGTGATGCAAATGAAAGTTTGGAATCACATTTTTTGAAATTTGATGGACTTATACGTGAACTAAAGTCATCAGGAGCTAATCTTGAAAAGCTTGATATTATCTGTAACCTCTTAGTTACGTTACCAGACATCTACAATACTGTCATTACAGCAATCGAGACACTTAACCCGGAATTACTTGAAATGGACTTCGTAAAATGCCGTTTACTAGATGAAGAAAAGAAGAAAAATAATGGTACTGAAGATTTGTCTACCGAAACAATTGCTATGAGGGCAGCTTTTAAGTGGAAATGCCATTATTGTGGAAAAACTGGTCATAAGAAAAGAAATTGCTATAAATGGAAGAACGAAAACAGAAGCAACAACAGCAAGTCAGCACATGTTGCAGAACCAGACAGAGTATCCTTTATGGTTAATCACACAGAAGCACTCAACATCTCTTCCAACTGCTCTATAAAATGGTATGTTGACTCAGGAGCTACTGATCATATGGTTAATAAAGAAGAGTATTTTCATGATCTGCATAACCTGAGTAAACCTGTGACAATTGGTGTAGCAAAGAATGGAGTTTCTTTACTAGTGACGAAAATTGGTACGATTAAAGGAAGTTTACTGGTAAATGGAAAATTTGTTAGCTGTGATGTAAAAGGTGTTTTGCTGTGTAAGGAGTTGAAGTGCAATTTATTTTCTATCAGACGATTGGAAGAAGCTGGAATGAAGACGGTTTTTGCAGAAAGTAAGGTAAAAGTTTATAATCAAGGAAAGTTGGTGCTAGAAGGGTTCAGAAGAGACAAACTCTACGAGTTTGAACTGACAGTCACGAAAGAATTCAGAGCGAATGCAGTAGGCGAGAATGACCAGATTGTATTATGGCATAAACGACTTGGACATTTGAACTTCAGTGATCTGAAGAGGCTTCCGGCTATGGTTGATGGGATCGAAAAATTTCAAAATGAATCGAAATTTTTTTGTGAATCCTGTGTTCTTGGCAAGCAGTGTAGACATCCATTTTATAAGCATGCTAAAACAAAAATGACAACTCGTTGCCTGGAAAAAGTACACACTGATGTTTGTGGACCCATCACACCTAACTCATGGAATGGTAAGAAGTACTTTGTCACCTTCATCGACGATTTTTCGCACTTTACTTCAGTTTATATGATGTCCAATAAAAGTGAAGTATTAACGTATTTCAAGGAATATAAAGCAATGGCAGAAAATATGTTCAGTACTCAACTCTCAAGACTACGTTGTGACAATGGAGGCGAATACACTTCAAGGGACTTCAAAGATTTTTGTAAGGATGCTGGTATTGTTTTGGAATATACTGCGCCAAATTCACCTGAGCAAAATGGAACAGCAGAAAGAATGAATAGAACACTATTTGAAAAAGCACGGGCGATGATAGCTGGTAGTGATTTAAACAAGTTATTGTGGAATGAAGCTATTTACTGTGCTAATTTTTTAACAAATAGAAGTCCAACAGTAGCACTGGATTCTAAGTATACACCTGCAGAAATATGGTTGAAGAAAAAGCCAAATCTAGCAGGACTGCGAATTTTTGGATGTGCTGCTTATTCACACATACCAAAAATAACTCGAAAGTAGCTGGACAACAAATCTCAAAAACTCATTATGGTAGGATACGGTGGAAATGGATATAGATTGTGGGATGCTGAAAAACAAAAAATCATTGTATCCAGAGACGTTGTCTTTAACGAAAACGATGTTGGGTACAAAATGCTGAGTACTGATAAAAAGAGATTTTTGACATTCGATATTGAAGACTATACTTCTTATGATCAATCTTGTAACGAGAACAGCAATCAAGAAAATGCAACACCTGAAAATTTTGAGAACAATAATGATGAAAGCGTTAGTGATTATGAAGATTTTCCTGATATCGATGAGAATATACCAAATCTAGTTAACATCGAAGCACAAAATGAAGTTGGTTCAAATGAATTAGATGTACAACAATCTTTACGCAGAAGTACAAGACATAGGCGAATTCCGGAAAGATTCTGTGACGGAAATTTCGTAGGTCTAGCGTTAAATGCTGAAGGTTTTGTAAGCGACGCACCATCAAGTTTCACCGAGGCTCAATCAAGATCAGACTCTGCAGAATGGATGAGAGCAATGAAGCAAGAATTAGATTCTTTGAAGAAAAACGAAACATGGACTCTGACAAAGCTGCCGGAAGGAAAAACATTAATTGGTTGCAGGTGGGTATTTAAGAGAAAATTAAATGACAAAGGCTACCCTGGTGAATATAAGGCACGACTCGTTGCAAGGGGATTTTCTCAAAAAGAAGGATTCGACTTTCAAGAAACTTATTCTCCAGTGGCAAGAGTTGGAACTTTTCGAATATTACTTGCAATTGCCAATAAGTATAGGTACCATATTCATCAAATGGACGTGAAAACTGCATTTTTGAATGGCTTTTTGAAGGAGGAAATATATATGAAGCAGCCTGAAGGTTACATCTGCGGAGAAAATTTGGTTTGTAAACTTAACAGATCTTTATATGGCTTAAAGCAGGCTCCTAAAATGTGGAATGAAAGATTTCACAATTATATAACAAAAATTAATTTTGTAAGATCGAAACATGATTATTGCCTGTATTCAAGGAAAGTTTGCGGAAGATTTGTTTATCTTCTACTATATGTCGATGACCTTTTGCTTGTCGGAAGTGATATGAAAGAAATAAATGTTGTTAAGGAGCTACTCATGAAAGAGTTTGAAATGAAGGATTTGAAAGAAGCTTGCACATATATTGGGATTAAAATTTCACGAGACATCGACAAGTCTGAGTTAAAAATTAGTCAAAAAGTATTTTTACTAAATCTCTTAAAACGATTCGGAATGGAAAATTGCAATGGAGTCGAAACACCAATGGAGCTTAAAATCAATTTGTGTAAAAATGAAAAAGATAAATTAACAAAGGAGCCATACAGAGAACTCATTGGCTGTTTAATGTATGTCATGTTAACTTCTAGACCAGATCTTAGCGTTAGTGTAAATTATTTTAGTCAGTTTCAAAATTGTGCAACAGATGAACATTGGATACACTTAAAACGGATTCTTCGATACATAAAGAAAACAATTGATTAAGAGTTACTTTACAATGCTAAGACTGATATAATTTTGCTTGGATATTCAGATGCAGATTGGGGAAATGACACTCATGACCGCAGATCGATTTCTGGATATTTGTTTAAAGTTTTTGGATGTTGTGTTTCATGGATAACTAAAAAACAACCCACAGTGGCACTGTCGTCTACCGAGGCGGAATACGTTGCTTTATGCACAGCTGCTTGTGAAGCTATATCTATTATGCATCTTCTTGAAAATTTAAATATAAATATAAATTTACCTGTAATTTTGTATGAAGACAATATGTCTTGTATAAAAATAGCAGAAGAGCCGAAAGAGCATCAACGCATGAAGCATATTGATATAAAATATAACTTTGTACGTGATTTGGTTCAAGACAAGAAAATCAAAATTGAATATATGTCAACCAAAGATCAAGTCGCAGATTTCTTCACGAAGGCTTTACCAAGAATCACCTTTGTCAAATTCAGAGAAATTCTTGGGTTTATTTAATTGGGCCGGGGTGTCGATATGAATCAATTAAACCTTATGTTCAAACACTTTGCACAATTATTTCTAAGTATGCTTTTATAAATTTATATACATAAAAAATAATTTTTCAATATTTTATTATTCCTATGAAAAACTTTACTGCGTAAAGATCAATTTGAGTTTGTTTAAATAAATATTTAAAACCTCACGCTGATTCTTATCTTATAGAACCACAAAAGGTCCTGATTGAGTACTACTTCTAAGGATTGTGGTTTTCTTTAGATATGCCGCCAATACCCCTATGGTGTTAGTATTTTGGAAACCACCAAACAAAATTTGCTGAATTGTTTTAATGTAATAGTTTTGAACGAGTTGTGTTAAATTATTTGTACCTTCTTCTTAATCTTCTTCTTCACCAAAAAATCAGTTTTTTTCCTGAGTTATTTCTATAACATGTTTCACGTACAAAAGTATTTTTAAATTGTTTGATAAGTAAATTGATTTGAAAAGTTTTTTGATAAGTAAATTTATTTGAAAAGTTTTTTGAAAATTTTGGAGCAACGCTTATCACTTTCACTTTTCAAAAACTTGATAAGTTGAAAAGTGAAAACACTTATCACTTTCACTTATCAGAAAAAAACTTATTTGATAAGTTGAAAAGTGATAAGTGATAAGTTGTTGGTGCAATAGGGCCCAGATCACCATTCTCATCTGTACAAGTGGATGCTCCGGGCTTGAAAGCTTGGGTTAGACGCTTGACCTGCTGGTAGAAATTTCGAGCATCCTTCTTGCCCTTGTACACCTCAATTTTTTCTCTCTCACGCTTTTCCTGCTCTCTTTTTTACGTCTGAAAAGGCATCTCTCTTCCTTCCTCTTATCGCGATAGTTTTCGTGCATAGTTGCATAGTGCGATAGTTGCAGCTGACTGCAGCGTCTTTTTATATGCGGCGTATTTTGCTGCTGTCGCGTCGCGACACTCCTGGTCATACCATTGGTTGCGAGGTTGCGGGCGCCGGAAACCAATGACTTCTTCAGCAGCAGTGCGCATGGAGTGGGATATATGCGCCCAAAGTTCGCCAGCGTCGTCGAGGCAAGAGTGAAGTTGGTTGAGCTTAACCGAGAGTTGAGCGGACCTCGGCGGTCCGTTCAGCGCTGCCGATAATACTACTATCGGAGTATTTTACTCCTATTGACTCATGAGTACTACTATACTCCCCAAATACAAAAAGGACTACTATTTCATAATAGTTGAAAAAGGCCTAATGTGTGCTCACCATAAATGCAAAAAAAATTTTTTTTCTGAACGCTTCCTTTTTATGTTCACCATATCCACTTTTCCACACGGCAATTTTTCTTGCTGTCAAGTCGAGTTTGAAGGCATCGGAACGTGACGAGAGGGGACGAGTACAGACTTGCTCGTACCGGCAAGTTTTCTTTTGTGCTGCTCTTTCTTTGAGGTTTCGCTTTAGTTTTATTCAGAATTTCTCAAGAAATCTTCCTGAAAGGAAACGAAAGTGGCAAGTCCAAAAGAGCATTGAAAACTTGCTGGCAATAAAAATTGCAGAGCTTAGAGTAATAATGTTTATATAACAAAATAATCTTCCATTCATTTTAATAACACTAACTAATTAAATCGGTAGTTTCTGATTCGGAAATAGCAAAACATTTTAAAATGTGGAAAAAAGCTGCAGAATTAGTTAATACAATTTTTCGTGAATATGCAGAAGAAGGCATCGCTAACATTTTAATAAATCAAAAGTTTTCGCACATTATTGATGAATCTACTGATATAAGCTCAAAGAAGGCTTGGTTTTAATTGTTCGACTCCGCTGCAACATTATTTTCTGCAATACGAACTAGAAACTAATTCAGATGTAGCTCAAAGTATATGACATGAGCTTAATGATTTACATAACATATATTTCAGCTTTCTGGCATGATTATTAAAGAAATAAACATAGAGTTTCAATAAGAAAAGCCAAGGATTCATGTTTTAGTTTCAACTATAAAGGGGTTATTTAAAACTTGGATCTGAAAAGTTTCTGCAAAAGAACATATTAATTGAAACAATGTTATAAAATTTTTGGCAACAAATTTTATAAGCACCATATTATCGTTTCCACATACCAGTACAACTGCAGAAAGGAAATTTTCAGAACTAAATTTAATAAAAGATAAAAAAAGAAATTGTCTTCTGAATACAACTGCTTATTCAATTTTAATTGAAAAAGAAATAATGGATACGAATCACGTTGGAAGCTGGAATCCTTCTACAGGATTAATTTTAAAATATATGAAAAATTTAAATTCATTAGTTTTTTTAGATCATATAAAGTTTTACTAAAACATATAAATTTGTGTTATATGTGTCCTTATATGTCTTAAATGCATTAACAACTGTGCTTATTTTTTTATTTATTTAGTTTTTCCATTGGTTGATTATGATTTTTTTTTTGGTTTTGATTAAAAAAATGAATTGTTAGATAGAATACTTTCACATATCCAAAATAATTTTGTAAATAAAATTAAATAAAAAAAAAAAAAACAAAAAAAAAATAATAACGAAAAAATAAAAAAATTGCATATTATTATTAGATTGTTTTGATACAGTTCTTCTTCTCTTTTTTTTTGTTTAAGTACTAAAAAAGTACTCCAAAAATTTAAAAAATACTCCCCAAAAACTGAAATTTTTGATACTTTTAAAAATTGTAAAACGGCAGCACTGGGTCCGTTGTGATAGCAGCTCATCGACATCAAGCTTTCGTTGCACACGTGTGCGTACATTCTTCGCATTGCACAATCGCATGCGGATCTTGGCTGCAACAAGATCGACAACAAATATACACACTTTCTCAAAAATCCTGTGTTCCTCCGTATGCCATTTGGTTTAAGGAACTCAGCGCAGACATTTCAAAGGTTCATTCATGAAGTCCTACACGGACTAGATTTTATCTTTGTATATTTAGACGACATATTGATAGCTAGTCAATTAGAAGAACATTTGGAACATTTAAAACAAGTTTTCAAAAGACTCGACAGTTACGGTTTAAACATAAAACCTAACAAGTGTATTTTTGGAAGCGATAACATTGATTTCCTCAGCTACTACATTTCAAAACACGGTACACAACCATCTCAAGAACGAATACAGTGAAAACAAGACTATCCACAAACAATTACAGTTAAACAGATGCAAAAATTCATAGGTATGACGAATAACTATTATAGATGCATTCCGAGACTTGCACACATGCTAGGTCCAATTTATGACATGGTCACCGTAGCATCAAAAAAAAAAAAACATAAACCATTACTCTGGACTGACACTCAACTAAATGCCTTGGCAACAATCAGAGATAGTTTTGCAAAGCAAAAACCGACCGCAGTCGGTGGCGTGTTACAACAACAACGCAATCATACCCTTGAACCTGTAGCGTTTTTCTCTAAAAAACGTTCAGAAACAGAGACCAAATACGGCACATTCGATCGCGAATTGCTTGCCAATTTTATCGCGAAGGTAACAATTTTACAATATTTACGGATCACAAACCATTAACCAATGCACTTAACTCAAAAACAGAACGCAGTCCAAGACAAACAAGGCACTTTGAATACATTTTTCAGTTCATAATTGACATCAGACACATTAAAGGTACTGATAACGTAGTAGCTGATGTACTATCAAGGTGCGAGGTAGAAGAACTTATAACAACCGATCTTGACCTAAAACAATTATGCAATGAATTGATCGACTCAGAACTTAAAGACATTGCTGACAAACCTATAAATAAATTCGAAAAAAATTGAAATTCCATTTTTTAAAATTAAGATTTGGTGCGAACACTCCACAGATGATACAAGTCCATACATTCCACAATCTATGCGTAAAAAACTTTCGACCAGCTTCACAACATTTCACATCTAGTAACGAGAGCTACTAGACGACTTATAACACAACGTTACTTTTGGCCCAACATGAATACACAAATTAATAAATGGTCCCAAGAATGCATCAATTGTCGAAAAGCGAAAGTATATCGTCATACCAAAACACTTCTACATTAAATACCAATCCCACGCGGTCGTTTTGAGCATATACATATGACCATAAATATACTTTTAACCGTAATAGACAGAAATACACAACAAAAATAAAAACAAACTGGCCATTTCAGCCATTGAAAGGACTTTGACCGAGCTTCTTATGATCAATTGTGTTATTAAATGTTGTGTGTGTTATTAAATGTTTGCACACAATTGACCGAGAACTGGACCTACATGTTTTATGCTGTCTCCGAACGGCTAAAGTTCATGTTCTCAAGAAGTTTTACATAGCATTATTTACTCTCTGAGGTTTGCCGTTGTCTGCAGAGAAGTGGTGACCGATCAGAAAAATTTTTTTATTGAAAAAACTTTTCGCCGCGACTGGGGATCGAACTCGGGCTCCGAGCATGCTAAGCCACATACTTAACCTGCATGCCACGGTCACCACAGACAGAAATACACGTTGGTCAGAAATTTACCCAATTAAAAACATTGAGACTTCTACTTTAGTTGAAACATTCTATAGAGAATATATTTCACGTTTTGGCGTTCCTATAGAAATCACTACCGACCGAGGACAACAATTTACTTCTAAAACTTTTAAGTAGTTTGTGAAAAAATTGGTTGTCGTCATATCATGACTTCTCCTTACCACCCACAAGCAAACGGCATATTAGAGAGATTTCACCGACAGTTAAAAGCTTCATTAATGGCTAGTAACAATCAGACTAACTGGTGCTCGGAAATTCCTATTATTCTGTTAGGGTTAAGATCCACATTTAAGGAAGCATTAAAGCTTCTCCTGCTGAGATGATTTTTGGTCAAAATTTAAAATTTCCACAATAGTTAACCATTAGAAATAAAAAAATTTTCAATCCTTCAGATATTTTATCTTCACTTAAAGGAAATCGTTCAAAATATTGAGTATTTCTATATTGAGTTAAAATATTTCTCATCATAATACTTCCGCTCAACAGTATATACCACAAACATTAGAAAGCTGTAAATTTGTATTCATCCGCAATGATTCCATACGACGTACGCTGCAAAATCCGTATGATGGACTTTTCAAAGTTTTACACAAAACACCTTAATTCTTTACAATACTTAAAAATAATAACACAAGCGCAGTTCACATCGACAAACTCAAACCAGCATTCTTGAACAGAGACACTGTACAAACACTTTCCACCCAACACAGTAAAAAAAAGAGTTCATTTTAATTTATTAGCCAACACAACATATCCGAGGCTGGTTTTGTTTTCATTTGGAAGTTATAATGTGATGGGGACCCAAACCCTACGCATATTCCAGTTTTAAGTCTAGAGGAGACAGGGAGTTTTTGGACATGGAGCTTTTCAGGCGGCTCCGATGAAAAGAAAAAGGATGAAAACATCAATGCTTTCAGAACCTTGAGTATGATGCGAAGGAAGTTTGAATTTGAAGAGGTAGCCGTAGAATAACGTAGATGTGCAAAATGTTCTTCTGCAGATAGATATCAACAAGTCGCATGGTATAGATGAAATTCCTCCATGTACTGTTAAAAATTCAGCAACAGCCATTGCATAAGTTATGATTCCATTATTTGCTTCGATAACACAAACTAGTATCTATCCTGCAAAGTTCAAACAGCAAAAAATACTTCCAACCTTTAAGGGGGAGACAAAACTAAAACCCAAAATTATAGGCCAATTGCGATTTTCCCGGTACTGAATACAGTGGTGGAGAAATAAATGAAACAGCAAATTCTAAATCACTTGGATGAAATTCAGCTTTTATATAATCACCAATTTCGATTCAGACAACTCTCGGGCACTCAACCAGCGCTGATTCAAGCGATTGATGATATCTGTGAATTAGACCGTCTCGCCTTATAGACAAAAAAAAAATGTCGCCACACGCTAGCTTATCTGAAGCATTATTGAAAGAGGTTTCGAAAAAAAAAAATTTTTTTCCCGAACGTAGGGTCGCGCATCGACATATTTCTTTGTAACTTCGGTATTTACCTTCCGACCTTGAAGAATGATATGTTTTTGTTTTTGTCTCAAGAAGACCTATTTTTTCTCTATAACTCATTGACCTCAGTTGACCCCTTATACTACTGACCCACTGGACCTCAGTTTTTACCATCTTAACTTACCATTTTGGTTTCAGAAATGGAAAGCTCATAAAAAATCATTAACTTTTTATAAAATAAATTTTTCGCTATTTTCACTAGAAATATTTTTGAAGTTTTGTTACATAGTTTTTTCGCATGTTTTTAATTTTTTGTCATATTGTATTATTTTTATAAAATATTCACCGAAAACGTTCTTGTACCAAAAAAAAAAACCATAGTTAACTCATCTTACATTGCTTTTGTGAATAATAAAAGTACTGAATGAAATAACTATGCATAATTGCAAAAGTCTTTGTGTGAGCCGATCATTGTTTTAAAATTAAAAATTTGATAATTCACAAAGCACAACTTTGTAAAATTAAGCAAACTTAGTATAAAGTACTCAAAGTATGACTGGTAGCTAAAAACGGAAATAAGACAAACACTGCGAACAAGGGAGATGCAAATAGCTATCAAGCCTTATCAATAAGCTATAAATTTTTTACATTGTATAATGATAAATCATCGAAGTATATAGATAATACTTTCCCAAAAATCTTGTGCAACTCTCATCATATACTTGTGAAAATGTGCTTACAACTAATGGTTAAAATGCACAGAATATCGTCAATTATTAAACTTTGTTGTATCCAAGAACCTTAAAAGCTCAAAACGGACCACTCCCTTAAAGGTAACCTAACATAGGTTTTTTGATAATTTTTCTCAAGTTTTTCTCGTTGTATTCGAATCATATCTGCAATCATTGCAGTAATTTTACAGTTATGATTTTGTACGGCCTTTCTATTTCTGAAATCAAAATGGTACATTAACATGGGATCAACTGAGATCAATGAGTTCTATAGACAAAAAAAGGTCTTCCTAAAATAAAAACAAAACCATATCATTCTCTAAGATCGGACGGTAAATAACGAAGTTATAAAGAAATATGTCAATGCGCGACACCTACGGTCGGTCAAAATAACAAAAAAATGTTTCGAAACTTTCTTTCAATAACGCTTTAGATAAGCTGTGTGTGGGGCGAAATTTATTTTTTTCAACACGGCCTACTGTGAATACTTGGATGGTGGATGAACGCTTTTGAATGTGTCAGTCATGATATTCTCTTGGCCAAACTTGAATATGCTGATTTTCAGATCACTAGATTTCTACTGATGCGCGATTTTTTATAAGAAAGACAACAAATAGTTTTTAATGGAAAAGATAAGAGTTAACCAGAGAGAGTAACCTAAGAAGTGCCACAGAAGTGTACTCGGACCTTTACTCTTCCTTTTATTTATAAATGATATAAAAAATATACCTCTGAATGCAAAGCTTTTCTTATTCGCCGATGATATACACTCCGCGTCAGCAGAATAG
Organism: Tetanocera ferruginea; assembly: GCA_958299015.1. NCBI lineage: Eukaryota > Metazoa > Arthropoda > Insecta > Diptera > Sciomyzidae > Tetanocera > Tetanocera ferruginea. The sequence goes on from OY282641.1 coordinate 66,691,593, forward strand.
GTTCACTGTTTCAATGAGATAAAAATAATTTTTTCTGACAAAAAGAGCAAAACAGAAAACTTATTGCGGTTGTATTTTCTTGAGTGCTTTAATACGAAAAGTTAAGCAAAGAGAAATTGAAAATTAAGGTACCGTTAATTTTCTGTTATTGTTTTAACTTTGTCATTACAAAATTATGCACTTTTTGATGCGTCATTAGAATAGGTTCACAGTTAATATCTTCAGTATTTGTCACAGTTCCATAAAAATCGGTGCCAATAAAAATTTATCAAGTGGTTAGAGTATATTGTGGCAAAATGGGACACGGAAAAGCTTAAAATACGAAGAAAAAAGTTAAAATTGAGGTGTACAAGAAACAAAACATAAGTACTTCGATGATATCCCGGAAATCACAAATATGATAAAGCGGATTATGCGATGGAGTTCCTCTGTCCGACTGTAACGAGGTCTTAACAGCAATAGCTCGGCTTAAAAACAACGAAGCTGCAGGATTCGATGGCTTACCGGCTGAGCTAATTAAGATAGGAGGCGAAGCTGTGCTTTAATGCATTCACAATAGTTTGAAGAATGCATTCCAAATGATTGGAACCTCAGTCTGTTTTGCCCAATCCACAAGAAAGGCGATAACACCATTTGCGTCAACTACCGTGGCATAAGCCTTCTTAACAATGCATATAAGGTCCTGTCGAGCGTATGTGTGAAATACTAAAAACCATCTTCAATCAACTGATTGAACTTTATCAGTGTGGCTTCAGATCTGGAAAGTCCACCATTGACCAGATCTTCACGCTCCGACAAATCTTGGAAATGACCCTCGAAAAACAAATCGACACACACCATCTTTTTGCCGATTTCAAAGCCCCCTTCGACAGTCCAATAAGAAGTCACCTATATGCCATCATGTCTGAATTTGGTATTCCTGCGAAGCTAATACGTCTTTGCAGGATGGCACTGAACAACACCAGCAGTGCAGTGAAAATCGGGAAGGACTTCTCCCTTCCGTTTGATACCAAGCGAGGTTTCAGACAAGGTGATTCCTTATCGTGCGATAATATGCTGATTTTCAGAACACTAGATTTCTACTGATGCGCGATTATTTACAAGAAAGACAACAAATAGTTTTTAATGGAAAAGATAAGATTTAACCAGAGAGAGTAACCTGAGAAGTGCCACAGGGTAGTGTAGACGAGGAAGACTGCATCTCCGTTGGAAAGACCAGGCGTTGGATAACCTGACGACGCTTGGAGTTTCGAACTGGCACCAGCAAGTGCACGACAAAAGGGGCATTCCATCGTGACGTACACGACATTCGTACGACTTTTTCTATGTTTTAAAGGAGCTTGCTAAATATTCAAGTAATTATTCATTATTCTTTTGCATTATATTAATAATTTAAAACCTCTTACACTTTTAGAAATTAGTTTAAGCAAATTTCTCTTGATGGTTAAAAGAAAAAAACCGATCAAATGTTGGGTGACGTACCCGACAATGAATCAACCAGTTTTAATGTTTTAACGATTTATCACGAAAATTCAGCTAAACCGTAAATGCAAAAACAAAATATGGATATAATAATAAAAATATGCATTTTGAAGATAACTATACAAATTCAAATTCAGAAATTAAACTTAAAGAAAATGTGAAAATTTATGAAAAGCAAGCGTGACGTACACGACATACTGTGTGACGTAAGCGACACGTACGAATTTAAACTACTTTATTGGTGTTTTTTACTTTGAATATTGGTGTTTCGGCATTCATGTTGTATTCTTGAGTGTGAATTTCGTCTCCAATGTACTACAGAATGCGAAAGCTTATATGTCGGAGAGGGTTGCATAGGCATCCATGGGGATTTCTCATTGGCCTGTCACTATTACAAAAACTCTGTATCTCGGTTAATATTGACACTATGGTACTGAAATTGAAATGATATGGGGGTAGGGAGATTCAGTACAACGCACGATGAAAAAGTGGGATGAATTATACAAAGGGCGTGGCACTTTTAAAAAATTATTTTTTTTCGATTAATATTCATACTAGGGTACTGAAATTCGGTAAAGGTGTAGGTAGAATTTTTACAAATCACGATTAAGAAAGTTGGTGGGACTCACATGGGGGCGTGTCACAATTGGAAAAACTCTGTAAGTTGGTTTATATTGTTTCAAGGATAGCTATTTGGTACATTGATACATTTTTCAAAATATCTCTAAAACTGCCAAAGATTGAGATAAAAAATATATATTTTTGATAAAAAGTTTTCTGTAAAGTTTTTATAAAGAGTTTTACACCATATAAAAAACAATTTCGAAAATTTAAGAGAGGATAAAAAGTTACAGTCTCAAAATATGTTAAAATTTTAATATTTTTCAGCTTTCAAGGACCATATTTCGCAAACTAAAGAAGATAATTCAACTTTGGGTTCACAAATTGAAATAACTTATATTTTAAATATAAAAAATTTAAATACGATCGAAATCCGTCCCCGCATTTAAAAGATATAGTGCAATTATTGAAAAAAATAAAAATTTTCAGATTTTTGCCTATAACTCCTAAGTTCGAACTGATGATGAAAAACGAATACCATTTTTAAAATCTGCGTTTATAATTCATCTAGAATTGATAGCACTTTATTCTGCAACTTTTGTTGTTTTTCCATATTGTCCTTACGCAAAAACTTCCATTAACTGTGTGACGTACGCGACAAATAATTAACTGCTAATTTTAAATACATTAAAAATGAAAAACTACTGGACATTCAGTAGTTTTACAATTGTTGACACTTTGTCTGTTTAGTAGTGATGTGAAAAAATTCCACCTTCACTCTTACTCTAGTGATGACAATATATATCTTTTTGGCGTGACGTACACGACATCGATTTACCAATTATAATGTTATCGATTTTACTCAAATGAAACTATTCCTTGGAGAAATGAAGGTTGTGATAGTAACAACACAATATGCGGTATTGAATAAAATCAATTACATAACAATAAGTTACGTATATAAAAGGAAAAATTGAGAAAAACTTTGAGTTACTTTTTAGCATTTATCTCTTCGACGATATCATAAGTATATATATATATATATTATTGCAGTGATGAGCCAGAAAAAAGATATTGTACCATTAGGGACTTAACTCATGTAGGTTCACTGCCCTGTTGCTAAAAATTAGAAATTTTGCTTTTTTTTTTTTGCTAAAATATACCGCTTTTCGTGGAATGCCCCAAAAGAGGCTGGCGTAAATTCTTGAGGTATTATTTTTTTGAACTTATTTGAAATAAGTTTCTCCTTTAGAAATCACCTCTTTAAATACTTTATAAAGAATAGCAAGAACAATAGTATAAAACGATGTAAAACGTTCGCACGTTTTGAGTCAATTTAAACGCGTTTTTCCCTAAACCATGATACAAGAACTCAGGTAGACTTATTAGAGTTGAGTTCCTAATTTTGTGGGAAAAAATATTTTTTTTTAATTTTTTGGTTGGGGGCAAAAGGGATAAAAACTAATTTAATATTATTTTATTTGAACGCAACTTCATTTTAAAATTCACGTCATAAAAAATGTGGATAAATTTTCATATGCACACGCTTTTATTTTCATATGTACCACACCCCTATACAACTTAATAATAAAGGTGTTAAAAAAACAGAAGAGTCAATTAGAAGATTAAAAACCAAAAAGGTTTTATAGCAATATTTTCACTCACTTAATATTTTCCTTTTTTTTTGTTTTTTTTTTTGTTTGTGTTCTAATTTTTTTTATTAACCTTTAACTGCTGTGGTGGTGGTAAATTTTACCCTCTTTAATTGAATTTTTTAGTTTTAAGAAAAGTGAATATGAAATAAAATCCTTGTTTTGTTTAACTAGAAGTTTGATTTCTTTATTTTATTACTTTATTCATTTAAAAATGTGTCATCTACTTCCAATTAAAATCAAATAAATAAAAAAAAAACTTTTTTTGGCAAAATTTTCTAAAAATTAAAAAGGAGTAAAATTTACCACCATCTCAGCATATACGATAAAATATTTCACCTCAGTAGTTAAAGGTTAAGATTTTTTATTCGAAAATACATTCTGCATTAAAAAAATTTTCTCACTAAATCATTTCTTTAATTACGTCTTTCTAATTCGTTTTTCTATTAAAAATTCTTAATTCTATTATAATTGAAGGGCTTATTGTAAAAACATGATATGCCACATAAAAAATATTCCGAAATAATCGACCTCAAATTTTTTAAAAAATGTATATTTGTATGAAATCATTAAAATGCTTACAAGAACTTTTACGTATACGGCCAAAATTGATCGGGTGATGGTCGCAATATTTTCAGTGGATATTGATAATGCATCAAGGAACGTAATGAACATAAAATATTAACTTTTAAAGCAGTGTGGCATATCATGATTTTGCAATAAGCCCTTCAATTCTTCAATATATTTTTTATTAAGATCTACATATACATATTTTACAGAAAAGTTGGATTTTGGCTTAAAGATAAGCAGCATCGTATTTTGACAGCATAGGTATGCCAATTTTTGCTGTCATTCTAATAAGTCTACCTGAGTCCTTATATCATGCTCTAAACAACTTTTTTCAACTGGCGGACAGTTAATCTCAGGATTGGCTGGGCGATTTTGAAACACTTTGTTTTATTTTCTTTGTTACATATTTTCTAAGGCAATCTATCAAAAAATTTTAAAGAAATTAAAAAAAAAATTAATTAGCAAAGGTAAAATATCCAAAAATGTCGTCGATTTTTTTTCTTTTTTCAAAATATTGCTCAATTTTTATCTTTCTTTAATTTTTCAAACATATTGCCGGGCGGAAGGCATCCCCCTTAAAAATATTTATTGTTTCAGACGTCTTATTCCAGAAATTAACTGTCCGTCATATTGCTTACTTTTTCTCTATCCGAAGCTATAATGATACCTTAAACGAGGCCAAAACTATAGAAATACATAATTTCGGAAAAAAACAACATCAAAAATTCTTTTGAACTGAAAGAAAACTTACACTCGTATTCATAATCCTGTTTTAGCGATAGTAAAAAACTTTTTGTTATACATAAACATATTTTAGTATCAACGTTCTAAGAGTAATTTAACGATCGTCAAATCCAGCTTTAAAAACAGATGGTTGGTGGGAAAAACAAACAAACTAAAAAAAAGTGAACCAAAAGAGAACTTTGAGAAAGAAATTAAAAAATGGCTCCAAAAAGGGAACGTCCCTTGTACCTCCAAAGATCCAGGTACAATGGCGTAAGCTAAAAATGGAAATAAAATTAAAAAATTCGGAGCTCAAGCGAAGCGAAATTGTGATCAAATTCAACAAGTAGCAAATTCTGATCCAATATGTGCAGAACTAATAGGTAATTTGTTAGATGGAGGAAATTTGAGCAACGATTTGTTCGATATTGAGCATTCGACTGCCAAAAAACATTGTCTTGAGGGTTTCTTTGTCTATCCCATTGTCTATCCCAGCAATTTCTTCAAATTTCCTCATACCAAAAATCATCTCTGGTCTTCATCTCTGGGTATTTTAATAAAAATCTTTGCTTGTTAAGCAAGAGCAACTGCCACTCTACTGCAAATGCGGCTAAGGGTATATTTTTTAAGGCCGTGGACATCCGCCGCATCATCCTGGATTTCATTTCTACTCAACAGCGAATTGCAGAGAGAACTTGCTTCTTATTCTATAGATCTTTCTGCGCTTTGAAACAGGATCCTCATCTTCCACCAAATCGCAGATTTTCAAAATATTGATTCCGTTCATTTCTATTATTGGTTTTAAATTCTGTTATTGTTTTTGTTTACTTAACTTTTTGCAATTTTTATACATAACATTATTTTCAAATCGGATGTTCGGAAAAAAGCGTCTTTTTTTCGTCAAGTTCTTTCGTCAAGCTGTCAGCTGACGAAGTGTTGCTTACTGTTTTTAAAAAACCCCAATATTGCTTAAATACTCTTAATATTCGTTTGTGCACAAACAATATTTAAAGTGATAAGTATTTTAACTAAAACAGTTTTTATCGAGTGCATAGGGAGTCTAATGAATACGGGTGTTAATTACTAACTTACCGACTCGCCTAGTCATTTAAACATTTATAAACTCATTAGTTTATAAAAACAATAATTGAAAAACACACAAAAATCCCAATCTTACAATACTGTTAATAGACAATTATTTTAAATTCAATAATTTAAAATAATTCAATTTCAAACAAATTTTTGGAATGACAATGGGAAATCCACTTTCCACTTATTGGACACTCTTTTTCATTACACCTTGGATGAACTAAAGAAAATTGACAACGACGTCAACCTCATAATCAATTATGTAGATGACATTTTTGCGGAAATAAAAGAAACGGACATAGAAATAACACTCAAAACATTGAATAAATAAAAACAAACTACAATTCACTGTTGAAAAAGAAGAAAATCGGACACTTCCGTATTTAGACACAAAACTGCACAGAATCGATAGCAAAAAAGTACTTAATTGGTATACAAAATCAACATTCTAGGGCCGAATTATAAATTTTAATTCAAACCATCCACTAAAGCATAAAATAAATACAGCAACTAATTTCATAAATAAAGAAGGTAATCAGTAAAGTAAAGACACCTGTGACTTGCAATTTAAAAAAAAAACATTATTCAAATAAGATCAACTGATACTATATTTACAACGAAGCTTAAACATTTTATAACTATTCAGCCTAACCAAAATAAATATTTAATGCTGGCTCTAACTAATGCCAGCTCAAAGAAAATGTCAGCTCTAACTTGTTTCCGTACCAAAAAAATAATTCAACAGTTGTGGATTGTATAAGCTTTAAAGTTATACGCAACCCTGTCATTATGTGAATTGTTGAATTCACATTTATTTTTTTACTGAACGTACCTTACAATCCATATTCTTATATTTGAAAAATTTGAAAAACATCAAATGTCAAAAATTTTAAATGAACACAACGAAAAACATCAAAAGAGAGGTAAAATAGATTTTAATTAATAAATAGAAACTTAAATAAGATATTTGAAATTGTTTCAGCGATCAAGCAACTGGACAACTGCAATGAAGGAGGCGTTCTGTGACTTTGTGAGACAACACGCTGAAGTTGTTAACTCCAAAACGAATGACCAGAAGGCCTGGACAAAGATTGGTGAAAATACGCCTGCCGTACAGCAAAGGATTAAGACATGGCGGGGCCTGGGGCTAAAATTGACACGGGGCCTACTCAAGGTCGAGCATTTAGCTCGGAACTTTTTTTTTATAATAAAAATATTATTTTTTACCTTTTTACATATCGGTGATTCCATATCATTTCGAAAAATGTTTGGCAAAATCTGATCTTAGTGCTTCCGACTTGCTTCAAACTTTGTAGGTTAGTTTATTCACATTTGAAAACATATTCTGTGTTTTTAATTATTGCGAAATTTTTTTTTTGCAAAGTTAAACACCGTCAAAAACATTAAAAATTACAAATAAATTAAGGAGATACATGTATTTAAACAACTCCATCTCTTTAACTGTAATTCGTGTAGAAAATAAATTCAACTATAGTTGAAGTATCTTCAATGGATTGGATATTTGGTGGTGTCAATTGTTATAGTTATTTTATGGAAACAACTTTTTTTCTTATCCCGAAATTTATCATCATATTTTTCACAGTCGGCGCAACAACTTTTCGCCTTTTTCAGTCTATGATGATATATTTGAAGGAGTTATACAAACCAAACAGTTACTGCATTTATAAAATAAGGAACAATTACTTTTTTATATCAAAATAAAATTTTTGGTATACATATATAGGAGAACTTAAGTAGGCATTTTTAAAAACAAATAATTAAAAATAGCAATCGTTGGAGATCCAACTTAAAACTTTGTGTAAACCTTCAGAATGAATAACTAAATGCGGTATTATATTAAAATGGTGAAAGAGTTGTTGCGCCGACTGTGAAAATATGATGGTAAATATCGGGATAAAAAAAAAAACTTTTTGCCATAATAAAACTATAAAAAAATGACACCAACAGAAAGATCCTTTCATGGTAAAACGTTCTATCAACTCGTAAAAGTAAATCGTGGGCTACAAATCATTTTCAATACAAAGTTGCATTATTGATGACAAACGTTCAAGTAGCATAGAAGATCGGTGAAGATTTTGTATTCTTTTAAATACTTAAAACTACCTTTCAGCTTCTCAATTCGCTATCGGTACTGTTACAAATAATCGGAAGGCTATATAAACATTTGGAAAAATGTCAATCATGCCTCAGACCATATTATTTCTGTTTTTAATAGTTTGATATCTATAAAAAAAATTTCTCTCAGAGAGATCATTAAGGTGAAAGTTTCATAAGCGGAATTAAGTGATTTCATTCACAGAGTAGTTCCATTTGAATATAATTAAGTTATACTTCAACAAGGAGTTTTACTCTCACTTCTAATTTTTGGTTTTCAATATCCATTAATTTGCACAAAAAACCAAATAGCTTTCTTATCCAAATTATTTCCAAATTATTCCAAATAGCTTTCTTATGTGTCCATTTGATGCATTATCAACATCCACTAAAAATATTGCGATAATTACCAGATGAATTCTGGCCCTATACTTTTTTTAAGCATAACCATGATTTCTTACAAATATACTTTTTTTTAAAACTTTAAGGACGATTACTTCGAAATATTTTTTTATGGCATGTCGTTTTTACAATAAGCACTTCTTATATAAGCGCCTGCGGGGCCCCTACCTGCTCGGGGCCGGGGACTGCATCCCCCCCTAGCCCCCACTTAAATCCGCGCCTGCTGCCCTAAGACGCTATCCTTTGTGCTCGTAAAAGTTTTTCATAATTTTTCTTAATTTTATCGAATGTAATTTAATTCCCGCGATAAAATAATATTTAATAAATTTGCCGTTTGTGCTGAATACAATCGTTTGGATTACCTCATCTTTAAACAAAGAAAGCGCTTAAATCCTTTTCATAAAATATTAAATTGTTTTAGTTATATTTACATACATACATACATTCATATTATCATTATTTTCTATTGCTTCTTGCTTGCATCACATTGTTGTTTTTTTGTGAGAGCAAAATTTTTTGTTTTATCTTTCACAGCTTTTCTGTCAGCTGTGCACTTATTTAAGCCTCTTAAACTGTTTAAGCTAGCATCACAATACTTGTGCCTTTCAAACTATCGTATAGGGTTGCCAAGACTATTTTTCAACTTAGTAACAAAATTTTTATATATAATTTTTATAAAAATACTTTTAAATAAAATCAACTCAAAATGTACTGCAAATTCCGTAATTGTGCTATAAAAAGTGAATCCGACCGTGTTGTAAATTGCTGGTTGTGTGAGTCCTTTTTCCACATTAAGTGTGCAGCATTAAATGCGCGTGTCTTCGATGCAATTAACGAGAACAAAGGTTTACGTTGGTCATGCGAAGATTGCAGATCAACGGATGTTGACATTTTTAAGCTCATTAGACAGTCTAGGAAAGGTTTCTTAGAGGTCTCGAAAGATCTAGAAGCGGCTAAGAATAGATTGGTGGAATACGAAGGCTTATTTAAATCGTTTAAGTGCATGGATGAGGCATTTGTCTCTCCTAAGCGTAAACGAAGCAAAAAAAATATCCGGAGCTTTGCCAATTCTAACGCAAAAGCAGCCACCCCGACTACAAATGTGTCTCCTCAGGCTCAGCCTAGTACAAATTTAAATAATGATCCGTCACCAAACTTAAAATCTTCCGGTGAAGCTCTATCAACTGGTATTGAAAGTGTAGCTAATGTTCAAAATAATGATGATGTAGCTCCTTCCAAGGCACCTGGATCAGTTGATGAGAATTTAATTTTGGTTGAGGCTTCTACTGTTCTTCCTATCATAAATGTAACCTCTGATTCTCCGTCTACTTCGGGCGCTAAATTGACTTGTGCTAAGACGTGTGCTTCATTAAGTGATGTTAGTTCTCCTGCTGTTCTCAATGCTAATTCCACAGGTGCAATACCAACACGAATCATGGAAAGCAGCTTAAATCAACCAGTTCACAAGAACCTTGTAGTGATTCCACCTGCAAGATCGATATTTGTTTCCCGTTTTGCAACTGACATGTCAGAAGATGACGTCCTTTTCTTTATTAACTATAATCTAAATATTTTACACAAAAATACTTCTGTGTATAAATTCAAGTTCTCTCATGAACGGGTCACGTCTTCCTTTAAAATATCTTTACCAGCTGATATTTACAGTAAAGTTATTGATCAGAGTTTTTGGCCAGAATATACTATGGTTCACGAATTTGTTCCCAGGTCACAACATAGAACTTTTCTTGCTACTTTACCTGTTCGTGATATGAACCAAAAAAATTAGATTTCTGCCTTCAGTTCCTCATATTATATCAAAACGTTCGTGGTGAATATGATATAATTGCTTTCAGTGAGACTTGGCTTAGGCCTAACACTTTGAATTCTGAAATTCTGTATAACAAATTTAATATATATCGTAAAGATAGAAACTCCATTCCTGGTAATTGCTCTAATGGTGGGGGCGTACTTATTGCGGTTAAATTAACATCAACACATTTCTCTCAAGAAATATTTATCCTAGAACTGCAGACATAGAATTCTGTTGTGTTCATGCAAAGTACGGTTCTGTGAGTTTGTGATATACCTCCCTTTTCCAACTTAGAAGTGTATAGCAAACTTTTGCTTTCTATTAGTAAAGTTTTCCTATTGCTGCATCCTAATGATCATATTTTAATAACTGGGGATTTTAACTTGCCTAATGTTTCTTGGAACTGTTGTTCTGAGAATCCTACAAACTATTTACCGTCGTATGATAGTTCATATGATAATTACTTTTTAAATGAGCTTTCAAGCCAAGGTCTTTTCCAACTAAACTATCACTTGAACAAAAATAACCGTTTGCTCGATCTAGTATTTTTTGATGAGAGCAACATTGCTTGAGTCTCAATGTCGGATACTCTGGTCACTCCTGAAGATTCTCACCATCCAACCATTGAAACCAGTCTTAATTTTCCTAAACTATCTATGCAGAATCTTGCTAGTCAATCGTTCATTGAGTTCAACTTTAAAAAAACTGAATATGTTATTTTGAAAAATAGTTTGTTCAATATAAATTGGTCATCTATACTGCTTCTTAATACAAGAGTTTTATCATCATAGAATCTGGATGCTGCGGTCTGTGCGTTTAATACAACGCTCATTGATTGCTTCCTTAGAGCTATTCCGCAAAGAAAAGCTTCTACAATTTCAGGACCTGTGTGGTACACCAATGAATTAAGAAAATTGAGAAACTTAAAATCTTAATATTATAAAAGATACTAAAGAACACATAGCTTAATCGATTTTGGCCGTTATACTTCTACTAAATGCAGTTACCGGCAGTTGTGCAAGCAATCCTATAACATATACTTAACAAAAGTAAAAATTAAACATTAAGTCTGATGCAAAATCATTCTGGAGCTTTGTAAATACAAAACGTAATATTGATTCATATCCTTCTTTTATGAAATACAAAAATGTGGAATCTGATAAAGACTATATCATTTGTAACCTTTTTGCTGACTTCTTCAAGTCGACTTGGATTCCTCTCGGGAAAATCTACGGTCACTAACCTCCTTGAATTTACATCTAAAACAATAGAAACTTTTGAAAAAGGTTTACAGACTGATGTTATCTACACGGACTTTAGCAAAGCTTTTGATGTTGTTAATCACAAGCTCTTGATTCTAAAATTATCTTTGATTGGATTTCCCACAAAAATGGTGAGATGGATCGAATCGTATCTAAGTAATATAACTGTTCTATTTAAACTCTTGAAATCATACGAGTCTCCTGTTATCTCTGGGGTACCCCAAGGAAGTCACCTTGGGCCTCATTTGTTTCTACTTTATATAAACTATTTGCCATCGGTCATAAAGCATTCTAACATCTTGATGTATGCTGACGATGTCAAACTATTCCTAATGAATTCGATAGTTTATTCTTGCAAATTGACATCAACAATCTCCATAGCTGGTGTAGAATAAATCTCATGAATCTTAATATGAAAATATGTAAGCACATGACCTTCTCGCGAAAACCATTCTTAAAGTGTAATTTCAAAATTTGTGACTACACATTAGAATCCTTAGATAGTTTTCATAATCTTGGAGTTACCATGGATCCTAAACTACGATTTCATATTCATATAAATAAAATAGTAAATAGAGCAAATAGTACCCTAGGATTTATTAAACGTTGGGCGAAAGAGTTTAATAATCCTTTTATTACAAAACTTTATTCACTTCTCTAGTTCGGCCTACCTTAGAATATGCTTCAATTGTATGGTGCCCACGATACGGTTGTTACATCGATGACATTGAATCCGTTCAGAAAAAATTTCTTTTGTTCTGCCTAAATAATCTTTTTTGTAATACTAACTTTAATCTACCATCTTATGAATATCGGTTACAACTACTTAATCTTTCTACATCAAAAAATAGGAGAGTTATGCTTAATGTAAGTTGGATTGTTAAGCTTTTACATGGATATGTAGACAGTCCATATTTATTAAGTAAAATTTACTTTAATATTCCACTTCGTCCAAGAAGATCTTTTGAGCTACTTTTTATGAACTTTTGTAGAACTAATTACTTGCAAAATGAACCACTAAGAATCGCTTGCGGAGACTTTAATTCCGTTTCAGATGTTATATCTTTAAATGAATCCATGTACTCAATTAAACTTAAAATTATAGATAACCTGCAGTACCGACAGTGATTCTGATCATGCTGACATCTGACACATCTTTTCCTACTGAATATGGATATAAACAATAGATACATCTGAATGGAACTGAACCTGTTTTGGACCTCCTAAATTAATATAATTGAACATGCTTGGGTATGTTAACGCATTTTTTTGTCGTGCCGTGCTGGTTGTATTTTTTGGACTTTTTCCTTCAACCATGCGAGGACGATTGGTAGAACATATATAATAATATGAAAGGCCAATGAGACCTAGATGTCTTAGTGCCAGCGTTCGCAACCATTTCTTTGCTTCTAAGGAGAATGGTGTGGTAAATATGACCTTGTTTGTCGAAATACCACCTCGCTGTGAGCAATATGTATTATATATATGGTTATACTTATCAGAGTGGCGTACGGACCTTGTTTGTCTAGATACGTCTCACCGTCCTAGGCCGACACCATAATGTGTATTATATTAAAATATCGAATATGAAATTAACGTTAATTACAAATATTACTTTATTTTTGTTATCGTATTATTATTATATTATTATATTATTGTTATATATAATAATAATAATTTTTTGTATATTGCTTAATTTTTAAAGCTATAAAGCCTCAAAGACTTAGCTTATAATAAATAAATAAATAAATAAATTAGGCCATGCAATCGATGGGAACCAGTGTTGGGCATCAATCAATTAAAATTTCAATCAATTAATTAGTTGATTAAAAAATTAATTGCAATTGATTTAATTGCAATTAATATCAATTGAAATTAATTGCAATTGATTTATTTGCAATTAATATCAATTGCAATTAATTGCAAATGATTTAATTGCAATTAATATCAATTTCAATTAATCATTAATTGTAGTCTGCAATTAATTTATTTATACTAACCTAAAGTAATTGCAAAATACAATTAAATCGTAGGCAATTAACTTTTTTAAATTAAAGGTACAATTAAAGGTTCATTTGGACCAAAATGGATGATTCTCTGGCCAATCGGATGCAGTGGGATTATCTGAGGTCACAGGTGGGTCATTGGCACTTTAATGGGTTCCATGGAACATTTGGACATAATTGGATGATTCTTTGGCCAATCGGATGCAGTGGGATTATCTGAGGTCATAGGTGGGTCATTGGCACTTTAATGGGTTCCATGGAACATTTGGACCAAAATCGATGATTCTATGGCCAATCGGATGCAGTGGGATTATCTGAGGTCACAGGTGGGTCATTGGCACTTTAATGGGTTCCATGGAACATTTGGACATAATTGGATGATTCTTTGGCCAATCGGATGCAGTGGGATTATCTGAGGTCATAGGTGGGTCATTGGCACTTTAATGGGTTCCATGGAACATTTGGACCAAAATCGATGATTTTATGGCCAATCGGATGCAGTGGGATTATCTGAGGTCACAGGTGGGTCATTGGCACTTTTATGGGTTCCATGGAACATTTGGACATAAGTGGATGATTCTTTGGCCAATCGGATGCAGTGGGATTATCTGAGGTCATAGGTGGGTCATTGGCACTTTTATGGGTTCCATGGAACATTTGGACATAATTGGATGATTCTTTGGCCAATCGGATGCAGTGGGATTATCTGAGGTCACAGGTGGGTCATTGGCACTTTTATGGCGAAGTAGAGACGCTTACTTGCTTTCTTTTCTGCCGTGCTCAAATTAAAAAAAACAAATGAAGTTGCGTATTTTATGACATAAAAAATGTACATTTTTTCGATGGCTCAGTCATGGATCTCTTGTGCAGGTTGTAAAGCAGGAGAACTGACTTCTCATTTGCCTTGTCGCCCTGATATGTGGATTGCGGATCCAGAGTGCCTGAAAATAAAATAACAACTTCAAATATGGTTTACTGTTTCATTTAATTGCACTCTTACATTCTGTTTCACGCGTTAAGGGAACCTGTGCATCACCATCAAAATGCGTCAAGTGGATCCGTGTCCAAAATTTAGTAAAACAGATCGTCTGGCTTTGCAGGTTGCCGGCCCACCAACAGTCGCGGAGGAATTGCTCTTGAATTCACTAACTGATAAGCGCGCCTCAACATATCTCGCATATGGTTCCCATCAGTGTTGGGCAAAATTAAATTGTTTTTACAATTAACGATTACAATTAATTAATTGTTAATTGTGTGCCCAGCAATTAGCAATTAATCAATTGTTAATTGCAACTTTTGCAATTAACAATTAATCAATTGTTAATTGCAACTTTGCAATTGACAATTAATCAATTGTTAATTGCAACTTTTGCAATTAACAATTAATTAATTGTTAATTGCGACTTCTACAATTAGCAATTAATTAATTGTTAATTGCAATAATTAATTAGACTAAAAAACTAACAATTAAATTGCAGAAAAATGAAGTATCTTTTTTTCATTATGATTCTATGGCCAATCGGATGCAGTGGGATTATCTGAGGTCAGGGGTGGGTCATTGGCACTTTTATGGGTTCCATGGAACATTTGGACATAATTGGATGATTCTATGGCCAATCGGATGCAGTGGGATTATCTGAGGTCAGGGGTGGGTCATTGGCACTTTTATGGGTTCCATGGAACATTTGGACATAATTGGATGATTCTATGGCCAATCGGATGCAGTGGGATTATCTGAGGTCAGGGGTGGGTCATTGGCACTTTAATGGGTTCCATGGAACATTTGGACATAATTGGATGATTCTTTGGCCAATCGCATGTAGTGGGATTATCTGAGGTCACAGGTGGGTCATTGGCACTTTTATGGGTTCCATGGAACATTTGGACATAATTGGATGATTCTTTGGCCAATCGGATGCAGTGGGATTATCTGAGGTCACAGGTGGGTCATTGGCACTTTAATAGGTTCCATGGAACATTTGGACATAATTGGATGATTCTTTGGCCAATCGCATGTAGTGGGATTATCTGAGGTCACAGGTGGGTCATTGGCACTTTTATGGGTTCCATGGAACATTTGGACATAATTGGATGATTCTTTGGCCAATCGGATGCAGTGGGATTATCTGAGGTCAGGGGTGGGTCATTGGCACTTTAATGGGTTCCATGGAACATTTGGACATAATTGGATGATTCTTTGGCCAATCGCATGTAGTGGGATTATCTGAGGTCACAGGTGGGTCATTGGCACTTTTATGGGTTCCATGGAACATTTGGACATAATTGGATGATTCTTTGGCCAATCGGATGCAGTGGGATTATCTGAGGTCACAGGTGGGTCATTGGCACTTTTATGGGTTCCATGGAACATTTGGACATAATTGGATGATTCTTTGGCCAATCGGATGCAGTGGGATTATCTGAGGTCACAGGTGGGTCATTGGCACTTTTATGGGTTCCATGGAACATTTGGACATAAGTGGATGATTCTTTGGCCAATCGGATGCAGTGGGATTATCTGAGGTCAGGGGTGGGTCATTGGCACTTTAATGGGTTCCATGGAACATTTGGACATAAGTGGATGATTCTTTGGCCAATCGGATGCAGTGGGATTATCTGAGGTCAGGGGTGGGTCATTGGCACTTTAATGGGTTCCATGGAACATTTGGACATAATTGGATGATTCTTTGGCCAATCGGATGTAGTGGGATTATCTGAGGTCACAGGTGGGTCATTGGCACTTTTATGGGTTCCATGGAACATTTGGACATAATTGGATGATTCTTTGGCCAATCGGATGCAGTGGGATTATCTGAGGTCACAGGTGGGTCATTGGCACTTTTATGGGTTCCATGGAACATTTGGACATAATTGGATGATTCTTTGGCCAATCGGATGCAGTGGGATTATCTGAGGTCAGGGGTGGGTCATTGGCACTTTAATGGGTTCCATGGAACATTTGGACATAATTGGATGATTCTTTGGCCAATCGGATGCAGTGGGATTATCTGAGGTCATAGGTGGGTCATTGGCACTTTTATGGGTTCCATGGAACATTTGGACATAATTGGATGATTCTTTGGCCAATCGGATGCAGTGGGATTATCTGAGGTCACAGGTGGGTCATTGGCACTTTTATGGGTTCCATGGAACATTTGGACATAAGTGGATGATTCTTTGGCCAATCGGATGCAGTGGGATTATCTGAGGTCATAGGTGGGTCATTGGCACTTTAATGGGTTCCATGGAACATTTGGACCAAAATGGATGATTCTATGGCCAATCGGATGCAGTGGGATTATCTGAGGTCACAGGTGGGTCATTGGCACTTTTATGGGTTCCATGGAACATTTGGACATAATTGGATGATTCTTTGGCCAATCGGATGCAGTGGGATTATCTGAGGTCACAGGTGGGTTATAGCACTTTTATGGGTTCCATGGAACATTTGGACATAAGTGGATGATTCTTTGGCCAATCGGATGCAGTGGGATTATCTGAGGTCACAGGTGGGTCATTGGCACTTTAATGGGTTCCATGGAACATTTGGACCAAAATCGATGATTCTATGGCCAATCGGATGCAATAGGATTATCTGAGGTCACAGGTGGGTCATTGGAACTTTTATGGGTTCCATGGAACATTTGGACATAAATGGATGATTCTCTGGCCAATCGGATGCAGTGGGATTATCTGAGATCACAGGTGTGTCATTGGCACTTTTATGGGTTCCATGGAACATTTGTTTCAATTAAATGAAACAGTAAACCATATTTGAAGTTGTTATTTTATTTTCAGGCACTCTGGATCCGCAATCCACATATCAGGGCGACAAGGCAAATGAGAAGTCAGTTCTCCTGCTTTACAACCTGCACAAGAGATCCATGACTGAGCCATCGAAAAAATGTACATTTTTTATGTCATAAAATACGCAACTTCATTTGTTTTTTTTAATTTGAGCACGGCAGAAAAGAAAGCAAGTAAGCGCGAAGTAGAGACGCTTACTTGCTTTCTTAAGCAGACAGGGTAAGTAAATTGATAAAAGAATATCGCAAATTGAGGAAGAAGAGGAACAGCGGCGGATTCTGTTTGAGCAGCAGCTACACAATTTAAAAAATACTGCAACATACGAGCAAACAATTTTTGAGAAAAAACTTGAAATTTTAGAATTAAAAAAAAGCATTGTGAAAATGCAAATTGCTAATGAACTTTATTATTGTTCGTTTATTATTTAAATTGTTACAGGTATGGAAGATTTAATAAAAATATACAGAAGTGATATGGATTAAAAATATTTAGAAATGATTTGATCTCTATACATAGCATTATTTTTTATCTGTCCCTCATAACTTGGTTCATTTAAGTAGGTATTTAAATCGGCTTCTTCTGTTTCAATAATTTGATTTCGAACTTTAGCGATATTATGAAAAACTGCAAGTGCAACAACTAAATTTTTTGCTGTATTTAATTGCACCTGGATACAATTTGAGCAAATTCTAAATTTATCTTTTAACTTTTTCAGTTATATTTTTTGTAGTAGTAGTATCAGTAGTATGAAGTTGTTCAGATGTTAAAATGAGATTTTGTCGAAAAGGTGTCAACATAATTTGGCTAATTGCGTTTCCACCATCGCGAAGTAAAACTCCACCTCGAAGAATATTTTGCACTCCAAGAATTTTTTTCTGATGGAAGAGTCTGCAAATTCTGGAATCATGTGCTGATCCCCTCCAACGGGTTTCAATTAGGGATGTATCGAAGCGTCGACTTCAGTTCCGAAACGTCGGAACTTCCGATTGATTTTAAACATCCGACTCCGACTTCAGCTCCGACAATTTTGAATCGGAGTTATAACGAAGATCGAAAAGTACCGGCGTATACGATTTTACCTATCTCACACGAGCACAGTTCTTCGTTAAATAATTTTAATTGCTTATAAACTCTCTTGCGCAGAGTAAATTTGAAATTTGCACTCAATTGCTCGTCAATATTTATCGTATTATAAATATTTTATAATACGTCCAATATTAAATCGCTTGGACGGGGACAACAAGCTTCTGTTCATTAAGTACAATTTAGTACTTTAAGATTCACTTTATTTGGCTTAAACAAAACTTAAAACTATATATTTTCCTATTGTTGCGTATATACGCGTACACTCCAAAAAAATATTCCCTGTATTATTAACGAAAATGATTTGTTAATCTCTAACAAAAGAATTTTGTCACTATGAACATATTTTGTTAATTTAACAAAAATATTTATTTAATTTGTCAATTTTTTGTTCATATTGACAAAAAATATTTATCAAAATTAAATTTAATAAAAGATTTTGTTAAGTTGAAAAAACCTTTATCAATTTTTAAAGAACTTACAAAATTTTTATCATATTGACAAATTATTTTATTAGTTTAACAAATATTTGTCAATAGAGCAAAAGCTTTTATCAAATCCGTAAAATTTTTTTGTTAATTTTTTTTATCATTTCAAAAAAATTTTTTATCAATTTAATATATAGTTTTCATTTCAAACCAACAAAGTAATGCGTTGTTTTGGTAAAGTTTTACCATTTTTTCGCTTGATTGACAAAATTTTTTAATTTTAACAACATTTAATTCATTTCAAAAAATTTTATAAATAATACAAAAACTTTGTTAATAAATAACAGACGCCGCTATTGCGTTTCATTTCTAAACATTTCTAAATTATTGTTTTTCATGGCTTTCTGTTCTTCTCGTTAAAAAAGTAAAATAAATACGTTTTTTTAAAAAAAAAATTAATTGATAAAGTTAGAATTAAGTGATAAAGAATGTAAATGAAGTGAGTGAATAAAAGAGTAATTTTTCAAATTCCACGAAAGTAAAAAATGAAGGATTTGGGAAAAAATCATAGCGGACCTGCAACTGGATTTAGAAAAAATTAAAACAACGAAGCTTCTGGAATACTAAGTGGGTAAGTTATTCGATAAAATTATCTTAAAATAACTTTATTAATATAATATCTTTGTTAAGAGTCTGAAATAGATCGAAAGGCACTTCTAATTATCACAGAAAAACAATTAGAAGCTTTCTTTGGAAACCATCGAGTACCAATGGAAAGAAGAGCTCAATATCTTTTCACTAAGCATAAATGCATATAAATTGCTTGAAAAATAAATATTTTATAGGTGTTTAAAAAAAACACCTTTTCGGAAATGATGAAATATCGATTTTTTGGGGTCTCAAAAGAGTTTGTAAGGACAACAAATTTCAAAATTTTTTTAAACAATATTTGTGTACTATCACAATCTAAACTTTTTGCTTATCTTGGGTATGCATTCTGAAGAAAAAAAAAAGTTATAGGCAAAAAACTTGATTTTTTGGCCAAAAAAAGGGTTTAGGGGAACCAAAACGGCTCCATGGGGATTTCTACGATCCAAAAAAAAATGATGCAGAAATAGTTTTTAAGAGTCCCTCTAACTTTTGAGTTGGTGTCCGGCGATATCTAAATTTCGATCCGGCTTAATGTAGGTATATATTGTGCAGTTTTAGATTTTCACTGATATTTAAAAAGGCACTTAAAGGGGGAAAAATGTACTGTTTGTTTTTAATGGAACGCTGAAATAAGTGGTACTTAAGCGAGAATGGCACTAAAGCGGGGGGAAACTAAAAAGGGGAATTTAGTATGAAAATTGTTTAAACATGTTAAGATGCAGCAAAAAAGTGGTACCTAAGCGGGAACGGTACTTAAGCGGGGAGGTACTTAACTGGGATTGACTGTATATACTATTATGAAGGCGATGCACCTCTTGTTAAGGAGGGACTTGACATTCGCGTCAGAGAAAACAGACCTTTTTTAAAAATTCATAACTCAGTCAAAAACAAACATTTTTCCAAAAATTTTTTTATTATTGTAGAGAATTACAAACACATTACAAGAAAAAATTAAAAAAAAAATATATTTTTCACTCCAACATGGTTTTATAGAGCTGCAAACAGGCGGCAGAGAAAAAAAAACGGGAAAAAATGGGTGGTTGCAGCGCTATGAGTCGCAAAAATTGTCCTTTCTAGAAAATATGACTTTTTTAAATCTTAAAAACATACTGGTATTCGTATGACAGGAGCTTTTTTTACATTTTATTTTTCAATTTTTGGTGATGTTCCAAAGTTGAAATGTTTTTTTTCGAAAAAAAAAATTGACTTTAAAAATTCATAAAAAATCGAAAAAAAATTAAAAAAAAAGCTCGTGTTATACGGTAGCGAATCATGTTTAAAAAAATACAAAAAAAAAATTTCGTCAAAAAATTAACCCGCTACACACAGTGTGGCTTTTATCAGTTCTAGAGAATAAAAAATCAAAATTTTTTTCTTCCGATATGAAAAATTTTTTAGATATAAGTTGAAATATGTCTAAATAAGCCATGGTAAAAATATCAATTGTCTACAGCTAGCACTTTTCTTGCTACATCCTATTCAAGTGATTGAAATTTTGAAGAAATTTTTTGTTTAAATTTTTATAAGAAATCAGTGTACTTTTTCTCAGTTCTCTGAAGCTCAGAATATTCTTCCTAGATGTTTTATTTTTCATGGTAAGTGAGTGAGAAGGCTAGCCCACATTTCTGCATATTTAGTTTTTAAATTGGTTTGTTGTATCATAAAATAAAAGAATTTTATTAGGAAAAACAAAATAAAACAAATTTTATTGTTTGTTAATCATAGTTTAATGGTCTAGGAGAAAACCTTACCGGCTGATGCCAGTCTGCATTTAATTTTCATGCAACCATTTGTCATTCCTTAATAGAGTAGAGGTAGTTTAAGCTGCGGATATCTGCGGACACATTAAATATTTATTGTTTTTCAGATACTTACAAAAATTTAATTTCGATACTTTTAAAATCTACTTATACACTCAGCGAAAAAATGATAGGGCCAGATGAAAGAATACATTTTTGTTTTTAAATGCAGGTATTTTCGATATTATTTTTTTTTATTATTTAAGTGTTACATCTAAGAGATATTTTAAACAGAAAAAAACTTAACTTATAGAACTTTAAAATAACCTACCAACTAAAACATTTTGTATTAGAACGAAATAATGATAAGGACAAGTATGAAAAAATTGATAAAATGTAGTATAAAAACCAAAATTTAAAAAAATTAATAATCAGTAGAAGATCCCCTCTTGATAACGACTTGCTGTAAGCGCCTCGGCATGGAATCCATTAATTTTATTATCAAAGCCGGTTCAATATTGGACCATTCGCACTGTATTGACTTCTTTAATTGATTTACGGAATCATACTGGCGGCCATTGTGGAAAACCCGTTCCGAGAGAATGCTCCAAAGGTTTTCGATTGGATTTAACTCTGGACTACACGCAGGCCAGTCCAGCAATGGGATTGCTTTACGCCTAAAGAACTCCTTCGTTAGCTTTGCGCAGTGTATTGCTGCAATGTCCTGCTGGAATATCCAGTCAGGCTCGCTGATTTCATCTCCAAACGCAAATAGAACTTCATCGAGAAGCTCTACATATTTCATGGCATTCATTTTTGTAGAAATGAAACATATCGGAGTCTTTCCATTATAACCTATAGCAGCCCAAATCATCACCGATCCACCACCAAAATTTCGTGACATACGCTGCTGCTTTTTTGCCAACCGTCTGGACCATCAAGATTAAATTTTTTTTCATCGGAAAAAATTACTGTTTTCCACTCTTCGTCCCAGAACTGATATTTTTCCGCGAAGTCCAATCTTGCTCGTTTATGACGCTCTGTTAGCCTTGGTTTAGGAATGCGTTTGACATACTCAAGGTTTCTATCCGCTTTTAAAATCTGCTGCACACGCCTTACCGTTACATTATGATTTAATACACGCCGTATTTCTGCAGGACTATTCGATTTGTTAACAGCCAGGCGCTTGACTTCCCGGATATCCCTTGAAGAAAGTACGGACTTCCTGCCAGAACTTTTCTTTTGTCCATACTTTTCCCGTAACTTAAGAAAGTTTAGCACAACATTTTTGCTCCTGTTAATTTTAAGTCCAATACTCCTCGATGTCATTCCAGATTCATGATACGCCAAAATTTTTCCACGTTCTCCTTCATTTAACTCTTTTCCGCGACCCATTTCAATATTTATGCTGGTAAATCAAAATATTAATTAACTTAAATTAGCATAAATATTATTATTAGCTCAATAACTTTTGAATACCTTTGCAATATTTTGTATTTTTTATATTTAAACAAAAATTTGCACACATAAAACACGTCTGGCCCTATCAATAGTTCATACTGCTTTGATATTAAGCACCACAGCAACAAAAAGCAGAAAGCGAAACTTCCAATATTTTACCGTTATAATACATAATAGAGAGCGAAGAATTTATTTTTATATATAACAACTTTCGTAATGTAAACAATAATTTTATATATAATATAATATGTTTGGCCCTATCATTTTTTCGCTGAGTGTATTTCTAATTGCAAAAAAACATGAAAGTATTGATGTTAATTTGATAAAACTTTTGTCTGATCCAGCATATTCATATATGTATGATAAATTTAATAAGTTTCTAGTTGAGTTCTTACAAAAACTGTAGAAAGTAAAAGCTGTATATATTTAGTTGGCAAGCCCTTCTGTTCAATAACCACTTCCAAATGATTTGGCATTGATTCACCACTCTTCGGCAGTAGGACGGCTCCATATTCTTCCACTCCTCAATAAGGGCTGTTTTTGACTGATCACGAGTAGAAATTGTGTGATTTTTCAACTTTCCTTCGGGTTACTCCATGTGAGCTCAATAGAAATGAGGTCTGCAAAGCGGGTTGGAGTTTCCAAGACATGTGGTCAATTAGTAAGAAGTCAGCTTCTCACATTATAGGCCTTATGGCCAATATGGAGCCGTCCTACTGCCGAAAAGTGGTGAATCAATGCACTAAAATTGAAATGTTAAAAGCGCGCACAAAACAATTTTAATTCCTGTTGAAAACACAATAAAAATGAGAGAGCCAACACACTTGGCAAAATATTACAAGCAAACATAAAATGTTACAAGCACGCACAAAACACGTTTTTTCCTGTTGAAAATTCAATAGAAATAGGGGATTCATCTAGCAATAAAATTTGACATTTCGTATTTGTATGGGATTTTATGGTATGGTATAAGCGCCAGAGCTGTAAAAGAATGCATTCGATTTGATTGCTTCTACAAAATTTTGAATCAGTGAATAACGAAATAAGAATACATTCAATGAATGCAAAATTGATTCATGAATAAAATTTTGAATTCACAATCAATTTTTAAAAATTGATTTATTATTCATTTCTATTATTCATTTGTCGTTATTCTGAATAATGCATTCATTTTGTTATTCAAATGAATGCTATTCATAAAGAATGCTATTCACAAAGAATGCAATTCACAAAGAATCGTTATTCATTTTGCATTCATGCATTCATTTTTTATTCATTATTCATTTTTTATTCATTATTCATTTTTTATTCTCTATTCATTTTTTATTCATTATTTATTTTTTATTCATTATTCATTTTTTATTAATTATTCATTTTTTATTCATTATTCATTTTTTATTCATTATTCATTTTTTATTCATTATTCATTTTTTATTCATTATTCATTTTGTATTCATTATTCATTTTTTATTCATGCCTGTGGTGTTAATTTTGCAACCAAAGTAGTATATTTTTAGTTTGGTGCAACAGCGCAATTACCGGGGCCTTGGGCTAATTGTTTTATATTTTTAATTGAAGTAAATTTTCAGTTTTAAATTTGCAACTGGGTAGCTTCGCGAGAATTGAGTGAAAATAGTGTTCTCTCATGAATAAAAAATGAATAAAAAATGAATAATGAATAAAAAATGAATAATGAATAAAAAATGAATAATGAATAAAAAATGAATAATGATTAAAAAATGAATAATGAATAAAAAATGAATAATGAATAAAAAATGAATAATGAATAAAAAATGAATGCATGAATGCAAAATGAATAACGATTCTTTGTGAATTGCATTCTTTATGAATAGCATTTATTTGAATAAAAAAATGAATGCATTATTCTGAATAAAGAAAAATGAATAATCGAAATGAATAATAAATCAATTTTTTTTAAATTGAATGTGAATTGAAAATTTTATTCATGGATCAATTTTGTTTTCAATGAATAGCATTCTTTTGTCCTTATTCACTTGTACTTAGAATTCTGAATATGAATGCAAATTTTACAGCTCTGATAAGCGCGCGCCAACGTTCGATTAATCAAACGTTTGATTTTTTTTTATACAACGAGAAAACGAGTGGGGGTAGATTTTTTTAAGACGTATTTGGAGGTTCAGTGAAATAACGCCCAATGAAATAACGCCCAAAATAAAAAATGAAATAAAGCCCAAAATAAATGAAATAACGCCCAAATCAAAAATGAAATAACGCCCAACATATTTTCAAAGCAAATCATTTAAAATATTATGGGCCTTATTTCATAATGAAGTAACGCCCAAAATTTGTATGAAAAATATCTGGGCGTTATTTCATTTTTGATTTTGGGCGTTATTTCATAATGAATAAACCCAAAAATAAAAAATGAAATAAGGCCCAAATAAAATGAAATAAAGCCCAAAATTTTGGGCCTTATTTCATTATGAAATAACGCCCAAATTTGTATGGAAATTTTTTGGGCGTTATTTCATTTTTTATTTGGGCGTTATTTCATTGGGCGTTATTTCACTGAAGCGTATTTGGAGTCAGTGGGCTCTAATTACTCAATGAATGTACTTTACATTTAAAAATTCAACAATTTTTGCAACGTGGATGAAAATGGGTTAAAGAATGATGTGCTTTTGTTTTTGTCTCAGGGAGACACATTTTTTGTTTCTAAGACTCATTGACCTCAGTTGACCCCTTATAGTACTGACTAGGGATGTTACGGAGGTGAGTTTATCGGAACAGGAGTTTTTAAATTTGATTTATCGGAGCCGGAGTCGGAATTGTACTAATAATAAGCATAGTACAGCATTCACTATCATTAATCAGCACTGAAAATTTTATGTAAATATTACACACATGTGCGTATATACGCAACAATAGGAAAATATCTAGTTTAAAGTTTTGTTTAAGCGAAATGAAGTGACTCTAAAAGTAAGTACTAAATTATATTTATGAACAAAAGCTTTTCAGCTTTCTCCCCGTCCAACTGATTTCTTAGAGGACCATTTATGAGACCGAAACTACTAATAAGTTGCTCACTTGCACTTATAAGGCGAGACGGTTAACTGTACATGTAAAGCAGAGGTCGGCAAAATTAAAAATGAGACTGAAAGTGAAAGTGAGAAAAAATATTTGCATATTATCCGAAACAATGCTGCTTTGCTATTTGTTGTTTGTCAAATGATTGAAAGAGATAAGAATACGTGTAACCCTTGGCAAAGCATGTGCTTCATGAGTGCCGACCACTGATGTCAAGTAAATTTAAAATATGCATCAAAACGTATCACAATTAACTCACATACTTTATATAAATTAAGTACATTCGAGTTAAATTTTTATACTTGAAATATTAATTTCGGGATTTTGATATATTTCTTTGACTTCACACACTGCAGTTCCTTAAAAGTCATAACTTCTGGCTGTAGGGTATCAGCCGCTGGTTAAGAAAATAAAAATAGTTTACATCAGTCTATTTCATGAAGGATTTTTTATGGAATACCCAGAATTCAAGTTTCTAGCATTAATAATATAGATGCAAGCGTTGAAAAGAGCTGATGCGAGCGTTTTTGCTGTTTTTCCCACTATGCGCCGTCTCCAATCTCTTTTACCAAGCGTGGTTAGATCTTCCTCGGCTTGGTCAATCCATCGGAGGCATGGTCTTCCTCTTCGTCGTCGACCCTCAGTTTTCACCTCAAACACCTTTTTCGCTGGAGCTTCTTCATCCATACGAAAGACATGACCCAGCCAACGTAGTCGCTGAATTGTTATACGCTGGACTATGTCAATGTCGTCGTAGAGCTCGAGACAGCAAGTACTTTGCTTTACCTTCGTTTGCCGTCAAACCCACTTTGGCTCATTCTTTTTCGATAGCGGCGAAAGCAGCAGATACATCTCTCTTGGTAATATCTATATCATCAGCACACGCAAGGAGCTGGACCCTTTTATAGAAAATGGTACCATTTCAATGCACACCTGCCTTTCGTAGGATCCCCTCCATGATAACATTGAAGAGATTGCATGAAAGCGGGTCGCCTTGTCTGAAACGTAGTTCGGTATTTAAGGTTTTGGAGAGGTCATTTCCTACCTTGACGGAGCTGCATGTATTGCTCAACGTCATCTTGCAGAGCCTTATCAACTTTGCAGGTATACCAAACTCAGACATTATTGCGTAAAAGCAATCCCGAATCGGGATATCGAACGCAGCTTTGTAATCAATAAAGAGATGGTGGGTGTCGATTTGATTTTTGTGGGTTTTCTCCAGGATTTGGCGTAGTGTAAAAATTTGGTCTATGGTGGACTTGCCAGGACTAAAGCCACACTGATAAGGTCCAATCAGTGTTTTGGTATGTGGCTTCAATATTTCGCACAATACGCTCGAAAGAACCTTGTATGCGATGGGAATAAGACTGATACCTGGGTAGTTGGCGCAGATTGTCGAGTCTCCTTTCTTAAGTATAGGACAAAGCATACTGAGATTCCAATCGACGGGCATGATTTCCGCTAGCCATATTTTGCTGATGAGTTGATGCATGCACCTTATCAATTCACCGCCGTCGGTTTTAAACAACTCAGCAGCACCTGTGATTTTTTTTTTTGAGTCTTTGGTGGTAGAATTTCCACACCATTATCGTCGATTGGTGGTGTCGGACTGCATTCTCCAAGGGCGATATTGTTGGTATCGACACCTGCAAGCAGATTGGAAAAATGCTGTCTCCATAATCTCAATGCGCACTACGTATCTGTAACCAGATCACCATTCTCATCTCTACAAGTGGATGCTCCGGGCTTGAAACCTTGGGTATTCTACCTTCTGGTAGAATTTTTGAGCATCGTTCTTGCCCTGGTGCACCTAAATTTTTTTCACGCTCACGTTTTCCTGCTCTGTTTTTACGTCTGAAAAGGCATCTCTCTTCTTTCCTCTTATCGCGATAGTTTTCGTGCATGGCTCGCGTTGCAGCTGATTGCAGCGTCTTTTTATATGCGGCGTATTTTGCTGCTGTCGCGTCGCGACACTCCTGGTCATTCCATTGGTTGCTAGGTTGCGGGCGCCGAAAACCAATGATTTCTTCAGCAGCAGTGCGCATGTAGTGGGATATATGCGCCCAAAGTCCACCAGCGTCGTCGAAGCAAGAGTAAAGTTGGTTGAGCTTAACCGAGAGTTAAGCGGAGTAGGCCTCAGCGGTTCGTTATGATAGCAGCTTATCGACACCAAGCTTACGTTGCATACCTGTGCGTATATTCTTCGCATTGCACAATCGCATGCGGATCTTGGCTGCGACAAGATAATGGTCGGAGTCAATATTGAACCCCCTATTTTCACGTCATGGGCCGGACAGTGATCATACACGTCCTCCAGGCTCGCGCAGAAGGTGTCCTTGACAGCATCGTCCTTTTCCTCCGTCGGGGCATGTGCGCAAATTAGGCTTATGTGGAAGAATTTAGCCTTGATGCAGATTGTGGCCAGCCTTTCGTTCACAGGTGTGAACCGGGAAACAAGTTTAGATATCGCAGTCTGCTCTCTTAGAGCAGCCTTGTCGTTTCCATCCCATCTCCTGGATGGCGGTGATATCAGCCTTTATTTTTTCGAGGACTTCTGCCAGTTGGACAGCGGCACCTTCCATACAAAGGGTCCGGACATTCCAGGTGCATATCCGTAAATCATTGTCCGTTTTCCGTTTGCGGTGGTCGTCAACGTAGTAGGGGTTCATACCCGAGGCTGTTATAGTTTTTATTGGGAAATTAGTAATGTGGTTGGGACAAAGTTGTGGCAATCACACACGTTGCCATGTGAAGATAGCCCCTTGTATTCCGTAACAACAATGTCAGCCTGGAGATTAAGCTAAGAATAACAATTGCTAATAGGTGCTTCTACGGGCTTAGTAAGCAATTAGGTTCCAGAGACCTCTCTCGATCGACAAAACTAACACTACAAAACGCTCATCATACCTGTGCTTCTATACGGCACTGTTCGAGTCCTATTCGAATTGACGACGACTATCGCATTCTAATGGACTAGAACGACGGCATTGACTTAGTCCAGCGTATAACAATTCAGCGACTTCGCACGTTGGGGAAAAATCAGGCAAAACGCGCGCATAGCGATGACATATCAACTTTTTTTTATTGGTTTTTTGCAATGATTTTATGATTTGAGATATATTAAATGATAGAAATCCATTTTTTTCAAGTTCATAGGCCTTACCACTTTTTTTTATGGACCTCCAAAGTCATGCCTTACTTCGAAAATATTTAATCAAAAATTTCACTTAACGTAACACCTTACTAAAATGCTCATAAAAACTTCAAACTAAAGTGAAAATAAATGAAATTTTCAACAATGAATCAAAAAAAAAAAAATACTTTAAATTTATAAACCTAAAATTTTGGTCTTGTGACAAAATAAGGAGATGTACTTCCTTGAAAAACCATAAATTTTAAGAAAATATAAAAAAATAATCAATTTTCTTTCATATGCAACTTCCACAGGTAATCGCGGGTAATGATCAAAACAATGCACATGAATATATAAAGCCTTATAAACAAATGGTACAAAATCAATTTGCTACTTGTTGCAATCTTGTTTGTTATTCTGTATATAATAAAAGCCTTAAAATGCTTTTTATTTTTTTTTTAATTTTTTTTAATTTGTTTTTTTTTAATTTGTTTTTTTGTAATTGGTTTTAATAAGTAATATCAAATAATATATTGATAACTAATTAAGCTATCAGAATTTTTAATTTCATGATATAAATAGATAAGCATCGACACTTAAAACTTTAAAATGCTTGCGCTGCACAGTGGACTGTTAGCCTGTTGAGACGGAATAAAATACTCGAGTAACTCGAGTTTGATTGCACGGAATGATTGGAATTTAAGCTATTGAGTGGCGCATCTTCGTTACACGTAAATTTCATACAGATATACCATATGATACCAAAGTTACATAAATTTGTATGGGGAAATTTGCCATTTTGCTTCCCTACATCACGATTTTCCACTTTTGTGTTAATAACATAAATTCCTAACGAAAAAGTCACAGAAGGGAGAACAATTCCGGAGCAGTTATTCAAGAAGAACTAATAGGACAGCAAATATTACTGACATATTTGTGATCACTTTGGATTCATTCATAACTTACTTGCGATCACCAAATACACTAAAAAAAAAAAAGAATTACCTGCAGAGGTCAAAGACATGCTGAAAACATCTTAATATAAAAATATATTTACAAAATAATTAACAACTATTTTACAATGTTCTAATTGAAAAATAAAAACTACATAAAACACAAGAAGAGAAAAAATTGTCTAAAAGAAAATATTTTTTTAGTGTACAAAACTTTTTCTACTGCCAGCAGACTGATTCTGCTTTGAAATAAAGTTCATTAACCTCGCATACAAATCTGCTCATATATATGCTGGTTGTTCGTGAAGTTGCATTATGAAGATAAATATTAGGGCGAGAAAGCCCTAACCGGGCTAGGTGAAAGAGATTGGAGACGGCGAGCGCGAAGCAGAGGCGCCTGGCGAGAGCTGATGAAGTCGTCCATAATCCGACCACGGGTTGTCATGGCCTCCTAAGTAAGTAAGTAAGTAAGTAAGTAAGGATTCGGATTACACTTTTTGCTACGACATTCTTAACTCTTGAATTTTCAAAAATGTTAATAATAATAGTTAAACTTAGAAGAATTATTGATGATGCAGGATAGTAGGCAATCAAAACAAGTGTTTACATGCATAGTTCAAAAGAAATAACGATAACTATGTTCACCTCGAGTTGGCAACTTAACTGAAACGTCCTGAATTTACAAAAATATTGAAAACATTTATTTGCATTTTGAAAATCCAAATTTCAGAAAGATTTTTAATAATAATCTTCAGCACTCCGCAAAAACCTTTGTACCTATTTAAAACTTCATAAGAATGTTATTAGTTGAAAACTTAGCAACTTTATAAAATTTCTGCAGTTTTATGAATAGTATAGATAAATATATAAATAAAATTAATATATTGTAATTCCCAGACTTTTTGAGTGTTTTCAGTTTTTGAGACATAACTTATCTCACTTTGACAATTTTATTGCACCAGTTTTACTCAAAAAAGTTTGTGAAAAGCTATGATAATGCATAAAATTGGAAATTGAATATTACTTACGTCATCGATATTTTGAGGAGGTATTTCATTAGTAATTTGTTGATGTTTTTCAACAATTGCTTGCGCTGTAGTTTCTAAAGAAGGCCGTCGAATAATTTGTTGGGAACAACAATCGCGTTGCGTCATATTTCTCACATGATGTAGGGATGAATCTTTTTGCGATTGCACAATAAAAATATTTGACGAAGAACGACTGGGGCTAGTTGTGCGACTGCTCGAAGGCGACGATTGCTGGCTTAATATTGGAGATGAAGAGTGGGGCGGTTGCTAAAAAGTATAAATAAGCTTGGGATTATTAAATATAATTAATTACTGATACCACCTCATTGGATGAAATTCCATACGTAGTATACTGCTTTAAGTTAGGTCTTAAAGTCCAAGAAACTGTGTGAGGAATAGCTTTATCGGATGGAATGGCTGTACTAGACGACATCATTTGTGGAATACTGTCTAGAGTAACTGGATATTGGGGCGTTACATCAGATGTCAAAACCTAATAAAAACCGGAAACTCTTAAGTAAGTATTCGAGCACAATAAACAAAACTATAAAATGTTATACGGTGGACAATTTTTGTCAAAATGGGAAAGAATACTTTTAAAATGTACAATCTTCAAGAATCAATTTTAAGCTTTTAGTCTTAACCAGTGGTTTTGCTGTTTGAATGCTTTGAAGGATTACTGATTACGAATCTCAACTCAAATTTTTAAAATTTAAAATGGATGTTCGAATATGATGACATAAAATATGAATCTTTAAAATAAACTTTTAATTATCCATAGTAGTATTCTTGTTAGGTACAGAAATATAGAAAATTTGTTGGTTATTTGAAAGTTTAAGATTTTAAAAATGATAAAAATTGATTCTTATTTATTAAAAACGAGCGCGCAAAGTAATACGTGTTAACTCATCAACGACAATTCATTTTTTTACAAATGAAAACGATAACATTAATCTACTTACATCATCACTCTTAGCACAATTCTCATTAAATAGAAAATGTTAAAAATTTACTGAGGAATTTTAAGTTAGGTAGTTTCTAAATTAAACTTATCGGGGACTTACATCCATTTATGTTAAAACCTTCGGGGTTCTTATGAGAGGTTTATGAAATAACGGTTAAAGATATTGAATTAAAAATTTATGTTTATTTTTAAAAAAATATTTTACTCAAAAAATTTTGTTTCTTTTTCTTAGTCATCCAGTAAAAAATCGGAGAGCAAGATTGCTCAAAAACAAAACGACCGATTGACTTCCTAGTTTTGTCTTAAAATTATAAAAATTTTTAAATTTTGACTTCCACAAGCCACCATTTTGTTAAAATAAAAAATATTGAAATGCTCGATGCAAATCCTTACTCTGAAGTGTGCTTTAAGAGAATTTTTAATTGTATTTGTAACAACCCGCCAAAATATACATTTTTTTCTTGGTGCTCTTGGGATTTTACTATGACGAAGTAATGAGGTCACAATAATGCATAATACATACTTTTTTAAAAAATATACAAAAATTTTTAAATCAATTTATTTAACATTTATTTTATATTTTCTCATAAAACACACCTAACTTTTTCCAAAAAGTGGATATTAGTTCAATGTATTTAGAATGCGCAGAGATTTCCATTATCATGTATTTTTGGCGATATAAATCTCTAGCTGTTACCCGAGGTTTTACCCGCAGTAGATTTGAATGATATCAATGAAAGTGTCAACGGAAATCATAAAGGCAATTATATATTTAAATTTTTTTATTACAGAAAAAAACTTAAACTAATTTCTTGCGAAAACACAATATAAATATATATTTAACTTTTTCAAGCAATATAAACTAGCTACGGTTAATTTTATATTATCTTTTATTTTGTTGTATAATTAAGCCTTTGGACACTTAAGATTTCAATGAAATTTATTGAGAAGTAATAGAGATGTTTGCTTGCAAATTCAAATCCAAAACATTAAATTTCAAATCCTTTTTTCTCATTCTTAGGTAAGATATTACATTGAAGAATTCATCAATTCATTTTTTACTAATTTTTGTATTTCGAAGCATCCATCAGATGATTTTTAATGGTTCTGCGACTTCACAGTGTCCAAGTTTGAAATATTTTCACGAATTTATTGCCTTAAAAAAATCATTGAAATCAATGCATACTTTTTTTTTCTAAGCAGTAAAATATTCAAAGCTCATACTTTTTTGTAAAAAAACAAAAACACAACAAAACGCTGAAACATAAATTTTTTCAGGAAACTACAAAATCCTGGTTGTCATTCATTTTTGAGAGAGAACAGTTTTTTGTTTACAAAAAATAAGGGTATGTCAAATTTCGGGATAATCTTATAAATTATTTAATCGTGCACTAGAGTAAACATATATTTAAGTCAATGGCTGAGTAACAGTGCAAGTTTTCATTCAAATCATTTTGTTGTTGGAGAATATTATTATTTTACACTTTAATTTTTATTCTTTTACTCAGGGCCTCGTGAAACCCTCTATTTTGTAGAAATAAACTTACAAACAATTTTTATTAGTGGATGCAATTAATTGTTCAAATTCAGAAAGCGAGGGTGCCTATCAAGTTTCTTATTTTGTGATAATAGATCACTTCGTACTTTTATATTATTATTACAAAAATTACTTAATTTGATAACTTTGTATATGTAATTTAGTAGCTAGTCATTACTTTAGTCAATTTTTTAAAATATTAAATCTCAAAAATAGTTAAATAAGGTTCTATGATTTACATTTAAGTTCATTTTATGCCACATTGCATGATGCCCAAAAACCACTTTGGCAAAAAAAATTTAAAAAAATTACTTTTGATTATTCATTATGCACCCTTAATTAAACAGTAATAAAATGGAATATAATGATTTTTTTTAAATTAAAAACCTAAATTTATTTTTAGTTTTTTATGAGTATATTACAATATACTCTAGGTGGCCTTTTTAACGAATACAATTTCAAATTCTTTATGTAAAGTATTTTCAATGTTAATCTATTTTCAATCCGTTAAAATATAAAAATTAATTATAATTCAATATCGACAGGCCTTCAAACTGAGATAAATAAATTAATAAGAATTTTCAATGTTCATTTATGCTAAGTTAGCCACAGCAGCATCAAAATATCATAGATGGCGCTGTAATAGGTAACATGTAAATAATTAGTCATTACTTAAACCACAATCTATTCTTGTGCTAGAAAGCTTTTTTAAATTCGCTTGAGAATTAAAAAGCTCTCTTAAATTAACAGCCTTTTTCTAATAACAGATGAGATTACAGAGATCGAACATCTAATATTCGCCGCATGCTGTTAAAAAGATGCTAACTTCAAACCGGTCCGATTGACTTCAAATTTTTTGTGGGCCTTAAACAATTTATTCTCCTAGTTTTGTCTTTAAGTTATATACATTTTTAAATTTTGACTTCCACAAGCCACCATTTTGTTTAAATAAAAAATTTTGAAATGCTCGATGTAAATCCTTACTCTGAAGGGTGTGCTTTAACAGAATTTTTAATTGTATTTGTAATAACCCGCCAAAATATACATTTTTTTCTTGGTACTCCTTATTTGGAACAACCCGCCAAAAGATACATTTTTTTCTTGGTGCTCCTGGGATTTTACAACGACGAAGTAATGACGTCACAATAATACAAAATTGAATGCATACCTTTTTAAAAATAAATAAACATTTTTAATTCATTGTCTTTAACATTTATATTATATTTTCTCAAAAAACACACCTAACTTTTTCCAAAAAAGTGGATATAAGTTGAATGTATTTAGAATGCGCAGAGTTTTCCATTATCATGTGTTTTTGGCGATATAAATCACTTTACCCGCAGTAGATTGGATTGATATCAATGAAAGTTTAAAATTCATGGTCATGAATAATAGTCATGTCAACGGAAATCATTTACGCAATTATATATTTAAATTTTTTTATGACAGAAACAAAATTTAACTAATTTCTTGCGATAACATAATATATGTATATATAACTTTTTTAAACAATATAAACCAGCTACGGTTATTATACCCCCAAGCGCAATGCGTAAGGGGTATATTAATTTTGTCACGACGTGTGTAACGCCCATAAGGAGGCGTGGTAGGTATAGAAAAGTATATATATTCTTGATCAGCATCACCACCTGAGTAAATTTAGCCATGTTCGTCTGTCTGTCCGTCTGTCGAAACGATTACAGCCGTAATTTTAAAGCTATCGTTCTAAAATTCGATATGTGAGTTGTTTTCTAAAAAACAAAGATCAAGTTCGAGAATGGGCTAAATCGGATGAAAACCACGCATACCTCCCATACAAGTACTATAATGAAAACTCTCTAAAGAGGCTAATATTAAAACTACAAAACTGAAATTCGGTGTTTGTATATTCTATGTCAAAACTGAGGTGCGTTAGAAAAATGGGCATCATCCAACCCCTAACACGCCCACCTCCCATACAAGCCCAAAATAGAAAATTATATGAAGAGGCTTCTGCCGAAGCTATACAAATAAAATTAGATATTTATTCATTTCATATCAAAACTGGGCCGTGTTAGAAAAATGGGCGTCATCCGTCCCCAACACGCCCACCTCCCATAAAACCCCAAAATTGAAAATTATGTAGAAAGGCTTCTGTCGAAGCTACAAAAATAAAATTAGGTATTTATTCATTTCATATCAAAACTAAGGCGTCTTAGAAAAATGGGCGTCATCCACCCACTAACACGCCCACATCCACCCACTAACACGCCCACATCCACCCACTAACACGCCCACTTTCCATTCAACCCCAATTTAAAAATTTATAAAGAGGCTTATATTTAAGCTGCAGGAAAATCCATACAAAAAGAGCTACAATTTAAGAATATTTTACCCCTACGAATCCGGCTGTGGGGGTATTTTAACTTCGGCCAAGTCGACCAAACTAGTTTTATATTATGTTTTATTTCGTTGTTGCCTTTGGACACTTAAGATTTTAATGAAATTTATTGTAAAGTAATAGAGATATTTGCTTGCAAATTCAAAAGATTAAATTTCAAATCATTTTTTCTCATTCTTAGGCAAGATATAACATTGAAGAATTAATTTGAAAAAATTTCTGAAGGTTTATGAATGTTTTTAAAGTCAAACGTGTTAAATTTTAAGTTTACTGGTAGAAATGTTTAAACCAAAGAAAAGGATTTTTCATTGAAATTTTATCGTAGTAAGAATTTGCATAGTTTTTGAAAAGTGTGAATATTTTTGTGTCAAAATAAAGGTATTGTTTTAAATTAGTTTGAAAGCAGTGTTTAAATTGCTTTCAAGAAAAAAGCAAAAGCAACTAAAACTTTGCTGCGGTAGTGCGACCGTCTGTTTTTCAAAACATTGAAAAACTGTTCATTTTGATTTTCTGTGTGAATTTTGTCTCAGCGCTACGAAAGCCCTACGTTATGCTTTCGGAAGTTGTTTACTCGTTTGACTTTCGTGATTTATTTTTCGTAGTTCTTATTTTTCTATAGTTCTCAGAGACGCATGTCTCTTTGCATGTTTTTTTTTATAATATGCACACTTGTGTGCAGTCGCGAATGAATGTTGTTACTTTGAAAAACTTTCAATAGCACTATCGCAGCAAAAAGTTCATTGGTTTTGCTCTGCTGCTGAAAGTAATTGCAACCCTCGGCAAAACGGAGCAAAGCAAACGAATTGCTGCTTTCGTAGTGCTACGACAAATAACAATAGCAAATGAAAAGGAAAGCAAAACAAATAATTTCTTATACTTTCGTAACACTACGCAGAACAATACATTCTTTTTAGTGCTGCTGCTTTTGCTGTTGCTGTTCGGTTTTCAATAAGCACAGCAAAGTTAAAGCAAAAGCAACTGAAATTTTGAAGCATTTTAAAACCCTGGTTAATATCTCGTAAAAGAGCATTTTAAAACCTGGTTAATCTCCCGTTAAAGACCTGGTCAAAACTAAATATTCTGCATCATTACATTTTTTAATAACGTATTTTTAAACGCTGTTTTAGAGTGTCTTCACGCTTAAATCACGTTCCTTATTTAATTTTAACTGTAAATTTAAAATCGAACATTTTCATTTCAATTAACACAAATGAAGCACCTTCGATGTTATATATTTATTTGGCTTTTCCATTTTATTTCAAATGATTTATAGTTAAAAATAACATATAAGATTTCTTTAAAAATCGTAAAGTAAATACACAAATTACACTAGTGAACCATTTGATAAAAACTTTTGCGCGGCGATAATGGCATAGCTAGTTTGATTAAGTATTGTTTTTAGATAAGGCTGAAATGATTTTTCTGAATATCTTTAGAATTTGCAATAAGAATAAATACTTTGGAAGTTATGGAAACATAACCAGAGACACATGTTTCAAAACTCTAAAATATCGAAAAATCGCTTTAAAAAAAAAATTCGAACCAACTAGGAAATGTCTATATGATTTTTATAATCTCGCAAAAATTCTGTTTATGTGTGTTATTGGTCTGCACGGTAGTCTGCAAAGAACTTTGTTGTTGTAGCAAACCTGTAACTTCATGAATTATTTGGCATAAAGCTCTAAAAAAAACTATTCTTAAAAAAATGTTTTTTAAGATTTATTAACTAAAACCAAATAATCGAATTTAAAATTAAGTTCATATTTGAATCAAACTAAATGCAGTTATGAAGAGAAGACTTATTTCAACAATAAATTAATTATTTTAGTAAAAAATTGTTTACTAATGCAATCATTATATTTATTTTATTTATTTATTTTACTAAAAATATTCAATCCTTATGCTAAAAGATACAATAATGATCCTATACATGATGAACATGAAGCATTAGTCATTGAAATTCAATCACATATTTCAAACTATAACTATTACATTTTTAAAATAAAAAATTAAACATATTTTAAAAACAGAAAAAGCAGATAAATTAAGTTAAATCTAGTTTTATGCTGTGGTTGCTTGGAAATATATCAAAAGATCATTTTTGAATTTGTGTGCGTTACGTAGATTAGTTAATGAATTCGGAAGTGCATTCCATAGACGCGTAGTGTGTACAAAGAAGTGCCGTTCAGACAATAAAAAATTATGACGAAATTGAACAATATGTTTAAAACGACTAGAACGTAGGAAGCGAATATGATTAAATAAGTATGCAGGCTCTTCAGTATAAATTATTTTATGCATTAAAATCAAGGATCGATAGTTCAGTAGACATTTAAGGGAAACACCACAAATATGCTTTGAGTATACAGAAACACTGTCATAACGTTTAAGACCAAACACATATCTTGTAATATTATTAAAAAGAACACTCATTTTACGCATACTAACACAATCAACATTTGAAAAAAGTTCACAGCCATACAATAATTTCGGAAGAAGATAGGTTTTAGCAAGAAGCAGTCTAATTTTTCTAGGCGTATGATGTTGGGTAGCCCATAGACTACGCAGCATCCCATAGACTCTTCCAACAGTTAGATTAACGTGGTCACTAAATGACAATCTATTATTTAACACTATGCCTAAATTTATTACTTTATCAACTAATTCTATTTCAGCGTCATTAATATTCAATTTTATCTCACTGCAGTTCACTGGTTTTCTGCTTATCACAAGGCATTTCGATTTTAGTGGGTTTAGACTTAAACTATTATCACTGGCCCATTGGCTTATTGCACTTAGTTGACAATTGAGGTCAATTGCACATTGGTTCATTGTCTGTATATCACAGCTCTTATATATTTGAACGTCATCAGCATACATATGTAAGTTGCAATCTCTAGTAATACTGGGCAGATCATTGATATACATTGTAAAAAGCAGAGGTCCTAAGACAGAACCTTGAGGAACGCCTTTCGAAAGTTTTATAAATTCAGAAAGCTTGTTACCCGAACACACTGCCTGCAATCTATCATACAAATACGAGCCAATAAGTTTTATGGCTGAGTTTGAAAAGCTGAAATAGAGACGAAGTTTTACTAAAAGTTTTTTGTGGCTTACGTTGTCAAATGCTTTTGAAAAGTCAAGAAGCAACAAGAATAACATTTCATTTTTGTCCAGTGATTTTCGAAGGTCCTCACAAACACGTATAAGGGCAGTAATACAGCTACGTTTGGGCCTAAACCCAGATTGTTTCTCAGTTAGTAAGTTTCGTTCTGACACAAAAATAGAGATTTGAGAGCTCATAATCTTTTCCAAGGCCTTTGACAACACAGACAAAATTGCAATAGGTCTGTATTCTGTATTCGATTTTGGAATTGGAGTGATTTTAACTTTTTTCCACGACTTAGGGAACACAGATGTTGTTAAAATTGAATTAAAAATATGTGTTACGTGTGGTAAAATAATGTGCAAAAGCTTTTTTAGGAAAAAAGGATTAATATTGTCAAGACCTGTGGAATTAGACTTAATAGACATAACGGATTTAAGAACCTCGTCGCCGTAAACATTTTTAAAACTAAATTTATTATCACCTATTTGGCTATCATTATAATTACTTGAGGAAATATTATCATTCACATCACTTGAATACATCACATCACAGTTAGTTATTATATCACAGTTTTGAGAACTTGCAGTTTGACTAAATTTTTTGTTCAGTTCATCTAAGTTTTCTATGTTATTGTTATGGACGTTTTTATTTCCTATCCCAATATTTCTTATTTGCCTCCAAGTTTGTTTAGTATTCATTGCAGAGTTAAACTTTTCTTCATAATACTTCATCTTAGAAAGCCGAATCATTTTTCCTACATTGTTTTTGATTAGTTTGTATTTCTTAAAGTCTTCTGGTAATCTATACCTCTTCCAGCGGCTATATACTCGGTTTCTTTCGAGTATTGTTAGCTTTATTTCTGTAGAAAACCAAGGATTTCCTTTATCTTTTGTCTTCACTGTTTTTAATGGTACAAAACATTCGAATAGCTCATTCAAACAATTTTGTAGGAAGGAGACTTTGTCATCAAGGGACGGCATGAAATAAATTTGGTCCCAGTCTATTAAATTAGCACAAGAAAAAAGCAACTCAGTGTTGATATTTTTATAATCTCTAAACGTATAAGAATTTAAAGCATCTTTGCAGTTAAAGTTATAAGTTAATATTATTAAATCATGTCTAGAGAAACTTGGAGCAGATATTTGTTGATATAATAAAACTTTATGCTTCTGAGCAACAAAAAATAAGTCAAGTAATGTGCTAGTACTATTGGTAAAATGCGTTGGATATTGGTCGTTTACAGTGTGCATTCCGAAAGCTAGCATGTCATTAACAAGTGTTTTTTCAATTAAAATGTTACTGTTGAAATCACCTGATATAATTATGTCAGAGTACATAGGAGATATATTTTTGAATTTGTCATAAAAAGGATCTAGACTTATATTTTTGTATGGACGGTAAACACATCCAACTAGCATGTTTGCAATACCATTTTCTACACATATTAGTAAATATTCTATCATATCATTATTATTTGACTTACACACAATTTTACACTTAAAACATTCACGAACATAAATAGCTACTCCACCACCATGTTTAGTCCTATCACTTCTAAACAATTTAAAGCCATTCACAGAAAACATATAGTTACTTAATTCAGGGACAAGCCAAGTCTCAGACACACATATAACATCAACCAAAGACCCTTGAAAAATTTCTCTAAATTCATCAGTTTTATTTTTTAGACTCTGCGCATTTAGATGACAGATTCGCAAACCATCCCTTTGCTTAGAAATTATCTGTATTAAACAACGAGTGCAGTCCATGGAACCACTAGTATCGTCATTCAACGAATTCATATACAAATGTAGTAATGTAACATTTTTTGTTTATTAAATCCACTGCACATAAGAACGAAGTTTGTTGACACCAGCATGATTCTAGAGAAACGACATTCAATTCATCATTGCGTTTATTATTAACGAATCAGCTGAAATGCAGTTTTAACAAAATTGGAACTCTAATTTAAGTACAACAACCTACGGTGATGAACTCCATTCTTAGAGTGCAATGTAGCAAATTTATGTTAACCAATTTTATATATATTTTGTTATTGTTAAATTTATATTGTTCTCTTTATATGCTTAAGTCTAAGCAAACGTTCTTTTAAATATAACCCACATCACTTTTAATTGTCTCAGTATATTTTTGTGTGTTGTTTAACTTTCATTAAGGAGGGACATAACATTCGCGGCAGAGAAAACAGACCTTTTTTTAAAAATTCATAACTCAGTCAAAATCAAAAATTTTTCCAACATTTTTTTTTATTATTGTAGACAATTGAACAAATTACAAGAAAAAAATTCAAAAAAATATATTTTTCACTCCAACATGGTTTTATAGAGCTCCAAACTGGCGGCAGAGAAAAAAACGGTGCCTCGTGGTTGCAGCGCTGGGAGTCGCAAAAATTGTCCGATCTGGAAAAAAAAAATTTCTTTTTTAAGTCTTAACAAAATTGGTTATCGTATGACAGGAGCTTTTTTTTTCAAATTTTTTTTCAATTTTTGGTGATGTTCCAAATTTGAAAGTGTGTTTTTTCGAAAAAAATATTGATTATAAAAATTCATAAAAAATCGAAAAAAATTTAAAAAGAAGCTCGTGTCAAACGATAGCGAATCAAGTTTGAAAAAATACAAAAAAAAAAAAAAATTTTGTCAAAAAATGAACCCGCTAGTGCCGCGACTAGTACGAAAAACATGGTTTCGAGATAAACGCGTTCAAAGCTTGTAAACAAAGAAAAAAAACCAGCGAAAATTAAAAATGCGTTCTCACAAATCCGGCTGTAACTTTTGAACCCGTAGGAATTTTACCATGAAATTATTCTAAGAATCTTAAGAATATTTACTAAAATACAAAATTATAAAAAAAGTAAATTTAAAAAAACGGCCAATGTCATGTTCCCCGTTAATAAAATACAGGTTAAGTTTGTAATAAATAATAAATAAAGGTTAAGTTTGAAGATTAAATGTTTTCTCCTTTTTATTAATTCGTACATCAGCTGAATATTGGTTTATGTACCTATATTCAGCCAATATCTGATTAGGTTGTGTACCTCACCAGATAGCAGTCAATCATTACACCAGCAGCTGTGTATTAGCTCAAGTACCTGTACTCAGCCAATATCGGATTAGGTTTTATAACTCATCAGATAGCAATCATTCAGTGGATATGCGTATAATACTAAAAACAATTAGAGTATACCTCCAACAAAGGTCCAGAGCAGGTAGTGCGGAAGAACGTTTTAAGTGTACAATACGTTATATTTTCATTTGAATGTTTGTTACGTTGATTTGTAATTGCGTATGGTACTTTTATTGCAAAAAATTTAGCATAAGTCAAATAAAGGAAGATTATTATAAAATCAAACCAAAAAAAAAAAATTACAACGAACAAAGCGATTTGTTATTGTCTTTAGGTTCTCCGTAGAGATTTTATTAGAAGAAGAGAGTATATGAGTTTCAACAGCGTTTCACCATGTCTTTTTTATATGCGTTTTTGTGCGAAATTAATTTTCGTTTGATCATTGAATTCATGTTTTTATTATGTTATATTTTGTTATGTTAGTTTTTTAAATAAATACATTTATTTAAATTCTATAAAGTGCCCTTTATTAATGGAACAGAAGCCATCAAACAAGTTTTCTTGTATGTATATTAATGTTTTCCTTGCTCGAATAACGTTT
Source organism: Tetanocera ferruginea (assembly GCA_958299015.1). NCBI lineage: Eukaryota > Metazoa > Arthropoda > Insecta > Diptera > Sciomyzidae > Tetanocera > Tetanocera ferruginea. Next base: position 66,734,292 of record OY282641.1, read on the forward strand.
TAAATGGCATCGTAATTTGCTACGTGGAATTACGTTTAATCAACCAATGCCTTTTGGATATGAAACGTTTTTTTATTTTAAACAGAAATAGTAAGTAATTAATTAAACAAATTTTTTTTACTAAAATAGTTTTTTAACCAAATTATTTCCATAATGCATTTCAAAACATTATGTGGAAATTGCATGCTAGTTTTAAAACGTTTTTAATGAATCCTGAACAATTTGAATTTTTTCGCTTACAAAATTATTCCCGGGTGTGCTTCAACTTTTAGCTTAAAAGTGTCACATAAGTGCATCGGCGGCAGCTAACACCTTTTTATTTCTCTTAGTTTTAGTCCTCACAACTGCATACTTTTTGTGGGGGTTCCAACGAAATTTTTTTTCCACCAGGGCTTTAAAAACAAATTGCTAACGATAATTACTCTGTAAATAACATTTTTTGTATTTTTTCGGCCTTAATTCTTATTTCAGACACAGGTTTCTGTCAACTTTCTTTTTCGATCCGGTCTAGTGTACACTGGGACTCCAGGACAAAAAACCTGAAATCGGATCATGACCAGATTTTCCGCGACGTATGGCACATCATGGTATCGCATGTTTGTTATTTCAATGTAAATAAACAATTTTAGAGCTGGAGCGAGAAAATTCACTTCTCTTCACTCTACGGTAGAGGGGGGCAATGACTAGACACATATCGTCGCTGCGCCTAAAAACTCAGGTATGTATGTGATTTTTTATGATTTTTTTTTTATTGCATAATTGAATAGCTCTACTCAATGTCCATCTGTGCGCTGAACGGCGTGTTGTTATCTTACATTGGAGACATTTTTTTATTACTTTTGCAATAAATTCCTTGTAGAGCTTTTAAGATTTTTAATTAAAAATTTGAAAAATCAGGTGTGTGCTCGAAAAATTTGATCAAGGTAAAAACAAAATGCCCGTAAAAAAATCGGTTATGTGTATGAAAATGGAAGAATGTATCCTCGCTTCTTGCTGGAGTAAAAACTTAAAGTTTGTTTTTAATGTTTATCTCTAGAATTTTATAGCAAAAAATACAAAATTTAGACATTGCAATAAATTTGGAAGCGCAGAGAATTAATCAGTTTTTTGCTCTCCTGAAAAGTTGTCGAAAAACACATAACTGAATTTTGAGGCGCAGTGACGATATGTATTTATATAAAATCACGGAATCAAAAAAAGTGTTGCCTTGTTATATTATTAAGAACATTTGTGTTTTAGCATGAAAATAGTACGGTTTTAGTAGGAAATGTAGGTTAGCAGTTGTGAAACATGGTTAATAGAAACACTAACAGTATTAAAAGTAGCAAAAAGTGTACTACTGTTCAGGGATCAATTGGCTGCAATCTGAACAAAGCATCTTCAAATAGATGCATCCTCTATTTTTGACATTTGAACTCGTACAAGTCTGTTGTGCTCGCACTCCCATCAAGCGTCATAGCTATTATATGCTATTTAGATATACTTTAAGAACTACTGAAAGAATATACCCTCAAAATTTCACCTATGTGGAATGCAGGTTATGAATAATCATCCCGATTACAACTTATCTGGCAGATACTTGCAACCATCCAATTAGGTTGTCAATTTTTTTATACTTAAACATATGTAAATTTCAACACATTAAAATTTTATTCTTGTGGGAGCAGGTTCAAAAAATGTTATTTTTTACATTTTCAAAAATGTAAAGGACAATGACGCAACCGCAAGATCCCTGCCAGAACGGTATTTTCTTAATAGACTGATAATAAATCATCACTTGAAAGTTTTCTAGCTTTGTAGAAAACGGGCTAGTTAGATGGTGCACTAGCTCTTAGAATACCAGGTCTGGTATAGATGGTTAATAACACAGTGTGACCGCTAAATTATTACAAGAACCATTTGTAAAAATTCTCAAAGATGAACCTTTTGCGAGTTCAACGCACCTAGTGTGCCCTCTCAATGTCGTCACAATTTTTTTAATTGATTTTTAAAAATTATGTCTTCAAATTTTGCTGCACTGACGTTCAATGACGTTTTCCAGTTATTTGCTTTATCGGAAATGGAAAACAAAATCCACTTTTATTCAGTTGAATTTATCGTAGAACAAGACTGTGCAAAAAAAACTGCGATAAAAGCCAAACGGAGCGTGGAGCGAAGCCAGTTCTTGTCATTTTTGTAAATTTCTCAAAAAAATATGTCTTTCTTTTTATTTTATTTAAAAAATGTGCCATGGAGGACATTTGTTTTTTCACGGAACTGACGTGCACTTTAAAAGACCTTTCCATTGAATACAATAACATAGACATCGGTTGAGAATTCGCTAAATGCCAGCGATTTTAACTTTTTTTTTAACCATAAAATACTGATTTCCATTTACAGTTGCGGTCAAAATAATAGCAGTGCTCTAAAATTCAGACATGCTTGAATCAATAATACAAGTCTAAAAAAGTAGGATCCGGAAAACCCAAAATAATTTCTATATGACCTTTCAACGCTGATTCCAAATCTGTATTCAATTTTTACTGTTGTGGTAGGATTTTCAAGATACAGGGTGTTTTACACTTTTTACACTTGTCTAGTTTTATTAATCCAGAATTTAAACAACACACCATAAGATAAAAAATTAAATTTTGTATTTTAGAGAAAATATGAAACGTTCCAACGGTATATCAACTTTTATTGTCTTATGTGTTGTAGCGGAGCTATAATTAAGAGATAATCAAACGAAATATCGCCAAATTTTGTATCTTTTGTTTTAGCGAAGCTATAATCGTCCAAAGTTAAAATTTAGAAATAAACTGTGGATTTAGTGTTTTTTTACATTAAAAACAGTCACTTTAACTTTGGGCGATTATAGCTTCGCTAAAACAAAAGATACAAAATTTGGCGATATTTCGTTTGATTATCTCTTAATTATAGCTCTGCTACAACACATAAGACAATAAAAGTTGATATACCGTTGGAACGTTTCATATTTTCTCTAAAATACAAAATTTAATTTTTTATCTTATGGTGTGTTGTTTAAATTCTGGATTAATAAAACTAGACAAGTGTATCTTGAAAATCCTACCACAACAGTAAAAATTGAGTACAGGTTTGGAATCAGCGTTGAAAGGTCATATAGAAATTATTTTGGGTTTTCCGGATCCTACTTTTTTTAGACTAGTATTATTGATTCAAGCATGTCTGAATTTTAGAGCACTGCTATTATTTTGACCGCAGCTGTAAATCTGCTACCAAACAAAGTGGTCCCATTTACTCAAAAACTAACCGATTTTGGTCATCTTTATCTTGTTGGAAAGACAATATGTTGCAGAATAGAATTTTGAAAAATAAAAAAGTTACTTTGGTACGATTTGTAGGATTTTTTTGCGCACAGTGCACACTGGAACAGTATGACTATTTCAAATTTAGAATATTGGAATTAATTTACCAATGCAAAAGTTGTAAGAAAATGGATTTTAGGCGCAGGTCTTGCCTAAAAGTATAACTACGAGAGTGCTCGTGCAGAAAATCGTGTGAGCATTTTCGTGATACTGCGCAGACATTTTACAGCTTTTGCTTTATTTACTTGTACATGTTATTTTTTCATAACATTTTAACCTTAATCTTACAGCTTTCTGTAATGTTAAATGCATTCCAATATTAATATTTTGAAAAAGTCATACTGTTCCAGGGTGCATTGTGCTCTAAATAAAATACTACAAATCGTACCAAAGTAACTATTTTATTCTTCAAAATTCCTTTCTGCTACATATTATCTTTTCAACGAGAAAAAGATGACCAAAATCGGTTAATTTTTGAGTAAATGGGACCACTTTGTTTGATAGCAGATTTATATGGAAATCAGTATTTTATGGTAAAAAAAAAAACGTTAAAATTGCTGGCATTAAGCGAATTCTCAACCGATGTCTATGTTATTGGATTCAATCGAAAGGTCTTTTATAGTGCAGGTTAGTTTTGTGAAAAAAAACAAATGTCCTTCTTGGCATATTATTGAAATAAAATTACAAGAAACTCATATTTTTTTGAGAAATTTAAAAACTACAAGAACTGGCTTCGCTCCACGCTCCATTGGATTTTTTTCGGATTTCTTTTTGCACATTCTTATTCTTCCATAAATTCTACTTAATATAAGTGGATTTTGTTTTCCATTTCCTCTAAAGCAAATGACTGCAAAAAGTCATTGAATGTCGGTGCAGCAAAATTCGAAGACATAATTTTTAAAAATCAATTTAAAAAAATTGTGACGACATTGAGAGGTCACACTAGGTGCGTTGCACTCGCAAAAGGATCATCTTTGAGAATTTCTACAAATGGTTCTTGTAATCAAAATTTTTTCATTTTTCGTCACACTGTGTAATAATGTACTAATACGCCTGCAATGTACATAATTATTGTCTCCTCTTGACTATAAACTTGAGGGGTCTCAACAAGACCTTAAAAATGGAATTTGCGTAGGGTTTGGGTCCCCACCACATTATAACTTCCCATTGAAAACTAAACCATCTTCGGATAGAAACCCCACCTACGTTGACGACCACCGCAAACGAAAAACGGATAATGATTTACGGATATACACCTGGAATTTCCGGACCCTTTATAGGGAAGGTGCCTCTATCGAATTGGCGGAAGCCGTCAAGGCTGCTTTAAGAGAGCAGACTGCGATATCTACTACAGATGCCATGCGGAGAAGCGCGAATTTGGATGCGAATTCGTTGTAAGCTGGAAACTACGCGATTTTGCTTCCCGGTTCACATCTGTGAACGAAAGGCTGGCCACAATTCGCATCAAGGCAAGATTCTTCCACATAAGCCTAATTTGCGCGCACGTCCCCGACGGATGAAAAGGACGATGCTGTTAAGGACGCCTTCAACGCGAGCCTAGAGGACGTGTATGATCCCTGCCCAGCCCATGACGTGAAAATAGGCCTCGCCGATTTCAACGAGAAGGTCGGAAAAAAAGGTGTTTTAGGCTCCACTGTCGGTTAGTTCAGTCTCCACGATACCACTTCAAACAACGGTCTAAGACTGATCGACTTCGCCGCGGCGCGAAACATGGTAGTTAGTAGCACCAGATTCGAACACCTCGATATCCAAAAGGCAACCTGGCTGTCCCCGGATCAAAAAACGCGAAACCAAAATCGATCATGTTGTGATCGACGGAAGGCACGCTTCAAGCTTTCTGAATGTGCGCACATTTCGAGGAGTCAATATTGACTCTGAACACTAAATTGTTGCAGCCAAGTTCAGCATGCGATTATTCAATGCGAAGAATATACGCACAGGTATGCAACGAAAGCTAGATGTCGAAAACTTGATAAGCTGCTATCACAACAGACCGCTGAGGCCTACTCCGCTCAACTCTCGGTTGAGCTCAACTCTCGATTAAGACGCTGACAACCGGTTTGTAAGACAACCTTACACAAAGACGCTGCAGTCAGCTGCAACGCAAGCAATGCGCGAAAAAGAGGAAGGAAGAGAGATCTATCGTGAAAAGAGGAAGAAAGAGAGATGCCTTTTCAGACGCAAAAAAGAGGGGAAAAGCGTGGGCGAGGGCAGGAAAAACGTAAGCGTGAAAAAATTGAGGTGTACCAGTGCAAAAAGAATGCTCGAAAATTCTACCAACAGGATAAGCGCCTAACCCAAGGTTTCAAGCCCGGAGCATCCACCTGTGGAGATGAAAATGTTGATCTGGTTACAAATACGCAGTGCGCATTGAGATTATGGAGACAGTATTTTTTTAATCTCTGGTCCGACGCCACCACTCGACGATGATGGAGTGGAAATTCCACCATCTAGCCATGACGAGGTTAAAGTTGCTGTTAAGCGGCTCAAAAACAACAAAGCAGCAAGTGCTGGCGGTCTGGCTGCTGAATTGCTTCAAACCGGCGGCGGTGCATTCATTAACTCATCAGCAAAATATGGCTAGCGGAAAGCATGCCCGACGCTTGGAATTGCAGTGTGCCTTGTCCTATACTTAAGAAAGGAGACCCGACAATCAGCGCCAACTACCGAAGTATAAGTCTTATTTCCATCGCATACAAGGTTCTTTCGAGCTTATTCTGTGAAAGATTGAAGCCGCATGCCAAAACACTGTTTGGACCTTATCAGTGTGGCTTTCGTCCTGGCAAGTCCACCATAGACAAGATTTTTACACTACGCCAAATCTTGGAAAAACCCCACGAAAATCAAATCGACACCCACTATCTCTTTGTAGATTATTAAGCTGCGTTCGATAGCCCGAATCGGGATTGCCTGTACGTAACAATGTCTGAGTTCGGTATACCTACAAAGTTGATGAGACACTGGAGAATGACGTTGAGCAATACATGCAGCTCCGTCAAGGTAGGGAATAGCCTCTCCGAAACCTTAAACACCGAACGAAGTTTCATACAAGGCGACCCGTTATCATGCGATCTCTTCAGTTTCATCATGGAGGGGAACCTACGAAAAAAGATGTACATCGCAATGGCACCATATTCTACAAAGGTGTCCAGCTCCTAGAGTATGGTGATGATATCGATATTATCGGCGGAACCTAGAGAGATGTCAAACACGATATCATAAAGCACTTTCCTCACATAATATCGGTCTTATGTCATAACTTCGACTTAATACAATTACCAGAATTTGTGCAAGCAATCTTATAACAATACCTTACAAAAGAAAAATTAAACATTACGTCCGATGCAACTTATCAACTTTGTTAATACAAAACGCAAGATTAATACATATCCTTCTTATATGAAATATAATAATGTGGAGTCTGATAATGATAACAGCATTTGTAACATTTTTGTTTATTTTTTCAACTTTACTTATTCATCGTCCTCTTTTGAGAATGGAAGCAATCCTTTAAATGTTCACCCTTTGAATATTTGTCTCCCAATAGTTGACAACAATAAAATTTTATCTCACAAAAAAGATCTTACAGCTTCGTATATAGTGGTCCCGACAACATTCCCTCTTGCATTTTGAAATATTGCTGTGAAGAATATGTAACTCCAATCACTTAGCTTTTTACTAACTTACTTACTTAGGTGGCCATGACAACCCGTTGACGGGTTACGGCCGACTTCATCAGCTCTCGCCAGGCGTCTCTGCTTCGTGCGCGCTGTCTCCAATCTCTTTCACCAAGCGCGGTAAGGGCTTCCTCGGCCTGGTCAATCCATCGAAAGCATGGTCTTCCTCTTCGTCGTCGATCCTCGGCTTTCACCTCAAACACCTTTTTCGCTGGAACTTCTTCATCCATACGAAAGACATGACCCAGCCAACGTAGTCGCTGAATTGTTATACGCTGGACTAAGTCAATGTCGTTGTAGAGCTCGTACAGTTCGTGGTTCATTCGAATGCAATAGTCGTCGCCAACTCGAACAGGACCAAAGATTTTGCGAAGAACTTTTCTCTCGAACACCCCATGAGCGGCTGCATCTGTTTGCGATACCACCCATGCCTAAGCGCCATAGAGAAGCACAGGCATGATGAGCGTCTTGTAGAGTGTTAGTTTTGTCGATCGAGAGAGGGCTCTTGAACCTTATTGCTTACGTAGCACATAGTAGCACCTATTAGCAATTGTTGTTCTTCGCTTTATCTCTAGGCTGACATTGTTGTTGCTGTTTATGGCGGTGCCAAGGTATGTAAACTCCTTGACAACTTCAAAGTTATATTTGCCTGCTGTAACATGGGAGTCTAGACGCCGCGCTTCCCTGTTTGCAGGCCCTCGTTCACTGTCAAACTAACTTTGGCTGATTCCTTTTCGAAAGCGGGAAAAGCAGCAGTTACATCACTCTTGGTTCTGCCGATAATATCGACATCATCAGCATACGCAAGGAGATGGACACGTCTGTAGAAATGGTACCATTTCGATGTACACTTGTCTTTCGTAGGATCCCCTCCATGATAAAATTGAAGAGATCGCATGATAGCGGGTCGCCTTGTCTGAAACCTCGTTCGGTGTTAAAGGTTTCGGAGAGCTCATTTCCTACCTTGACGGAGCTGCATGTATTGCTCAACGTCATTCTGCAGTGTCTCATCAACTTTGTAGGTATACCGAAATCAGACATTGTTGCGTAAAAGCAATCCCGAATCGGGATATTGAACGCAGCTTTGTAATCAACAAAGAGATAGTGGGTGTCGATTTGATTTTTGTGGGTTTTCTCCAGGATTTGGCGTAGTGTAAAAATTTGTTCTATGGTGGACTTGCCAGGACAAAAGCCACGCTGATAAGGTCCAATCAGAGTTTCGGTGTGTGGCTTCAATCTTTCACACAATACGCTCGAAAGAACCTTGTATGCGATGGGAATAAGACTGATACCTGGGTAGTTGGCGCAGTTTGTCGAGTCTCCTTTCTTAAGTATAGAAGAAAGCACACTGAGATTCCAATCGTCGGGCATGCTTTCCGCTAGACATATTTTGCTGATGAGTTGATGCATGCATCTTATCAATTCACCGCCGCCGGTTTTAAACAATTCAGCAGCCAGACCGTCAGCTCCTGCGACTTTGTTATTTTTGAGTCGCTGGATATCAACTTTAACCTCGTCATGGCTAGGTGGTGGAATTTCCCCTCCATCATCGTCGAGTGGTGGTGTCAGACTGCATTCTCCAAGGGCGGAATTGTTGGTATCGTCGCCTGCAAGCAGATTGGAAAAATGTTGTCTCCATAATTTCAATGCGCACTGCGTATCTGTAACCAGATCACCATTCTCATCTCTACAAGTCGATGCTCCGGGCTTGAAACCTTGGGTTAGACGCTTAACCTACTGGTAGAATTTTCGAGCATCCTTCTTGCCCTGGTACACCTCAATTTTTTCTCGCTCACGCTTTTCCTGCTCTCTTTTTTTACGTCTGAAAAGGCATCTCTCTTCCTTCCTCTTATCGCGATAGTTTTCGTACATGGCTCGCGTTGAAGCGTCTTTTTATATGCGGCGTATTTTGCTGCTGTCACTCCTGGTCACACTATTGGTTGCGAGGTTGCGGGCACCGAAAACCAATGACTTCTTCAGCAGCAGTGCACATGGAGTGGTATATATGCGAAAGTCCGCCAGCGTCGCTGAGGAAAGAGTAAGGTTGGTTGAGCTTAACCGAGAGTTGAGCGGAGTAGGCCTCAGCGGTCTGTTGTGATAGCAGCTTATCAAGCTTCCGACATCAAGCTTTCGTTGCATACCTGTGCGTATATTCTTCGCATTGCAGAATCGCATGCGGATCTTGGCTGCAACAAGATAATGGTCAGAGTCAATATTGACCCCCCGAAATGTGCGCTCATTCAGTAAGCTTGAAGCGTGCCTTGCGTCCAGCACAACATGATCAATTTTGGTTTCGCGGTTTTGATCCGGGGACAGCCAGGTTGCCATTTGGATATCGGTGTTCGAATCTGGCGCTACTAACTACCATGTTTTGCGCCGCGGCGAAGTCGATCAGTCTTAAACCGTTGTTCGAAGTGGTCTCGTGGAGACAGAAATGACCGACAGTGGAGCCTTCTTTTCCGACCTTCTCGTTGAAATCGGCGAGGCCTATTTTCACGTCATGGGCCGGGCAGGGATCATACACGTCCTCTAGGCTCGCGTTGAAGGCGTCCTTAACAGCATCGTCCTTTTCATCCGTCGGGGACGTGCGCGCAAATTAGGCTTATGTGGAAGAATCTTGCCTTGATGCGGATTGTGGCCAGCCTTCGTTCACAGATGTGAACCGGGAAGCAAAGTCGCGTAGTTTCCAGCTTACAACGAATTCGCATCCAAATTCGCGCTTCTCCGCATGGCATCTGTAGTAGATATCGCAGTCTGCTCTCTTAAAGCAGCCTTGACGGTTTCCGTCAATTCGATAGAGGCACCTTCCCTATAACGGGTCCGGAAATTCCAGGTGCATATCCGTAAATCATTATCCGTTTTTCGTTTGCGGTGGTCGTCAACGTAGGTGGGATTTCTATCCGAAGATGGTTTAGTTTTCAATGGGAAGTTATAATGTGGTGGGGACCCAAACCCTACGCAAATTCCATTTTTAAGGTCTTGTTGAGACCCCTCAAGTTTATAGTCAAGAGAAGACAATAATTATGTACATTGCAGGCGTATTAGTACATTATTATTATCCATCTATAACAGACCTGGTATTCTAAGAGGTAGAGCGCCACTTAACTAGCCCGTTTTCTACAAAGCTAGAAAACTTTCAAGTGATGATTTATTATCAGTCTTTTAAGAAAATACCGTTCTGGCAGGGATCTTGCGGTTGCGTCATTGTCCTTTTCATTTTTGAAAATGTTAAAAATAACATTTTTTGAACCTGCTCCCACAAGAATAAAATTTTAATGTGTTGAAATTTACATATGTTTAAGTATAAAAAAATTGACAAGCTAATTGGATGGCTGCAAGTATCTGCCAGAAGAAAGCAAAGTTGTAATCGGGATGGTAATTCATGACCTGCTTTCCACAAAGGTGAAATTTTGAGGGTATATTCTTTCAGTAGTTCTTAAAGTATATCTAAATAGCCAGCTTATGCTGACGGTTGCAAGTGCCTGCCAGACGAGCATATAATAGCTATGACGCTTGATGGGAGTGCGAGCACAACAGACCTGTACGAGTTCAAATGTCAAAAATAGAGGATGCATCTATTTTGAAGATGCTATGTTTAGATTACAGCCAATTGATTCGTGAACAGTAGTACACTTTTTGCTACTTTTAATACTGTAAGTGTTTGTATTAACCATGTTTCACAACTGCTAACCTACATTTCTTAAATTGAATAGAGCTCCAGCTCTAAAATTGTTTATTTACATTGAAATAACAAACATGCGATACCATGATGTGCCCATAAACCCCAGCATAATATAGCCTTTGAGTAGGGCTGCCATACGTCCCGGAAAATCTGGGCATGATCCGATTTCAGGTTCTTTGTACACTAGACCGTATCGAAAAAGAAAGTTGACAGAAACCTGTGTCTGAAATAAGAATTTAGGCCGAGAAAATACAAATCCTTTAGTGTACTTATCGTTAGCAATTCGTTTTTAAGCCTTGTTAGAAAAAAATTTCGTTGGAACCCCCACAAAAAGTATGCAGTTGTGAGGACTAAAACTAAGAGAAATAAAAAGGTGTTAGCTGCCGCCGATGCACTTATGTGACACTTTTAAGCTAAAAGTTGAAGCACACCCGCGAATAATTTTGTAAGCGCAAAAATTCAAATTGTTCAGGATGCATTAAAAACGTTTTAAAACTAGCATGCAATTTCCACATAATGTTTTTAAATGCATTATGGAAATAATTTGGTTAAAAAAATATTTTAGTAAAAAAAAATTGTTTAAATAATAACTTACTATTTCTGTTTAAAATAAAAAAACGTTTCATATCCAAAAGGCATTGGTTGATTAAACGTAATTCCACGTAGCAAATTACGATGGCATTTAAAACGTTATTCGAGCAAGGAAAACATTAATATACATACAAGAAAACTTGTTTGATGGCTTCTGTTCCATTAATAAAGGGCACTTTATAGAATTTAAATAAATGTATTTATTTAAAAAACTAACATAACAAAATATAACATAATAAAAACATGAATTCAATGATCAAACGAAAATTAATTTCGCAAATATAAAAAAGACATGGTGAAACGCTGTTGAAACTCATATACTCTCTTCTTCTAATAAAATCTCTACGGAGAACCTAAAGACAATAACAAATCGCTTTGTTCGTTGTAATTTTTTTTTTTTTTGATTTTATAATAACACTGTGCGACAATTTAAGGGTCTAATGGAATAACCTCAAATATCGCAATGGATAATAATAGTGCATGGTCTATATATTATGCCCTCATATTCAGTTTTATCAGATTAGGTCAAATAACAGAGAAATTCAAGGTCAAATTTCACCTTTAAGTCACAAATTTTTTTCTTATAACTCTAAAACTAAATTCAAATCCTGTGTAGTAACTGGATCTATATATTTGCAATGGATGGTTCTTTACATTTTGAGACCATTTTTTGCTCAAAGAGTTACGTAAGGGGGTTAATTATTTATTCGAAAACAGGGCTTTTTTAATAAAAAACAAGACTTTCAATAGTTCAGTTACTGTTTATTTGTCTTCAAAAACAATCCGATTTTGCTGAATTTTTGCACATACCTTAAGTAAAATAAAATAACCCACCTCTGAAAAGATCACAACAATTACATGAGCGCATCCAAAGAAATTCGGATTCAAAGATTACCAAAGATGTTAATTTCGTTAATGTAAGCCCTAGATTAAAATCATTCAGATGAAAATTATAGATCCAACAATTTTCTTCAAAACTGTCCTTAACATTTTTACCGAAAGAGTTACCGTTTTAAAGATATGCGCGTAAATACGTGATCACAACTTATATGAAAAATTCGAACTTGAGAAGAAATAGAAATACAAATAATTTTTATTTTAACCGTTTAAATTTTTGATATATAATTTTCATATAATTGTAATTACATATTTACGCGCATATCTTTAAAACAGTAACTCTTTCGGTAAAAATGTTAAGGACAGTTTTGAAGAAAATTGTTGGATCTATAATTTTCATCTGAATGATTTTAATCTAGGGCTTACATTAACGAAATTAACATCTTTGGTAATCTTTGAATCCGAATTTCTTTGGATGCGCTCATGTAATTGTTGTGATCTTTTCAGAGGTAGGTTATTTTATTTTACTTAAGGTATGTGCAAAAATTCAGCAAAATCGGATTGTTTTTGAAGACAAATACAAAGTAACTGAACTATTGAAAGTCTTGTTTTTTATTAAAAAAGCCCTGTTTTCGAATAAATAATTAACCCCCTTACGTAACTCTTAGAGCAAAAAATGGTCTCAAAATGTAAAGAACCATCCATTACAAATATACAGATCCAGTTACTACACAGGATTTGAATTTAGTTTTAGAGTTATAAGAAAAAATTTGTGACTTAAAGGTGAAATTTTACCTTGAATTTCTCTCTTATTTGACCTAATCCGATAAAACTGAGTGTGAGGGCATAATATATAGACCATGCACTACTAGAAACCATTGAGATATTTGAAGTTATTTTTTCGTGTCGCACTGTGTAATCTTTCTTTATTTGATTTACGCTAAATTTTTTGCAATAAAAGTAGCATCGCAATTACAAATCAATGTAACAAACATTCAAATGAAAATATAACGTATTGAACATGCAATAACAAATAGAGTTCAGCTACTACAGCTTTTTCGCACTTTCTCAGCATTAACCCATTTAAAACCACGACCCATAGCATAAAAGAAATTTTATGTTAAGGATTCCAGTGGCTTAAAACAAGTTAATGTGGAAAAAATTTACCATCCAAAGTTTGGATTGGGCTCAGGGACAACACAGGACATAACTACTAACCATGCATACAAAGATCTATAATTACATATTCTCTTTTAGTCTACCTTTGAGTTGACCTTTTGACAAGTTAACATCAAAAACGCTACAGTTGTTAACAAAGGTACTCATGCGGTTTAAAGGAGCAGTTAACATATAATTCGTTCTACTGAATGGTAAATAAATTAAGTTGTTTGCGTTTCTACTGCTTCTACGATTAGTGTTAAAATTAATAAGAGAAAGGAGTTCTGGTGAATCAAATACACCGGTTATAAGTTGGTGTAAATAGACGACATCAGCAGATTTCCTTCTATCACTTAACGACTGCATTTTCAACAGTTTCAAACGATCTTCATAAGGAGGAAGGTTTAAAATGTCAGTTCCACTTAAGCCCCTTAGAGCAAACTGAACAAAACGTTTTTGGATCCTTTCAATACGATCAACATGCACATTGTAGCAAGTGAGGACGCACAATTGCATAATACAACGTGGTGGTTGTAATCATGCTGTCGAATTCTTTGGCCCAGCGTTTTATAAAGCCAAGCATTGAAGACGCTTTTTTACAAATATTGTCAATATGAATATTGAACGATAACTTAGAATCCGTGCATATACCAAGGTCTTTGACAACATGTACACGACTTAAAGCAGTGTCTTTTATACTGTAATCAAATATTAATTCGTTCCTTTTTCGCGAAAAGGTCATAGTTTGGCATTTCTCTGGATTTAGAAACATATTATTTTTAGAACACCAAACTTCAAGGGATTTCAGATCGGTCTGGAGTAGGTCGGAATTATCTTTAGCATTTATTGTTCTGTATATTTTCATGTCATCTGCATAAATTAGCAAATGAGAATGTTTAATAATGTGGGTAACATCATTTATTGCTAAAATAAACAGAAGTGGGCCTAGGTGACTACCTTGAGGAACACCTGATTGCGCAACAAACGCCGACGACAAAACTCCTCGAAATCTTATTTGATAAGATCGTTCTGTCAAATACGATTGAATCCAGCTAACAAAATATTGAGGAAATCCCATTGATTTCAGTTAAAATAGAATCAAATTGTGAGGTAATTTATCAAATGCTTTACTGAAGTCAGTATAAATGCAGTCGACCTGGTTACCTAAATCAATGTTTTTTAGGCAAAAAGATGTATAATCGAGAAGATTAGACACAGTGGATCTACCATTAACAAAACCATGCTGACGAGTTGTTATGACTTCTCCGCAGTGAATTTTTACCCGATCATACACGATACGCTCAAAAAGTTTTGGAATCGATGAAAGCTTGGCAATGGGCCTGTAGTTAATAACATCATTCCTGCAACCCTTTTTATAAATTGGACTTATGTACGAATTTTTCCAAAAAATTGGAAAATAACTCTCGTTGATTGATTTATTGAAAAGCAAAGATAGTGGTTGACACAAAATGGAACCGCATTGAATTAACACTGCGGCAGGAATTCCATCGGGTCCAGCATTAAAGTCCTCATCGATCGATCCAATGTACTTTAAAATATCCTCAGAAGTAAAGGATAAAGGTTCCAAAGAAACTTTGGGTCCAGAATTCATGTATTCAAAATAATCTTCATCAGGATTAAAAGATTCAGAACAAAATGATTCTTTGAAAAGATTGGCGAATAAGCCACAAATAATAACGGGATCGTCACTAAATCCATCAATGGTTTTGAATGAAGAGGGAAATCCATCAGATTTCTTCTTTGTGTTTATGAATCCCCAAAATTTCTTTGGATCCGACAATATCCTCAGCTTAATGTTATCTAAATATTCATTATATAATGCAGCTGAGATATTTTCAAATTCCAGAAACAAACGTTTGTAAGTTTCTAGGTCATTTGAGTCTAAGCCACAGACATATTTCTTCCAAGCCCTATTCCTGTTGCGAAGAGTTTTCAAATCCTTTGTATACCAGGGATACGCAGAATTTTTCGCTATTTTGATTGTACACTTAAAACGTTCTTCCACATTACCTGCTCTGGACATTTTTTGGAGGTATACTCTAACTGTTTTAAGTATGATACGCATATCCACTGAATGATTGCTATCTGATGAGTTATAAAACCTAATCCGATATTGGCTGAGTACAGGTACTTGAGCTAATGATAAACTCAGCTGCTGGTGTAATGATTGACTGCTATCTGGTGAGGTACACAACCTAATCAGATATTGGGGTTGTGTACCCTATCAGACCTGATATCAGACAGGTATATAAACCAATATTCAGCTGATGTACGAAATAATAAAAAGGACAAAACATTTAATCTTCAAACTTAAACCTTTATTTATTATTGTACTTTTATTAACGGGGGACATGACATTGGCCGTTTTTTTAAATTTACTGTTTTTTAAAATTTTGTATTTTAGTAAATATTCTTAAGATTCTTAGAATAATTTCATGGTAAAATTCCTACGGGTTCAAAAGTTACAGCCGGATTTGTGGGAACGCATTTTTAATTTTCGCTGGTTTTTTTCTTTGTTTACAAACTTTGAACGCGTTTATCTCGAAACCATGTTTTTCGTCCTGGTCGCGGCACTAGCGGGTTCATTTTTTGACGAAATTTTTTTTTTTTTTTTGTATTTTTTCAAACTTAATTCGCTATCGTATGACACGAGCTTCTTTTTAAATTTTTTTCGATTTTTTATGAATTTTTATGATCAATATATTTTTCGAAAAAACAAACTTTCAAATTTGGAACATCACCAAAAATTGAAAAAAGCTCCTGTCATACGATAACCAATTTTGTTAAGACTTAAAAAAGAAATTTTTTTTTTCCAGATCGGACAATTTTTGCGACTCCCAGCGCTGCAACCACGAGGCACCGTTTTTTTCTCTGCCGCCAGTTTGGAGCTCTATAAAACCATGTTGGAGTGAAAAATATATTTTTTTGAATTTTTTTCTTGTAATTTGTTCAATTGTCTACAATAATAAAAAAAAATGTTGGAAAAATTTTTGTTTTTGACTGAGTTATGAATTTTTAAAAAAGTTTTCTCTGCCGCGAATGTAATGTCCCGCTTAAAGAAGACATTTCTGCTTTCATCCAAGTAGTTACAAGATCCAAAGCTAAAAATAAACGTCTTAATACCAATACTTACACCAAAGAAAATGTTTTAAAACAAAATGTATATAACACTATAACGACACACGAAGTAAAAAAGTTACCATGCCTAAAAGTAATAACAAAAAGGTGCACAAAAAAACAAAAAAAATTATGAAAAATTAAATGATGAAATAACAGTGCTTTTTTTTTTTTGTAATGTAAAAAAACCAATCATGTTTTTTTAAAAATTCTTTCAGTTTATTATTAAGTCACAGATAAAGGAGCTAGCCCCTTGTCATAAAGATTAAATATTTGAGAATATTCAAATGAATGCATTCAAAGAAAAGTATAACAAAGTGAAATTGAATAAAGCCTCGCCTATAAAGATATTAATGTGCATAGCTCCACATTATTATAAATATAAATAATATGCTACATATTGACAATGCAATGCAACCTTACTAAGTTCGTAGTTGCACACCCAATTGAGACTAAAGATGCTATAACAGTAGCATCAACCCTTGTGGAACAGTTCATATTAATATACGGATGTTTTAAAACACTTTAATCTGACAGAGGAACGGAATTTACAAACGAGTTAATGTCAAATGTGTATATATTACTCGACACACTACAAGTGTTTTCAACCCCTTATCATCACCAAACGATCGGTACACTTGAAAGGAACCACATAGTACTAAACGAGTACCTACTTTCTTTTGCAGATGATTACGAATGGGACAAATATGTACCATATTACACATTTGCTAATAACACCACCCCGCATTAGACACAGAGTATTAACCATATGAATTAGTTTTTGGGAAGTTACCAACCCTTCCAAGCGATATAATTGAAGATAAGAAAATAGTTTATAATTTAGATAATTATGCTAATGAGTTAAGAATAAGATTAAAAAATTCAATAGATAAAGCTAAAAAATTAACACAACAAGTTACAGATAAAAGAAAAATAGTTTATGATAGAGTATATGTATCTATTGATTGATTGAATAGTAATTAATATAAATAAGAATATTAAATAAAATGGCAGCCTAATAAATTGTAAAATAATCTCTAAATGCCAACATTGCTCAGAAATGATAATATTGTTAATAAGTATAAATATAAATGTAAATTATTGATAAAATCTTTTTTAAGATTGATTTTTTAATCATTTCAAGAAATGATTTTTCGCTTAAGGGTAAGGGTGTAGTGGTACCACCAGAAACACCACATACCGGCTTTGTTTTAATTATTATTTATTTCTGCTGTTTCTTTTCTTTTTTTCTTTACGTTCCAAACGTCGCGTCTATCAATGCTCGTTGATCGAAACTGGGTTAACTGTTTCAAGTGATGTCACAACCAATAGAATGCAATGCACTCGCTGACACAGTGATGCAATGAGTCAAGCATGATCAAGCACAGCATAATTTTTGGGAACAAAAGAAAATGAAAATAACTCAATTTGAATTTGTAAAATTGAGTCAAATAAATATTTATACTTCTTTGTAGTATAAATAATATATTTATCTTTGTTTCTTTTAATTCAGAAACTTAAAATTATGTTATGGTTTTAAACCTTCATTTATGTTGAACTAATAAATATGTATATATAAAACTGTAAATTTGTATTTCAATTCTTAATCCAGTACTTTAAGTACTTTTTGAAATGCGCTGAGTACCAAACCGAAAATTGGAACTATCTTCCCTTTTTAAACTTAAGTTAAACTCTTGGTTAGTAAAAAAGAGATCTTATTTGTGATGCTGTCCGATCAATTTTTGCTCGACCAGATATAATGTTTGAAAATCCAATTAGGTTGCTATTCTTTAAAAAATCATAACTCAAATATAATGCACCAAATGGCTTTTTTAACATTCCGTATCGTTAGTAAAGTTAGGGAATCGTTAGTAGCCCTGACAAAGTCGTTTAGCAAATATATGGTCTGGTTTTTCAACTTTGTCCTCATCTTTGCAAGACCACTGTTACACTCCACCTGCGAGTGTCCTTTCTCTTAAGTGTTTTTGACCTATGATTTTGTTGTTTTCTATTGAAACAATGGACAAAACATTCAACGAGTGATTAAAACTTTGGTAGCATCAACCATCGGATTAAATTGTTATTGGCATAATAAAAACTGTCCCAGAAATAACTGTCCTTTTGTTTTTTTTTTATTGTAAAAAAATCAGTGATTTTTTTTAAAATTCTTTCAGTTTATTATTAAGTGAACATTACAATATAAATGAAAATTTTATTTTCACTGAAAAAATACACTTAAAAAAAATTATGCACTTTTTCATTAAGGTCCTCCATTAAGTTTTTTACCGACCTTTCGTTGACCTTAGTGAATGCCCGACGCCATTTACGTCGAAATATTTCGATGTTTTTCACAGTTTGTTTGGTCTTCTTAAGATTTATTTTCATTAAAGCCCAATATCTTTCGATTGGACGAAGTTCGGGGCAATTCGGAGGATTGGCTTCTATTGGTACCACAGTGACATTATTGGCTTGGTACCAATCCATCGTTCTCTGGGCGTAGTGACATATTGCTTGGTCAGGCCAAAATAGTACTGAACCTTGGTACTGACGTATAAACGGCAGCAAACGCCGCTCCAGACACTCTCTGATGTAAATTTCGGTGTTGATTGTGCGATCTGTCACAAATTCCTTACTTCGAAGGCCACATTTGGAAATGGCCTGGCACACCATGAATTTCTTTGGAAATTTGGTATGTTTTTCGGTGGTAAATTTAGAGGATGCTCCACCCCTTCTAACCGCAGTATAATATCCGTGTCCAGGTAACTGCTTGAAATCCGCTTTGCAGTACGTTTCATAGTCCATGATCACGCAATCAAGTTTGGGCAGGTAATCGCGATACAGTTTTCGAACCCTCCTCTTGGCTTCGGCGTCCTTTTTTTCTGCCCTATCAGGTACTTTTTATACTTTATAGCTCCTTAGGTTGTACAATTTTTTTATCCGTTGAACACTTGACTTCGATGTTCCCGCTTTTGCTGCCATATCACGAACTGAAGTGCATGTATTCTGAGTAAACATCCGCTTAACGTTCTGGGCCACCGCTTGGTTCGCTGGACCACTTTTTCTCCCTGAGCCTGGCGTTTTTGATAAAAGGGCAAGCTGTTTGTATCGTTTTATGGTCCTTCCGACAGTTTTTACGCACACGCCAACTTCCTTAGCGATCTTTTTGTGTTTGGATTTCCCAGGTATTTGCAAAAAAATTGCTTTCCGTTTTTCTTCTTGTTGAGACGACATCTTTTCAATAGCCCTTTTATTTTACTTAAGAGTATTTTTTTTTAATCTGCAATATTTATACTTTATTTAGGTACCAACTATGTTGCTATAAGGGGCACCATGTTTTATAAATAACCTTAAAACTAAAGTACAGTTATTTCTGGGACAGTCTTTACTTGCAAAATTAACCTCTAAGAAGCTCTTGTGGTGACTTTAACTCCGTTTTTGATGCTAAATCTTTAAATGAATCCATATACTCAATTAAACTTAAAATTATAGATTATTTGTAGCACCGCCAAGGATATCTTCCAAGGATAAATCATCTCTACCTGGTGATTGATGACTGAATGGATCCGAACCTGTGTGGACCTTCTTAATTAATCTTATCGAGCATACTTGGTGAATTTGAACTCACCTTCCTCCCGTGCCGTGCTGGTTGTATTTTTTGGACTTTGTCCTACAACCCATGCGAGAACGATTTGTATGTAATATATTATTATATGACTGGCCACCTTGAAGCCTATTTGCCTTGGTGCCAGCGTCCGCAACCAATTCTTTTTTCTAATGAATTTGGTGTGGTGAATACGAGCAAGTTTGTTGTAATACCACCCTGCTGAACCTGGACTCCATCGGCTCTATCAAGACAGAACGTTGTGTATTATATATATTTGTATACTAATCAGCGTGATGTTCGGACCTTGTTTGTCAAGATACCTCCCACCGTTCTAGGCAGACACCATGATACTTTAAGTTAAGTGAACAAAACCATATTTACTTGCTACTACAACCATCATTTTACTTTTTGCATTGTATTTTGTATTATTGTGCTATTTAACTAAATACTTATTTTATATTGTAATATTTTATACTTTGTTTTTTTAATTAAGTGCTAGAAACCCTAAAATAAGGCTTAGCAACCAAAGAATGAATAAATAAATAAAGAAAAAGTTTTGGCCCCCCTCGGATTTTTGTGCAAACACGTTTCTAATAACATACATAACTAGTAAGGTATATCTTCGACTTGGCCGAAGTTAAAATACCCCTACGGCCGATTCGTAAGGGCACAAAAACTTAAATTGCAGCTCTTTTTGTATGAGACTTCAAAAAATTGTACTATTTTGATGGCGTCTAAAATACATTAAGATAAAATTGTTTTCTCGTAGCGTTTAAACAAGCCTCTTTATAAAGTTTTCAATTTAGCGGTTGTATGGGAGGTGGGCGTGTTCGTGGTAAGATGACGCCCATTTTTCTAACACACCTTAATTTTTATATAAAATGAATAAATATCTAATTTTACTTTTGTAGCTTTTGTAGCTGGGCGTGTTAGTTCGTGGACTATTTTTCTAACACACCTTACTTTTGACATAGAACTCACCTTACTTAAGAAAGAAGCTCAAATATCACATTTCATTACGATAGATTGAAAACAAGTAAAGAAGGTCTAAAGTCGGTCTAGCCCGACTATGAAATGCTCTAAACCTACTTTTTCAAAATACAATATAACTGAAAATGGGCGTATCCGTGGGCGGATAAAGCCCATATTTTATTTGCATTTCAATTTAAAAAAAAATTTACACATACTAACAGCCCTATTCTGGCAACTTAACTAAGCTCACCACATTAACAAAATAGTCAATATTAACACCTTGTTAATGTTTCGTATTCTGGCGAAAAATTTAAAGCTCTTTTCTTAACTATTTTGTTAATGACAGAAAGCATCTTAACAACGAGTTTTATTTCAATGTTAAGCAAATAAATTGATGGGCATACGTTAAAATATCAATATAATATTGAATATTAGTAAAGTAATGTTACAATATTGAAATGGAATAAGTTTTACTTCTTTTAAGCGATCACACTGAGCAATATAAACGAAAAAAACTTCAAATGCCTTTCTATTAACGCCTTTATTACATAGAATTTAAGTAGATTTTAAATCTTAGCATTTAAAAGTATCACTTTAAACATAAAATATGAAGCAATCTTGAAATACCTTACTTCATAACATTTATTATTCTTTTTGCAGAAATAATAAACTCTGAAATAAGTAAGAAACAACAGCTGACGCTTGATATGTATGCCATTTTCATTTTCACCATGCGTGGTGAACATTAAAAGCTTTTAAGTTGTTAATGATTTGTTAGAATATGAATATTTACATTACATAACAAGAACATTAACAAGAGATTCTTAACAACGCCGTGTTAAGTTAACAAGCAGAATAGAGCGGTAAGTTTTATTCTTGTGGCACACATGTTAATGCCTTTAGTTTTTTCGCTATTGTTGTATGGTTAGTAGGCGTGTTCGTGGACGGATTAACACATCGTAGTTTTGGTATAAAATACATACAGACCAATATTTATCTGTAAAGGTTAAACATAAGCAAACAAACAAACTGCTTGGTTTGCTCTGCAAAGAAAATTGTTGTTGTAGCAACCTGTTAAGCTTCAATAAAATATTTGGCATCAAGCTCTAAAAATAATTTTTAAAAAATAAGTTTTTTAAGAATTTTTAACTTAAAATAAAAAATTAAAATGCCACAATTTTATAAGTCATGTGAAGTGGTGCGAGTAAAGCCTACGAAAACATGATGACAAATTATATGCTTGAGCATGTAATAAACATCTGTTTTCAAAAAAACCTTTTTCACGGCTTCTATGGTTAAATACCAACAAAATGTTGGAACCTAGATGGACACGTGATAAAGAAGTAAACAAAAAGCGCAACAACAAAATCTTTGTGGAATAAATGTAGGGGCATTCCATTGTGACTACTGGGACATTTGACTCCAGAATTTGACCAACTATGAGGTATAAGGATGTTATCATCATTTGTACATAAATGAAAGATATTTTAAAATAAAGATAAATAACTATTGTATTATATTCTCCTAAAAAAGAAGCTAAACAGTTTAAATTTTTTGTGTAACTGTTATTTGAATGATTGTGACTACTGGGACACTGAAAAATCCCACTCATCTACCTTTGAACAATCAAAGAAGAATTTTAGCCAACCCAATTATATATTCAAGTTAGCTTCTTTTGTGTTGCACAACACATACTAAACGCTTCCATTTTAATAAAAAAAAAATAAGCTTAACTTTGTAGAAAAAATATAAAAAGAATTACAAATTGTGACTACTGGGACAGGTCTTTGTGACTTGCGGGACAAGTAAGAAATATAAGGAAATAATAAATTATTTTTATTAGGTTGCTTTAATGCTTTAAATTTTAAGCTTTAAATTTTAAGTAAAGCTTGTTTTCAATCAATTAATAAAGTTATTCGTATATTTAAAATATAAAAAAAAACTTAAGTCCAGAAAAAATTAACACTTACTACTTAAAGAAAATGGTGACTATTTAATTCTACAGTTTTACATTATAGAATTTATGAGATGTTCCGGTTGGGGCGTGGTAAATGGTCTTGTTTCCTTGAGATTTAACAAAGTGGTGTCTTTGTAAGTGTGGAATGAATTTAATACATTTACATCTTTTGTGAAGGTTTTCACGATGATCATCAATATCGGAAACTGCGACAAAAAAAATATGCAATCCATTGATATCTTTTGATACGAAGAGTTCGTAAGAGTCGTAGTTATTTGAAATTTATGCTTTTCTGGTCATGATAGCATACCAGAGTCCGTTTAGCTGTTTCTCCGATCCCATCGACAACACCCCCCACTCAATTTCAGAGTAGGACAGGGTCGAAATGTAAATCTTTTTTTGAACTGTGCAACACACCCATCCGAAACAAATTATGACTTTCTTCAGGTTCACAAAGCGGGATAAACCCAATAATTTCTTTATGAGCACCCATACGGAATATTTATCATGGGTTAATTCGTTGCTCACAATAACATATGCTTTTCTTACCCTGGTTTTGCCCACGCACATCCCGTAAACAGAGTTACTTGAGCAAGGTTCCAATGAGCAGATTGTTTCAGATTTCATCCTGATTTATAATAAAAAATTTTTCGCGAAATCGATTTGAAGTACTTCTTCTTCCTGCGCACTTTCTTTAATTTTTGTCTCAAAGTATTTAGATTGTTCGTTTTTTGCGAAGACATGACGCACAGTGCAACGAAAGGGACAAAATGCAAAATATCGACTTGTTTATTTGAGAAAAAAAAGTATCAGGGTGTGTGTAAAACATTCCAATTAAGTAAATTCCATAAGGGTTTTAAGCTAATAATTTTAGTTTAGCCGTGAGAAGCTCCGACACAAATATTTTCCATAATTTTGAACTTTTTGGTTTATTCATTAAAAAAATTGCCAAAATTGCGAAACAGACGTTACGATTAAAATTATTTTTCATATATTAGTAATAGAAGTTAAAACGAATAAAATTAAATGTAGCTCAAATATATGCCTCCTTATAGAGTTTTACCCTTGTGGATTGTATTGGAGATGGACGTGGCTGTGGGTGGATCACGGCCATTTTTTGTACATACTTTAGTTTTGATGTGACACATTAACATACCAAATTTTATTGCTGAAGCTCAAATATATGCCTCTTTATAAAGTTTCACCATTGTGGGTTGTATGGGAGGTGGGCGAAGGGCGTGGCCGATAGGGAAGTGCGGCGTCTAGGCTCCCATGTTACAGCAGGCAAATATAACTTTGAAGTTGTCAAGGAGTTTACATACCTTGGCACCGCCGTAAACAGCAACAACAATGTCAGCTTTCGTTGCACACCTGTGCGTACATTCTTCGCATTGCACAATCGCATGCGGATCTTGGCTGCAACAAGATAATGGTCGGAGTCAATATTGAACCCCCGAAATGTGCGCACATCCAGTACACTTGAAGCGTGCCTTCCGTCGATCACAACATGATCAATTTGGTTTCGCGTTTTTTGATCCGGGGACAGCCAGGTTGCCTTTTGGATATTGGGGTGTTGGAATCTGAAGCTACTAACTACCATGTTTCGCGCCGCGGCGAAGTCGATCAGTCTTAGACCGTTATTCGAAGTGGTCTCGTGGAGACTGAACTGACCGACAGTGGAGCCAAAGATGCCTTCTTTTCCGACCTTCGCGTTAAAATCGCCGAGAACTATTTTTACATCGTGGGCCGGGCAGCGATCATACACGTCCTCTAGGCTCGGGTAGAAGGTGTCCTTGACAGCATCGTCCTTTTCCTCCGTCGGGGCATGTGAGCAAATTAGGCTGGTGTAGAAGAATTTCGCCTTGACTCGGATTGTCGCCAGCCTTTCGTTCACAGGTGTGAACCGGGAAACAAGTTGGCGTTGTTTCCGACTTACGACGAATCGGCATCCAAATTCGCGCTTCTCCGCATGGCAGCTGTAGTAGATATCGCAGTCTGCTCTCTTAGAGCAGCCTTGTCCTTTCCATCGCATCTCCTGGATGGCGGTGATGTCAGCCTTTATTTTTTCGAGGGCTTCCGCCAGTTGGACAGTGGCACCTTCCCTATAAAGGGTCCGGACATTCCAGGTGCATATCCGTAAATCATTATCCGTTTTTCGTTTGCGGTGGTCGTCAACGTAGTAGGGGTTCATATCCGAGGCTGATATTGTTTTCATTGGGAAGTTTTAATGTGGTTGGGACCCAAACCCTACGCACATTCCATTTTTAAGGTCATGAAGAGACCCCTCAAGTTTTTAGTCTAGAGGAGACCTCGCCGCTGAAATTAGCCGCCAAAGTTTATCGGGTGATGTTTTTGACGTTTCCAGGAGACACCACGCGGAGGTTTTGAGTCGACTTGAGACGATTTCGACATGGATAATGCTGGCCTCGCCAAGTTGAGGCAATCAGACACGTTGCCATGTAAAGATCCACTCCACTCCACTCTTTTTATTAATTCGTCCCAATATCTCGAAACCGGAGGGACAGAAAAAAAGATTTTTTTTTCGGAATTAGCGACCGATTTTACATGAGAAAATGATAGTGGCATTCAAAGTACATATTGGCTGTAAACCAGTGTAATCATCGCGGTTTGATTTTAGAAAACGTTTTATAAATTGAAATTACTTCTCATATAATTTGAAAAAAGTAACATTTGGATAAATTTTAGCAAAAATTTCAATTTCAATGTCTGCAAAAACTTGCTTAGTTATTATAAATTGATATAGCAAATTTTGAATTGAATTAATTAAAAAATTGCTTGGTTATTGAAAAACAAAAAAAAAAATTCGAACAAACTGACTGTTTCTTCTTTCTCATCAGTCAGGCTTTGTTTTAATTTGTTTTGTTTGTCGCGTGCCTTTGAACAAATCGGTTGTGTGTTGAAGTGGACAGCACTATTTTATTATATGTTAATATTTTAATAATAAAATAATAAATAACAAATAAGTGCATTGTGTTGTGCTGTTTATTATTAAGGTAAAAAAAGTGCGGTCTTGTATAGTTTTTGATAGAACTATGCAAAACAATTTAAAGTGTTAAAAACTATTACGCAAAAAGAAACGCACTTGAAACGGCGTGCCTTGCTTCGTTTTGGTGTTGTTGTTGTTGCCGCTTTCTAGCTGTGGTATTTTTATCGTCTGCTTCTGTTCGTGTCAAAGCAAATGCAAAAAAAAAGGCACATAAAAAACGGCGTCACTTGCATTGCTTTGGCGTTGTTGTTTTGTAGTTGAAATATTTCTCACTGTTGCTCAAGGTTGCCACTTGAGGAAGTTTCTGCATGATGTTTTCTGTGATGAATTAGCACAAAAGATAACCTGGTTGGGCACAAAGGAGAAAAAAGAGAAAAATATAATTGTCGTTGCAGCTATCCGAGGCAATAAATGTTTGTAAATGCTTAAGTACATAACATGTATTTGCTTGCATTTTAAAGTTGAAAATATTGTTGCGGAAAGCTTACGTTTGCATTGCACTCTGCTTCATAAATTCTTATATATTCCAACTTTTCATTCGTCAATGACTTTACGCTTATGCACGCAAATTAATGCTATGTACTTGACCCTTTAAATTTATAAATCTTTTATTTAATTTTCCTCAGGTGCATTTTAAAGGAAATATAGAATCGGCAGTGGGTATCAGAGAACAACTTGATTGCATTCAAATGGCATTTTGAATGTGTCGTCAAAATACGAGCTACGAACATGCCTTCTGCATTAAAATTAATGCGCAAAGACATGCACCAATCGCTGTGGTACGAATGCCGTAGAGTACGAGCGATGACGACTACGAATGCCTGCGAAACATGAATGTCCGATGAAGCCAGACATTCGCCAAAAGCAACGAATATTCATGCTTTTATGTTTATTCGCAGCAAAAAAAAAATGTTAACTGCAGTCTGCAGCAGCGCTCACCAGCGCCTAACTCTTTCCACTCTTTTACAACAACTTCGATATTTTCATGATTGTTGTAATTCGCCGAATTCAGTGTTCAGCTTCACTCTTACTTCTTATTGTTTTATTGCTGTAATTGGGCACTGTCGATCGATGCTTGTTGTTTTTTTTTGTGTGTTCAATAATTTAAACTTGTGCCAACATGCGTGTTGTTGTTTCTGTCCTTTTTATTGTTAGAATACAAACACATGATTTTAGCCTTTGCACAGTCGCTGGCGTTGTGTGGTTTTTGTATATTTTTTGTTGTAATTGTTGTTGAAAGCATAAAAAAACACTGCGCACAACAAAACGCCAGGAAAAAAAAACAAAGAAAACAAAAATAAAATTCCACACGAGCTCGAGTCCACCAGCAAACACTCGATTTTCTAGCGAATTATTCGAATGTCAGCATTGTCTGGATGCTGCCTTTGTATCGATTTGCAGTCGTATCATTTTTATATCATTTTCATATCCGTATTTAAGCATGTTATAAAGTTAAAACTACAATAATTTTCCACGAATTGAAATAAAAAAATTATACAATTAAAATTTTTCAAAATGTTTCAATTAATTCAGAATATTCCGCTTTGAATGCGTATTGTTAAAGAACACGGGTCCATCGCGGTTTAGTTTTATTAAAAAAACGAGTCCGTCGCGGATTCTCATTGTTAAAAATAGCGAGTCCGTTGCGGGTGACAAACATTTTTCGAAGACACTTTTGTTTTAATGTAAAATACATGCATACTAGATTTTATTTCTATAGGTTAAACATAAGCTTATTTATTGAGTTTTAAATTTTTGCATTGTATGGGAGGTGGGCGTTTCCGTGGGCGGATGACACCCATTTTAAGAATACTTCTTTGTTTTGATTTAAAATATATACATACCTAATTTTATGGTTGTGGTTAATAATGAGCTTATTTATGCAGTTTTTAATTTTTGTGTTGTATAGGAGGAAGGCGTGTTCGTGGGCGGATTCCAAAAATATTCAATAGTGTAGATCCTTGGACCCATGTGACGAGGGTACTGAGTTTCATCTAATTATCATAACTCATTATTCTTATTCTGTGTTTACGGACAACACACAGGCGGACGGACGGACGGACATGGACAGCTCGGTTCACGAGGTGACCCTGATCAAGATTATATACACTTTTCTATACCAGACTCGCTTCGTTCTATACGTTACAAACGTTTGCACAAAGTTAATATACCTTGACCTTTCAGGTTTAAGTTGTAATCATGTCGACAGACAGACAGACGGACATAACTTAATCAACCCAGGTGGTGATGCTGATCAAGAATAAATATACTTTTCTATACCAACCACGCCTCGTTATGGGCGTTACACACGTCGTGAGAAAATTCATAAACCTCTTACGCAGTACGCGAGTTATGTGAACAAATAATGTACGTCGTGAATTTTTACGTTCTATTTATTCAACATGAATCTTAAGACGTAATTAGTAATATAATTTAAAGCTAGAGGAGAGCTTAATATACTAGGGCGCTTATGACTAAACTAGTATAGAAGCCCGTCATACGACGGGTCGTTTTCAAAATAATTAAGAAGCAGACGATATGACATTGTTCATTCACCTCACATGTTAATTTGTTTCAGTCGTCGTCAATGTGTCCTTACTGATATATATCAAATACATTTTGTGTGCATACTTTTAGGCTAACAATTTTTTCATATAAAAAGCACTGTAATAGCGAAACAGCTTCTGATCCAGGCTAACATGTTCAGCCTATAACAACTATAACAGTTTGAGCGATATAGAGCACGGAGCAGGACGCTTGTCTTTTATATATTAAGATGAGAGCTTAATATTATATGTCGCTTATAACAAAATGAGAGCTTAATAACAAAATGAGAGAGAAATAATGTTGTTAACATAATGTAACTTCCATCTAGTTAATATAAAGGCAATTCAAATTAATATACAAAAATTAAATAAAGTCATTAAATTTAACAATTCAGTCGTAGATAAAAATGTATAGATAAATATATTGAAGCAAATATTTTTCCGTTTATTTTTCTTTTAATATTGACAAGTAGATATATTAAGTAAGTAAATAGTAGATAGATGGATAAGATAGATAAGTAGGTAGATATTATTTTTTTTAAGATATTTACAAGTAGATATATTAAGTAAGTAGATAGTAGATAAATAGATAGATAAATATATAAGTAGATGTACTTTTTTAACTTATGTATTTACATTGAATTAATACCTTTAATTTCAAATTAGTTTTTATGAATTTAGATTGTTCTTTATGTCGAACATTTCTATAATTTTTAACTTCTTTTCTTAATTCTTTATAAATTTCTCTATTTCAATTTCTTTTAATTATATACCTTATCTTTTCATAAGTTATATTTCTGTGTATATTTATTTTATTACAATTGCCAGATTCAACATTTATTGGTATTTTTTTATAATTGAATTATATGAGTTGTAATAATATTCAATAGATTTATTTATTTTTTCTTTAATGCTCAATAATTTATTTTCTATATTTAACATCCTAAGTTTTTCATTCAATGTATTACGTAACCGCTCTATATCAGCGCTTTCTGTATGATTATTAGATTTGGTTAAGTGTAGAGTTATATTTTCTGATTTTAGATGGTCTTTAATATTAACGCTTTTAAATTCATTATCTGCTATTAAAATTTCGAAATGTCCTTTCTGGGATTTGAACTGCCTCAATTTCTCAATTATCGTGTGATTGTTTTTATCCTCAAGATAAGCTGTAGCAAATTTTGAAAATCGGTATATAAAAGTTAAAAAATTGGATTTCGAATTTGTATATACGTCCATGTTAATAATTTTATTTCTTTCGTTTGGAGTTTCTGTAGTGACTTTAGTCAAATGTAGGTCAACGTGGAAACAATAACCAAGTGATAAGCCAATCGGACATATGACCCTTCTCGGGTTATTACTCCCTTTTACACTCATTCTTTTATTGCATTTTTTATTGCAACGAATGCGACGACATATGATCGCCGGACAAACCCAAGCAGAAAGTCCAAAAGACAAATTGAAACCGAAATAGTTTGACACATTTCCCAAATGTGTTAATCACCGCCTGGTTATTGTTTTCAACGTTATATAAATAGAAGTAAGTAGAAGTAAGTAGTCAGTTGGACATAAGTTATTAAACTGTAAAATATGATTTCTCATTGTTAGACATAAATTATATAATAAAACATAACATGGCGATCCTTTGCCATTCGGACCCTTTGCACGGGAAAATCGATAGTGAATATTAAGTGAAAAAGGTGAACAGGACAAGAATCCGTTTTGAACAATACATGAAAGCAAAAGTGCTCCAAAATAAACTGTGCCAGAATTTATTAGTGAACCGGGGCTGTGCTAAAATAATGTAACAAAATGCCGTTTCAAACCAAGTTCAAAAATTATTTGCTGAAAAATAAGATAATAAGTGACAATATCGAATTCGAATTACTCGAGAAGTTTTCAAGCACGCTTAACAACGATTATAAAGAACGTAAAATCGAAACAAAAATAACAAGCGAGGACCTAATTCAAATTCTTAAGGAAGAATCATCTCTAGACTTCAACATATTTAGCTGAAATATTTTTGGAAACAATCCTTCAGATGGGAAAAAGGACTACGCCTGGAATATAGAACTGCATTAACTTATAACCAAGGACGACACAGATTTGGCCTCTGAGTATATCATTTCGATTGCAAAATGCAAAACAATACTAAGTTTTAATTATGTTCTTTATCACATACATACATATTCAATCTACAATATTATATAATAGGAAAGTTTTGTTTAATATCAAATAACAAGCATTATATAAAACATTGACAATATATTAGACTTTTAATCTGTAAAACGAAATTTTTTCATTATCCAAAAAAAAAAAAAAATATTTTTTAATATGTCGTGGTGGAAGAAAGCGCTTAGCGCGATACTAATAGCCGTGTCTGGTTACGAGGTTGGAAAAGACATACAAGGTGAAAAAGTAGAGAAGTTAGCTGAAAAAATTAACCAGCATAGGGAAACAGTTATAAACCACAACGAATCAGGAATGAATATTTCACACGCTATTATTATTATTGTCATGTTGTTAACAATCAGAGTTCTGTACTCATTAATAAAAAGTTATTTCAAATACAAACACAATAGAATAACGGCTGCACCGCCAAGAATTTAAAATCGTAAACTTTAAGTCGATTTTGCAAAAACCATAAATGACAAATCCTGCCACATGGAGGGACATAACAGACAAACTTAGAAGCATTAAGGCAGAATTTGACAGATCATAAAAATGCCTGAATAGGACACCAGTACCCTCTAAACACACTCAAATAAAACACTTAAACACACTAGTTTATCAGCATAATACGATCACAGGCCTCAGCAAGACAGTCTACCCATTCTTAAGCGTCAATCACCAGGACGAATTCATAAAATTTGTTTCCTCAATCAAAACAAGACTAGAAGCAATTTTTAGACATTTAGAAATTAGGGACAGAGTACCAAAAGAGATAAACAAATTCATAATAATTAATTTCCAAGATGAAGGAGGAGAAACATCAGACGAAGAAGTAGGGAAAAAGGACAGAGAAACATCAGACGAAGAAGTAGAAAAAGGAGAAACATCAGACGAAGAAGTAGAAAAAAATAACACCATGACCACTACTCCCGTAGAATTTATAAATTTGGCTACAAAGCTGTTGCCAGAGTTTGATGGCAAAGCTGAAAATTTGACCAAATTCATTAATGCACTGGACATACTAGACTCGATCAAAAGAAGTAACGAAAGCATTGCAATTTCATTGATCAAAACCAAACTCAACCAAACAGCGAGCAGGTTATTGACCAATGAAGCAACAATCAGGGAAATAAAAAGCGCACTGACCGCTAATGTGAAACACGAGTCGTCACAAAGTATAGCAGTCAAATTGTTGAGCATAAAACAACAAAACAAGACTGACGGCGATTTCGCTAAGGAAATTGAATCCCTTGCACAACAGCTAGATTTCGCTTACATTTCTGATGGAATGTCGTCAGCGTTGGCAAGAAACTACTCAGCGCAGTCGGCAGCCAAAGCAATAAGAACAAATGCAAGGTCTGATGAAGTAAAAATGTTAATGAAGGCAGGTCAGTTTTTAACGGTTAGTGACGCAGTCACCAAATTCATTGAGTTAGGGGCTGAAAGCACAGGCACTCTTCAGGTGAACTATATAAATAACTCATACAGGGGGAACAATTCCAACAGGAGAAATAATTCATTTAGAGGAAATAATTCTTACAGAGGTAATCGAAACTACAGAAACTATTACCAAAGTAATCGGGGTAGAAACCACAGTAACTATAACAACCATAATAACGGTAATAGTAACCCTAACAGAAACAACAATAATAATAATAACTATAGGGGCCGTAATAACCCAAACAGAAATGTACGCTACACGGAAGCGTCGGAAAACGCAGAGCACCCCCAGAATGCCCAACTGGGGAGTGCGTAAAATAAAACACTGCGAACTTATTAAACATCAATTTGTCATCTAGTAACTTTGTCACTATAAATTCCTCACTAAATGACTACGAGTCCACCTTTTTAATAGACACAGGCTCGGAAATAAGTATTTACAAAACATCAACAAATGACCAAATTTAAATAAATAAAAATCATATCTACAATTTAAAAGGCATAGGAAATGGTACCATAAAAACTTTAGGTGCCACTACAGCAACACTTTATATAAACAACTCAGAAATCATTCATAATTTCCAAATAGTAGATGAAAATTTTCCAATCCCTTGCGATGGTATTATAGGGTTAGACTTCATAAAACAATTCAAATGTTTATTAGATTACAAGCATAATGGTCCAAGTCTGTTGATATTACGACCAAACTCTCTAAAAGGTCACTTGGAGATAGAAATTTCAGAATCACCCACAAAGGAAATACTTAGTTAACCGGCAAGAGCGGAAGTAATTAGGAAGATCCACATAGTTGCAACCGCAGAAAATATACTAATCCCAAGCCAAGAGTTAGAAGAAGGCATAATAATAGGAAATACAATAGTTAACACGGGGAATCCATATGTCAGGATAATAAATACAACAGATAATAACGTTTTTCTTAAACAAAATAAGATCAAAACAGAATCCTTAGATGACTACAATGTGGTTAACATCAGCAAAACAATCGATACTGAAGAGAGAAGGCACACTATATTAAGTAAATTAACCCAAAACTGTCCTTTATATCACCGAGATAAATTACTAAAATTATGCTCAGACTATTCAGATGTATTCGCTTTAGAGACTGACCCCTGTACTGTTAACAATTTTTATAGACAAAAATTGCATTTGAAAGACGAGACACCAGTCTACATTAAAAACTATAGATTGCCACATAATCATAAACCCGAAATCAAAAAACATATAGACAAGTTAATTAAAGATGACATAGTTGAACCTTCAGTATCGGAATATAATAGCCCAATTCTTCTTGTACCTAAGAAATCCTTACCAAATTCATCAGAAAAAAAATGGAGATTAGTAATAGACTATAGACAGGTAAACAAAAAACTAGCGTCAGACAAATACCCACTTCCAAGAATCGATGATATTCTCGATCAATTGGGTCGTGCCAAATATTTTTCCTGTCTGGATTTAATATCTGGTTTTCATCAAATAGAACTAGAGGAGAATTCAAGAAACATAACATCTTTCTCATCCGATCAAGGATCATTTAGATTCAAGCGTTTACCATTTGGATTAAAAATTGCGCCCAACTCATTCCAACGAATGATGAATATTGCATTTTCCGGCCTTAAGCCGAATAAAACGTTCATTTATATGGATGACTTAATAGTTGTAGGCTGCTCGGAAAATCACATGCTTGAAAATTTAAAATCAGTTTTCGATGTTTGTAGAGCCACAAATCTTAAACTTCACCCAGATAAATGCAAATTCTTTGACTCCCAAGTAATATTTCTAGGACACAAATGCACGGATCAGGGAATCTTACCAGACGAATCAAAATTCGATAAAATTCTTTCCTACCCAAGACCGACAAATGCCGATGAATGCAAAAGATTTGTAGCATTCGTTAATTACTATAGAAGATTCATACCGAATTTTGCTAATCATTCAACACATATCACCAAATTAACGGGAAAGAAAACTCCATTCATCTGGACAACCGATTGTGAAAATGCATTTGAATACCTAAGAAATTCTTTACTATCACCTGAAATACTTCAATATCCAGATTTTGAAAAACCATTCTGTATCACCACCGATGCAAGCAAAATAGCTTGTGGTGCCGTATTGAGTCAGGATTATAATGGTACACAATTACCTATTGCCTTCGCGTCAAAAGCATTCACTAAAGGGGAAGCCAACAAGTCAGTTATAGAACAAGAACTTACGGCAATCCATTGGGCCATAGATTTCTTCAAGCCGTACATCTATGGTACTAAATTCTTAATAAAAAGTGATCACAAACCGCTAACATACCTCTTTGCAATGAAGAATCCTTCCTCCAAATTGACAAGAATGAGACTCGACCTCGAGGAATTCGATTTTGAAATTGAATATATTAAAGGTAGGGACAATTGCGGCACGGATGCTCTATCTCGCATTGATTTTGGGCAAATTAAGCGACTCAAAGAAGAAAACTCTGCCATGATACAAGTAATCACAAGGTCCAAATCCAAGGATACACCCCCTAACACCAAAACCACCGAAAAACAAAAAGACAACATACAACACGTATACAATACTATTACAAATCAAGAAGTGAAAAAATTACCTCGCCTCACACTTAGGTGCACCACTAATGGAAAATTAACAGAATCCTCGAAATTAGTATTACTCCATGGAAAGAAAGAAATATTTAAATTTGATGCTAAAGATATTATTGCTTATTAGAAAATTGCGCTAGAGCAATTCTTTCTCAAACTTGGAAAAGCAGTTGGTAATAATAACTTTACAGGCATAAAGATAGCTATCAATGACAATTTGTTTAAACATATACAGTGGCTCACAGCTTATTTCGTGCAGACGATGTGTTTAAGTTTGAAATGCTATAACTTGGTAACTAGTACTGGTAATGAAAAAATTTAAACGACATTTGTATGCTAGAAATTATATATTTATATAGAAATTTTCATTTCTTTATATAAAAGTTTACTAAAAAGATAATTAACAAAAAACTGAAAATGCAGCAAAATTCAACGTCACAGCTTATTTCGTGTACACTGTTTTTACATGTAAGCTCTTGAACGTGATGCCGTTAGTTTATTGTTTTCTTTCGCTGTTTTTTCTTTACTATGTCGCGATTCTTGTGATCGCAGTTAGCAGTTATTTTAAGTGTGAATTTCAAACCTTAAGTGCACAAATTGATTTGTTTTAAAAATGGGCCGTCGCACAACAATATAACTGCGCGAATTAGTTTTAATTCACTTTAAAAAAAAAAAAAGCCAATGGAAAATAGCTAAAATAGTAAATTTGAGACCCTCTGCAGTGCAGTACATCATCCAGCGCTTTTTGTACGAAAATCGTGTGGCTGATAAGGGCAGAAATGTTCCAAATAAAATATTTACAGAAGCGGACGAGCGACTTATTCTGCGAAAAATCAAAGAAAATCCGAGGCTTTCGGCTCCTTAATTGGCTTGAGGAAGTTGAGAAGGAGTTAGGCAAGAAATGCTGTGCCGAAACAATTCGTCGTCTGCTGCGGGCCAACGAGTTTAATGGTCGAGTAACACGCAAGAAACCTTATATTAATAAACAAAATCAGCTTTGTCTACTGAACTTCGCCAAATAACACGTTTTATATACTAGGACATTCTGGAATAGACATTAATTTTCTCGAGCGAGTCTAAGTTCAATATTTTTGGCACCAACGGAATGCACTATGTGTGGCGTAAGGCTAATACCGAGCTGAAACAATAAACATCTCAAGCCTACAGTTAAACATGGTGGCGGCAGCGTAATGGTTTGGGCATATATGGCTGTATCGGGCGTTGGAAAATTAGTTTTAATTGAAGGCATTATGGACATGGCAATGTACCTAGATATTTTAAAAGAAAATTTGCTTCAAAGTGCCGACACCTTGGGCGTAAGAGAGACATTTCGGTTCTACCAGGACAACGACCCAAAACATAAATCGAGAATCGTCCAGTCATGGTTGATTTAGAATTGCTCGCATCTTATGAATCCGTCTGCACAGTCACCCGACTTAAATGTAATTGAAAATTTATGAGGAATTTTGGAGAGTGGCATTCGCAAGCGGAATATTTCCAATAAAAATGACTTAAAAAATGCCTTAATGGAGGAATGGCCACAAATACCCCCAGAGATTACAAAAAAGATGTAGAAGATGCTTTAAGATGTAATTAAACAAAATGGTGGCCACACAAAATATTAAAAAAGACAAGCATATAACATTTTCTTAAGGTTCACGAAATAAGCTGTGACGTTGAATTTTCTGCATTTTCAGTTTTTTGTTTATTATCCTTTTAGTAGGTTTTTATATAAAGAAATGAAAGTTTCTTTATAAATATATTATTACTAGCATACAAATGTCGTTTACATTTTTTCATTACCAGCACTAGTTACCAAGTTATAGCATTTAAAAGTTTAACACATCGTCTACACGAAATAAGCTGTGAGCCACTGTAGATATAGAGGAATTCAAAAAGGTAGGCAACAAAACCTTAAAGAAGGTAATAATTGCTGAAGGTAATAAACACCGCTATAGCGATTAATGACTACTTCTAATACTTTGTTTGTTTCACTTGTTATTTTAATTTTTTATGTTCGAATTTATAATGATTAAAAAAGATTTTTATTTATAAAAAAAAACAAATAGAAAAAAATCAGATACGAAAGATTGTTGATTGAACATATTAATTGTTAATTCTATGTATGCATAAAACGTAAATTTTATAAAATAAATTAAAGCTAATCATTGTGAAGCTTTATTGGCGATCCTGTAATAAAGAACCTGCAATCAAAAGAACAAATTAAGAAAAGATTTAAAATTATCGTCAAACAAGCAAGCATCATTCGAAAACCTTCACCAATCAACAAGCACTCCGACAATCATGATACACTTCTAGTGGATGCAATTTATTTCAACGTTATTTATTCAAAACGTTTCCGGATACCCATAATTGAAAACGTATGCAAATCAACTTTTCTTATTATATTAAATATATTAAATTAAATACCTACTAAAAACAAAGCATTCATCAAAAATATTTAACATTTTTAAACCATATGTTGTTGTAAATTTTATTTGTTAATTATATTTTAACATTATACATTTATTTATCGTTAACATTTATTTTCATACTTCAATTTTGTCAAATTTTATTTTATTCAAAATATTATCCTAACTTTGTTACTCTCCAGTGAAAATCTCTTTTATAACTTATTCACTTATAAACGTTCGTGTTTAAATATGTCGCGTTATCCAAAGAGACAACGGTTGTCAACTCGTAATGATCTCGTAATAACTAACCCAGAGGAAAATGACCTCGCTTCACCAAATCCACCAAATTCATTATTAAATTTAACATAACCTCAACCAAACACGCATCAACCAAACACACCTCAAATTCTTCAACCAAATTCAGAACAACAAAATTTTCAAGATCTAATTACACCAGCACTAACACAAGCAATGAATCACAACAACACTATGTCAATTCAACCACTGCCATTTGTCAGGACTAATCTAATAAAATTGCCACAATTCTGGGAAACACACCCTGAATCATGGTTTGCACAATGTGAAGTACAATTTACACTTAACAACCTTTCCGACGACACTCTTAAATTCCAAAATATTGTCGCAGCACTTACTCCAGACATTTTCACTAAAATTTTCGACATTTTTCAAAATCCACCACTGGAAAACAAATACACATTTTTAAAATCAAAGCTTTTTGAAAGATGTTCTCTAAGTGAGGAATCGCGATTGGAAGCACTAATTTCAGAAACTCAGATAGGAGACCGCAAACCTTCTGAATTTTATCGCGATTTATTGCGTTTAAATAGTTCAATGTCAATTATTACTTCTGATTTGTTATACAAGCTTTGGTTGAGAAAACTGCCTCAACAAATTCAAATACACTTAATATCTTCGGCTTTTACTAATATTGACGACAAGTTAAATTTAGCGGACAAAATTCATGAGATGGCAACTAAAACGTCAATTGCTACAGTTAATGCTTTTTCAAATCAATCAAATATAGAAGAAACGCTTCAAAATCTCGTCCAACTTACCTCATCTTTATGTCAAAGTTTTAAAAATTTTTCAATTGAAAACTTTAATAAAAACAATAGATCTAAATCAGGAGATCAATCTAGAGAAAGAACACCATCGAACTCAAGACAAAATTCACTCAAAAATACTTCAAACTCTCCTTTTTCAACTTGTTGGTATCATTTCAAGTTTGGTACAAAAGCCTTGAAATGTATTCCACCTTGTTCGTTCAATAAACTAGATCATAATAACACGTTTTCGAATTTAAACTAATATCTCCCATTATAACGACGACTGATGATGGGATATTTTCTCAATCAACAAGTCGTCTTTTTGTTTTTGATAACTATAACAAACTTACATTTTTAATAGATACTGGAGCAACCGTTTCAATCATCCCTGTATCAAAATCAGATATATATTAATCTAAACCAAATACTTCTCTTTCGGCAGCAAATGGTTCAAACATTAATACATTTGGAACCCAACTTCTTAAACTAGATATTGGATTACAAAGAGATTTTGAATTTCCTTTCATTTTAACAGATATACCTTACCCTATAATAGGAATAGATTTTCTTGAAAGATTTGGACTTGTAATAGACATTAAAAATAGAGTAATTATAGACTCTTCTACCAATTTATTTGTTCACGTTTTACCTAACAAAAATTCAATTTCATCCTTCAAAACTTCAAATTTAACAAGCGATTTTAACGATATTTTGCACCAATTTCCATGATTAATTTCGGAACCTAATTACAACCAAACTGTGAAACACAGTACTGTTCACAAAATTGAGACAAAAGTTGTACTTCCCTTTTCCAAACCTCGACGCCTTGACCCATTCAAACTTAAAGTTGCTAAATCTGAGTTTGAATATCTTGTAAAAGTTGGAATATGCCGACCATCAAATTCTGCTATAGCGTCACCTCTACATTTGGTAGCCAAGAAAGAACCAAATGACTGGAGACCTTGCGGTGACTATAGAAGACTCAACTGTGTTACTATACCTGATCGTTATCCGCTTCCACATATTCATGACCTTAGTATTGATCTACGTAACAAAACAATATTCTCTAAAATTGACCTCGTTCGAGCATATCACCAGATTCCTGTAGCTGAAGAAGACATCAATAAAACAGCAATAACTACACCTTTTGGTATGTTTGAATTCGTGCGAATGCCTTTCGGCCTTCGTAATAGCTCGCAAACATTTCAAAGATTTATCAATGAAGTTTTCTTTGGCCTCAATTTTGTATTTGCATACGTAGATGATATTCTTATAGCAAGTGAAAATAAAGCTCAACATTATAATCATTTAAGAACTGTCTTCACACGTCTCAACGAGTATGGATTAAATATAAAACCAAACAAGTGTCAATTCGGTGTTTCTTCCATAGACTTTTTAAGTTATAAAATTTCAAAAGATGGTATTCAACCCTCTGAAGAGCGAGTTGAAGTCATTTCTAAATACACAAAACCGACATCTATAACTAAGTTACAAAAGTTCATTGGCATGGTAAACTTATACCATAGATACATACCAATGATCGCAAAATTTTTAAGTCCCCTGCATGAAATCATTACTAAAGCTAGCAAGATTAAAGCAAAAGAGCTTATTTGGACAACTGAAGCAGAAAATTCTTTCAATACAATCAAAACTAAATTCACTGAAAATACTCTTTTAACCCATTTTGACGAAACTGCTTCACTTTCAATTGCAGTAGATGCATCGAACAGTGCAATTGGAGCAGTTTTACAACAAACAATACATAAAAATCATGAACCTCTTGCATTCCATTCCAAAAAGCTTACACCCGCGGAAACTAAATATTCAACATTTGATAAAGAACTTTTAGCAATCTATTCAGCAATTAAACATTTTAAGCATTTTCTGGAAGGACGCAAATTTACAATATATACAGATCATAAACCTCTGACTTATGCCCTTTACTCAAAAACAGAAAGATCACCACGGCAAACCCGACATCTAGAGTATATAGCTCAATTTACAAATGATATTCAATATATTGCTGGTAGAGACAATATAGTAGCTGATACCTTATCTCGTCTACCAGACATAGGAGAAATTTCTGAAAAAGATATAACGCTACAAAATATTTTTAATGAACAACAAACGGACTCTGAACTTCAAAAACTAATTGCTTCACCAAATTCTAAAAATAATCTCCAACATATAAATGTGCCACTTTTGAATCTAAAAATTTGGTGCGATTTATCCGATTGCAAATCACGTCCATATGTCCCACTTTCCATGAGAACAGTTATCTTTAAAAAACTTCACGGATTGTCACATCCTGGAACACGTCCCACAAGAAAATTAATTGCTAGTAAATATTTTTGGCCAAATATGAAGAAAGAAATTAACACGATGGTTAAAAATTGTTTGAATTGTCAAAAAGCGAAAATTCATATATATACAAAATCCCCTGTGCATAAAATTGATATTCCCACCGGGCGCTTCGAACATATTCACATGGATTTGGTGGGGCCTCTTCCTGTCTCACGTGGTAATAAATATGTATTAACTCTGGTAGATAGATACACACGTTGGCCCGAAGCTTACGCATTACAAGATATTTCAGCTCAAACAATAGCAAAAACTTTTGGAACAATTATGTCTGTAGGTTTGGTGTTCCATTAGAAATAACTGTAGACCAAGGAACTCAATTTACATTCAAATTATTCACAGAACTTACTAAATTAATCGGCTCTCATAAAATCCATATCTCAGCTTATCATCCACAAGCCAACGGAATGATCGAAAGATTTCATCGGCAACTCAAATCCTCAATCATAGCATGTAAAGATACGATTCATTGGTCAGAACAATTGCCTTCAATTTTACTCGGTTTGCGTACTGCGGTTAAAGATGATTTGAAGTGTTCTCCATCTGAGTTGGTATATGGTCAAACTCTTAGAGTACTGGGTGAATTAATTATATCCAATAAGGAAAAAGCAACAACTGACAATACTCTTAAAGCCCTTAGAAAACATTTTTCAGAAGCAAGAAGCAAAATTATACATCACAGCAATTCATCTAGAAATTTTGTACCAAATGATCTCAATACATGTAAATATGTTTTCCTTAAAGTCATTCGTAGATCTGGACTGGAGGCACCTTTCGAAGGTCCATTCCTTGTACTTTCTAGAACGGACAAAAACTTTAAAGTTCAATATGGAAACACAATTCGAACTGCTTCAATAGATCTTGTCAAACCTGCATACATAAACAACACAAAATCAGAACCTATGGTGAAGAAGCAGGTTACATTCAATATTATATAGATTATAGTATAACAATTTTTTTTTACTTTAATCGTTTCACTGGAGGGAGTGCTGTATAGCGATTAATGACTACTTCTAATACTTTGTTTGTTTCACTTGTTATTTTAATTTTTTATGTTCGAATTTATAATGATTAAAAAAGATTTTTATTTATCAAAAAAAAACAAATAGAAAAAATCAGATACGAAAGATTGTTGATTGAACATATTAATTGTTAATTCTATGTATGAATAAAACGTAAATTTTATAAAATAAATTAAAGCTAATCATTGTGAAGCTTTAACCGCAAATAACCAAAATCACTTCACAAAAGCAAAAAGTAGAACTTCTGGAAAAATATCATGATGACCCTGTATTTGGAGGCCACCCAGGTGTCACACGATTGTTATCAAAAATTAGACGACAGTATACATGGAAAAACATGGCTTCAGACGTGAAGTCTTATGTTAAAAATTGTGAAAGCTGTAATAAAAACAAGTCGGGTAAAAATAAAATAGAGCCTTTTATTATAACAAACACACCAGCAACCGCTTTTGACATCGTTCAAATCGATACTGTAGGCCCTCTTCCCAGATCATTCAACGGGAACGAATACGCTCTTACAATAATTTGCGATTTATCAAAGTTTCTCATAACTGTAGCAATACCTAGTAAAGCAGCTAATATAGTAGCCAAAGCAATAGTAGAAAACTGCATTTTAGTTCACGGACCCATTAAACGCATACTAACAGACATGGGTACCGAATACAAGAATCAAATTTTCGAGGAAATATGTAAACTACTGAAGATAGAAAATAAAACAAGC
Source organism: Tetanocera ferruginea (assembly GCA_958299015.1). Classification (NCBI taxonomy): domain Eukaryota; kingdom Metazoa; phylum Arthropoda; class Insecta; order Diptera; family Sciomyzidae; genus Tetanocera; species Tetanocera ferruginea. Next base: position 66,776,614 of record OY282641.1, read on the forward strand.
ACTCCATATCACCACCAAACACTAGGTACAGTAGAACGTTCACATAGAACATTTAATGAATACATAAGGTCCTATATTTCAATAAATAAACTAGACTGGGACCACTGGCTCAAATATTTCACGTATTGCTATAATACGACGCCATCAACAACCCATGGCTATACACCATTTGAGCTAGTTTACGGTAAAACTGCCACACCTTACGACTTCACATTAAACGGTAAAGTTGATCCAATATACAATATAGATGACTACAAATCAGAATTAAAATTTAAACTACAGACAGCTCAAAAACGAGCGAAAGATTTACTAGAGAAAACAAAGGTAAAAACAAAGGAAAATTACGATAAAAAAGCAAATCCACAAAGTATTCTAGCAAACAGCATGGTCTACCTAAAGGATGAAGCCGGCCACAAGCTGGACAGCATCTTTAAATGCCCATATAAAGTTATAGAAACAGACACTCAGGGTAATTGCAAAATCGATATAAACTCAAAAACAACCATTTATATAAAAACAGATTAAAATTAGCATAATAAACTTTTAAAAACGTATTTTAAGACTATCCTGGCCAGGACTAATACATTAATACCTAGAATAAAATTACTAATTGTTAACGCCAAATACATAAATATTATATACAATTTAAAAAAAAAAAAAAAAAATAACAAATGTTTCATTATTAACCTTTCACATATTATAACAGTGCATTATCACAACATTTAAAACAGTCTAAAATTAAATAAAATTAACGAAGCAAAAAATTTAATTTATATGAAATGTCAATCACAAAGATTTCAAAGATAAAGAAATAAAGTGTTATTGTTATTATTATTTATATATATCCTTACTGCATTTAAAAGACTCCGTCTTGTTTGTGAACAAATTTTCTTTTTAAATAAATATATAAATACTTAAAATTTACAAATACAAACTATGTAAATTTTCCAAATTAAATCTTTTACAATAAGGTCAAAATAAAAATATACACAAGAAACCAAAAATCTTTTTACAAATTACATATACAAGTAAACAAAACAACAAAATACATTTGACACCCCAAGCAAAATTCCATTGTACAGCATGATCATTCAAATCGTCTCTATTTGTATGATCACGCTTTTCAAAACGGGGAAGGTGTAGTGACTTTAGTCAAATGTAGGTCAACGTGGAAACAATAACCAAGTGATAAGCCAAACGGACATATGACCCTTCTCGGGTTATTGACACTCATTTTTTTATTGCATTTTTTATTGCAACGAATGCGACGACATATGATCGCCGGACAAACCCAAGCAGAAAGTCCAAAAGACAAATTGAAACCGAAATAGTTTGACACATTTCCCAAATGTGTTAATCACCGCCTGGTTATTGTTTTCAACGTTATATAAATAGAAGTAAGTAGAAGTAAGTAGTCAGTTGGACATAAGTTATTAAACTGTAAAATATGATTTCTCATTATTAGACATAAATTATATAATAAAACATAACAAACCCAAGCAGAAAGTCCAAAAGACTTTTGTTTTGTTTCAAAATTGTTTGAACAAATTTGGGTCATATTCAAATTTCGATCATATTTCACTTGATTAATCGCAATTATTAATGTATTTTTGAATCAAAGTTTTCAAGTTTGGGTAGTAAATAAATCTTTGAATTTGTTTAAAAGTTCTGATCATCAAAATCTGATTTGATTCCTACTCTGCCACCTTTAATATGTTTTCGTAAAATATCTTTATAATTGCCTCTATTATTTACATATTCTGGACTTATATAAATTTTCTTTTTGTTATTACATATTTCGAATTCGGTTGTCTTTGTGTTAGTGCAGAAAATCTGAACCGGAAATCGATTAACCACTGTCTAAAATGCCGATATGATTATGGAAATCTTCTTCTTGAGAATGCCTTGTCATGGCATCATCGTCTGCATTATTTTATAAAGAATTTGAACTATCGTAACTACCTAATAGACTAAGAGCCAGCGACCGCCAGATTAACGTCATTTTATCAAAGCTAAGATTTTGTGTGTGGTTGCATACAACAGTGGGTAACAACGTTTAGATATTATGAATCCAAGGTCGAGGGAACTTTACAAGCTTTAAGCTATGAAATGTTCCAAAAAAAGGTCCTAGTTACTTACGTCATAGTATCAAAGCTGAATTTTATATATGTTGTTGAGGCCATCATTATGAACATAAAAACCAACTGCCAGACACCTGGCAGGGGGGGTTTCTTAAGCCAGACACTTAAAAGGGTACAAAAATAGTGATGAAGCCGGAAGCAGTGTCCTTTTAGTTTAGGAAATATAGTATCAATATTGGTATCATTTGAAAAGTAATTTTATCACGGTTATTTTGTGCTCAATAAACTTTTCTGTTAACCAATTACTTTTGGAATTATAACGGTTTATATTATTTTATATAATTTTTTATTTAAATAATTAAAGTTTATTTAAAAAAACAAGTTATTAAGGTATAACTAAAATATTGTATTTAGAATACGAAATTAATACCCTTTAATTTGATATACAACATAATGCATTCAATGCTCAAATTATACTGTGCAACACAAAAAAAAAATTACAAGGTTCCGACAACGAATTCTGTTAGAGAGGACAAAAACGAAAAAAAAAAAAAAATACATGTATCCGTGTTTTGAAAGTTTATGTCGGAATGTTATATAAGGGGGGTTTTAATTTTCCCTCTTTTTACAATTTCTTATGGTGAATCGTAATAGGAAACCATGCGACCCTTATACTTTAGCTATGGGATGTGTTTGAAAAATGTATGTAAAAAACTATGAGGAACATTTTTGTACGACATTTTTCTAGAACATTTCAACCCTCTATTTCTTTAGTATATGGGTCTTTTTTGTCCCATTGTAAAAAGGGACAAACAAGGCCCATAAAACAGGACTTTAAAGGGTTAAAATGTCCTTTACAAGACCTTTAAAATGGAATGGGCGTAGGGTTTGGGTCCCAACCACATTACTAATTTCCCAATGAACACTAAAACAGCCTCGGATATGAACCCCTACTACGTTGACGACCACCGCAAACGAAAAACGGATAATGATTTACGGATATGCACCTGGAATGTCCGGACCCTTTATAGGGAAGGTGCCACTGTCCAACTGGCGGAAGCCCTCGAAAAAATAAAGGCTGACATCACCGCCATCCAGGAGATGCGATGGAAAGGACAAGGCTGCTCTAAGAGAGCAGACTGCGATATCTACTACAGCTGCCATGCGGAGAAGCGCGAATTTGGATGCCGATTCGTCGTAAGTCGGAAACAACGCCAACTTGTTTCCCGGTTCACACCTGTGAACGAAAGGCTGGCGACAATCCGCATCAAGGCGAAACTTCTACATAAGCCTAATTTGCGCACATGCCCCGACGAATGAAAAGGACGATGCTGCTAAGGACGCCTTCAATGCGAGCCTAGAGGACGTGTATGATCCCTGCCCGGTCCATGACGTGAAAATAGGCCTCGGCGATTTCAACGAGAAGGTCGGAAAAGAAGGCATCTTTGGCTCCACTGTCGGTCAGTTCAGTCTCCACGAGACCACTTCGAGCAACGGTCTAAGACTGATCGACTTCGCCGCGGCGTTAAACATGGTTGTTAGTAGCACCAGATTCGAACACCTCGATATCCAACCTGGCTGTCCCCGGATCAAAAAACGCGAAACCAAATTGATCATGTTGTGATCGACGGAAGGCACGCTTCAAGTGTACTGGATATGCGCACATTTCGGGGGGTCAATAATCATGCATGACATTGCAATGACAACGCCAACTCAAGCTAATTCATAGCAACCGATCTTCAACCGAATTCATAGCTTGCATGGCTTGTCGAAAACATGTGTTGAATCGCTGTATCATACATTCATTTTATATATGACGCTCTATGTTGTGTATGTGAATGTTATGCTGTTCATGTTTTCATATAAATGAAAGCAACACAATTTGTTTATATTTATATGTATATATTTTAACACAAACGTATATACACTGTACATATTTTGTTTGCCACAAACGCTCCCATTTCTAACCATACGCCCATAACGGTTAATAACATGGTGTGATTTGGTGTCTTCATAACGATTTTAATGAGTTGTCCTGTGCACCATGCAAACGTGCTTAAGCTAGCCTTTTACTATTTACACCAACTTATATCCGGTGTATTCGATTGTCCGGAATTACTTTCTCTTATAAACTTTAACTCTAACCGTAGAAGTAGTAGAAATGCAAACTACTTAATTTAGTAGAACATTTAGTAGAACAAATTAAATGGCTACTGCTCCCTTAAACCGCATGAGTGCTTCTGTTAACAACTGTGCATTTTTTGTTGTTAGTTTGTCAAAAGATCAACTCAAAAGTTGATTGAAAACTATTGTGTAATTAGATCCATATTTGCGTATGCATAGTTAGCTGTTATATCCTGTGTTGTCCCTGAGCCCAATCCATTCTGTGGTGGCAAATTTTTCCCACATTAACCTGTTTTGAGCCGCTCAATTCATAACATTGAAATATTTCAATGAGATCTGGATTGTGACTTCAAATAGATTAATGCTGAAAAAGCTGAAGTAGCTGAACTCTATTGTTATTGCATGTTGTTTAATTGAACTTGTCCCCCGCTTCATTCAGCTGTTGCAGGCGTTTGTTGAAATACCCCACCGTCTTTTTCCTTTCTGTGGAGTCCTTTTTAAAGGCGGTAAGGTTTTTTAACTCTTTTTTAAACCATTTTGTATATGAATGCACAACATCTCAAGAATATTGTGTCCAAATTTGAAGTCGATCCGAGTAGAACTAACGGAGATATTAATTTTTAAGGAAGTGTACCTCAAGCGTGTACAAAATTAAAAGCGATTTTCTTACAAGTTGTGTTTTCAAAGTCCGTGTTCACTGCCACTTAAAAACTACTTGACCGATTCATTTCAAACTTGGTACACACTTTCTCAGATAAAATATCTCCTCCCAACGTTAAGGTAATTTTTTTTACATTAGGGGGGTTTCCCACCCACAAAATGTCGGAATTTTTCGTCGAAAATAGCAGTTTACACTTTTGATGGCCACAAAAAATTTTTGAATAAATTAATAATCAAAGAACGTTGGAGGAGGATTTGATGATACTTTGACTTAATTTTAATGGTTTTTGATTTCAGATAATTTCCGAGCGAGATATAGAGATATAGAGAAATCAGAGCTGGGCGATAAGAATTACAGATGTAATTGATTACGGTAAGGATTAAGATTATTTTAATCCTAATTTCAAAAATTGTTAAATTAGGATTACGGTAATCGTTCATCGAGTGATCTTAAATTACGAATGCAGCAATCGTAATTTGAAAAAAGTTGAAATTACAATTACTGCAATCGTAATCTTAGCTCATTCGATGAATGATTACTGTAATACTGTAATGGCGCAAATTGCTATTTTTTAAGACGTTCTGGGAAAAGCTCTTTCAACAAATCCAATATAGAGAACCTTATATTTGTTCTTCAGGATAATAAAATTTTAATTTATTAAATAAGTAAAGTTAAGAAATATTAAAACCTGCAATAATTCGTATATCATATTTTTATCCCACACTCCTCTGTATATTAGTGTGTCCCAAAAAATTAAAAAATTTTTTTGCTCAACCTTTTTTTAAAAGCTTATACTGTCAAGTATTTTTGAGAATTTTTTCAGATTTTTTGAAGGACGTTTAGAGGTCCTTTCCTTTAGAGAGGAAAAATCAGGTTTTTCAGATATTTTTCTAATTTCAATCATCAGTTGGTCAATACAGATATCTTGTTAGTGTTCGAGTCATCATTTTGAAAGAAACATGTCCAAACTTTTTTTTACCGCACATAAATTAAAAGTTTTGCCTTTTTTTTGTAATCTGGATGTGGTACATTAAATTTTTTCGTGAAATTTTCGTAATTTTTTTTAAAAACGCTTAATAACTTTTAAAAATTCTATCAAAATATATTAAAGTAATGATGCAGTTTGAAGTATGGTAAAATTATAAGCAATTTAAAAAAACAATACTTGATTTTACTTGTGCCGTTCCAGAGAAATAGCCATTACAGCTGTGTTGCCATTGTTGAAAATAAAATAATATATAAGTTTTTCGTATTTCTACAAACATATGCTTTCCTTATATAAAGACTACGAATTCTTATATGGCATTGGTTTATTTTGGTTACTGGGCTTTATTTTTTGTGGTGATAATTAAGGAACCGGTCATTCAATCAAAAACTTAGGAGCTATTAAAAGGGCTCGCTGGATGATGAAAAGTATATACTCGTTAAAAATATGAATTTTTCAAAACCAGCTGCGATCATTTGTAGGCAATTCAAAGACTGATGCCTTGCTTGAGTTTAGTTCATTCATTTTAAGAGTGTACATAAAAAATTGGTACCTCTGTCAGTGCCCTCGATACGCTCCTCTGAATGACCTCAATTTGTTTATAAAATTGACTAGCTACAAGCACTTAATGTACACGTTGCAAACGCCACGCTGAAAACTTTTTTGGGGCATCAGTGGTACGTATCCGGGGAAACTAGCTCCCTCAGCTTTATGTGATGAACGAATAAAAACCAAAACTTTGCGTTTGATGGTAAAAAATATTAATACGGCAAATAATAAAACCGAACAAGCCAATATAACACAAAACATGATAAAAAGTATGAAAATTCAAGATTTCATTTCTAAATCCAGCCATACTTTTTTTGAAGCCTGCAACATCTCAATTGATTTTTTGCAAACCGACCCAGAAGAATGGATAAGCAACGAATCATTCCAGGAAACAAAGCATATAATTCAACAACTGCAAGTGGTAAATGATGTCGCAGAACGTGGTGTGGCCTTGGCAAGCACTTGCATCGGTCTTACAACTTCTGAAACGGACTTTCGAAATCTTTTACAGGACATAGAGCTACATCGTACGGAATCAAATAAATGATTTTGTACCATGTACAGATTCCTCTTATTTTTATTTGTGTTTTTGTGGATTCGGTGGTAACCAAAATAAAGCAATGCCTTATAAGAATTCGTAAAGTCTTCATATAAGGAAAGCATATGTTTGTAGAAATACGAAAAACTTATATTTTATTTTATTTTCAACAATGGCAACACAGCTGTAATGGCTATTTCTCTGGAACGGCAAGAGTAAAATCAAGTATTGTTTTTTTAAATTGTTAAGAATTTTACTATTTTTCAAACTGCATCATTACTTTAATTTATTTTCATGGAATTTTGAAAAGTTATGAAGCATTTTTAAAAAAAATTACGAAAATTTCACGAAAAAATTTAATTTATCACATCCAAATTACAAAACAAAAAGCCAAAACTTCTAATTTATGTACGGTAAAGTAAAGTTTGGACATTTTTCTTTCAAAGTGATGACTCGAATACAAACAAAATGTTTGTAATTGATCAACTTATGATTGAAATTCGAAAAATCTCTGAAAAACCTGATTTTTACGGAAAATCCGATTAGCGCGACCTCTAAACGTCCTCAAAAAAATCTGAAAAAATTCTCAAAAATACTTGACAGTATAAGCATTCAAACAAAGGTTGAGCAACTATGAAACGCGAAAAAAAAATTGTTTTTGGGACACCCTACTGTATATTGGCCCTTTTTACCCAGGTTGGTACGTGCGAACCCGCTCTCTCCGACTGAGCAGATGGCACCTATTTGTCTCGCTGGCCTTTGACAGGTTTAAGTTTCACAGCTGAAAATGTCGGTCGCGATCTTTAATTCGTTTTATTTCATTAATTACCGCGTGAGAAAAGTGCTGCTACAAATTGGCGCCCAACGTGGGGCCATTAATGAATTCCGAGAATTGCAAAAGAATATTTTGCAAAACTGTCTGCAACCAAGACACGGAAGAAGTAGCAGTGGAAGCATCAAGAGCAACAGTGTGGCCAAAATCGTGGATAAAAACAATAAAATTGGGACTGGGAGTGGTTTTTTCTTGGTTTGAACATTTGCAAATTTAACTCAAAGAAAACATATCGAAAGCAAAGCATAAAAAACTTTTCACCCAAATATTTGAAAGAAAAAAATGACAACGCCAGCTAACCAGCATTCCTGTGTGTGTATAGAAGAAGCAGACTAGAAAAATTTTATTACAAATGCGATACATAGTGTAACTAGGAAGTGTATACGAAAAGGTGATTTTTGTATATTAAAAACCCAACCAAAAATAATTCTTTGCAGATAAAAACAAAAAAATCCAGATTTTATTCTCGATTTAACAACATTTGTTGACTTTTGGCCATCAAAAGGTTCGTAAAAAAAAAAAAGCAGTAAGTGCCGGAAAGGTGATTGCGCCCGTGTCACTTAAGGCGTGGTCATAGAATCTTTGATGCTGTTTAGAGTTCCAGCACACAACGTCGTAGTCGTCGTAGGACCGCTAGCACCGTCACTGTCGATTTAGCACGATCGATTTTCGTGCTGCCTTTAAAGGTCCATTAAACTACGTTACTGTGTTTTGTCCCTTCGGTTATATGGTTGTTGTAATTCTTTTCATATCAGGAAATTTGGGGTCGCTTGCTGGTTGCAGTAGCTGTGATTCAGTGCGGCTAAGGGTCTTCCGGTTACCGATCGAGAAACCGTCTTCTCAAGTGAACGCGGATATACGGACGCGTCCAAACGAATGGGAGAGATTCGCGGCTGGGGCAAAGCATTTTCGTCATGACTTAAGGGAAATCTCGGTGAATTCGTTCCACGCTTGTTCTTCCTTTAAACCAATTGATTCAGTTTTACTATATCAACTTAATTGGCGCTTATACCATGGAATTCACAGTTCCGTTCAGACAAACACGGTTTCTTTCCGATATGTTTCAGCGTCGGCACAGTGGGCCAGATTTGTTTTAGAAGGGGAAAATTAAAAGAACAAAAAGAGAAATAAAAATTGAAATTGAGGATAAAGGCGTAATTGGGATTGGGATTAAGATTTAAATCATAATTAGAATTGGGATTAAGATAAAAATTAAGGTAAATTCAAACAAATTAAAATACAATAATATATCATAAAATACCTTATAATAGAATAAACACAAACGAAAATACAAATTTCAACATTAACTAAAACAAAAGATAAAACTTAGTATATGAAATAAACGGTGTGGCGGTACACTCTGTTCCGTACGGGCGTAGTTTCATGTTTCGGCTCTTCTAGCCATTTGGCGACACTTTGTCGCATATCAAATATATCATTTAAATATTTATATTTGCTAACGATTTTGTGCCACCTTTATTTTATGCCTTGGGTGCTGGGTTTAGTGTGACTTGATTTTACAGAACCGCAAATCAAGCACATTCCTACCCTAAACAGTAAGAGTGCCGTTGCGAACATTTTAGCGGCAACCTGACACCCCTAACTTAAACACTAGCACTGACTCACAAGTTTGTGTATACAACAAGAAGCGTTGGTTTGCCTGCGCGGTGGTTTGGCTACCCGGCGAGCAGGCAAGCAAGCACTCAGTACATTGGCTTGGTTGTTGCTGAGTCAGCTCGCCGCACACACACACTCGAGCACACTAGGCTGTCTAAGCCGTCACGTCATTAGCGCTGATGACGAGGCGGTCAGCTATAAAGCACAGTGCAATTATTATTTAGCGCGACTAATTGTTCCGCCATGGAAATAAATAAATTAATAATTATTTGTATGTGTGCTACCGCTTGGTGGTGTGTGGCCGTACGATGTATCGTAAAGGTTTTGTGGTGGCAGGGAATATGGTCCCTGCTACCTTAAGTTAAATTTAGTTTTAAGAGTTGCTAATGGGTAGTCGGATGCGCATATCTGTAAATAAACCACTTTGTAAATGAATCGCATCTAAACAAAAAAAAGTAGAATGATTGTTTTAAACTATAACAAACACTTTCACAAGGGCTAAAATAAAATAAAATAAGTTGGAGAAAGTGAAAATATAATCAACAAACGTCAAAAGGTATTAAATACCATGTGATTAACCAAATCAATTAAAATGCCATATAATAAAAGGAGTCGAAAAAAGGAGTTAAGTAACGAAAAAAAAAGATAAATTAAAGAGATAGCGAAGTCATCGGTGCATTGTTTACATACAGTTAACCCATGTGAAGATAACTGAGAAAGTATTAGATGAAGCAGAAAAAAATAAAACAAGAGGATAAAGTCCAGTAAATTTCAATTCAAATTAAATGAAATATAAATTTAAATTACAATTAAAATTAATATTAAAATATTAATTAAAATATATTTTAAAATTACAATTAAAATTACAGTTAAAATTACAGTTAGAATTACAATTAAAATTACAATTACAAATTACAATTACAAATTACAATTACAAATTACAATTACAAATTACAATTACAAATTACAATTACAAATTACAATTACAAATTACAATTACAAATTACAATTACAAATTACAATTACAAATTACAATTACAAATTACAATTACAAATTACAATTACAAATTACAATTACAAATTACAATTACAAATTACAATTACAAATTACAATTACAATTACAAATTACAAATTACAATTACAAATTTCAAATTACAATAACAAATTACAATTACAAATTACAATTACAAATTGCAATAACAAATTACAATTACAAATTACAATTACAAATTACAAATTACAAATTACAAATTACAAATTACAAATTACAAATTACAAATTACAATTACAAATTACAATTACAAATTACAATTAAAATTGCAATTAAAATTACAATTAAAATTACAACTAAAATTACAATTAAAATTACAACTAAAATTGCAATTGATATAACAATTACAAATAACATTTACAAATAACAAGGATGTGTAACCACATTGTCATTACTGCTGTCAAAAACACTGCAATTCGAAATCACACAATCTGAACAGTTGTCACAACGTTTTCATGTCATCCTGCGTCACAAAATTGAGTATAAAATGACATGTCGATATGAACGATTAAATTTGTGTGTGACAAGCTGTGTGACGCAATGGCATACAAAAAAATAAAAAGCCAACATGCTGGCTTTTGTGTGACGATGTGACACACAATTTTATATGATTTTATACAGATAAAATGATTATTTTATGACAAAATAAACAACATTCAGAAATTACGGTAATTAAGTGACCGCGAGACTTGTCAATGCAAAAGAAACATTATTTAATATTTTAATAACTGTTCAGATTCCAAAAGAAGAAGGTTTCACAGCATACTGAAGTCGAACAAGAATGAGTTTCATGTACTGAGTTTAGATTGCAAGTTAAGTCGGGGTTAGTGTTTTCGTCGAGTTGACAAAATGGCGTTGCTTACCCGTCAGTGTTTCCATGCGTAACATAGAGTTGAGTTAAACTTGCCAAATTAATTAAGAGCAAAGTGCCCACAGCACTCCAACAGACTCTTGCAGCCGCCATTTTTTGGTGAAAAGTACCAAAATAAATTTTGAGAGATAGAACTCAGTTAAATCCAACAAAATTCGTGGAGTTGAGTGGATTTAACGAAACTCAATTCAACTCTCGTTTCCATATCGAGTTAACACCGTGTAAACACCGAGTTGACTCTACATGGATTCTCAGTAATGGCTAACGTGGATTCCGTTGGTGCCCATGGTACAACTTCCATCTGCTTCTTCTATCCTTTATACTTTGCCAGTATCACCTTGGGTGAAGATACAGGCACTCTTACTGTGCGTATTCACATGATAATAAATTCTGATCGTAAGGCTAAAAAAATTGCTTACAAGAATACATAACTGGTGAATACTAACTGACAGAATACACAACTGGGTAACAATCTTTAGTTTATTCTAAATTATCATTTACAGATAATTTTTTGTACTGTTGGCTCGTTAAACAAGGCTTCAATTTGGCCTTCATTCATAGAACTCCTTAAATAGTTTGTTTCTCAACTAATTGAAGCATAAAAGGGAAATCTTTGAATTTTTGTTGTGCACAACAAACGACCTGAGCTCGAAATGTCTCTTTTTTTATTTTGAAATCAAATCCTTTGTGCACCAGGGTTAATCAGATATAAATGGTAGTGTCGTAGATATCATAGGAAATATTTTCACCTTCTTATCGATTTATAATTCATGCGAAACACTCAGGATTTGGGCCAAACGAATTTTTGGGAAAAGTATTAAAAGATAGGTTCATGGTACTACCTTGGAATGGCAAAAAAAGGATATCCGAAATACAGACATGGCTTGATATGCATACCACTGGACAGGTAATTGAAGCACCTTTCCAAGGATATATGACTTAATCGTGCACAGTCAGGCTGTTGGCCAAAAGAATTTTTGGAAAAAGTAGTAAAATATATGTTCATGGTACTAACTTGGAAAGGCAAAAAAAGGATATCCGAAATACAGACATGACATGATATGCATACCACTGGACAGATAATTGAAGCACCTTTCCAAGGATATATGACTCATTCGTGCACATTCAGGATTTTGGCCAAAGGAATTTTTAGAAAAAGGAGTAAAATATATGTTCATGTTACTAACTTGGAAAGGCAAAAAAAGGATATCCGAAATACAGACATAGCATGATATGCATGCCACTGGACAGGTAATTGAAGCACCTCTCCAAGGATATATGACTCATTCGTGCACAGTCCGGATTTTGGCCAAAGGAATTTTTGGAAAATGTAGTGAAAGACAGGTTCATTCAATTAACTTGCAAAGGCAAAAAAAGGATATCCGAAATACAGACATGGCATGATATGCATACCACTGGACAGGTAATTGAAGCACCTTTCCAAGGATATATGACTCATTCGTGCACAGTCAGGATGTTGGCCAAAATAATTTTTGGAAAAAGCAGTAAAATATATGTTCATGGTACTACATTGGAATGGCAAAAAAAGGATATCCGAAGTATAGACATGGCATGATATGCATACCACACTGAGCCAACATCCTGACTGTGCACGAATAAGTCATATATCCTTAGAAAGGGTCCTTGGGAAGGTGCTTCAATTACCTGTCCAGTGGTATGCATATCATGTCATTTCTGTATTTCGGATATCCTTTTTTTGCCTTTCCAAGTTAGTACCATGAACATATATTTTACTACTTTTTCCAAAAATTCTTTTGGCCAACAGCCTGACTGTGCACGATTAAGTCATATATCCTTGGAAAGGTGCTTCAATTACCTGTCCAGTGGTATGCATATCAAGCCATGTCTGTATTTCGGATATCCTTTTTTTGCCATTCCAAGGTAGTACCATGAACCTATCTTTTAATACTTTTCCCAAAAATTCGTTTGGCCAAAATCCTGACTGTGCACGAATGAGTCATATATCCTTGGAGAGGTGCTTCAATTACCTGTCTAGTGGCATGCATATCATGCCATGTCTGTATTTCGGATATCCTTTTTTGGCCATTCCAAGGTAGTACCATGAACATATATTTTACTACTTTTTCCAAAAATTATTTTGGCCAACATCCTGACTGTGCACGAATAAGTCATATATCCTTGGGAAGGTGCTTCAATTACCTGTCCAGTGGTATGCATATCATGCCAAGTCTGTATTTCGGATATCCTTTTTTTGCCTTTGCAAGTTAATTGAATGAACCTGTCTTTCACTACATTTTCCAAAAATTCCTTTGGCCAAAATCCTGACTGTGCACGAATGAGTCATATATCCTTGGAGAGGTGCTTCACTTACCTGTCTAGTGGCATGCATATCATGCCATGTCTGTATTTCGGATATCCTTTTTTTGCCTTTCCAAGTTAGTACCATGAACATATATTTTACTCCTTTTTCTAAAAATTCCTTTGGCCAAAATCCTGATTGTGCACGAATGAGTCATATATCCTTGGAAAGGTGCTTTAATTACCTGTCCAGTGGTATGCATATCATGCCATGTCTGCATTTCGGATATCCTTTTTTTGCCTTTCCAAGTTAGTACCATGAACATATATTTTACTCCTTTTTCTAAAAATTCCTTTGGCCAAAATCCTGATTGTGCACGAATGAGTCATATATCCTTGGAAAGGTGCTTTAATTACCTGTCCAGTGGTATGCATATCATGCCATGTCTGCATTTCGGATACCCTTTTTTTTGCCTTTCCAAGTTAGTACCATGAACATATATTTTACTCCTTTTTCTAAAAATTCCTTTGGCCAAAATCCTGACTGTGCACGAATAAGTCATATATCCTTGGAAAGGTGCTTCAATAACCTGTCCATTGGTATGCATATCATGCCATGTCTGTATTTCGGATATCCTTTTTTTGCCATTCCAAGGTAGTACCATGAGCCTGTCTTTTACTACATTTCCCAAAAATTCCTTTGGCCAAAATCCTGACTGTGCACGAATGAGTCATATATCCTTGGAAAGGTGCTTCAATTACCTGTCCAGTGGTATGCATATTATGCCATGTCTGTATTTCGGATATCCTTTATTTGCCTTTCCAAATTAGTACCATGAACATATATTTGACTACTTTTTCCAAAAATTCCTTTGGCCAAAATCCTGACTGTGCACGAATGAGTCATATATCCTTGAAAAGGTGCTTTAATTACCTGTCCAGTGGTGTGCATATCATGCCATGTCTGTATTTCGGATATCCTTTTTTTGCCTTTCCAAGTTAGTACCATGAACATATATTTGACTACTTTTTCCAAAAATTCCTTTGGCCAAAATCCTGACTGTGCACGAATGAGTCATATATCCTTGGAAAGGTTCTTCAATTACCTGTCCAGTGGTATGCATATCATGCCATGTCTGTATTTCGGATATCCTTTTTTTGCCTTTCCAAGTTAGTACCATGAACATATATTTTACTACTTTTTCCAAAAATTCCTTTGGCCAAAATCCTGACTGTGCACGAATGAGTCATATATCCTTGGAAAGGTGCTTCAATTACCTGTCCAGTGGTATGCATATCATGCCATGTCTGTATTTCGGATATCCTTTTTTTGCCTTTCCAAGTTAGTACCATGAACATATATTTAACTCCTTTTTCTAAAAATTCCTTTGGCCAAAATCCTGACTGTGCACGAATGAGTCATATATCCTTGGAAAGGTGCTTCAATTACCTGTCCAGTGGCATGCATATCATGCCATGTCTGTATTTCGGATATCCTTTTTTTGCCTTTCCAAGTTAGTACCATGAACACATATTTTACTCCTTTTTCTAAAAATTCCTTTGGCCAAAATCCTGACTGTGCACGAATGAGTCATATATCCTTGGAAAGGTGCTTCAATTACCTGTCCAGTGGTATGCATATCATGCCATGTCTGTATTTCGGATATCCTTTTTTTGCCATTCCAAGTTAGTACCATGAACATATATTTGACTACTTTTTCCAAAAATTCCTTTGGCCAAAATCCTGACTGTGCACGAATGAGTCATATATCCTTGGAAAGGTGCTTCAATTACCTGTCCAGTGGTATGTATATCATGCCATGTCTGTATTTCGGATATCCTTTTTTTGCCTTTCCAAGTTAGTACCATGAACATATATTTTACTCCTTTTTCTAAAAATTCCTTTGGCCAAAATCCTGACTTTGCACGAATGAGTCATATATCCTTGGAAAGGTGCTTCAATTACCTGTCCAGTGGCTTGCATATCATGCCATGTCTGTATTTCGGATATCCTTTTTTTGCCTTTCCAAGTTAGTACCATGAACATATATTTTACTCCTTTTTCTAAAAATTCCTTTGGCCAAAATCCTGACTGTGCACGAATGAGTCATATATCCTTGGAAAGGTGCTTCAATTACCTGTCCAGTGGTGTGCATATTATGCCATGTCTGTATTTCGGATATCCTTTTTTTGCCTTTCCAAGTTAGTACCATGAACATATATTTTACTACTTTTCCTAAAAATTCCTTTGGCCAAAATCCTGACTGTGCACGAATGAGTCATATATCCTTGGAAAGGTGCTTCAATTACCTGTCCAGTGGTATGCATACTATGCCATGTCTGTAATTCGGATATCCTTTTTTTGCCTTTCCAAGTTAGTACCATGAACATATATTTGACTACTGTTTCCAAAAATTCCTTTGGCCAAAATCCTGACTGTGCACGAATGAGTCATATATCCTTGGAAAGGTGCTTCAATTATCTGTCCAGTGGTATGCATATGATGCCATGTCTGTATTTCGGATATCCTTTTTTTGCCTTTCCAAGTTAGTACCATGAACATATATTTTACTCCTTTTTCTAAAAATTCTTTTGGCCAAAATCCTGACTGTGCACGAATGAGTCATATATCCTTGGAAAGGTGCTTCAATGACCTGTCCAGTGGCTTGCATATCATGCCATGTCTGTATTTCGGATATCCTTTTTTTGCTTTTCCAAGTTAGTACCATGAACATATATTTTACTACTTTTTCTAAAAATTCCTTTGGCCAAAATCCTGACTGTGCACGAATGAGTCATATATCATTGGAAAGGTGCTTCAATTACCTGTCCAGTGGTATGCATATTATGCCATGTCTGTATTTCGGATATCCTTTTTTTGCCTTTCCAAGTTAGTACCATGAACATATATTTGACTACTTTTTCCAAAAATTCCTTTGGCCAAAATCCTGACTGTGCACGAATGAGTCATATATTCTTGGAAAGGTGCTTCAATTACCTGTCCAGTGGTATGCATATAATGCTATGTCTGCATTTCGGATATCCTTTATTTGCCTTTCCAAATTAGTACCATGAACATATATTTTACTACTTTTTCCAAAAATTCCTTTGGCCAAAATCCTGTTTGTGCACGAATGAGTTATATATCCTTGGAAAGGTGCTTCAATTACCTGTCTAGTTGTATGCATATCATGCCATGTCTGTATTTCGGATATCCTTTATTTGCCTTTCCAAATTAGTACCATGAACATATATTTTACTACTTTTTCCAAAAATTCCTTTGGCCAAAATCCTGAGTGTGCACGAATGAGTCATATATCCCTGGAAAGGTGCTTCAATTACCTGTCCAGTGGTATGCATATCATGCCATGTCTGTATTTCGGATATCCTTTATTTGCCTTTCCAAATTAGTACCATGAACATATATTTTACTACTTTTTCCAAAAATTCCTTTGGCCAAAATCCTGTTTGTGCACGAATGAGTTATATATCCTTGGAAAGGTGCTTCAATTACCTGTCCAGTGGTATGCATATCATGCCATGTCTGTATTTCGGATATCCTTTTTTTTCCTTTCCAAGTTAGTACCATGAACATATATTTGACTACTTTTTCCAAAAAATCCTTTGGCCAAAATCCTGACTGTGCACGAATGAGTCATATATCCTTGGAAAGGTGCTTCAATTACCTGTCCAGTGGTATGTATATCATGCCATGTCTGTATTTCGGATATCCTTTTTTTGCCTTTCCAAGTTAGTACCTTGAACATATATTTTACTCCTTTTTCTAAAAATTCCTTTGGCCAAAATCCTGACTGTGCACGAATAAGTCATATATCCTTGGAAAGGTGCTTCAATTACCTGTCCAGTGGCATGCATATTATGCCATGTCTGTATTTCGGATATCCTTTTTTTGCCATTCCAAGGTAGTACCATGAGCCTGTCTTTTACTACATTTCCCAAAAATTCCTTTGGCCAAAATCCTGACTGTGCACGAATGAGTCATATATCCTTGGAAAGGTGCTTCAATTACCTGTCCAGTGGTATGCATATCATGCCATGTCTGTATTTCGGATATCCTTTGTTTGCCTTTCCAAGTTAGTACCATGAACATATATTTTACTCCTTTTTCTAAAAATTCCTTTGGCCAAAATCCTGATTGTGCACGAATGAGTCATATATCCTTGGAAAGGTGCTTTAATTACCTGTCCAGTGGTATGCATATCATGCCATGTCTGCATTTCGGATATCCTTTTTTTGCCTTTCCAAGTTAGTACCATGAACATATATTTTACTCCTTTTTCTAAAAATTCCTTTGGCCAAAATCCTGATTGTGCACGAATGAGTCATATATCCTTGGAAAGGTGCTTTAATTACCTGTCCAGTGGTATGCATATCATGCCATGTCTGCATTTCGGATATCCTTTTTTTGCCTTTCCAAGTTAGTACCATGAACATATATTTTACTCCTTTTTCTAAAAATTCCTTTGGCCAAAATCCTGATTGTGCACGAATGAGTCATATATCCTTGGAAAGGTGCTTTAATTACCTGTCCAGTGGTATGCATATCTTGCCATGTCTGCATTTCGGATACCCTTTTTTTTGCCTTTCCAAGTTAGTACCATGAACATATATTTTACTCCTTTTTCTAAAAATTCCTTTGGCCAAAATCCTGACTGTGCACGAATAAGTCATATATCCTTGGAAAGGTGCTTCAATAACCTGTCCATTGGTATGCATATCATGCCATGTCTGTATTTCGGATATCCTTTTTTTGCCATTCCAAGGTAGTACCATGAGCCTGTCTTTTACTACATTTCCCAAAAATTCCTTTGGCCAAAATCCTGACTGTGCACGAATGAGTCATATATCCTTGGAAAGGTGCTTCAATTACCTGTCCAGTGGTATGCATATTATGCCATGTCTGTATTTCGGATATCCTTTATTTGCCTTTCCAAATTAGTACCATGAACATATATTTGACTACTTTTTCCAAAAATTCCTTTGGCCAAAATCCTGACTGTGCACGAATGAGTCATATATCCTTGAAAAGGTGCTTTAATTACCTGTCCAGTGGTGTGCATATCATGCCATGTCTGTATTTCGGATATCCTTTTTTTGCCTTTCCAAGTTAGTACCATGAACATATATTTGACTACTTTTTCCAAAAATTCCTTTGGCCAAAATCCTGACTGTGCACGAATGAGTCATATATCCTTGGAAAGGTTCTTCAATTACCTGTCCAGTGGTATGCATATCATGCCATGTCTGTATTTCGGATATCCTTTTTTTGCCTTTCCAAGTTAGTACCATGAACATATATTTTACTACTTTTTCCAAAAATTCCTTTGGCCAAAATCCTGACTGTGCACGAATGAGTCATATATCCTTGGAAAGGTGCTTCAATTACCTGTCCAGTGGTATGCATATCATGCCATGTCTGTATTTCGGATATCCTTTTTTTGCCTTTCCAAGTTAGTACCATGAACATATATTTAACTCCTTTTTCTAAAAATTCCTTTGGCCAAAATCCTGACTGTGCACGAATGAGTCATATATCCTTGGAAAGGTGCTTCAATTACCTGTCCAGTGGCATGCATATCATGCCATGTCTGTATTTCGGATATCCTTTTTTTGCCTTTCCAAGTTAGTACCATGAACACATATTTTACTCCTTTTTCTAAAAATTCCTTTGGCCAAAATCCTGACTGTGCACGAATGAGTCATATATCCTTGGAAAGGTGCTTCAATTACCTGTCCAGTGGTATGCATATCATGCCATGTCTGTATTTCGGATATCCTTTTTTTGCCATTCCAAGTTAGTACCATGAACATATATTTGACTACTTTTTCCAAAAATTCCTTTGGCCAAAATCCTGACTGTGCACGAATGAGTCATATATCCTTGGAAAGGTGCTTCAATTACCTGTCCAGTGGTATGTATATCATGCCATGTCTGTATTTCGGATATCCTTTTTTTGCCTTTCCAAGTTAGTACCATGAACATATATTTTACTCCTTTTTCTAAAAATTCCTTTGGCCAAAATCCTGACTTTGCACGAATGAGTCATATATCCTTGGAAAGGTGCTTCAATTACCTGTCCAGTGGCTTGCATATCATGCCATGTCTGTATTTCGGATATCCTTTTTTTGCCTTTCCAAGTTAGTACCATGAACATATATTTTACTCCTTTTTCTAAAAATTCCTTTGGCCAAAATCCTGACTGTGCACGAATGAGTCATATATCCTTGGAAAGGTGCTTCAATTACCTGTCCAGTGGTATGCATACTATGCCATGTCTGTAATTCGGATATCCTTTTTTTGCCTTTCCAAGTTAGTACCATGAACATATATTTGACTACTGTTTCCAAAAATTCCTTTGGCCAAAATCCTGACTGTGCACGAATGAGTCATATATCCTTGGAAAGGTGCTTCAATTATCTGTCCAGTGGTATGCATATGATGCCATGTCTGTATTTCGGATATCCTTTTTTTGCCTTTCCAAGTTAGTACCATGAACATATATTTTACTCCTTTTTCTAAAAATTCTTTTGGCCAAAATCCTGACTGTGCACGAATGAGTCATATATCCTTGGAAAGGTGCTTCAATGACCTGTCCAGTGGCTTGCATATCATGCCATGTCTGTATTTCGGATATCCTTTTTTTGCTTTTCCAAGTTAGTACCATGAACATATATTTTACTACTTTTTCTAAAAATTCCTTTGGCCAAAATCCTGACTGTGCACGAATGAGTCATATATCATTGGAAAGGTGCTTCAATTACCTGTCCAGTGGTATGCATATTATGCCATGTCTGTATTTCGGATATCCTTTTTTGCCTTTCCAAGTTAGTACCATGAACATATATTTGACTACTTTTTCCAAAAATTCCTTTGGCCAAAATCCTGACTGTGCACGAATGAGTCATATATTCTTGGAAAGGTGCTTCAATTACCTGTCCAGTGGTATGCATATCATGCCATGTCTGCATTTCGGATATCCTTTATTTGCCTTTCCAAATTAGTACCATGAACATATATTTTACTACTTTTTCCAAAAATTCCTTTGGCCAAAATCCTGTTTGTGCACGAATGAGTTATATATCCTTGGAAAGGTGCTTCAATTACCTGTCTAGTTGTATGCATATCATGCCATGTCTGTATTTCGGATATCCTTTATTTGCCTTTCCAAATTAGTACCATGAACATATATTTTACTACTTTTTCCAAAAATTCCTTTGGCCAAAATCCTGACTGTGCACGAATGAGTCATATATCCCTGGAAAGGTGCTTCAATTACCTGTCCAGTGGTATGCATATCATGCCATGTCTGTATTTCGGATATCCTTTATTTGCCTTTCCAAATTAGTACCATGAACATATATTTTACTACTTTTTCCAAAAATTCCTTTGGCCAAAATCCTGTTTGTGCACGAATGAGTTATATATCCTTGGAAAGGTGCTTCAATTACCTGTCCAGTGGTATGCATATCATGCCATGTCTGTATTTCGGATATCCTTTTTTTTCCTTTCCAAGTTAGTACCATGAACATATATTTGACTACTTTTTCCAAAAAATCCTTTGGCCAAAATCCTGACTGTGCACGAATGAGTCATATATCCTTGGAAAGGTGCTTCAATTACCTGTCCAGTGGTATGTATATCATGCCATGTCTGTATTTCGGATATCCTTTTTTTGCCTTTCCAAGTTAGTACCTTGAACATATATTTTACTCCTTTTTCTAAAAATTCCTTTGGCCAAAATCCTGACTGTGCACGAATAAGTCATATATCCTTGGAAAGGTGCTTCAATTACCTGTCCAGTGGCATGCATATTATGCCATGTCTGTATTTCGGATATCCTTTTTTTGCCATTCCAAGGTAGTACCATGAGCCTGTCTTTTACTACATTTCCCAAAAATTCCTTTGGCCAAAATCCTGACTGTGCACGAATGAGTCATATATCCTTGGAAAGGTGCTTCAATTACCTGTCCAGTGGTATGCATATCATGCCATGTCTGTATTTCGGATATCCTTTGTTTGCCTTTCCAAGTTAGTACCATGAACATATATTTTACTCCTTTTTCTAAAAATTCCTTTGGCCAAAATCCTGACTGTGCACGAATGAGTCATATATCCTTGGAAAGGTGCTTCAATTACCTGTCCAGTGCCATGCATATCATGCCATGTCTGTGTTTCGGATATCCTTTTTTTGCCATTCCAAGGTAGTACCATGAGCCTGTCTTTTACTACATTTCCCAAAAATTCCTTTGGCCAAAATCCTGACTGTGCACGAATGAGTCATATATCCTTGGAAAGGTGCTTCAATTACCTGTCCAGTGGTATGCATATTATGCCATGTCTGTAATTCGGATATCCTTTTTTTGCCTTTCCAAGTTAGTACCATGAACATATATTTGACTACTTTTTCCAAAAATTCCTTTGGCCAAAATCCTGACTGTGCACGAATGAGTCATACATCCTTGGAAAGGTGCTTCAATTACCTGTCCAGTGGTATGCATATCATGCCATGTCTGTATTTCGGATATCCTTTTTTGCTTTTCCAAGTTAGTACCATGAACATATATTTTACTCCTTTTTCTAAAAATTCCTTTGGCCAAAATCCTGACTGTGCACGAATGAGTCATATATCCTTGGAAAGGTGCTTCAATTACCTGTCCAGTGCCATGCATATCATGCCATGTCTGTGTTTCGGATATCCTTTTTTTGCCATTCCAAGGTAGTACCATGAGCCTGTCTTTTACTACATTTCCCAAAAATTCCTTTGGCCAAAATCCTGACTGTGCACGAATGAGTCATATATCCTTGGAAAGGTGCTTCAATTACCTGTCCAGTGGTATGCATATTATGCCATGTCTGTAATTCGGATATCCTTTTTTTGCCTTTCCAAGTTAGTACCATGAACATATATTTTACTCCTTTTTCTAAAAATTCTTTTGGCCAAAATCCTGACTGTGCACGAATGAGTCATATATCCTTGGAAAGGTGCTTCAATGACCTGTCCAGTGGCTTGCATATCATGCCATGTCTGTATTTCGGATATCCTTTTTTGCTTTTCCAAGTTAGTACCATGAACATATATTTTACTCCTTTTTCTAAAAATTCCTTTGGCCAAAATCCTGACTGTGCACGAATGAGTCATATATCCTTGGAAAGGTGCTTCAATTACCTGTCCAGTGGTATGCATATCATGCCATGTCTGTATTTCGGAAATCCTTTTTTTGCCTTTCCAAGTTAGTACCATGAACATATATTTGACTACTTTTTCCAAAAATTCCTTTGGCCAAAATCCTGACTGTGCACGAATGAGTCATATATTCTTGGAAAGGTGCTTCAATTACCTGTCCAGTGGTATGCATATCATGCCATGTCTATATTTCGGATATCCTTTATTTGCCTTTCCAAATTAGTACCATGAACATATATTTTACTACTTTTTCCAAAAATTCCTTTGGCCAAAATCCTGTTTGTGCACGAATGAGTTATATATCCTTGGAAAGGTGCTTCAATTACCTGTCTAGTGGTATGCATATCATGCCATCCATGTCTGTATTTCGGATATCCTTTATTTGCCTTTCCAAATTAGTACCATGAACATATATTTTACTACTTTTTCCAAAAATTCCTTTGGCCAAAATCCTGACTGTGCACGAATGAGTCATATATCCTTGGAAAGGTGCTTCAATTACCTGTCCAGTGGTATGCATATCATGCCATGTCTGTATTTCGGATATCCTTTATTTGCCTTTCCAAATTAGTACCATGAACATATATTTTACTACTTTTTCCAAAAATTCCTTTGGCCAAAATCCTGTTTGTGCACGAATGAGTTATATATCCTTGGAAAGGTGCTTCAATTACCTGTCCAGTGGTATGCATATTATACCATGTCTGTAATTCGGATATCCTTTTTTTGCCTTTCCAAGTTAGTACCATGAACATATATTTGACTACTTTTTCCAAAAATTCCTTTGGCCAAAATCCTGACTGTGCACGAATGAGTCATACATCCTTGGAAAGGTGCTTCAATTACCTGTCTAGTGGTATGCATATCATGCCATCCATGTCTGTATTTCGGATATCCTTTATTTGCCTTTCCAAATTAGTACCATGAACATATATTTTACTACTTTTTCCAAAAATTCCTTTGGCCAAAATCCTGACTGTGCACGAATGAGTCATATATCCTTGGAAAGGTGCTTCAATTACCTGTCCAGTGGTATGCATATCATGCCATGTCTGTGTTTCGGATATCCTTTTTTTGCCATTCCAAGGTAGTACCATGAGCCTGTCTTTTACTACATTTCCCAAAAATTCCTTTGGCCAAAATCCTGACTGTGCACGAATGAGTCATATATCCTTGGAAAGGTGCTTCAATTACCTGTCCAGTGGTATGCATATTATGCCATGTCTGTAATTCGGATATCCTTTTTTTGCCTTTCCAAGTTAGTACCATGAACATATATTTGACTACTTTTTCCAAAAATTCCTTTGGCCAAAATCCTGACTGTGCACGAATGAGTCATACATCCTTGGAAAGGTGCTTCAATTACCTGTCCAGTGGTATGCATATCATGCCATGTCTGTATTTCGGATATCCTTTTTTTGCCTTTCCAAGTTAGTACCATGAACATATATTTTACTCCTTTTTCTAAAAATTCTTTTGGCCAAAATCCTGACTGTGCACGAATGAGTCATATATCCTTGGAAAGGTGCTTCAATGACCTGTCCAGTGGCTTGCATATCATGCCATGTCTGTAATTCGGATATCCTTTTTTTGCCTTTCCAAGTTAGTACCATGAACATATATTTGACTACTGTTTCCAAAAATTCCTTTGGCCAAAATCCTGACTGTGCACGAATGAGTCATATATCCTTGGAAAGGTGCTTCAATTATCTGTCCAGTGGTATGCATATGATGCCATGTCTGTATTTCGGATATCCTTTTTTTGCCTTTCCAAGTTAGTACCATGAACATATATTTTACTCCTTTTTCTAAAAATTCTTTTGGCCAAAATCCTGACTGTGCACGAATGAGTCATATATCCTTGGAAAGGTGCTTCAATGACCTGTCCAGTGGCTTGCATATCATGCCATGTCTGTATTTCGGATATCCTTTTTTTGCTTTTCCAAGTTAGTACCATGAACATATATTTTACTACTTTTTCTAAAAATTCCTTTGGCCAAAATCCTGACTGTGCACGAATGAGTCATATATCATTGGAAAGGTGCTTCAATTACCTGTCCAGTGGTATGCATATCATGCCATGTCTGTATTTCGGATATCCTTTTTTTGCCATTCCAAGTTAGTACCATGAACATATATTTTACTACTTTTTCCAAAAATTCCTTTGGCCAAAATCCTGACTGTGCACGAATGAGTCATATATCCTTGGAAAGGTGCTTCAATTACCTGTCCAGTGGTGTGCACACATGCCATGTCTGTATTTCGGATATCCTTTTTTTGCCTTTCCAAGTTAGTACCATGAACATATATTTGACTACTTTTTCCAAAAATTCCTTTGGCCAAAATCCTGACTGTGCACGAATGAGTCATACATCCTTGGAAAGGTGCTTCAATTACCTGTCTAGTGGTATGCATATCATGCCATCCATGTCTGTATTTCGGATATCCTTTATTTGCCTTTCCAAATTAGTACCATGAACATATATTTTACTACTTTTTCCAAAAATTCCTTTGGCCAAAATCCTGACTGTGCACGAATGAGTCATATATCCTTGGAAAGGTGCTTCAATTACCTGTCCAGTGGTATGCATATCATGCCATGTCTGTGTTTCGGATATCCTTTTTTTGCCATTCCAAGGTAGTACCATGAGCCTGTCTTTTACTACATTTCCCAAAAATTCCTTTGGCCAAAATCCTGACTGTGCACGAATGAGTCATATATCCTTGGAAAGGTGCTTCAATTACCTGTCCAGTGGTATGCATATTATGCCATGTCTGTAATTCGGATATCCTTTTTTTGCCTTTCCAAGTTAGTACCATGAACATATATTTGACTACTTTTTCCAAAAATTCCTTTGGCCAAAATCCTGACTGTGCACGAATGAGTCATACATCCTTGGAAAGGTGCTTCAATTACCTGTCCAGTGGTATGCATATCATGCCATGTCTGTATTTCGGATATCCTTTTTTTGCCTTTCCAAGTTAGTACCATGAACATATATTTTACTCCTTTTTCTAAAAATTCTTTTGGCCAAAATCCTGACTGTGCACGAATGAGTCATATATCCTTGGAAAGGTGCTTCAATGACCTGTCCAGTGGCTTGCATATCATGCCATGTCTGTATTTCGGATATCCTTTTTTTGCCTTTCCAAGTTAGTACCATGAACATATATTTGACTACTTTTTCCAAAAATTCCTTTGGCCAAAATCCTGACTGTGCACGAATGAGTCATACATCCTTGGAAAGGTGCTTCAATTACCTGTCCAGTGGTATGCATATCATGCCATGTCTGTATTTCGGATATCCTTTTTTTGCCTTTCCAAGTTAGTACCATGAACATATATTTTACTCCTTTTCCTAAAAATTCCTTTGGCCAAAATCCTGACTGTGCACGAATGAGTCATATATCCTTGGAAAGGTGCTTCAATTACCTGTCCAGTGGTATGCATACTATGCCATGTCTGTAATTCGGATATCCTTTTTTTGCCTTTCCAAGTTAGTACCATGAACATATATTTGACTACTGTTTCCAAAAATTCCTTTGGCCAAAATCCTGACTGTGCACGAATGAGTCATATATCCTTGGAAAGGTGCTTTAATTATCTGTCCAGTGGTATGCATATGATGCCATGTCTGTATTTCGGATATCCTTTTTTTGCCTTTCCAAGTTAGTACCATGAACATATATTTTACTCCTTTTTCTAAAAATTCTTTTGGCCAAAATCCTGACTGTGCACGAATTAGTCATATATCCTTGGAAAGGTGCTTCAATGACCTGTCCAGTGGCTTGCATATCATGCCATGTCTGTATTTCGGATATCCTTTTTTTGCTTTTCCAAGTTAGTACCATGAACATATATTTTACTACTTTTTCTAAAAATTCCTTTGGCCAAAATCCTGACTGTGCACGAATGAGTCATATATCATTGGAAAGGTGCTTCAATTACCTGTCCAGTGGTATGCATATTATGCCATGTCTGTATTTCGGATATCCTTTTTTTGCCTTTCCAAGTTAGTACCATGAACATATATTTGACTACTTTTTCCAAAAATTCCTTTGGCCAAAATCCTGACTGTGCACGAATGAGTCATATATTCTTGGAAAGGTGCTTCAATTACCTGTCCAGTGGTATGCATATCATGCCATGTCTGCATTTCGGATATCCTTTATTTGCCTTTCCAAATTAGTACCATGAACATATATTTTACTACTTTTTCCAAAAATTCCTTTGGCCAAAATCCTGTTTGTGCACGAATGAGTTATATATCCTTGGAAAGGTGCTTCAATTACCTGTCTAGTGGTATGCATATCATGCCATCCATGTCTGTATTTCGGATATCCTTTTTTTGCCTTTCCAAGTTAGTACCATGAACATATATTTGACTACATTTCCCAAAAATTCCTTTGGCCAAAATCCTGACTGTGCACGAATGAGTCATATATCCTTGGAAAGGTGCTTCAATTACCTGTCCAGTGGTATGCATATCATGCCATGTCTGTATTTCGGATATCCTTTGTTTGCCTTTCCAAGTTAGTACCATGAACATATATTTTACTCCTTTTTCTAAAAATTCCTTTGGCCAAAATCCTGACTGTGCACGAATGAGTCATATATCCTTGGAAAGGTGCTTCAATTACCTGTCCAGTGCCATGCATATCATGCCATGTCTGTGTTTCGGATATCCTTTTTTTGCCATTCCAAGGTAGTACCATGAGCCTGTCTTTTACTACATTTCCCAAAAATTCCTTTGGCCAAAATCCTGACTGTGCACGAATGAGTCATATATCCTTGGAAAGGTGCTTCAATTACCTGTCCAGTGGTATGCATATTATGCCATGTCTGTAATTCGGATATCCTTTTTTTGCCTTTCCAAGTTAGTACCATGAACATATATTTGACTACTTTTTCCAAAAATTCCTTTGGCCAAAATCCTGACTGTGCACGAATGAGTCATACATCCTTGGAAAGGTGCTTCAATTACCTGTCCAGTGGTATGCATATCATGCCATGTCTGTATTTCGGATATCCTTTTTTGCTTTTCCAAGTTAGTACCATGAACATATATTTTACTCCTTTTTCTAAAAATTCCTTTGGCCAAAATCCTGACTGTGCACGAATGAGTCATATATCCTTGGAAAGGTGCTTCAATTACCTGTCCAGTGCCATGCATATCATGCCATGTCTGTGTTTCGGATATCCTTTTTTTGCCATTCCAAGGTAGTACCATGAGCCTGTCTTTTACTACATTTCCCAAAAATTCCTTTGGCCAAAATCCTGACTGTGCACGAATGAGTCATATATCCTTGGAAAGGTGCTTCAATTACCTGTCCAGTGGTATGCATATTATGCCATGTCTGTAATTCGGATATCCTTTTTTTGCCTTTCCAAGTTAGTACCATGAACATATATTTTACTCCTTTTTCTAAAAATTCTTTTGGCCAAAATCCTGACTGTGCACGAATGAGTCATATATCCTTGGAAAGGTGCTTCAATGACCTGTCCAGTGGCTTGCATATCATGCCATGTCTGTATTTCGGATATCCTTTTTTGCTTTTCCAAGTTAGTACCATGAACATATATTTTACTCCTTTTTCTAAAAATTCCTTTGGCCAAAATCCTGACTGTGCACGAATGAGTCATATATCCTTGGAAAGGTGCTTCAATTACCTGTCCAGTGGTATGCATATCATGCCATGTCTGTATTTCGGAAATCCTTTTTTTGCCTTTCCAAGTTAGTACCATGAACATATATTTGACTACTTTTTCCAAAAATTCCTTTGGCCAAAATCCTGACTGTGCACGAATGAGTCATATATTCTTGGAAAGGTGCTTCAATTACCTGTCCAGTGGTATGCATATCATGCCATGTCTATATTTCGGATATCCTTTATTTGCCTTTCCAAATTAGTACCATGAACATATATTTTACTACTTTTTCCAAAAATTCCTTTGGCCAAAATCCTGTTTGTGCACGAATGAGTTATATATCCTTGGAAAGGTGCTTCAATTACCTGTCTAGTGGTATGCATATCATGCCATCCATGTCTGTATTTCGGATATCCTTTATTTGCCTTTCCAAATTAGTACCATGAACATATATTTTACTACTTTTTCCAAAAATTCCTTTGGCCAAAATCCTGACTGTGCACGAATGAGTCATATATCCTTGGAAAGGTGCTTCAATTACCTGTCCAGTGGTATGCATATCATGCCATGTCTGTATTTCGGATATCCTTTATTTGCCTTTCCAAATTAGTACCATGAACATATATTTTACTACTTTTTCCAAAAATTCCTTTGGCCAAAATCCTGTTTGTGCACGAATGAGTTATATATCCTTGGAAAGGTGCTTCAATTACCTGTCCAGTGGTATGCATATTATACCATGTCTGTAATTCGGATATCCTTTTTTTGCCTTTCCAAGTTAGTACCATGAACATATATTTGACTACTTTTTCCAAAAATTCCTTTGGCCAAAATCCTGACTGTGCACGAATGAGTCATACATCCTTGGAAAGGTGCTTCAATTACCTGTCTAGTGGTATGCATATCATGCCATCCATGTCTGTATTTCGGATATCCTTTATTTGCCTTTCCAAATTAGTACCATGAACATATATTTTACTACTTTTTCCAAAAATTCCTTTGGCCAAAATCCTGACTGTGCACGAATGAGTCATATATCCTTGGAAAGGTGCTTCAATTACCTGTCCAGTGGTATGCATATCATGCCATGTCTGTGTTTCGGATATCCTTTTTTTGCCATTCCAAGGTAGTACCATGAGCCTGTCTTTTACTACATTTCCCAAAAATTCCTTTGGCCAAAATCCTGACTGTGCACGAATGAGTCATATATCCTTGGAAAGGTGCTTCAATTACCTGTCCAGTGGTATGCATATTATGCCATGTCTGTAATTCGGATATCCTTTTTTTGCCTTTCCAAGTTAGTACCATGAACATATATTTGACTACTTTTTCCAAAAATTCCTTTGGCCAAAATCCTGACTGTGCACGAATGAGTCATACATCCTTGGAAAGGTGCTTCAATTACCTGTCCAGTGGTATGCATATCATGCCATGTCTGTATTTCGGATATCCTTTTTTTGCCTTTCCAAGTTAGTACCATGAACATATATTTTACTCCTTTTTCTAAAAATTCTTTTGGCCAAAATCCTGACTGTGCACGAATGAGTCATATATCCTTGGAAAGGTGCTTCAATGACCTGTCCAGTGGCTTGCATATCATGCCATGTCTGTATTTCGGATATCCTTTTTTTGCCTTTCCAAGTTAGTACCATGAACATATATTTGACTACTTTTTCCAAAAATTCCTTTGGCCAAAATCCTGACTGTGCACGAATGAGTCATACATCCTTGGAAAGGTGCTTCAATTACCTGTCCAGTGGTATGCATATCATGCCATGTCTGTATTTCGGATATCCTTTTTTTGCCTTTCCAAGTTAGTACCATGAACATATATTTTACTCCTTTTCCTAAAAATTCCTTTGGCCAAAATCCTGACTGTGCACGAATGAGTCATATATCCTTGGAAAGGTGCTTCAATTACCTGTCCAGTGGTATGCATACTATGCCATGTCTGTAATTCGGATATCCTTTTTTTGCCTTTCCAAGTTAGTACCATGAACATATATTTGACTACTGTTTCCAAAAATTCCTTTGGCCAAAATCCTGACTGTGCACGAATGAGTCATATATCCTTGGAAAGGTGCTTTAATTATCTGTCCAGTGGTATGCATATGATGCCATGTCTGTATTTCGGATATCCTTTTTTTGCCTTTCCAAGTTAGTACCATGAACATATATTTTACTCCTTTTTCTAAAAATTCTTTTGGCCAAAATCCTGACTGTGCACGAATGAGTCATATATCCTTGGAAAGGTGCTTCAATGACCTGTCCAGTGGCTTGCATATCATGCCATGTCTGTATTTCGGATATCCTTTTTTTGCTTTTCCAAGTTAGTACCATGAACATATATTTTACTACTTTTTCTAAAAATTCCTTTGG
The DNA here is from genome assembly GCA_958299015.1 of Tetanocera ferruginea. Lineage (NCBI taxonomy): Eukaryota > Metazoa > Arthropoda > Insecta > Diptera > Sciomyzidae > Tetanocera > Tetanocera ferruginea. The sequence goes on from OY282641.1 coordinate 66,807,439, forward strand.
CCAAAATCCTGACTGTGCACGAATGAGTCATATATCATTGGAAAGGTGCTTCAATTACCTGTCCAGTGGTATGCATATTATGCCATGTCTGTATTTCGGATATCCTTTTTTTGCCTTTCCAAGTTAGTACCATGAACATATATTTGACTACTTTTTCCAAAAATTCCTTTGGCCAAAATCCTGACTGTGCACGAATGAGTCATATATTCTTGGAAAGGTGCTTCAATTACCTGTCCAGTGGTATGCATATCATGCCATGTCTGCATTTCGGATATCCTTTATTTGCCTTTCCAAATTAGTACCATGAACATATATTTTACTACTTTTTCCAAAAATTCCTTTGGCCAAAATCCTGACTGTGCACGAATGAGTCATATATCCTTGGAAAGGTGCTTCAATTACCTGTCCAGTGGTATGCATATCATGCCATGTCTGTATTTCGGATATCCTTTTTTTGCCTTTCCAAGTTAGTACCATGAACATATATTTGAGTACTTTTTCCAAAAATTCCTTTGGCCAAAATCCTGACTGTGCACGAATGAGTCATATATCCTTGGAAAGGTGCTTCAATTACCTGTCCAGTGGTATGCATATCATGCCATGTCTGTATTTCGGATATCCTTTTTTTGCCTTTGCAAGTTAATTGAATGAACCTGTCTTTCACTACATTTTCCAAAAATTCCTTTGGCCAAAATCCTGGTTGTGCACGAATGAGTCATATATCCTTGGAAAGGTGCTTCAATTACCTGTCCAGTGGTATGCACATCATGCCATGTCTGTATTTCGGATATCCTTTTTTTGCCTTTCCAAGTTAGTACCATGAACATATATTTTACTCCTTTTTCTAAAAATTCCTTTGGCCAAAATCCTGATTGTGCACGAACGAGTCATATATCCTTGGAAAGGTGCTTTAATTACCTGTCCAGTGGTATGCATATCATGCCATGTCTGTATTTCGGATATCCTTTTTTTGCCTTTCCAAGTTAGTACCATGAACATATATTTTACTCCTTTTTCTAAAAATTCCTTTGGCCAAAATCCTGATTGTGCACGAACGAGTCATATATCCTTGGAAAGGTGCTTTAATTACCTGTCCAGTGGTATGCATATCATGCCATGTCTGCATTTCGGATATCCTTTTTTTGCCTTTCCAAGTTAGTACCATGAACATATATTTTACTCCTTTTTCTAAAAATTCCTTTGGCCAAAATCCTGACTGTGCACGAATGAGTCATATATCCTTGGAAAGGTGCTTCAATTACCTGTCCAGTGGTATGCATATCATGCCATGTCTGTATTTCGGATATCCTTTTTTTGCCTTTGCAAGTTAATTGAATGAACCTGTCTTTCACTACATTTTCCAAAAATTCCTTTGGCCAAAATCCTGACTGTGCACGAATGAGTCATATATCCTTGGAAAGGTGCTTCAATTACCTGTCCAGTGGTATGCATATCATGCCATGTCTGTATTTCGGATATCCTTTTTTTGCCTTTCCAAGTTAGTACCATGAACATATATTTTACTACTTTTTCCAAAAATTCCTTTGGCCAAAATCCTGACTGTGCACGAATGAGTCATATATCCTTGGAAAGGTGCTTCAATTACCTGTCCAGTGGCATGCATATCATGCCATGTCTGTATTTCGGATATCCTTTTTTTGCCATTCCAAGGTAGTACCATGAGCCTGTCTTTTACTACATTTCCCAAAAATTCCTTTGGCCAAAATCCTGACTGTGCACGAATGAGTCATATATTCTTGGAAAGGTGCTTCAATTACCTGTCCAGTGGCATGCAAATCATGCCATGTCTGTATTTCGGATATCCTTTTTTTGCCATTCCAAGGTAGTACCATGAGCCTGTCTTTTACTACATTTCCCAAAAATTCCTTTGGCCAAAATCCTGACTGTGCACGAATGAGTCATATATCCTTGGAAAGGTGCTTCAATTACCTGTCCAGTGGTATGCATATCATGCCATGTCTGTATTTCGGATATCCTTTTTTTGCCTTTGCAAGTTAATTGAATGAACCTGTCTTTCACTACATTTTCCAAAAATTCCTTTGGCCAAAATCCTGACTGTGCACGAATGAGTCATATATCCTTGGAAAGGTTCTTCAATTACCTGTCCAGTGGTATGCATATCATGCCATGTCTGTATTTCGGATATCCTTTTTTTGCCTTTCCAAGTTAGTACCATGAACATATATTTGACTACTTTTTCCAAAAATTCCTTTGGCCAAAATCCTGACTTTGCACGAATTAGTCATATATCCTTGGAAAGGTGCTTCAATTACCTGTCTAGTGGTATGCATATCATGCCATGTCTGTATTTCGGATATCCTTTTTTTGCCTTTCCAAGTTAGTACCATGAACATATATTTGACTACTTTTTCCAAAAATTCCTTTGGCCAAAATCCTGACTGTGCACGAATGAGTCATATATCCTTGGAAAGGTGCTTCAATTACCTGTCCAGTGGTATGCATATCATGCCATGTCTGTATTTCGGATATCCTTTTTTTGCCTTTCCAAGTTAGTACCATGAACATATATTTGACTACTTTTTCCAAAAATTCCTTTGGCCAAAATCCTGACTGTGCACGAATGAGTCATATATCCTTGGAAAGGTGCTTCAATTACCTGTCCAGTGGTATGCATATCATGCCATGTCTGTATTTCGGATATCCTTTTTTTGCCTTTCCAAGTTAGTACCATGAACATATATTTTACTACTTTTTCTAAAAATTCCTTTGGCCAAAATCCTGACTGTGCAAGAATGAGTCATATATCCTTGGAAAGGTGCTTCAATTACCTGTCCAGTGGTATGCATATCATGCCATGTCTGTATTTCGGAAATCCTTTCTTTGCCTTTCCAAGTTAGTGCCATGAACATATATTTGACTACTTTTTCCAAAAATTCCTTTGGCCAAAATCCTGGCTGTGCACGAATGAGTCATATATCCTTGGAAAGGTGCTTCAATTACCTGTCCAGTGGTATGCATATCATGCCATGTCTGTATTTCGGATATCCTTTTTTTGCCTTTCCAAGTTAGTACCATGAACATATATTTTACTCCTTTTTCTAAAAATTCCTTTGGCCAAAATCCTGACTGTGCACGAATGAGTCATATATCCTTGGAAAGGTGCTTCAATTACCTGTCCAGTGGTATGCATATCATGCCATGTCTGCATTTCGGATATCCTTTTTTTGCCTTTCCAAGTTAGTACCATGAACATATATTTTACTCCTTTTTCTAAAAATTCCTTTGGCCAAAATCCTGACTGTGCACGAATGAGTCATATATCCTTGGAAAGGTGCTTCAATTACCTGTCCAGTGGTATGCATATCATGCCATGTCTGTATTTCGGATATCCTTTTTTTGCCTTTGCAAGTTAATTGAATGAACCTGTCTTTCACTACATTTTCCAAAAATTCCTTTGGCCAAAATCCTGACTGTGCACGAATGAGTCATATATCCTTGGAAAGGTGCTTCAATTACCTGTCCAGTGGTATGCATATTATGCCATGTCTGTATTTCGGATATCCTTTATTTGCCTTTCCAAATTAGTACCATGAACATATATTTGACTACTTTTTCCAAAAATTCCTTTGGCCAAAATCCTGACTGTGCACGAATGAGTCATATATCCTTGGAAAGGTGCTTCAATTACCTGTCCAGTGGCATGCATATCATGCCATGTCTGTATTTCGGATATCCTTTTTTTGCCATTCCAAGGTAGTACCATGAGCCTGTCTTTTACTACATTTCCCAAAAATTCCTTTGGCCAAAATCCTGACTGTGCACGAATGAGTCATATATCCTTGGAAAGGTGCTTCAATTACCTGTCCAGTGGCATGCATATCATGCCATGTCTGTTTTTCGGATATCCTTTTTTTCCATTCCAAGGTAGTACCATGAGCCTGTCTTTTACTACATTTCCCAAAAATTCCTTTGGCCAAAATCCTGACTGTGCACGAATGAGTCATATATCCTTGGAAAGGTGCTTCAATTACCTGTCCAGTGGCATGCATATCATGCCATGTCTGTATTTCGGATATCCTTTTTTTGCCATTCCAAGGTAGTACCATGAGCCTGTCTTTTACTACATTTCCCAAAAATTCCTTTGGCCAAAATCCTGACTGTGCACGAATGAGTCATATATTCTTGGAAAGGTGCTTCAATTACCTGTCCAGTGGCATGCATATCATGCCATGTCTGTATTTCGGATATCCTTTTTTTGCCATTCCAAGGTAGTACCATGAACCTATCCTTTAATACTTTTCCCAAAAATTCGTTTGGCCCAAATCCTGAGTGTTCTCGCATGAATTATATATCGATAAGAAGGTGATTCAACTACCTGTGTGGTGGTATATATTACATACGAATGAAGTATTTTTTTAATTCAAAGTTAATCCAATGAACATTTCGGTCCCTACCTTTTATGTTTTTAACATAAACATTATTTTTTTATATTTTCGGATGTCTTTAATCCGAAGTTTGTACAGTTGAATCTTGAATTTGTTTTGTTTTTAATTTATTTAAATTTTTAATATATTTTATAAGTTTCTTACTTTACGAATAATTTACAATTAACAAAACAATTGTAAAGTGATTCCCATCAAAATAGTTGAATTCGTGGAAATGCGAAGTTTAATTCGTACTTGGCACTAAGTTAAATTCGTACTGTGAAGATAGTACGAATTTAACTTTATCCGGATAAAAAATATGGGTTTGTGTCTTTGCTAAGATCGCAACGGATTTACGAATTTATCTTCACGCACTTATATTAATTTAGGAGGTCAAAATCAGGTTCAGGTCCATTCAGATGTATTTATTGTTTATATCCATATTCAGTTGAAAAAGATGTGTTAGATGTCAGCATGATCAGAATCACTGTCGGTACTGCAGGTTATCTATAATTTTAAGTTTAATTGAGTACATGGATTCATTTAAAGATATAACTTCTAAAACGGAATTAAAGTCTCCGCAAGCGCTTCTTAGTGGTTCATTTTGCAAGTAATTTGTTCTACAAAAGTTCATAAAAAGTAGCTCAAAAGATCTTCTAGGACGAAGTGGAATATTAAAGTAAATTTTACTTAATAAATATGGACTGTCTACATATCCATGTAAAAGCTTAACAATCCAACTTACATTAAGCATAACTCTCTCTATTTTTTGATGTAGGAAGATTTAGTAGTTGTAACCGATATTCATAAGATGGTAGATTAAAGACAATAAAGATTATTTAGGCAGAACAAAATAAATTTTTTCTGAACGGATTCAATGTCATCGATGTAACAACCGTATCGTGGGCACCATACAATTGAAGCATATTCGACGTTTTCGTTATAAAAGGATCATTAAACTCTTTTGCCCAACGTTTAATAAATCCTAGGGTACTATTTGCTCTATTTACTATTTTATTGATATTAATATGAAATCGTGGTTTAGGATCCATGGTAACTCCAAGATCATGAAAACTATCTAAGGATTCTAATGTGTAGTCACAACTTTTGAAATTACAATTTAAGAATGGTTTTCGCGAGAAGGTCATGTGCTTACATTTTTTCATATAAAGTTTCATGAGATTTATTCTACACCAGCTATGAAGATTGTTGATGTCAATTTGTAAGAATAAACCATCATATTCATTCTTAAAAGACAGGAATAGTTTGACGTTGTCAGCATACATCAAGATGTTAAAATAATTTATTACCGATAGCAAATCATTTATATAAAGTAGAAAATGATTTTGAAATAGATTTTTTTTTTATAATTTTGTATTTTAGTAAATATTCTTAAGTTTCTAAAAAAAAAAAATTCCTACGGGTTCAAAAGTTAAAGCCGGATTAGTGAGAGCGCATTTTTCTTTTTCAACCTCTTTTTTCTTTGTTCACAAACTTTGAACGCGTTTATCCCGAAACCATGTTTTTCGTACTGGTTGCGGAACTAGCGGGTTAATTTTTTGACGAATTTTTTTTTTTTGTATTTTTTAAGCTTGATTCGCTATCGTATGACACGAGCTTTTTTAAATTTTTTTTCGATTTTTTATGAATTTTGAAAGTCAATATTTTTTTCGAAAAAACACACTTCCAAATTTGGAACATCACCAAAAATTTTAAAGAAAAAAGCTCCTGTCATACGATAACCAATTTTGTTTAGATTTAAAAAAATTATTTTTTTTTTTCAGATCGGACAATTTTGTATTTTTCCGTGGCATGATTCGGGAAATTATATTATTGCAGAATTTTTAGTATTGCCAAAAGAAAGTGATTGGCGTCCAATCATACCAGCAGAAGATATTCATATAAAGCAAAGAGCGAATCCATCTAAGATTCCTTGGGCAGATACTCAGTATTGGAAAGCAAGTGAAGTGAATATGCTTCTTGGTGTAGGTATAAGCGCCAAAATTATTAATTCTGTAATAGCAAAAGATGAAAAAGGAGCTTTATATCTGAGCAGTAGTTTTGGATTGCTTGTTTTTGGGGCGCATAAGCGTAAAATAGAATCAACTGGAAATATGATTGTGTCATCAGCGGACTGTGTTGACAACAGTCGTTTAGATAAGTGGCTACAGAGATTGTGGCAATTAGATCAAGTGGGCGAGAGCGTTAAAAAAAACGGGCGTTAGAAGAAGAAACTTTTGAGCAATATTTTATGAGCACTTTTTCAAGAAACGATCAAGGCAGATTCATTGTCAAAATTCCGATGCAATCTGATGTAAACTTTTTAGGAAGTTCAAGAGCTGCGGCATTAAGTCGTTTCATGCACATTGAAAACAGATCAAAGATCATATACTGCGAGAAAAGTATATAGAATTTATGAGGGCTTATGAGGAGCTGGGGCATATGCAGTTAGCAACAAGATCACCAGAGCAAGACAAACAAGTCTATTACATTCCGCATCACTGTGTTACGAAAAAATTTCGTGTGGTTTTCGATGCCAGTTGCAAGACTGATCTGGGAATTTCATTGAATCAAGTGAAATTGCTGGGCGAGAAATTACAAAGAGATTTGCATGATATAGTTATGCGATTCAGACGCCATAAGGTGGCGGTATGTGCAGATATTAGAATGATGTTTAGACAGGTGCAAGTTTCAGAAGAGCAGTGGGATTTACAAAGAATTTTTTGGGGAGAGTCCAAAAATGATCCATTAAAAGAATATTGGCTGACGGTGGTCACATATGGCATGACGCCATCAGCATACAATGTAGTGCGGGCATTAATTCAGTGTGCAAGAGAAGCTAAAGAAAAATTTCCGCAGGCATCGCATATCATCGAAAATGATTTTTATATGGATGATTGCGCAAGCGGCGCGGATTCAGAGCTCGAAGTGCTAGGTTTAGCAAGAGAAATAGATATTGTGCTTAAAGGTGCAGGGTTTGAGCTTCGTAAATGGAAATCAAACTCTGAACGAGTTATGAGAGCAATGAATTCAGAGAGCGAAGATGCAGTGGTTTTTGTTAATGAAGAGGGAGCCTCTGTGCTTGGTTTAAAATGGATGATAAGAAAAGATAAATTTACCTTTGTCGTGAAAACTCCAGAGATAGATGGGACAATAATTAAACGGAAAGTGGTTAGTTGTATCGCGCAGCTTTATGATCCAAATGGATTTATCTCACCTGTCACTATCAAGGGAAAGATTCTCATTCAAGATCTATGGAAAATGAGCTTGGAATGGGATGAGCAATTACCCAAGGAGCTAGCCTTAAAATTTAAAGAGCTCTGGGCAGGTATAAAAGATTTAGAAAAATTTTAAATTGAGCGATGGATTGGTTCGATTAGTGATGTCAAGATGCAGCTGCATGGAATTGCAGATGCGTCCACAGCAGCATACGGTGCAGTTATGTATGTGCGAACTTATTATGGTGAAAGACTTAGACTTTAACTGTGCCAAGATTAGAGCTATCAGCTGCCAGGCTATTAGCATTGTTGCTTTCTGATGTCGTCAAGAGCATGGATTGGAAGTTAGTTGAATATAAACTATGGTCAGATTCTCAGGTTGTGTTACATTGGATGCAGAAGCTTCCTTGTAATTTAAAGGTTTATGTGGCAAACCGAGTATCTGAGATACAGACAAATTCTGACATCAATTGTCTGTATCTCAGATACTCATTTTTTTATTCAAATGAATGCGATTCATAAAGAATGCAATTCACTAAGAATCATTATTCATTTTGCATTCATGCATTCATTTTTTATTCATTATTCATTTTTTATTCATTATTCATTTTTTATTCATTATTCATTTTTTATTCATTATTCATTTTTTATTCATTATTAATTTTTTAATCATTATTAATTTTTTATTCATTATTCATTTTTTATGCATTATTCATTTTTTATTCATGAGAGAACACTATTCTCACTCAATTCATGCGAAGCTACCCAGTTGCGAATAAAAAATGAATAATGAATAAAAAATGAATAATGAATAAAAAATGAATAATGAATAAAAAATGAATAATGAATAAAAAATGAATAATGAATAAAAAATGAATAATGAATAAAAAATGAATAATGAATAATAAGCATTAAATAAAAACTAGTAATTAACAATTATCTAGACTCCTTCTTCTTATCCTGTGTTTACGGACACACACAGATGGACAAGGATTAATCGACTCACGAAGTGAAGTGAAAGAATATATCGCACCCCATCTACAAAAAATGCACAACTCTAAATTTTTAAATTTGGACTTTTTTATACAAATCAATTCGTAATGCACATCTCCGTCGACTGTGTGTGTCTTTTTAATCTGATTGCTCTTTCATTTTTAAAAACGAATTTTGTATCCTGCTTTTATAAGGAGTTGCTTAAAAAACAAAATAGTTTTTTGGCTCTCTTGAAAATTTTAAAATTTTGAGTTGTGACTCTTTTTCAGATGGTGGGTTATTTCTATGAGTTACAAACGTTTGCACAAAGTTAATATACCGTGACCTTACAGGTCAGGGTATAGTATATAATTCTTTTGTTTGAATTATATATATGAACGAAACCTTTTTAACAAAAAAATGTATAATGAATTTGGAACAATGACTTAAAATTAAACCAAGTAAGTTTTTATTGTGTATTCTTATATTTCATTTCTATTTCAAACATAGCTATTCTCTCTTCTTTTTCTAATTGCAACAATTTGAACTCCTGTTCGGATTGAAACTTCTCTTGATCCCATTTTAATTTTTTCTCCTCCAGCTCTATTTTCAATGTCTCCAGCTTATGTCGTTTCTCATCTCTTTCCACTTCATTATCAAATTTTTTCTGCTCCAATTCTATTTTCTTATTGTTGAGCTGATTTCGTTCACTATGCAGACCACTGAGTTTTTGGATGGATGTTTTTGGAGCGCTTCTTTTGAGCTTTTCAGCAAATCTTGATTTTTCTTTTGGCATTGATGAAGATTTTGTTGTCAAATCGACTGAGATTTCGCCTGGTACAATAAGGGATTCTGTGACTGTCTTTGAAGAGGCAACTGTGATGCCTTGAGTTGATGTGTGTGGTTGTTCATTGGAGTCCATTGCATAGCTTTCACACAACGTGATGCCATGAGTTGATGTGTGTGGTTGTTCATTGGAGTCCATTGCATAGCTTTCACACAACTTCTCATTCAAAAAGACTCTTCCGACTCGTCAACAGCATTATAATTTGTGGACTCATAAGCACGTACTTCCAAGGCTGACCGTTTTTCACCAAAAATTTCCTGAAGGCGATCGTAATGTGGACTCATCTTTAAGATTTTATCTGCATAATAAAAAAATTAGCTTAACACAATTCTTAACACTTCATAACTTAATTTTATCGCAAGATCTATAAGGACCAGTCAATATAAACATGACCACATTACTTACCATGGACGGTTGCCAACCTGTCTTCACCCTCGACAAGACCAGCTCCTGTAGATTTACGCCACTCATTACATTTGGAAAATTATGTTTTTAAATTTCGCATCTTCCAGCGTACCATAGTCCAAGTGGCATCGATTCCAGTCACATCAATCAGTTTGCGGTAATAAAGTTGCGCAGTGGGCTTCTGATAACAAAAAACATTTCCATTTATTGACATTTTTTCTAAGAATATATTTACAAAGAACATATATTTACCTCCAATTTTCCTGTTTGCAAGATATAATCAAGTATTTTACAAGTTTCTTCGTAGCTCCACTTTTTTACTTCTGTCAGACGTGTTCTTTTGACTTTCTTTGCGATAGATTGCATTTAAATTTATTTAAATAAAATTTGAAAAATTTTTTTAAAATTGAAATATTCTGAGAAAAAATTCAGAGAAGAATTAAATTCAAACTGACAGAAAAAGTATTGAACACTTTAGCGACGTTTTTAACAATAGGGTCGAGCTTTTGCTAAAGTGTTAAGTTGCTAGGTCGTGACAAAGCATATATTTTGTTGTTGTGTTGCTAAAATTATTTACACTTTAGCAATCTAACACTGTTACAATACTACGTGTGAATACCACTATTGTATATTTAAGTTAAAATTTATTTGTGATGTTTGCATTTTATATATAAATAACGTTGATTTGGTTTTGAAAGACATGCAGGAAAGTGTGAATACGAATGTAAGATATTTGAAAGAATATAAACAAGAATTTAGTAATTCTTTAAAAATTAATGAGAGTGAAATCAAAAATTTGCTTGAAGTGATTGAGTCGCGATATAGTGAAAGAGTAAAATTTATGATCAAAGCTCAAGAATCATGTGAGGCTAAGGTTAGTGCCCTAGGAAACACAGTAAATGGATTTAAACTGCAATGTGAGCAAATAAGCCGGGAGGTGGGAACAAGTGCAAAGGAAAATAAAAAAATTTGTGACGAGTTAAAAAATTTCGTAAACAGCAATAACCCGCGAGAAGGTAATAGCGAAACTTATGCTTCGAAGCTTAAAAAATCAACGGTCACTAGTGCGCCTGTTATTCTGAAACCAAAAGAAAAACAGGAGAGCGAAACAACAAGAAACGAAATAAAAAAAAATAAACCCATCAGAGTTGAGTGTTGGAGTAAATGGAATTGTAAATAGACAAAACGGTGCGGTTGCTATTCGATGTGAGAGTGAAGAAGCTAGAGCAATTTTAGCAAATGAAATGAAAAATAAATTGAGTGAAAAATACGATGTCCAAATGCCAAAAATGAGAAACCCAAAATTTTAATATCAGGAATGAGTGCTAATTTAGAGAGTGAGAAAATTATAGCCGCAATAAAAAACCAAAATGATTTTTACTGCAAAGAACTGAAATGTATTAAAGTGTATAAGTCCTTTAAAAATCCTCGAGTGTACAATGCATTGATTGAAGTCGATGGTGAAGGCTTTAAAAGGATCATAAAAGAAAAGAGAATAAATATTGAATGGGATAGATGCGTAGCTTACGAAAGCTTTAATGTAATAAGATGTTTCAAATGCTGGGGTTTTAATCATAAATCAAGTGTATGCAGTGAGAGTTACCAAATATGTGCGAAATGTAGTAAAAAAGGGCATTCCTATAGAGAATGCAAAAATGACTTCTTGAAAAACATTAATTGCAATAAAGCAAAGGAAAAGTTGAATCTCAATGATCTGAATGTAAACCATGACTGCAGAGACACTACATGCAGCACACTTCAGAGAAAATTGAGAGTAGAAGCCGAAAAAGTAATGTACTAGTGTAGAATACCCTATAACCGCCTGCACTATCGCACTAATTTTAAGCACATCACTATGTTATGATTTAACTCAAAGAAGTATAACACTTTTGTTTATGTAAAATTTAAGGTTTTATTTATTTATTTTAAGTTATTATATATTTAACATTTTGACTCAATTTGACTATTATCAAAATACTGTTAGTTTACTTTTTAAGGAGGTGCAATCCTCAAAAATAAACAATTAAGTATCAAGCATTCAACTGCTATCTTTTAATTCAAAGCCTTTTGAGCATTCAATTGCTCAGGCCAATAATATAAATAAATAGAGCCAGTGGCGTTTTTAAGCGCCGGCAAATTATTAGGCAGGGCCTTATAACACACTAATTCACACCGCGTTTTAAAACCGAGAAAGCATTTTAAACAAGCGATAAAAAGTTTCGCGCACAAATAATTTTAAACAAATCAAACAAAATAAATCACGAACACTACATGGCGATCCTGCTCGATACGTACCGAATTTTATACGCGATTGCAGATTGCGTCCAACCAGGCGGCGGCACCAGAAAACGTCACCACATACCGACATACCCGGGTCCGAGAAAACTGACACCGTGGCGGTACCAGCGGCACATGCGAGACGTAACATTAACACAAACGTCCGGGCATAGTGACCGAATTTATAAATTAGAGCATAAATTGGCTACAACGAAAGCAAAAATAAATGCAGAGAAGCCGCAAGATTTCCAAATTCCTTCCAGATTCTGGGAAGAAATTGAATACGAGCTAGAGCTCAAGAAGCTGCTGGAGCAGCAATATTAAACATACACACACACACACACACACACACACACACACACACACACACACACACACACACACACACACACACACACACACACACACACACACACACACACACACACACACACACACACACACACACACACCGCAGGGGGGATCAATTTCAGATCCTTCGGGCCTAACAACCCCGCGGACCCCAGTTACACAAATCCAGGCGCGTCTGTCCCATATTGGGCGGCTTCCTGGTCTGCGTCGGTACCGCATCGGTCGGCAGTCTTTTCAACCTGTCCGGAGGTTAAAACGGAATTATGCTAAGAAAAAAAAAAAAAAAAAAAAAAATACGCAAAAAAAAAAAAAAAAAAAAAAAAAAAAAAAATACGCAAAAAAAAAAATACGCAAAAAAAAAAAAAAAAAAAAAAAAATAAAAAAAAAAAAAAAAAAAAAAATAAAAAAAAACACGAAAAAAAAATAAATAAACAAAAAAAAATACGAAAAATACGAAAAAAAAAACAAAAAAAAAAAAAAAAAAAAAAAAAAAAAAAAATACGGAAAAAAAAAGCGAAAAAAAAGAAAAAAAAAAAAAAAAAAAAAAACAAACACTTCAAACCCAAGAGCGTCTGTCCCAAATTGGGCGGCTCCTTGGTCTGCGTCTGTACCGTAGCGGTCGGCAGTTTTAAAAACCTGTCCGTAGGTATAAAAGGATATGGGTTGGTCCCCTGAAAATAAACCAAAAAGCATAAATGTCGGCTAACAACAAAATTACTCCAGGTGGCAGCCACAGTAGTGGAAATCCACCCGTGGAAACCCCCACGGTAGAGGCAAGGATTCTGGAGGCCTCAACCAACATTGTGCACACGACAGCAGTATCGGTGACTGTAGGGAGTGAGCAAGCGGGCTCCCAGTCATCGTCATTTAATGACCGCAATGCTACGGCGGTGGCTAACTTGGCTGCCGTAGCAGATAATGCTACAAGGAAAAATAAAAACGAAATTCAAAAAGGCGGCACTCCCGGTTCATCATATGGATGGGAAACTCAGAACCCATTCAAGGGAACCCCTAGAGTTGCGCGTTCTCCCCAGAAGGCGGCTGATAGACCGATTGAGCGGTCACGCTCATCGCCTCCATCACTATTACTAACAAACCGTGCTCAAGATAAGACGGAAAGTGATCTACTAACCGTCAAAATCCAGGAGTTGGTGAAAATGATGGCCCTCCCACGAAGAAGCATCCACCAGCCTCTAAGAGACCTCGTGGACGAAATTGCAGCATTGCACCAAAAGGCGTGCAAAGTGCGGCATGAACGGGACTCCGCTGGGACTCAATCAAAACCGGAGCCGCCAACAAGAAGAAATGTGGAAACACAAACAGAGCCGACACTAGCCCCCATGGAAGGTGCTGGCTCTACCAAGAGACCAAGGGGAGAACAGCGCGAACCTCAATCGCCAACTCCATCCGCTAAAAAGAGGAAGCATAAAACGCCCCCTCAAGGCCAATCGGAGGTTAAGATGTCTGAGGTAAAAGCCAGCCAGGGCCAATCAAAAAAGAGTGCAACCGCGCCCAAGAGCAAAAAGCTCCCACGTGAGGAAGTGGTACAGCTGGGTTCAAATAACGAATCCAGCTCAAAGAAACTACCAGCAATGGAGAAAACTCTCACTCCAGTTGAAAGAACAGTCCAAAATAATAAGTGGACAAAAGTGCAGAGAAAACCTAGGAAAAAACCTAGGAAAACAAGGAAGAGACCACCTCGAAAGGATGCAATCGTTATAAGAACGACAGGCACAGTTTCCTATGCTGATATCCTTAGACAGGTGAAGACTGAACCCCAACTAAATGAGTTGAGTCAAAACGTCTGTGGCGTAAGAAAAACTGCTAAAGGAGAGCTATTACTTCTCCTAGAGAAAACCTCAGACCCTGCATCCGGAAAGCTCCAAAATGCAGTCCAAACGGTGCTCGGAACCAACGTCGAAGTCAAAATCCTAACCGAAATGGTGCAAATAGAGATAAAAGACATCGACGAGGTCACCACGAAGAAGGAAGTACTCGATGCACTACAAAACCAATTTGCTGTGCAGAAAGTGTTGCCATCCAACATACTCAGCCTACGCAGAGCATATGGGGGCACCCAAACAGCAACAATAATTTTGCCACCCGAAAACGCCTCAAAGCTGACTAAGGCTGGCAAGATAAGAATTGGTTGGGTTGTGTGCCGCATACGACATAAAACAACCCCCAAGAGATGCTTTAAATGCATGGACTTTGGTCATGTAGCATCAAAGTGAAAGAGTGAAGAGGACTGCACAAAGACCTGCTTTAGGTGCGGCAGCTTGAACCACCGAGCCAAAGAACGCAAAAACGCTGCAATATGCACGCTCTGCCTAAGGAAAAAGAAGCCTGACACAAGGCATGCAACAACAAGCACTAAATGCCCGTTCTATCAGAAAGCTTTACGAGAGACTAAGGCTAGATGAGGTTTTATCAGCTTAACCTCAATCACTGCGAAGCTGCACATGACCTCTTGAGGCAAAACGTACGTGAAGAAAACGCTGATGTAGCCATACTCAGCGAACCATATCGTACTGACACCTCTGGATACCAGATCAGTGATAGATCCGGGAAAGCATCCATATGGAGTTGTGGCCGACGACAGCATCAAATAAGAGAGACAAAATCTATGAACTACTTCGTGAGGGCTAAATTGGGCGGATTCTATGTCTATAGTTGCTATCTCCCCCCAAGCCTTACTCTACAAGAAGCCACGAATGTTCTAGAAGAAATAGCAGAGGATGCCGCCGGAAAGCACCCACTAGTAATTGCAGGTGACTTTAATGCATGGTCAACTGACTGGGGATGTACAAGAACAAACCCGAGAGGTCAAGCACTTCAAGAGGCGTTTGCGATCCTAGATATCGCCACGCTTAACTCTGGACGGCAAAACACCTTTGAAAGAGCTGGGTATGGTTCCATAATTGACCTTACCTTTGTAAGTAGCAGCTCACTACCAAAAACTGCCTGGAGCGTAACCGGACACTATACCGGAAGCGATCACCACGCAATTATATTCAGCATGGGAGACTCCGACAGAAGAAGGGCGAGCACAAAACAGAACAAATATAAAGAAAGCACCCTGGACACTGGTATCCTAGAAGTCATGCTTTCAGATATGTCAGTAACGGGCTCTGCAAGTGACAAAGTTTCGCAAGTGATGGCAACTATTAAAGCGGCATGTGACGCCGCGATGGTTAAAAAGGGTAGAGGTAACAATCGCCGGGCTCCAGTCTACTGGTGGACTGAGGAAATTTCCAGCCTGCGAAGGTGCTGTATAAGAGCGAGACGAACATACTACCGCTCGAGAGGTACTGATGAATTTCTACCAAACCAGTTGCGTTTTAAAGCCGCTAGAATGGAGCTAAAAAAAGCTATAAAAAGCAGCAAATCCCATTGCTTCAATCAAATCTGTGACGATGCTGAGCAACAGCCATGGGGCTTTGCGTATAAGCTTGTTATGAAAAAGCTTTCGGTGTTTAGACAACCAACACCCACGTGTCCCGTACTGATGAGGAATATAGTTCACACACTATTTCCACAACAGTCCGACACGCCAGCAATAAACAGAGGAGATGAAGTAGAGTTGCAAAATTTTCAAAATGTAACCAATGAGGAGCTCCTAAATATAGCAAAAGAAGTTGTGGATAAAAAGGCCCCCGGACCTGACGGAATCCCAAACAAGGTGCTTAAGTTTGCAATAATGCAGAAAATAGAGGTGTTTGTTAACCTGTACAATGCGTGCCTAAAAGAAGGCGTCTTTCCACAATTGTGGAAGAGGCAAAGACTGGTGCTAATCCCGAAGAATACTAGTTCCTCAGAGGACCCATCGGCGTATCGTCCGCTTTGTATGCTCGATACTGCCGGCAAAATCCTAGAACGGTTGATAAGCAATAGGCTCCAGGCGTCTATTAAAGATGCTGGGGACCTTTCTAACCAGCAGTTCGGATTCCGCAAGGCCCGATCAACTACAGATGCCATTGGAGCCGTAAAAAATATGGCGCTTAATGCAATTGCAGGCACTCGATGGATGCACGGTGATAAAGAGTACTGTTTAGTTACAACACTCGATATCAAAAACGCCTTTAATACTGCTAACTGGACCAGAATATTGGAGGCGCTTGCTCACTTTGGTGTCCCTTTCTACCTTCGTAGAATTATCCGAGACTACCTCGAGGATAGAATTCTCCACTACGAAACGGAAGCGGGCTCAGAACGGTATAAGATCACAGGCGGAGTGCCACAAGGATCAGTGCTGGGTCCAGTTCTATGGAATATAATGTATGACGGAGTCCTGCGTCTACAGCTGCCGGATAGAGCCCACATTATCGGGTTTGCAGATGACATTGCCCTCGTAGTCGTAGCAAAGCATTTGCACGAAGCGGAGCACAAGTGCAACCAAGCGGTAATGGTAGTACAGCAGTGGCTGAACACAGCGGGGCTCTGTCTGGCAGAGCACAAAACGGAGACAGTACTAATAAGCAGCCGGAAAGTCGTTGAGTCTGCTAAAATATCGGTTGGTGACCATACAATTGTATCGAAACCATTCGTTAAGTACCTTGGCGTCATGATTGACCATAGGCTGAATTTTAAGCAGCATCTCACATACGCAAGCAAAAAAGCGGGAAGCGTTGCTGCAGCGTTAACAAGGATTCTATCGAATACCAGAGGCCCGAGACAAAACCGTAGACGGCTTATAGTCACTGTCGTTAGATCAATACTCTTGTACGCAGCCCCCATATGGGCTGAGGCTACCAAATCTAGCTCCTACTTACGAAGCATAGATTCGGTTTATCGCATCTGCGCACTAAGAGTATGCTGTGCATTCCGAACTGTCTCTTCAGACGCAGCACTGGTTGTGGCGGGAACTCCCCCTCTAGATCTTCTAGCGACTGAGAGCGTGATATATGGCTCACTCCCAAGCGACTTGCCTAAATCCTCAAAACGTAGGATAACACGTGACCGCAGTGTGGCGATGTGGCAGATGCGCTGGGTGGCATCACACAAGGGACGATGGACGCAACGTCTTATTCCAAATTTGGAACCATGGCTAAATAGACGACACGGTGAGGTAGACTACTATCTCACCCAAATACTTACTGGGCACGGCTGCTTCAAATCGTACCTACATAGATTCAAGCACGAAGAAAATCCTTTCTGCAGTTTCTGTACAAGAAATGTTATTGAAGATGCAGAGCATGCTTTCTTTGACTGCCCAAAGTTTAACCCAGAAAGACTAGAGCTAAGCAATAAAGTAGGTAGGTCGCCAACAGTGGAAACTTTGGTGGACATTATGCTTACCTCAGAAGGAAACTGGACCTCAGTTTGCAACACGGCATGTGCAATAATGAAAGAATTGCGCCGAGTAGAAAGACTTCGTAACGCAATAAGAAGTACATAGGAGTAAAGAATACTCAACCTTGCCAGGGGGTTTGAACATAAACATTCATCTTGCTAGGGACCGTAGTCGACGTTGCGTTTGCGTCATCCCCTTACAAGAAGAGACCGCAGGGGTCAGACCATGCGCCTGCGTGTAGGGATCAGCTCCCGATGCGGTCTCCCCCCGTAGAATAAACATTTTAATTTGAACAAAGGAGAGCAACCAATTCAGCATGGCTGCTAAGCTAGTGGACGGTAGTTCTTGTTTTAGATTAGTATTGGGTGTCTGTACCAGAGTGCAAGTATCCTACACGGATAATAGAAGGGGTACATAGAAACATGACAATACTAACGACAGCTGACTAGTGAGCTATAGGTGCTCAGTCCTCCCTCCTTCCGAAGCAATACTTAACGGTAGTCCCGGGGGGATATAGGGGTCAGATGATGAGGTGTTTTTAGCGGATTAAAGTCCCGCACTCAGGCTTTCGATGCTTTTCATCTCACGGGGAAAAAAAAAAAAAAAAAAAAAAAAAAACACACACACACACACACACACACACACACACACACACACACACACACACACACACACACACACACACACACACACACACGCCACACGAATTCAAAATATTTTTATTATAATTAAAAATAAAACAACTATTTTATCAAAATAAAAATCTATGTTATATTCAGTTCACAAGAGCCATTTTTATTAATAATTTTTTATATTTTCACTTTTTTAAAACAATTAAAGCTATATTAAATAATCGAAAGCACTCGCGAAAAATTTACGCATACCGGCATTTGTTTTCATTCATTAACTGAAACGTCCGTCAATCACCTGTTGCTTTATGCATCTTATAGATACAGTAGGCCCTTTACGTTTAACAAATAATTACAGATACATATTCACAATGCAATGTGAATTAACAAAGTATATAATTGCTTGTCCAATGGAGACAAAAGACGCGAAAACAGTCGCAAAAACTATTATCGAAAACTTAATTCTGATATATGGTCATTTTAAAATTTTAAAGTCAGATAGAGGTACAGAGTTTACCAACGAATCTTTTAATTCAAAGCCTTTTGAGCATTCAATTGCTCAGGCCAATAATATAAATAAATAGAGCCAGTGGCGTTTTTAAGCGCCGGCAAATTATTAGGCAGGGCCTTATAACACACTAATTCACACCGCGTTTTAAAACCGAGAAAGCATTTTAAACAAGCGATAAAAAGTTTCGCGCACAAATAATTTTAAACAAATCAAACAAAATAAATCACGAACACTACACTAGCAATCAAACTTAAAGTGCCTGTGCTTGAATATTGGAGAGATTCGTACAAATATTAATCAACTTGAAGTAATAGTTGCAGAAAATAAATTTGATTTTATCTGTGTAACTGAAACTCATTTGACAGAATCCATACTGGACTCAGAAGTACAGTTAAATTGTTATAACATGATAAGGTGTGATAGTATATCTAATCACACTGGTGGAGTGGCCTTTTACATAAGACACGAATGGCATACTCAAACAATAAAAGTGATTTCAGTTGGAAAATGATCTGGTGGCTAATAATAAAAGTTAAATTAAAAAATATAAATTTAGTGCTAGTGGCGGTATATAGATCCCCCGATAAGCAAAAATCACCGGAGGGTATTTTTTGTGAATTTTTTAAAACTCAAATGGAAGAATGCGAACTTTTAGGAGATCACGTGATTGTAATGGGTGATTTTAATGTTGACTGGCTTGAAAATAATATACATAAAAGAAAAATTGAACAAGTTATTAATGATAATTCCTTCAGACAAATTGTTACTGAACCAACCAGAATAACAAGAACCTCATCAACTCTAATAGACTATGTAGTGACTAATAATCCATGTGTTAAAGCAAATGTAAAAAAGAATTTAGAGTGAGTGACCATGAATCAATTGATATTGATATCAAAATCAACGCACGGAACGAAAATAAAAAAAAAATCATTCAGACTATAAATTATAACCAAGAGACTTTCCTTCGAGAACTAGCTCAAAGAGGCTTTGCAATGGTGAATTATTCTATAAGTTGTAACCAGTCAGCAAATTCTTTTAGTCAGATTCTAAGTGATTCCTTGAATAGAATGATGATTAAAAAGGAAATAACAGGAGGAAATCAGTGTAGTGATTGGTTCAAATCTAATCTTTATAATTTGAAGAAACAAAAAATTAAATTATACCAACTTGCAGTAAGGACAAACAACTTAAATGATTGGCATAACTACAAATGTTGTAGAAACATATACGCCAACTAGCCTTGGCAAAGAACAATTATATATAAAGGAAGGTAGACGAGGCATATGACCAAAAATCAATGCGGCGAGCAATAAAAACATTAGTCTTAAACGAAGAGAAACATGAAATAAATAAAATTGTGATGAATGGAAGAAATATAATAAACAAACAAGAAATGACGAATGCTCTTAACAGATTTTTTATAGACAGTGTTGAATGTATAAATGCAAATATTCCGTATGTGAAATATAATACTCTAAATTTCTTTCCGTGACGATGATGGTTGACGCGTTTGACATAATTTGACCAACATTTCTGCAGATTATAAACGAATATCTGCACTAAACCAATCAACCTCAGTGGCTTCGCAAACCTCAATGGATGCCGCCATGCCGAACTTAGTTAGTCGGTTAGTGCAAGATGATGCTAACATTGCCGTACCTGACTTGCCATCTTCCTCACCACCATCACCTCATCTTAATCTTCCTGTGAACTCTGGTATTTCTTCACAGTCAACTTCATCCTCATCGCCAGCAATAATTCGTACTAGTCCTCAAGCTGAATTGAATCACATGTCAACCACTACTCACACTATTATTTCGTCAGTCACTCCTAACGTGTCTAATGGATTGCCTGCTAATTCAGCATCGTGTGATCTAATCGTGGTGCAGAGATTGAAGCGTAAGGTAATATTTTTGTCTCGACTGGCGGAAACCACCACAGCTGATGCTGTCTTGGCTTTCATCAGTAAGAACCTACAACAATCTACCTCGTCAATCTAGTGCATTAAGCTGAACTCCCATGTACAGAGAGATTTTTCATCATTTAAGGTCTTTGCTCCTGTAACAATTTTTAATACTCTTGTTTCTAATGAGTTCTGGCCTGTAGGAGTTGTCGTCCATGAATTTGTGTTTCGTGAGAGAGTTCGTAGATCTCTTCCAAAAAACTAGTTCTAATGCACTTCAGACTCGCATTAACTCTAATTTAAGCTACTCTTTATATTATTAAAATGTTGGTGGTCTACGCACTAAAATGCATAATTTATTTATATACTCTCAATCTTTTAATTATGATATTATTGTGTTTACGGAAACATGGCTTACAGACAACCACTTGAGTTCGGAATTATTTCATAGTGCATCTTATAATATTTTCCGGAAAGACCGGTGTCTTGACACCACAGGGCTATCGCGCGGTGGAGGTGTGTTAATCGCTATTCGTTCAAATCTTTCGTGTTCTCAAATATCTTTACCTCACTTAAACTCTAATTCAAGCTCTACTTTTGATATAGATCAATTAATTGTTAAAGTCAAATTAAGTGATAATTTTACTATTTTTGTTACAGTAAGCTATATTCCTCCGAGAAGCCCTCTTGAATTGTACGCCACTCATCTTGATAATATCCGCCCATTTCTGGATAATTTAAATCAATCACATCATGTTATTTTAACAGGTGATTTAAATGTATGTATTGTTAGCTGGAAGTCTGTAAGCGATGAATTTTATATTTTGCCTTTTAATGTACTGTCAGAAACTGATGCGCTAATAATTGATTTTTTTCTTGCAATATGACTAATGGCGTTTTCGTTTCTACCAAAAAATGTTGCCTTTTCATTGCCCTTGCCTTTTTTCGTGTTCGATTGTAAAATAAGTGCAAACGGGTGAGTAAATTTTGTGTTCGTTTCTTAAAATGTCACACTCACAGAGGGCAAAAAAGGCGCATTTTCTACCCTGCAAACTTTCTCAGGGTAGATGATTGCCCTGCATATCAGCTGTTTTTAAAATGACAATATTATGACATGCATGCGTTAGACAAGGATGGTTATATTCGTTTATTTAAGTTGACATTTTTCGAGTAGGCAAAAACATGCACTTTTACAGGGTTGCGGGCAACATTGAAAACATTTTGCACTGCGACAGGGCAACATTTTTTGTTAGAAACGAAAACGCCATAAGTTCAGGTTAATAACAAATTTAATGATCTTGATCGTATCTTAAGCCTGGTTTTCACTATGTCAATTTCAATGGTCAGTTGTTGTCAGTCACATGAAAAATGCCAACACGTTGTCATTTATTTCTGTTTGACAATGGCGAAAAATAGGAAAAACTGATCTATTCACATGTTTATAGCAAAAGTTCAAAAAAAAATGTGATTTATGTGATTTTTTAAACTTTTAAATTGCATGTCAAACAAGAAATGACTAAGTGAAAACCCAGCATTAGATTTAATTTTCATTGATAAAGAATTTGTCGCAAATCTTGATTCACCTCAATTTGAGATTGTAAATAGGTCACAACATCATGTGCCCATAATGCTTGAATTTTGTGTCTTTAACTATCAAAAATCATCGTCATCTGTTTTATTTTCATACGACTATAATCGCGCTAATTACATTGCTATTCAGGCTGGTTTTGAGACAATTCAATGGGATGTGGTTTTTTCAGGAATGGAATTGGCAGAGATGTATGACTTATTTCGTTCAATACTAAATAATCTGGTTAGAAATTTTGTTCCAATGAAGCGAAATCGCAGCTCTAATAATCCGTTCTGGTTTAATAAAAGGCTAGGCAATTTGAAGAATAAAATGAATAAAGCATACAGAAACAGATTTATTTAAATTGTTCTTATGAATTCAATATTTAAAATAAATTTCTTTTTAAATCCCATATTTTTTCAATTGAAGACAAACTCTAGGAGAATAGTAAATTTTTCTGGTCCTATATAAACATGAAAAGGAAATCTCGTCGCATTCCAAAGTCCATGTTTTATAAGGACACTAGTTCTGAGGACACTCTCACTATTTGTAATTTCTTCGCGGATTATTTTAAGTCTGTATACTCTGTATCGCCCTCCACCTCTTATAATATATCTGGCCCAAATTCTCTTTTAAACTTAAGTAATCTCACTATAGAAAAATCAGAAATCGAAAGTTCACTTCTTCTTATTAAATCTACATCGATGACTGGCCATGATGGTATTGCTACTATTTTGCTAAGAAATTGTGCGAATTTAATTTCTCGCCCGCTAACTATTATTTTCAATAAATCTCTGTCAAGTGGTACCTTCCTGAATGAATGGAAAGTATCGTACATTGATACCATTCACAAATCTGGCCCGAAGTAAAACGTTTGCAATTATAGACCAATAAGTAAAATTTTGTGTGCCTAAAATCTTTGAAAGAATAGTCTATGAAAAATTATCTTTTTGTGTAAAAAATGTCGTCTCTATAAATCAACATGGCTTCATATCAGGTAGATCAACTGCTACTAATTTAAATATTTTTTGCTCTTCCATAATTAGAAACTTTTCCACGGGCTTACAAACAGATGTTATCTACACTGATTTTGCAAAAGCGTTTGATAAAGTTAATCACGAAACCTTACTCCTTAAGCTTTTTGCTCTAGGATTTCACTCAAGTCTGCATGCCTGGTTGAGGTCTTATCTCCTTAATCGTTGGCAAAAGGTTAAAATCAATGATTGCATGTCTTCCCCCATTCAGGTCTCGTCAGGTGTACCTCAAGGAAGTCATCTTGGTCCGCTTCTCTTCCTTCTTTTTATTAATGACCTTCCTCTAGTTATCAAACACTCATGTTGTCTTCTTTTTGCCGATGACTTAAAACTATTTCGGTCAATCGAATCTGATAATGATTTCAACCTTCTTCAATTGGATCTAAACTCGGTCGCTAATTGGTGCTGCCTTAATAATCTTCCCCTCAATATTTCAAAATGCCAATGCCAATCTTTTGCTAGATCAGCCTACGCTATTCTCCAGAACTATTCTATCAATTCGAACACGTTGGAAAGAGTGTTTTACATAAAGGACTAAGGAGTTATTCTTGAATCTAAAGTTAATTTTAGGAATCATATTGAACTAATAATTGCTAAAGCGAACTCAATGTTAGGATTTTTTATATACTCTTAAGACACTCTATTCTTCTCTAGTGAGACCGCACCTGTAATACTGCTCAATAATTTGGAACCCATACTATCAATTATACTCCAATAGACTAGAATCGGTTCAACGTAACTTTACTAAGTACATGTGGTTCAAATTAAACTGGAACCTATTCTCAGTGCCTCAATATGCTACTCGCTGTGCCTAAGTTAATCTAACTCCACTTTCTATACGCCACAAACTATTCTCTATCATGCTTATTTGGAATCTTTTTCATCACAATATCCACTGCCCTGAACTTCTTTCTCAATTAGATTTCTATACACCATCTCGTTATCTCCGTTGCCAATTCCATTTTCGTGAATCTTTTTATAGATCTAACTATACTCAAAATATGCCTATGTCTCGTAGTATTCACGAAACTAATGAAATTCTTAGCATTTCAGACTTGTTTAAAAATATTTCGAGAAAAACTTTTAAAGATAACCTCTTATTATGGATTATGGATCGTGAGTCTTGATCTAATCCTTTTTTGTTTTTGTTTTTAATTTATAATTTTTAATTAACTATTAAATAATATATACTCTTTATATCTCTTGTAAATAATACCATATTTTAGTTTTTAGTAATTATACTTAAGTAGTCTGTAAGAGTAATACCCTGTTTGATGAAATAAATGAAATGAAATAAATGAAATGGAATGAAAATATTTTACTTTTGGAAAATGAATACAAAAATAATTCTTGATTACTTAAAAATGCTTAAAAATAAACATATATGTATATAAAAAAACCCATGAAATGCTTATAAATATACATAGTATAAAAAACCTGAAGTGAATCTTTGTATTGTATTCTTTCTATTCTTTTAAGGCGCAAAATGCAGTTCAAAACGTCATGCCCTTTGATTTAAACCTTAAATTTTAACAACGAATTTCGATTCCCCTTTTTTATGAAGCTTTACTATTCTGCACACAGAAGAGAGCTAGTAACAATTCTACAGTTTTTATTTGTTCAGAAAAAAATTCCCACTGCAAATAATGATCACGTTGAGACAGCACCAAACGAAAAACTCATAAGAATTTCTAAAATAAGAAATTCCTAATGAAAAAATGAAGCAAAGACATCATACTAATGTTCAACACTTCTTTCAAGTCAATCAATATTGAGCCATTTCAAAACAGCACGCTGCCGCAAATCAGCACGACATATTGAGTCGTTTTCGCAGTCTTAACTAAATTATCTCCTTCTCGTTCATCGACTTGTCTTAAATTGCTGCACAAAGCAAGTTGCAGCATTTTGCAGCGAAATCGAAACAACAATGTGTGCTCTGCAAACAACGATAGCCATCGGAGCTATCAACAATCGACTTGTTGCAAGAAATTTGAAGGAAAATTAAGACATTTTCAACTCAAGTTTCAATTTTACGAAAAAACTATTGGAAACGCCAAGATCTTTCATTTGCTCATACATCCAGCGTTGCCATATGGAAGTAAAATACTTAATTTGGAAGTATTTTCAACCCAAAATAAGATTGAAGTATTTCATTGCTAAAATGAAGTATTTATGTCAGCCCAAAAATAATTTTTGTATACTACGCATAAAAGTATTTCAACTCTTATATAAATTACTAGCGGATGTAACCCGGTGTTACCCGGGGTTGTGTCTCGAAGTTAGAAAAAGGACGATATTAAAACTGGTCTCATTTTAACATTTTTTAAATGATCAGTTAAATTTTTAAAATTTTTTAAATTATCGTTTTTTGGGGTTTTGACACCTCCCTCCGTTGATGTGTTTAGTCAAATTTCCGTTAAACTTTACCTGCCGGACATGATAACAAAAAAATATGACATCTTCAACTTCTCGATCTGGCGGCTGGTTTCTGAGGGAAATGGTCACCCAGTTTGAAAGAAGTAATTTCGAGAAAAATGCGTTTAAAGTTTTTCTTAGCATGCATTTAAAATGCATTTTTATGTCAAAAAAAATTCCAATTTTAAAAAGTCCTTTTGGCATCGATTCGATTTTTGGATTGTCTTCGTTCAACTTCGGTTTTGGTCGATACTGTGCGGTTGATTTTTGTTAATCTTTATATAGCTTCTGCTCGTATTCGTTAAACTTCTTTTTATTCGTTAGTCTTTGGTTCTTGACTTTGTTTGCCTTCGGCTCTTTCCTTGATTTTTGTCGAAAGAACTTTTAAAAGCATAGGATCTATTTCAGTAACAGATACAAATGCTTACCAAGTTTCATTAAAATCGGTTCATCCGTTTTGACGTGACGTGAATGAGCCAGACAAAGTTGATTGAATAAAACGCCCTCTCACGGAAGTTTTCTTTTGCAGGGTCAGGTTATTTCACGTACCAAATTTTAGAAAAATCGGTCAAGTCATTTAGGAGTTATTGAGTCTTAACAATGCACTACTTAAAGCGCCTTTTTGCGGAAGTCTTTGGTATTTTTTATAGCCGATGTTTTATCTTGGGCGCAGTTGAACCTTCATACCAAATTTCATTGAAATCGGTCCAGGCGTTTAGAAGTTATTATGGAGTTCCACGCTCACAGACTTGCGCCCACTTGTTCAATCGGATGAATGGTGCGCGGGCCTATACAGAACAGACAGACGGACAGAAGGACAAACATTTGATTTTATATATTAGAAGATATATTGGAGTTGGCAACTCTGATCAAATGTCAACAGTTGTTAGCAATTTTACTCTTCATCAAATTTTTTTACTTTTATTAAAATAATTACATTTAAATCTTTAAATTACAAGTTTCTTACTTAAAAACACTTAAAAAAACTTAACATTAACAATGGGTAATAAGAGGCGTACCAGCAAGCAAAACCTGACGCTATGCCCACGCTGCAAGCTGAGTATTGAAGAAGGCGACTCCATCCAGTGCGATAAATGCCTACGCTGGCTGCACTCAATGTGCTGTGGATTAAATATGAAGCAGTATCGTGAAGCTCTTCACCAGGTGGACAAGGAGTACCTGTGCCAGGACTGCTCATGCGCTACCCCCGACGCACCTGCTGCGCCAGCGGCCGGCACATCCAGCGAAAACATCATCTTCAGCTCAAACCAATTCCAAGCACTTATGGATAAACTTAGTCCGCTAGACACCTTAGTGAGAGACATGGCTGCAGTAAAAACGGACATCGAAAAACTGACCAAAGACAACTTGCAACTTCGCGCCGAATTAATTGAGGTTAAGTCTACGGTTAAATACCTAACAGAAGACAGAGTCAAAAACGATGTCATACTGCGAGGCTTAGAAGACACTAGCAACAACAAAACAGCAAGTGAGCTAGCTACTGACCTTTTAAAAACACTGGAAGTGCCAGTCAGCAACAAAGACATAGCACAAGCTTACTTCTTTGGCGGTCGTGCTAACAGAGCCGGTGCTAAATCATCAGCACTGAAATCCGTGGTGGTGAAATTTCACACTCATGAAGCGAAAATGCACCTGCTGGCGGCAAAAAAAGAAATTAAAAAGGACCCTGTTCTAAAAACGAAAATCTTTGTGAATGATTTTCTAACAAGAGACACCTTGAAGCTTTTTGGCCACGCAAAGTCGCTAAAAACTGTGGGATACCAGTTCGTATACACCAGAGGTAATACCATCTTTGCAAAAAGAGCTGGAAACTCGCGCGCTGAGAGAATCAGCAGCTATCGTCGTGTGGATGAGCTGCTCCTAGCAGCTTCAACGCGGTCAAATACCAATATTCGCAGTGCCACTGCTGCTGACGCCGATCAAACCATAAGTGATGATGAACGCGAATGTCCGTCTTCGCCATCAGATAACTAACTGCTTTGCCAGGCAGCATATATCTAACAAGTAAATACAAATCTCATTACCCATTTATACATTTTCATACCAACTAATGAACTATTATAATAACATCACAGAATACAACAACAATATAAGTACACAAAACAATTTTTTTAACATAATCTCTTTTAATGCAAGAAGCATCGCGGGTATTGATAAGTTCAATGCGTTCCGTACGGAAATATAATTATTTCAACAACCTCCACGAATAATGTGCATTCAGGAAACCTGGTTTGCGGAGAACGTTATACAACTCTATGAAATACCTGGCTATACAAGTGTCCACTGCTGTAGAGGAGATAGCCATGGTGGGTTATCATTATTTATTGACGAGAAACTTCAGTTCACGCTTGAAGAGGTGATCAACGAATCTTACTGCCACGTTATAAGAATAAAACTGCAAGCAATCACAGACAATGGTAAACCACTGGTGGTAGTTGGATTCTATAGATCGCCAAAATGTTCATCAAACACATTTCTTGAACTATTAGAAAAACAGCTTAGAATTGCATCCCCCCACAGCTGCGTCCTAGCAGGCGACTTCAATATTGACTGCCTATCATCTTCGCAAGATCATTATACGCTTAACAATTTAGTTGCTACGTACTGCCTACGCATGTGTCACAGTCTTATCACGCGGCCCACATCCATGTCGTCAATTGATTGCATAATATCAAATATTGCCGAAGTTGAAGTCGCGTCTGTTGAATGCCCGCTGAGCGACCACAACATTATTTGCTGCCTTCTTGGCCTCAGCTGTCAATTAAACAAATATATATTAACAAACAAAACCTTGTATGATTATAAAAAAATAGCGGATCAATTGCAAGCTGACTTCGAAATAATGAGAAACGAAATAACAACACTATCCGATTCCAATGCTGTATACGAAGAATTCGAGCGCATTATTTTGAACGCAATAAACTCAAACAAGACGCAAGTCACTGCCCGCGTCAAGGTGAAGTACCTCTTGGCGCCATGGGTCAATGACAATTTCAAGGCCTTGGTGCGAAAGAAATCAAACCTATATAAAAAACTCAAGCGCCTACCACATAGGCATGATCTAAGGCTTCAACTTGAAGAGTTTAATAAGCTAGTAGCTAAAGCAAAAAAACACCTCACTGATGCGTATTACAATAAGCGACTCCTAGACGTCAAGGGCGATATAAAAAATACATGGAAAGTTCTCAATGGGCTCCTCAATCGCAAACGCAAAAATACAGCAGTCGAGAGCATTGAAAATGTTGATGGCACAATTTTGCAAGACCGCGCAGAGGTTGCAAGCTCACTAAACAAAGCTTTTGTCGAACGCGCCAGTATCATAGCATCTGAAGTCCAACGTTATGACGATGATGATGTTAACGCGTTTGGAACGCTCAGTACCACACGAGAAACGTTCCACTTTAATGAAGCTTGCACCGAAGACTTTGAAAATATCATCCTTAATTTGAACACCAACAAAGCAATGGGGGCCGACCTAATACCGGCAGCCGTTCTAAAAAACACATCCCGTCCCTGAGCGGAACTTTTGCGACACCTTTTTTCTACAATTATAAAAACTGGGGTGTACCCTCTTAAAATGAAATTACAAAAAGTTTTTCCCATATTTAAAGGCGGCGAAAAACAAAATCCAAAGAACTATAGACCAATTGCAGTCCTGCCAATTATCAACAATGTTGTAGAGAAAATGATGAAACAACAAATTGCAGTTCATATAGACAGAATCGGCTTACTGTACAGACATCAGTATGGATTCTGCTGCAAATCTGGAACGCAGCCTGCACTCATTCAAGCCGTAGAGGACATATGCGCGAATCTTGATAAAGGATGTGCAGAGGTCGGAGGCCTATTCCTGGATCTCCAAAAAGCATTTGAATGCGTCGACCATGAGGTACTTATAAAAAAGCTGTTATTTGCTGGTTTCAATACAGATGCCATCAACTGAATACGAAGCTATCTGACTGATAGACTGCAGTTTGTGGTGAACGGCGGAAGCAATAGCTCTCTGGAAACCTGCCGTTATGGGGTGCCTCAAGGCAGCGACGTAGGTCCACTGCTCTTCCTCATTTTCATCAACGATATTCAAAACATCAATCTTCATGGGAAGTTATTCTTGTTTGCTGATGACATCGCCTTATTTTATCCATCCTATTCACGACTTGCTTTGAAGACACATATTGAGCATGATGTTAGAATTCTGACTGAATTTTTTCGACTCAATCGCATCTCATTGAATGCTGATAAAACTCAATTTATCATATTCTCGCCACGACGCAAGACTCATGAAAACTGTGTTCTCAACATTAATGGCATAGATGTTGTAGAGGAGACCAATGTTAAATTCTTAGGACTAACGTTGACCAGTAATTTAAAGTGGAATGAGCACATTTCTACCCTACAGCGTAAGGTTTCATCTGGCCTCGGACTATTGCACAAATTCAAAAATAAATTTTCAGTCGACACGAAACTCACTATCTACATGTCTCTAGTTCACTCGCACCTGTCGTACATGCCTATGTTTTGGGGGTATAAAAATAAAGTCGAACTCAGCAAGCTACAGCGCCTGCAGAACAAGGCTATTAAAGCCGTTTTCAACCTACATCCGCGATTCACCTCTAGCCAGCTATACAGCCCGTCATTCGGAGATATCCTGCCAGTCACATCTCTCCATAAGTACCAACTCATTCTTCATGTGTTTAAGAATTTGCGAAACATCAGTTATAATACGACACAGCTCTCTACGCGCACACATATCAATACTCGAAATAGATCTGACCTAGTAGCGGCGAGATGCAAATTTGAGGTGACCAAGCAACGATACCTGTATGCAGGCCCGACAGCCTATAATAGTTTACCACTCGAATGCAAGAACGCAACGTCTATAGGCATATTCAAACGAGAATTAAAGATATATCCGCTGGATTCAATTTCAATTTAAATAAATACCCGTATGTAAATAGTCTACAATGTACAATGTATTATAAATATTATTATAAGTAAATATATATCTAATTAGAAATAGGAAATATAACTTAGAATTATAACATGCCAACATAGTATGCTCCTTCAAAGCTCTCCATCTGAGCAATGGGGCTCAATGAAATTATGTATTAAACCTATGAATTAAAATAAAATAAAAAAAAAATAAAAAAAAAATAAAAAAACAAAAAAAAAAAAATGAACTGAACTGAATTATTATCAAAAGATCTCATTTGTTTTACTGAAATATCTCATCTGCTTTATAGATCAGCCTGGAGTACAAATTGCTAGTGGCAATTGATTTGAATTATTTAAGTATAAAATTTTTCAATAAAAAAAAAACAATTGTTTATTTTCCTTTGCGCCTAGTTCGAAAATTTTTAAAAGGAAGTATTTTGGTAGAAATTCAGATTTTTTAATACCGCAATGAAGAGTTCTCTCCGCGGTTCTCTGGCAACGCTGCATACATCATACCCACCTAACTGTTATGGTATAGGCAGCATATAGAAAATAAGCGATTAATTTTATAAAAAATATTGAGATTATTGGCCAAAAACTTCTTAGCTTTTTAATAACTTAAAATTCTGAGAGTACTATGACCGTCTAGAATAATTAATTGTTCGATAAGTGGAAATTTCATTCTAATCAGTTCAGTGATTCCGGAGAACCGAAGCAACAAGGCGAAAAAAGCGAATCTTTGAGTTTCATTTTTATATAATAGTATATATTTTTATATACAAATGACATGCCTGTATAAAAATAACGGGTTCAGTAAGCGAGAGGGTAAGTGATGAATGAAATTTTCTGGATTACTCTTTCAATTACATGTAAGCGAAGATTTTGCTAGGGAATAGTAAATGAAAACATTTTTCTCATAACCCCAGAATAGGCCTTCTGGGCCCTATAGTAAGACTATGGCCATAATCAACGGATGCACTACAGTTGCAATTGCTACACGTAGACAGAAGCTGATGACACCAATTAACGACTTGTAACAGAAATTAGTTCGCTAAAAGTACGCTTTTGTGGATGTGTCAGCTCAGAAAGTATTGTTGCGTTATCTATGTCTATATTGAACTGCATTTATGTTTACATCCCAGTCGGAAAGATCGTAAGGTAATAGTTCCAATAGTTATTAAAATTTTCGCGCTCAAATAAGTCAATTTTTGGAAGTGTTTACAGAAAATTAAAATAACCGTTCAGAAGACACACAACATGTTGTAAACATGTTGTATGTATCACTTTCCGCTACTTCTGT
The DNA here is from genome assembly GCA_958299015.1 of Tetanocera ferruginea. Taxonomy (NCBI): domain Eukaryota; kingdom Metazoa; phylum Arthropoda; class Insecta; order Diptera; family Sciomyzidae; genus Tetanocera; species Tetanocera ferruginea. The sequence goes on from OY282641.1 coordinate 66,839,529, forward strand.
TTAATACAAAATTTTTCGCAACATTTGCACAACTGTTGAGTAAAAACTCTTCTGAACGGCAATAATCAGTTTCCGCTGCTCACAACATGTTGTGAATTTTTGGAGCGCTTTATTTTTCCGCTACGTTTACTCAAAATGTTGTAATTTTCATTTTGACATATTCACATAGTTTGACACATTTAAAAGTGATAATTCTATAATGAAAATATTAATTATCTCGTCAAAATTCACATATCCAATATTTATTAAATTTTTCGCGCTCAAATATGTCAATTTTTGGAAGTGTTAACAGAAAATGAAAATAACCGTTCAGAAGACACACAACGTGTTGTCAACATATTGTATGTATCACTTTCCGCTACTTTTGTTTTAGAAACGCACCCAATGGGTAATAACCTTTCAATATTAAATAAGCAAAATTAAATTCAAAGGATTAAATAATTCGGAACAATTGAAGAATAGTGGAAATGGTCTTTTATCTTTTTTTTTTTAAATGCGTGTTTTGAGCTAACAAATTGAATGGTGAAAAAATTAAGCGTCGCTCTCAAGTGGTTTAGAAGTTATAGGGGTCAACGTTTATGAAAATGGGCTTAAAAACCTGTGTTTTTTTGTTGTTGTTTTCGAACATAAGTAAACGTAATGGATATCAAAAGAAAGGTTATGCTAAAACCTTTTTAATGAGCATTCAATCATAAAAATCTATGCATTATTTTGGATGATATAACTGTTTTTGTACTCAAAGAATTTGAAGTGTGCTAATTTTGGTTGTCCTTTTGAAGTGTTTGTCTTTGAGACTAGAAAAATAAATGTTTTCATAGAAGTATGTTATTTATTGTTATTTCGTAAAAGGGTGAACAGTCAAGTGTGCACAATATATAAAGTTTTATATTTTAACAATTAATGCAAGTACTTTTCAAGTTTGTTGTACACTTACATATAGTATATTGAGACGAAAAAAAGCGCCGCAGGCGAAAAATTGTTATAAAAAATCGCGCGATTTTTCATTTTTGGATAGTTAGCAATGAATGGATTTTTTATAATTAATACCTAACTGAATAGGTCATGGTATGACCTCTTGCTACCCATATAGCTTAAATTTTATTTAAAAAAATCGAAAAACAGGCAAATGTGTAGTAATTTTTCAACTTTTGATCCCTATAACTTCTAAACCACTTGAGAGCGACTCTTAATTTTTTCAGAATCGAACTTAGGAGCCCCAAATCCATATAATTACATGTAAAAAAAAACACAAATTTTGCATTTCCATTATTCTTCAATTGTGCCAATAATTCTTACCTTAGGACGAAGTGTATTTGGATACGAAATTGGAATAGATCCTTGCGATAAAACTGCCAACGGAGCTGTCTTAATTTGATTCTGTTGGGCAGAAAGGTGTATCGCATGAATGGTATGCTGTTGAGACATAATTTCCTGTTGAGTTGGTGTTATGTGAAGCCTTAAATCTTGAGGCTTAGTAAAAGCATTTAAATTTTGCTCTGATAAGGACTGTAATAGCACCTGCTTTTCAGAGGAATGTTGCTCATCTTCAAAAACCATATTTGATTTTATTTTTTCAAATATTTCTGAACACTTCATATGTTGTTCGAAAGAAAATACCGGGTGATTCGCCGCCATAGTGTATACAAGCAGTAATTCTTGCAGAGTATCCAAATCATTCATTTTGTAAAAGTGGCGCGTTCCCCATTCATCTAATGTACGAAAAATCTCAGTAACACAAGAACGATTGCAAGCTCGAATCAAAGCAAGGTACAATGCCATTTTTCTACGTATTTTTTTGTCTGTAGGTTCTCCTTTTTGGCAAGACAACATGTCAGAAGAAAGATCCTGGGGATTGTTTACTCTCAACTCAATACCACGAAGTTCCTGCGAGTCTCTACGTCCCAACTCTTCCAAACAAGTTCCCAAAAACCTTAATTCAAAAGGAAGACACATATTAAGTAAAGTGCACATGATGTCGATTCTTTTGTAACTCTCGAGATCCTTAAACCATGATATAACTTGCTTTTTACAAATCATTTCCAGTAACACATTTATAAAAGTCTCCAAAGGCAAACTAGAATGTTATATTGATTTTGAAGAAAATTCAAAATGAACACCTTTATCTACTTTACTCACATATACTAAAAAAAACACTCGGAAACGCGCTTCTTCAAGGTACAAAATATACAAACACAATAGAAGCACTGTGAAAATACGAATTCTTTTTATTAATAAAAATGTATTTTTTATATTCTGTATTACAGTACATTAAAGCAAAAACCGGCAGTCTAATTTTCGTAAATAAATTTAACACTAATTTATTTCACTCTTAACATGGACTTATACATATGTAATGTTATTTGATAGGCAATATTTGCCTCGACTTTTCATCATAATAAGTTAATAGAAAACGTTTGTCTTATTCTATTGAGTTAATCATCACATAAAATAAATCAACTGCAAAATACAAATATCACGGTTGCATAGTAAGTACTTTCGTACCATTTTGAATACCTTTTATTAATTTATATAGGAAGTACCAACTTTTTCGTACTAGTACAACTTTATTTATCCCCGTTATTATGTATTTTTCTTTTGGTGTCACCAAACAATTTCAGTTTTAATTTCAATCTAGTTATGTGGCAGCACTTTAGAGCTTTTACAAGATTGTTTACGTGCTAGATGTAGAGAATTCCCAATGAAAATTTTTCAAAGCTGAAAGTGTGAGAAATTTTAACATGAAAAAGTACCAAAATAGAAAAGTACTTTGTACCATCCAGCTTGTATGAAATTTTCATAGGCTGAGGTCACACGGTGCTCGTTTGCTCGGCGTGTAAATATTTTTGTTGTTGCTTCCAATGCGAAACTGTCAAAAACCGATGAGACTGTGAGAGGATGAACACTTTGTAGACCGACCAAAATGTGTTCATTTTGCTCGCTGTACATGACAGCGATCACCGTGCAAAACAGTTGACAACATTTGACAACTTTTAGCAGCTAAAAAGTACTGTTTATGTGAAAAAGTACTCCCCTCTTACCTTAACATTACTATGAAAGAGTTATGTGAAACCCTTTTCTCTGACAGGTTATTTGATTAATTTAACAATAAATAAAACACAGCAAAACTTTCCGGTGGGTATAGTTTATAAAAACAATTCTTGCAGCGTATTGTTTTGCTAACTCAATTAATTCAATATATCTAAATCAACTTCACTAGAATCCACGTCTTTTTAATTAATTTGCGAAACTTAAAATAATGAATTATTAACCAGCACCGATTACAGACGACACTTTATACTAGAAGTGTTAAGCAAATTTTTAATTAACATAGTACAAAATAAAGAAGAGGAGAAAAAGTAGTGAATTTTAATGAAATGTCAAAATTTGCTAGCCGTGCATTTTTCTGTCGTGTGACCTACCAACGTGCAAATTGAGAAAAGAGAATAAAAGTGTTCATTGCTCGCCAAGCAAACGAGCACCGTGTGACCTCAGCCATACAAATTAGATGGTACGAAGAACGTCCGTTCTTGGTACTTCCTTAATTTTTTGTAAGTAAGTAAGTGATTTATTGAGACTTCACGAGTCGTCGACTAACTCTCGTTGCGATCAGTCTAGTTACTTCTTGCGTTCTTTGCTTTTGTTTTGTTCAAAACTCCCGTTAAACTATAAAAACAATTCAAATTTGTTTTTCTTTCGCCTACCACGTGCAGTTGTAGTGTGTTACGTAATAGTTGTGTGATTAAGTGTACACCATGCCCCCTGGGCGCTCCAATTTTGGGGACAATAGATTCGCTGCCTTAGCGACTAGCCCCCAAAGAAAAAAAAAGAAAACCAATTTTCAAAACACAATAACTGATTTTCCTGATCTCCCCAAAATCGACAATGCGGATCCAAAATTTGTAGTTGTCTCCTCCGTAGACTCTTACAAACCACTTTCGGATTATTCGTGCTTCGCGGTGCAAAAATCTTTACAAATAATAAGTAAGGAAATTATAAGCATAACAGAACTTCGCGACGGTAATCTTTTACTCTTAGTGAAAAACAGAGCTATCGCTGACAAATTTGTAGCGGCTAAGCTTCTACACGGATTATGTGAAATTAAGTGTAAATTACATGACCATCTTAATTCGGTCAAAGGCACTGTCTTCGCCCCATACCTCAATAAAGTCCCTGACGAAGAAATTGTTAAAGAACTTAGCTCCCAGGGCGTAGTAGACATATCGCACACCCTCTTCAAAAGAGACACAACTCCAAATTTTTCAATTTTGACTTTTTAATATAAACCAATTCGTAATGCACATCTCCATCGACTGTTAAAATTTTGTTTTAATCTGACTGCTCTTTAATTTTTAAAACATAATTTTGTGTCCTTCTTTTCTATGAAGTTGCTTTGAAAAAGAAATAGTTTTTTGCCTCTCCTGAAAATTTTAAAATTTTGAGTTGTGTCTCTTTTGAAGATCGTGTGCGACATATAAATTCCAAAAAATTACTGAAGGCATAGCACGTCCAAGTGGAGTTATATTGATAACTTTTGACTTATATCGCCTGCCCGAAAATATTATCATCTCCTGGCACTCAGAAAAGATTAGGGAATACTTCCCAAACCATACGCGTTGCAAGTCATGCCAGCTTCTTGGACACACAGCCAAACGCTGTAATAATAATCCAACCTGTGTAAATTGCAACCTCCCACCACATGTACCTGCCGATTGCACACGTACCTACTGTGCAAATTGTGCGGAAAATCATCCTGCAAATTCCCGGTCTTGTAACAAATTCCTACAACAAAAAGAAATTCTTAAAATTAAAACACAAAAAAAATGCTCCATCCGAGAAGCAAGGCAATTCTATAGAGCCCAACTTCCACAACCAACACCATCTTTCAGCTATTCTTCTGTTCTCGCTTCAAACAACATAGCTACACCAAATGTAAATCCGTTTATAGAACACACTGATACACTTCCAAATAATACAACAATAGACAATATTAATAAAACTCCAATAATTTCTAAACATAAACCTCAACAATCAACCAATTCCAATGACACAATAACAAAACATTCGACCACCGCACAAACCTCATCAAACTCAATACCCTCAAAAAATTATACTAAAAACTCAGAATCCGATACGACTACCACTAACGAAAACACACTTTCTAAAAATTCATCAGCAACAAACACCCCTGCAAACTATTCTTGCTATATCCAACACAACAACCTACCCGCTAACCAAACTGATTTCAGTTCTCCTATAACTAGATTGACGCAAGAACTTTTAGCTAACAACAACTATTATATTAACACACGATCAGAATATGAAAGGATTTCATAACAATTTTCATGAACTTCAACTTTTAATCAACTATAAATTTCCCTCTTTCATAGCACTACAAGAAACCCATATACCTTTTAATAAAACTGCACATGTACCAAATCAATACAAAAGCTATTTTCATAATCTCCCTCAAAACTCCTCAAGTAAACAAGGAATATCTGTTCTAATTAAGAAAAACATCCCCCATAAGTATATTGGATCTATGTCAAATATTGCTGCCATTGCCATTGAGGTTAACATTGGTTTCAAGTTGACAATTATATCTACGTATATTCCTCCGCAACAAAATATTTGCTTACAAGATTTGCAGGACTTACTATCCTTATCTTCCTACCCTTTTCTCATAGTTGGAGACTTTAACGCCTGGAGCCCTTTATGGGGGTCTCACAGTTCCAACAATAGAGGCAAAATAATTGAAGATTTTGTTCTCTCGGAAAACTTAATTGTTTTAAATGACGGGCAACCCACCCACTTCTCTTCGCATCAATCATTCTCACATATTGACATAGCCTTGTGCTCTGCTAATATTGCGCCTAAATTCTCTAGCTATACTCTTAACTGTCTTCATGGTAGCGACCATTTCCCTATTTTTATAGAATTTTCTTCTCCTAAATCATGTAAAGGTATATCAAAGCAAAAATTTATAACTGAAAAAGCAGACTGGCCTAAATTTCGCCTGCTGACTGATCACTTTTCCTCTAAATTTCCAACTTCCAATAATATAAACAAAGAAACTGCAATCATACAAAAATCAATTCGTTCGGCTGCCCATCTCTCTATTCCGCAAACTAGCAATATACCATGCAAAAAAATAGTGCCTTACTGGTCTAATCATCTCAACAATTTAAGAATAACTAAGCAGTCATTATGGACTGATTACAAACGCAATCGCTCCATTGTTAATCTGATTAGGTACAAAAAATCAAACGCTCTCTTCAAAAAAGAACTTAAAATAGCAAAAAGAAAAAGCCTTGAAGCTCTTACGGAGTCTATTAACCATAGATATAATTCAGATTATATATTATCCAATATATAATATATATTATCCAATATATAATTCAGAGGAAATCGCAAATTTTTTCGGCTCGTCGTGGTCAAACTACTCCCTTGATTCTAATTTTTCAAACGATAATAGATATTTTTCATCTCTAATAAATCACTCATGCTGACCTACGATTACAATATTAGCAACGTCTCTACACATGCAAGAGAAATCGAAAAACCTATCACAGTTTTTGAAGTAGACGTCAGTTTAGCAGGTATGTCTGGCAAAACTCCAGGAAGAGACCGGATCTCTTACCCTCTTTTAAAAAACCTTCCAGATAATCTCAAAAATAGAGTCACCTCTCTCTACAATAACATTTTAATACAAGGTATTTACCCACATATTTGGAAAAATGCTATAACAGTTCCCATTCCGAAAGGCACTAACTCTGGGACAGAGATAACAAGTTATAGACCTATATCTCTCCTACCTTGTATGGGTAAACTTCTAGAAAAAATTATGGCCAAGCGCATTATGTGGTTCGCTCTTTCAAAAAAATGAATCAGCCCACATCAAGTAGCCTTCAAAGAAGGTCAAGGAACAGTTGACGCGCTTTTATATTTCCAACACTATGCTGCTTCTGCCCTCAATACTAAAAATCACTCCTCTGTATTAAGTTTGGACTTCGAAAAAGCATTCGACAGAATTGGAGCCCACGTAGTTCTTCTTCAATTAATCAAATGGAAAATCGGTATTAAAACATATAAATTTGTAAAGGCTTTTTTAACTAACCGTAACTTTAATGTAAAAATAAATAACAAGTATTCTTCATCTTTTAAACTACACAACGGCATTCCTCAAGGTTCGCCTCTTTCAGTAGTTCTATTTATAATAGCTTTCGATGAGATCAACAATTTAATGTTAAATATAAAATCTATATCTCACATTATATATGCGGATGATGTACTGTGTTTCACTAAAAGCAAAGACCTTAATACTGTGAAAATTCAATTTTCTGAAATACTTTCAGCCATATCTAATTGGTCTGACTGCTCAGGTGCTAAAATTTCTTTTGATAAATGTAAGATTTTACATATTTGTAACAAAAGAAATTGCGGCCCTTTAAATTTTTCATTTAACAATACCAATATTTACGAATCTAATACTTTAAAAATTCTTGGTTTAATTTTCGATACTAAACTTACTTTTAAGGATCACTGTTTATCTCTAAAAAAAATCCTAGCTGCCAGGCTTAATATCATTAAATACTTATCATCTAAGCATTGTTTCACTCATATGTCATCTCTTATCAATATCACTAAATCTCTAATTTTATCAAAGATTGATTACGGATTAGCGATTTACGGACAGTGTGCAAAGAGTAATATTAACCTGTTCTCAACTCCCTACCACGCAGCTGCACGTCGGAGCATTCGGGCGTTTCCTACATCCCCCATCAAGTGTATCTTGACTGAAGCTGGCCTTCCAACTGTTGCCGAAAGAATAATGATTATCACGTCCAGGCTTTTGCCTAAAGTTTTATTTTGCAACAACAAGCTCATATACACCACTGTTAAAACTGCTGCCAGCCGTAAAAAAAAAACACTGAAAAAATCTACGATCGCAAAATGCTTTGACATTGCAAGAGATTTAGGACTCTCGACTACTCCTGTCTTCATTCCTCCGCAAAACTGGCCTCCTTGGCAGTGCATCAACTCGCTTCTTATCCTTAATCTTCTGAAGTACTCTAAAAATAACACAAGCCAGGATGTTTACCAACAGCTTTTTCATGACATTAGATCAACATTTCTACGTACCTCATGGAATTTCATTTTTACAGATGGCTCAAAAACAAATGTCAACACTTCTTTTGCAGTAGTCGACAACGATTCGAAGACTATTTCAGCCGGTCATCTTCACCCATTTTGCGCGGTTTATACGGCCGAAGCTGCTGCTATTTTACACGCCATCAAATTTGCATCTAACCAACCCAGCAAAAAATTCATAATTTGCTCAGATAGCTTATCTACGATTCTATCTATTAAAAATACTAAAAATAAATCTTATCTCATAACTCTTATACGCAATTCACTCGTGCAGTATACCAATTCCATAAAAATAATGTGGGTACCAAGCCACATGGGAATAAAAGGAAATGAGGAAGCTGATGCAAGAGCAAAAGCTGCAAATAAAGAGCCTCTTATTGTGACAGACCTGATCGACAATAAAGATATTCTTCGCCTTATCGACAATTATATCAACACCGCAAAAAATCGCAACTGGAGAGAGTTTCAACATCACTACTCAATGATTAACGCAGAAGGCCAGAAAGCACTCTACCCATCCGGTTGTTCCTGCAGCGACTTAAAAACATTTACTCGTCTACGTATCGGACATACCAGCATCACTCATAGTCACCTATTACAAGGATCAGCCGTTCAACTATGCCCACTTTGCAACGGACAATCGCTGTCTGTAATCCATCTGCTAGACCTTTGTCCAGTCCTAACACCAATAAGAAACGCAATATTTAATAATATAATGCCCTCAAATCTATTAAAAACCACTGATGTGTTCAATGTTAAAAAAATCAATGAATTTTTGTCATTAACTAAATTAAGAAACCTTATTTGATGAACATGAAATGCTTTCACTTTTATTTTGTAAAGGCAATTGCCCATTTCATTCTAGTTAGACTTCTAAGTTATAAAAATGTATTAATATATTATTTCTGATTTATTGTATATAATCATTTATAACGAAACTATTTGTTATTTCCTGTCTTTTTTATTTAAATACTTAAATAATTTATATTATGGAAAGTTTTTCAATGATCGTTAATCAACCATATATTTTATTATAAGAGAGCCGAAGGCCCTGGCAGCTAGTGCTCCATTTGCTATTGTAAATTTGTGATTTATCACACTTTTTCTAATATTAAATAAATAAATAAATATTGAGACTTCAAGGAAATATTACAAATTAACTTAATATGTCTTACTCTTATGCATTAAGGGGAGGTGACACCTCCAAAAAAAATTTCTTTTGATGTTTTAAAATGCCTATAAGTTGAATAAAATTTAAGATATCATTTTGAAAAATTAAATATATATATTTTTAAGTACAAAATTACTCAAAAAAAATGTTTTTTGATTGTTTTATTTACATATATGGCTACTGGAATTATTTAAAAAAAAAAAAAAAAACCATGGCGGGCGTGATTATGACTCACTGGGACACCGGGAAAAAAACAAAAAACGAGGTTTTTATCAACATCAAAACCGCCATGGAATGAACAAGAAGAAACAATTTTGGTTGAAAAATAACAAAATGGCGGTTCATTCCATGTTAGTTCATTCCATGCATCATTCCATGCATCAACAAATGTAAAACAACATATTAAAATTTCAGTACGATCAGTCGAGTAGTTTTTGTTTTATCACGCCCGCCATGATTTTTTTAATGATTTTTGAAAAAATTCCAGCAGCAATATAAGTGATTAAAATAATAAAAAAAAATTTTTTTGCGTAATGTTTTTTTCCGAAAAATATATTTGTAATTTTTTAAAATTATATCTATTTTTTTATTCAACTTATACGCATTTTAAAACATTAAACTAAAAAAATTTTTGAAGGTGTTACGTCCCCTTAAACTAAGAACTGTGAGTATTATTCTAAGCAAAAATAAATGTATACGCTACACGCTTGATTTCAGTGTGAATGAAGAAACTGAATATAAATATAATTCACATTTTATGAGTTTGTGTGTTTGCTCCCGACACATCAGGGTTGCTTGAGAAGTACGTTCTGAATATAAAAAAAAAACTTAACAAATAAATACAAAACACTTAAAAATAGATACAATTACAAGTCCAATGTTGTGTGGCGTTCTCGGTGAACCCACACAACTCTGTTGTGTAACGTTATATATATACTCAACAAATAATGCTGTCCTTAACCAGTGGAACCTGAAAGTTTAAAATGAAACTGCACTTCTTTATTGTTAAATTAACTCTCTTCTTTATTTATTAATTTTACTCTTATTTATATCACAGTTTTGAATCTAAAAAACTACTTGGTCTCAAGATCATTATCTTAACTTCCGTAATGAAGCTTGATGACAATTACATAATAGTTACATATATACAATTAATTTAGACATTAACCTAGACATTTTACAAATATACATACTTCGTATTTTGAATATACAAACAAACATATTACAAAAATACATTCTTTGTTTACTTCCGCAATATAATTTATAAGCTATGGTAACAGAAGCTCAGCTCAAGTAGCTGGCCTGTGCTTACTTGCTATTTTAAGCTGACTGTTGCACTTTTTAATTGTTCGGTGCTTGACCGTGAACTTCAATTGGTAAGCATTGCAAAAACGGTGATCGCTTCATTATTATTGAGGTTGGTCAGTGTTCAAAAATCAGGTAAAATTTGCTCCAAGAAGTCAATTTCAGAAGAGATATCAATATTTAATACCCCAACTGGAGACAAATAGTGGCAGTCAAACCAAGTAAATTATCAGGAAATTTTCATGAAATTCTAGTTTATTGACAAAACGTTTTAGAAGAGAGAGAGAGCATAAATACAAAGAGGCGTTATAAGTGCTTTACTAATATATGAACTGGTTAGAGTATTTTTTGGTGAATGACTCAAAATTTCGATCTACACAAAGTCTAAGAATTTTTCTTTCTAAAATTTCTAACTGTTTCGCAAGAGAAGGGGAAAATGAGAACCAGATTGGAAAACCATAAGTGATGACCGACCTTATGCTAACTTAATAGATTAATAGTTTAGTGTCGTGCCTTAAATATTTATTTTTAAAGAGGTTAGCAAGATGACTTTAACTCTCTTAGCTTTTTTAATGACTGTTCTAGCATGCTCATTAAATTTAACCAGATTGTTAAACGTAATGACAATATATTTTATATTATTTCTAAACGGGATCTCCACACCATCAAGAAACAAGGTTAGACGTTTGCTTTCAGGAACTAAATTTTTTGCACATCTTCCATACATTTTCATACATGAGAGATGAGAAGAAACCAGATTTAATGCCGCAAGAGGAGAGAACGCATGGGCATAGACGAGCGAGTCATCAGCGTAAAGAATACTCTTTGAGGAGTTAACATGATGGGAAAAGTCGTGAATAAATATATTGTACAGATGCGGCGCCGAAATGGAACCTTGCGGAACCCCACTCTCAACAGAGCCAAAATTAGAAACAACCTCATTAACCTGAACCAAAAATCTTCTCCCACAAAAAAACTCTTAAACAATTTAATAATAAATGGATCACACCCAATGCTGATTAATTTAAAAGGAATGCCATCATGATATGCATTATCGAACGCTTTCTCGATATCAAGGGAAACTGCTACTGTGCATTTTTTCTCCGGAAGGTTAACAATAACATCGTCATGGAATTGAAATTTAAGCAAAGCATGCACTGTTGAGTGACCCTTCTTAAAACCGAACTGATGACATGGAATATAGTCAACATCAATATTATAATCCATTTTGCTTTTAATAATTCGTTCTAAATTTTAATTAAATTTTGGAAATTTTCCATGCGTTTGGAAAATAACCATTCTTAATGCAATTATTGAAGACAGATGACAGGAACTTAAAAGCACGAGAGGCAAATCGTTTAATTAAAAAATTGGAGATATTAGCTGCGTTTTTTCCAACATCCAAAACCGATTTCCATACAAACAAAATCTTGCGTACGATTCAGATTATGTTTACTTGTATCACGGCCAGGTGGCGCAAAATCGCATAAGTGAATGTAAAAACCGAACAAAAAAAACAAAAGACGTAAGCAAATGTACATAAATGACAGCTGACAGCTGAGACAAGTAGAAAGTAAGTGGAAATCTTTAATTGTTTTTAAATAAACAATTTTATTTTATTTAGGTGGCCATAACATTATCAGTTCTCGCCTGGCGAATCTGCTTCGCGCACGCCTCTAATTTGTGCCACCAAGCGCAGTTAGGTCTTACTCGGAATCAATCCACCGGAGACATGGTATTCCTCTTCGTCGTCGACCTCGGCTTTCACCTCAAACAACTTCTTCGCTGAATCTTGTTCATCAATACGATAGACCTTCAGCTTAGTGGCTGGGTTGTATACGCTGAACTAAGTCAATGTCATAAGAAAGAGCGGCTCCACCTGCGCAATAAAGTTGTAAAATTTTATAAAGACATGTAAATAAAATTATTTTGCATTTATTGCCAAAAATTATGCTGAATGTCAACCAAAGCTGCATATACATGGGCATAGCGAATGAAGTCAAAAGCGATTGGGACAACGAATATGAAGACAACTGGGCTGATTGTGGTGATGCCAAGCATCATACGGCCACGGCAAATGAAACAAAGTCACAAGTCAATAATACTAAGTCCCGGTTTGTACTTGTCAAGAGTTGACGGTCAATTCTTGCATTTGTGAATGAGAGACGCGGACAACAACGTGAGAGAGGGCAAGTTCAAAAGGTAATAGCAAGAAATTGACCGTGAATTCTTGACAAGTATAAACCGGGACTAAGCCTACAACACCAACGACAACGCTAAAAACGATAGCAACAGAACAAGCGAATACAAACACAAGAGAATAAAATATGGGCAGTGTATGGAAGCCATGGGGTAGCGTTGTATCTTCTGTGTTCTCCACAGCAAGCGAAGGTACGATCGATTAATGACACCTCAAATTTCGATGAACTCCCAGATGTGTCTAGAGATTCGTAAGTGTTTGTGTGAATAATAAATTAGAACTTGTTATGAACTTTTCTCTTTTTGTTTTGCAGCTTCAGCTCCGATTCTACAGGGTAGTGAAATTGCTAAAGATTGGGTTTTATAATCTATACATTTAAAAGATTCGAAGTTCGAATTCTAGAATGAGTAGGGACTTGCAGTTATCTTGGTGAAGTAATTATTTTAAAATCGTTTAACACATTAAATTTATGTTACAGAGGACAAAATATTAAGCTATAAATTAAAACTATATGGATGTTATGCAAAATTTTAATGTTTTTTTAAAAAATTTCAGTACTTAGCCATTTTCATATGTGATAAAAAAATATCAAGACAAATTTTTTTGTGCATTTTTTCTACTTAAAAATATTTGCGTTATTTTTCAAAATGATATCATAGTTTTATTGAACTTATGCGAATTTGAAAACATTACAAACAAATTTTTTTGAAGGGGTCACGTCCCATTATATAGCCATTTGTCGTGGCTATTTCTCTCAAAGTTTGAACGCATGCAGTACTTCTGCTGTTGTTGTTTTTGCAAGCTTAGCTCTCGTTGCTGGTTTTTTTGGCTATGTGGCCATTTGTCGTGGCTATTTTTATCGACGTTTGGTTTGCTTGCAGTACTTTTGCTGTTAATGTTATTGCAACTGTCGCTGAGGGCTTGAAAAATTACTCGTGGGGTCAGGCTCCTAAGATTTGAAGCAATTGGCGACGCATCAAAAGAACATGTACTACCGCAAAGAGACTGCTGCGAAGATGTCCATAAGGTGCTGAAATCTATCATTTGCTCTTTTTGTCTGTCTTGCATGTTTCTTGTAGGCCACTGTCGCAAGTTCAGCACAAGTTGTATTTTTAATTATCCATTGCACTTGGCCCGCAGGATCATTACTTCGCGTATGAACGCTCCATTCTTCCAGAAAATTATCGTGCAGCTTCCTCTTTACACAGTAGAGTTGTTTACTCAAATTTTGCAGATTTACTATTAAGTACTTCTGCTCTTGTAAGTGCTGTTTTTGTTGGTGTTGAAAATTTTCTGCCGTTGTTGATATTGATGTTGTAATTGGCTATTCGGCCATTTGTCGTGACTGTTCTTATCGAAGTTTGGATTGTAGTGCATCTGCTGCTGTTGTTGTTGCTGAAGATAGTGCCTGAAAATGGCATTAAAAGTAACACTTCAAAGTAACTAATTGTTGTTAGTACCAAATTAATACCTTTGTTTTTTGTCGCTTATACGAATAACAAATCGTATTTTATTTTTTGTTTTGTTATAAATACTGAATTTCCATTTTTTTATATAATTTATGACAATGTTGTTGACATTTCTTACGTTTTTTGCAACGCCATCTAGCTGTGAATGTAGTTTACAGAGTTGCAAACCAAATCAAAATCATAATTGAAAAAAACGCAGCTATTATCAATTCCAGTCGACTTCTTTGTATTCAATTCTTTAACAAGATCTTTAATTAAGCAAGGAGTAATAAAATGAGCATTATCCGGACTATGCAGGGACGAGAAATCCGGCGAAAAACAATAAATTAAAGCAGGACATGAAAATAAAGCAGACTCTACTACCGATTTAACATCAGAAATATCTTGATTGGCAGGAACTTTCACTTTATAGCTTCATTAAAATTATGACGAAAAGCCTCAACCTTATCTTCGTCTTTGGTAAAACTTATATCATCAACTTTAACCTCAACACATTTACCATTTTTTTTTTTAAATCATTCTATAAATATCCTTAAAGGCATTAGGTGCAGGCCGAATCTTATGTAATCTTATTCTTAACGAATTTATTAGCTTAATGAATGTTCCTTAATAATAACTTTCAGCAATTGTATTTGCTTGGATTTGAGATTGTACTCAGGGCTTCTCCTGTTAAAATTATTGTGATAGATTCGTTTTAAATATTTTTGCCACGTATATTTGGCTCTTTATATAAATATTAGAACTTATTAAGAAGTGGTCTAAAAATGAGGAACCATTAGGAAAAGAAGGTTTTTCATCACAAATTCTGCTAAAATCAAACGAGTTTAGAAGCCAATTATATAAAACCTTACCGTTTGCGTTGTCAAAGGAGTCCCCCCAAAACTGATTTTTTGCATTCAGGTCTCCGCCAATGAAGGTGCCATCAAAATTTCTTCAAAAGGTACTGATTCTAGCAAGACCATCAAACAAATGAAATTCAGTTTAATTACATGGACAATATATGCTGCCAAACAGAAATGATTTATTTAAACCATTTATTTTGAGATCAACCTGAATAAAGCAAGATGGAAAATTTTTGTTAGGAATAAAAACAGGAGAATATTTGTGCAATCTTTTTATAGCAATACCCACCCCTTGAGAAGAGTTATCTTTTACAAAATCATAATCTTCCAAAAAGATAGAGCTGTCTTGAGACAAATGTGTTTCCTGAATAAATTGCGATGTTAATTTCATTGTCATTAAGAATTTTCAACAAATCAATCCTGCGACTCCTATCTATCAGAGACCTTACACTAAATGTGAGCAGGTTTAAAAATCTATGAACCATATAAGGATTTAACTTCCGATAATAGTTTTAAAAATTCTGCTTTGGCATGCGCCTTTGGCATAGAGAGATAATTTTCAATGAAAATTTTAATTTTAGATTCCAAGCTGATTGGTTCCGGCTCACAAAAGAAGCTGGCCAGTTTGAGGAATTCAGAAATAAGTGGAGGTTTAATAAAACAAGACTTTGAGATCGGTGAAGAATTTTCTCCCGCTTGAAAGAAACTTGCAAACGACTTTTCTTTCACCACAAAATTGTTTGCGACATTGTTAACCTCCCTTGCAGCCTTAATTCTGGTTTCTCTAGCGACAGAAACCTGTTTTTTAATTAAAAACAAATATGGCCGCTGACTGCCACTCAACCATAAAAATTTCTATGGTTGACTGTTGACTCACGAAAAATAATGGCCACACACACGAACTTGCATAAAAAAGAGAATTTGAGGAAGGGTTGTGGAGGTTGTAGCGGTTTGGTGTGTGGCGGCTTGTTTAACCTCAGTCAATTCGAGTTATTAAGCAATGTTATTCTACAAACATCTCTAGCACCAAGTACATATGTAAAGCCGTTTATATTGATGAATTTGTAAATTCAATTGATTAGACATTAAGAAAGAATTATAGACAGGCTTAAGCGTTGAACCACTGCAAAAAAGTTCGACTTTTAATATTTTAACAAAGTTTTTCCATTTTTATGTAAAGAATTCATAATTTTTGAAAAAATTCAAAATAACACTAAATGCCAAATTCAACAGCCTGCTATAATTATCCTTTTTTAAAAAGTATATTCTTCCCTTTTACCCGCTGTTTTTTTTTAAGATCTTAAAAATGCGAAAAAAGGAAGTGTCATACCAGCTTTAACGTCAATTATTGTTAAGTGGTATTCCCAACACATATTTTTGATGATTATGTTGCAGAGTTGTTTTTTGAGTGCTGTTTTTGCTATTTTACTGAAGGTAAAATATTACTCAAAGAGCACTCTGTCGTTTAAGGGGTTCTAAAGACGGTTATTTTCTAAAGGCCACCATTTTCCAGTCTTCGTCTGAGTCCTTAGTCTTTTGCTTATTCTGACACCTATGAATTTTAATAATTACATTTCTGGTTTCTTTAATAGAATTATTTTAATATTTTAATTTTTTATTTTAACCGTTAATTTTTTGTTATTTATTCGTTCTTCTTAATTTTTTATTTTTATTGTTTTATTTTTTCATTCCTAATTTTTAATGTTTGTATTTTCCCGATATTTTATCCATATATTATCTTTTTGTTGATTTTTATCAACAAAATAATTTTTGTTCACAAATTATTTTGTTATCATGTCTTTACGTTTATTTCGATATTTTTGTTGTTTTTTCTATATTTTAATTAATTTTTCTTGATTATTTTTCAAGGCATTTTTTCCTTTTTTAGATTTTTTTATTATTATTTTATATTCTTATTTTATGTCTATCTTTAGTTCATATCTAATTTTAGTTTATATCAAATTTTTGCCATGTTTTTATTTATAAGCAAAAAATTTGTTCCTTTATTTTTGTATCTTTTATTTTGGTATCCTTAATTTTTGATTTTTAATTATTTTTCTTTATTTTGATTCTTTTTCTATATTATGTTCAATTTCTATTTTTATATTTTCCCTGTTTTTTTGGTTCTTTTTCGATTATTTTCCTATTTTTGATTATTTGGTCTATTTTTTATATTGATTTCTTATAAACATTTTTTTGCTGGTCCTTTTTAGAAAAAGCTACAAGCCCATGATTTTTTCGATAACTGCGAAAACAGTTTCTTACCATATCTCTTCCCTTCCCTTGAATCTTTAACCTTTTAATGTCAATGTTCCCATTGACAGTCTTGTCTCTAATGATTCGTGAGAGAAAACGAGATAGCACGAGTGCTCGTCTTATATGTCATTATTTCTTCTGACAATTTTGTTTAATTCTAGTCTTGAGTTTGATATGTTTTAATTTTAAGTTTATTTTTATCTTTTAATGATTTCTTACCTTTTTATTTAACAAAACAATTTTCTACTCAATATTTTCTTTTCAGGTTCATTTCTTTTTCTTCCCTTTCAGGTTTTATTGTCTTAATTTTCAGGTCCTTCCTTTTTGTTCTTTTTCAGGTTCCAATCTTAGCTGTCTTTTTGTCCTGGGACATGTCGTGTTTTTGATTGACCAAGAAGTGGTGCACTGGTTCTGGATTTTAAGATCCTTGGAAAAAAGGACCATTGCGCATCCCCTCCAACCCTTGTGTTGAATTTTTCTGTCTATATTGCATATCTATGTAAAGCAGTGTCCTGTTTTGGGTGCCTACTGTTTGTTTTTGTTACCACGTTCATTTCATCTATTTGTGGCTCAAGGAAAACTATGCATTATCTCTTTGAAAAACCTTACAATGCTTGTCGCTTTTTTAATATTCAAAAAACACCTTGGATGATAAGTGTTTCGCTTGCTGAGAAATTTGCTGAAAAAGTTTTTTGTTTTTATGGTTAAGGCATTTTTTAAAAAACCAACGTTTTTGGTTACTACACTTATTGAAGGGAACGATCTTCGGTGCATTTGAAAGTCAACGCATGGATCTTCTTATGCTAAGATTTACCTTAGCTATAGCTGCGTTTAAATCGGTTTTTTATTCCTGTTTGTATTTCGATGTTTTTTTGTCCAGTACTACTACAGTAGTTTTTCTCAGTTAGTTTTTCCGGTCCTTTTCTTTTGGTAAATTTCTTTTCTTTTCAGGTACATTTCTTTTCTTTTCAGGTCCTTTTCTTTTCTTTTCAGGTATTTTTACTTTTCTTTTCATGTCTTTATATTTTCAGGTCATTTTACTTTTCTTTGTTTTATGTCATTTTTTTCCCCTGCCGGTTCCTGTTTCTATTTTTTAACATAAGCCAAAAAGTTTTGTTTAGTAGAAAACCCTTCGTTGAAGAATTTTGAATAAAAAATTCCAACATTTTGTTAATTTTATTGAGCTTTTTTTATTTAATTTAGTTTTTTATTTTATTACTGGTAAAGTTGGATTCTGTTGTTGTTAAGTTTTATTATGACAAAACATTATCTTGTTACTTTCAACCTTCTGCTTTTTGTGTATAATAGTTTTCGTGCGGATTTTCATGATTAGATAAAAGGATTCCAAAGATCTTTAGTCCAACCGCACACGCATTTATCTAACCAATCAGATAACTTTGTGAAAGATTCTTTAAGGTTGTTTTGTTTGGATTATGTCATGTTTTTAGGAGCAAGAAAGTCCTTATTATTTAGTTGGACCTGGTGTGTGATAATTTCGTGTGTATTTGTTTTATATCTGTGTGTGTACGTATTGATGCGATCGTATAGGTGTGTTTATACCCAGCGGGAAAAAGAGCGCTTCAATAGGCATCTTGCAGCGCTGCTGTGGTAGCAGCAAGCGCTTGCATCCTCCTTGCCAAACGTGCTTCTTTTAAAACAGCCATGTCCTAGGAGGGAAGCAGTTCGAAGTTGATTTCGAAAAAGAGCGGGAGAGAGAGAGTGGTCAAAATTGTGTTGTGAGGTGGAGTAAGCGGGGGATGCCACCATTGTGTAATGGAATGCATGATAGCTGTGCATAAGGGGTGAGCGGTAGAGAAATGAGTGAAGTACGCTCTCTCTCCACTTTTTTTTTCCTCATAAACTCAAATAATTTTTGTTTCTATGCTAAACGCACACTGCTCAGTTGAACAGTTATGTGTTTACTGGATTTTTTGTTTAACCTATTACCGCTTAGCGTGCCATATGATGACGCATCTTTTTCTGTATGTCTTTTGTATTGAACAAACAAAAGAAGAAATGAGTGCGTTATTATATGGTTACGCTGAGGAGCAATGGGTTAATGCTTAGCATACTTTATGTGTTGAACAACAAACGCAGGAAGAGAAACGAACAGTGCAGCATTCAAAAATTTTACTTACGCTTATTTTACCTGTAAAAATAAAAAACGTTTATTCCAAACTACTTATTTGGTTTTATTTTCATTTTTAGTTTTATTAGTTTTCATAATTATGAATCACTATTCACAACAATGCACTTTTAAGTTCAAACAATTGAGAAAAGTTCAAAACTTTGTCTCCGTGCTTGCTTGGTTCGAAAGAAACGCAGAGAAAAACAAATATTCGAAGAGTGTGCTTCTTTCCTGCTGGATCAGCAACAGTCATGGAGCGCTTCGATCGTGATTCCTGATGAGCTGCTGCCATTTCGGACCGCTGGGTAATTTTTTGTAGATACGTGTGTGCGTATTGATGTGATCGCATACGCCCTTATGTGCTGTGCTAACCAATGATTTTGGTTATGGTTTTATCTGGTTGTGTAAGAGAAGGCCAATGTTTTTTAAATTGGATAAGAGAATTCTTTAATTTAATAAGCAGAAAAAACCGTGATTGCTAATTGGATATTTGATGATTTTAAGAAAAACATGCTAGGTGTTATATGTATTTTGGTTATGATTTTAAGGAAAACATGCTAGGTATGATTATGATATATAATTTTGGTAATGATTTATTTCTCTTTAGGCTTAATTTAATTTTTTAGGTTTTCTTCTCTTTTGAACTGTTAAAGATTTCCTAGTTGTTTTTTTATTTATTGTCTTTTTAAAGCATTAGCGGCCCCTCATCTTTGGATTGAAAGAATTCTTTTAATTATTTGCAAGAGCTATTTTGGTTTAAGTTTTTAAGTCTGTTTTTGGTTGAAGTTTTTTAATATTTTTGTAAAGCTATTTTTTGTCAATTTAGAGTTATTTTTTGTAAATTTAATTTTATGTCAATGTAGTTTTTATGTTGAAGTTACTAATTATTTTTTGTCAATATAATTTAGGTTAGTATAGTTTTTAGAGAATCGTAGATATTTCTAGTCAGGGAAACATTTTTTTGTTGGTTTATATATATATAACTCTTTCTATAAACAATGAAAAAAATTCTTTTCGACTCACATTTCTTTTGTTACTTTTGTACCTCGGTGCTTCTTAATTTTTTCCTATATTTTTTTTTGATTTTCCTGGTACCCTGTCTTGTTTCTTTTTAACCTTCATATTCCCTTTCCACCTTGATTTTTATATTATTTTATTTCCTTAGGAAAAACATGATTTGTTCATGTTCACACTTTCTTATGAAAAAAACTGATTCATATCTCACTTTTTTCTTATTTTTAAACTTTTTCCCAAATAATTCCTTTTCAAATTGTATATCCCATCACATTTTCTTTTCAATATTTTTAGTTACTACTCTAACCCTCCTTATGATCACTATTTTAATTTTTTAGCATTATTTTATTAATTTTTGTAAATTTCTGTCATCTTTCTTAAATGTGGTTTTTAATTTTCTTTGGGTTGGTAACTACTCGTTGGTTATTATGTGTTTGTGTGAATTTTAAGAGTGGTTATATTTTGTGAATTTTAAGAGTGGTTTTATTTTCTTTGGTCTTTTCCTATTTTGCTTTTGAGTGTGAGAGTTTTAAGTCCTTTTCACATTGCCTTTTTATGTTTATTGAGTCTTGTCTGCACAAGGGGAATGGGATTTTTTTGATCGCAACAGTTCTCTTATTTTGAGTAGTCTAACTTTTGAGTAGTCTAACTTTTGGATTACTTTGTTAGTAATCTTACTTTGTGTGGATTGAGTTGGATTGTGCTGTGTTGCAAACAATCTCTTTTGGGTAATTATATTTAGAATTTTTGGGTAAGTGATAGAAATATTTTCAAGCGGATATGTAAATCCCTAAGTAACTATATAAATCTTAATTTTTAGTTGTGTAGGTATCTCTTAGTTGTGGGAATTTTTATTTGTGGATACTTTTGGATATTTTTTAGATTGTGTGGGTAACTTTTAATTTTGGGTATTTTTAGTTGTGGGTGTTTTTTAGATAGTTTTTAGATTGTGTGGGTAACTTTTAATTTTTTAGTTGTGGGTGTTTTTAAGATGTGGGTGTTTTTTAGTTGTGGGTGTTTTTTTTATTTAGTTGTGGATATTTTGGTGATTTAATGTTGTGGATATTTTGGTGATATAGGTGATTTATTTTTTAATTTTACTTGTTTTTGTGCTTGTTTTTTGGGCTATTTTTCTAGCTGTGTATTTTTCCCATTTGTGGGTGTTTTGGGTGTTTTTTTTAAATTGTGGGTGTTCTGGTTTTTTTTTTAGTTGTGGGTATTTTGGGGTTGTGGGTGTTTTGCTCTATATTGTGTGCGGCCATTTTTATGATTAGAGGGTAGGAATCCATTTCTGGTCCACCACACTCTTCCCTCTAATCGCCTTGTGTATTTCAGGAAAAATACTTTAAAAAAATTTTTAAAAATGATTTATTTTTGGTGCCGAAAACTTTTTGGTTTTTATTAAATTTGATGCTCAGATAACAAAAAATGTTTTCCAATAAAAAACGCGAAACAATGAAAAATTGTTCTTCCTTTATTGATCATTACAAATGGTCACTATTGGATCAGAGGGGTAAGGGTCGTTACGGTATGTGTTAGTAAATGTTGGTTAACCCCTGAAGGAGTTTGATGACAGAGGTGGTGGTAGTTTTTTAACTTCCACTCTTTTCTAGGTTTGTCTATCATCCCAAAAGAGTAAAAAATTGGTTAGTAAGACATGTTTTTCATACTTATTATACTTAAAATAAAGCCTTAGTATAATGTTGGGTTTTTAATATTAATTCCGTTCGATGCTCCCGTTGAGCTTGGAATGTCACTTATACATTTTCTATAAGTCTCTGCTCTGCACTGTGGTTACCTCCATATGACAAAATTAAAAAAATTTGTGTTAAAAATTGTAGAATTCAATGATGCAAACTTGATCTACTGGTTTCAAATTATTGTCCGCGAGCTTTTGTTTTTGTTTTAGTAACAGTTATTCTTACATATAAGCACTGTAAGTGAGCGTACTTATCAGCATTATTAGTACATCGCCAGAAGCCTGTTGATAACAACATTCGGTATAGAAGTGCGAATAAACTGAAAATAAAAAACAACTTTAAGAGAATGGATATACAAAAGCAGGGTATTAACTTAATTTAATGTGTTGAAAATTTATCAAAAAAAATGTTCTTACAAAATTTTTGTGCGGTAAACGTGTGGCTTTTTTAGTGTCTTGTGTTTGTTTTCTTTAACTTCATATAAAGTTATAGTGATGTTTCCCCCTTCGCCCTTGGCTAATTTTTTATTTTAATAAAAGATGAATGTTTAAGCTTTATATTTGTGTTCTTCGATGCTCCCCGATTTTCCCCCTTTTTGAGTAGATCGCAAAAGAGTTCCACCATGTCACTCTCTTTTGCTAATTTGGCATATTAAGAGATTACCTTTGTGTTTGATTCGTGTTGTGTTCTGTGACCGAAAATTGTGTGTGTAAGTATGTATTTATAAAATATTTTTGGTTTCTTGAAGGACAATGTATTGGCTTTATATTAGTGATTACCCCTTTCCCCCTTTTTTTGGAATAAATCGCTTAAGAGTTGCACCATGTCACTCTTTTTGCTAGTTTGGCGTATTAAGAGAGCATCTTTGTGTTTAATTCGTGTTTTTCGTATTGATTTACAGAATTTTTTGCATACACATAAATATATTTTGTTTCAGACACGCTCTATCGTTGTAATTTCACCCGATTGCACATTTATGAAATTTGGTGTACAAAACATGGTAAATGTGCTTCAAAAACAAGGCAGGTTTATGAAGGTGTGGTGGAAGCTATAAATACTCAAGAATATAACTTATCAAGTGATTTACCAAAATTATTTCAAAGCATTAAATATGTTTGTAAGAAAATTGCGGAATTGAGCACGCCCAAAAACGTGGGCGTCTTCAAAAACCATTTAAAGAGGCATCAAAACGGACGAAGCGACGAAGATTGGCTGAAGTAACACAAACGAACGAAGTTGCTGCATCTGCTTTACGCAGTGCATTATCATCTGTTCCTAACACAAATGCACCCTTAAATGTAATTGAAGTTTTGTCTCTTATAATTGAAACAAATCGTACAAAGCACCAATATTTGGTTATTAGAGATTTTATTAATTCTAAGATTTCTGCTAATATGTTTCCAAGTTACAAGAGAATATTAAAGGCAACATCAAATTGTTTACCAGATATCGAAACCACTACAGCAAGTGAATCCCATGCAGAGGTAGAATTACAAGATTTGTTAGATCATACAGCATCGCGAATATTAGAGCTCCAAAACAAAGTTATTCAAGATATTCATGACGAGTCAATAAATCTAATATTGAAAGGTAAATGGGGGTTTGATGGCAGTACTGGGCACAGTGAATATAAACATAAGTTTTCAAATAAAAATGTAGAAGACATAAGTTTTTTTGTAACTTCGTATGTTCCTCTTCGGCTTATTACTTATGTCAAAGACTCTCAAGATGCCAAGATAGTTTGGAAAAATCCACGTCCATCATCAACACGATTTTGTAGACCGATACGCTTTCAGTTTAAGAAAGAGACTAGTGAGGTATCTATGGAAGAGGAGAAATATTTTAAAAACAAAATTAGCGCGCTTAACCCAACAGAATATATTATTGACAATAGAAAAATTTACGTGCAACATAATTTAGCTTTGACTATTGTGAACGGAAAAGTGTGTAGTGCATTAAGTGGAACCTCCTCTGCAAAGTGTTACATATGCGAAGCCACACCAAGAGAGATAAACAATATTGAAATGTGTTTACAAATACGGGTTCATAAAGAGGGTTGTTCATTTGGATTATCTCCTTTGCATTCTTGGATTAGATTTTTTGAATATTTTGTACATGTTTCTTATAGACTAGATTTTAACAAATGGCAAATAAGGAAGCCAGAAGAAAAAGCCAAATTTTTAGAAAGAAAAACTTTTATTCGAAATCAATTTCGGGAAAAAGATGTTTCCTCTGAAATTACTGGTATAGATTAAGATCTCTTGGCACGATGTTGCGCTTTACTGCAAGCCATTTCTTCGTGGTACTACATAAATGTAGAAAAATTTAGAGTTTACGCGCTTGAAACTAACAATGAATTAGTAAACACATACCCGTGGTTTTATTTACCCACTTCTTTTCACAAAATTCTTATTCACGGACCAGACGTTAAAGAAAATGCACTAGTATCGATAGGAGAACTGTCTGAGGAAGCAGCTAAAGCAAAAAATAAAGATATAAAAATGTTCAGACTGCGTCATACAAGAAAGATGTCCCGTGTAGTCACAAATACTGATTGATTGCATATTTTGCTCTTAAGTTCAGACCCACTTTTTTCGAGTACAAGAAAAAATTGTTGTAAAAAATAAATCAAGTTTACTGAAGTTTACCTTAGATTTGTTGGCAGAATAGGTGTCATTTCTTTTGTTATTCAATATAATTTGTTTAATATTAAGTTTTTTTTAATATTAAGTGTTAAAAAACGTATGTCTATTTTCTGAATAAATATATAAATTGTCTTTTTTCATAATTTCCAGCATTTTTATTTTTAGGGCCAGGTAGGCGTTTAAGTAATCCAACCACGCCCATTTTTTCAGAAAATTATATTTATCTCCCAAGAATATAATCACCAAATTTTCAACTCAATATCTTTACTCTAACTATTTTTGTCACTCCCTGCCATACAAGTGGAACCACTGTGCTCTAGTGTGAAGTGTAGAAAAGTCATTTTACCAAAAACGCACATCAACGCAATTCCCATACAGAAAAAGTTTTCAGTGCCCCTCCAATCCTTTTGAGAAGACATGCTTCGAAACATCTCAAAAGGTTGATGATGATCAGAGTTTGTGATATTTTGGAACAGCAATGATTTTTTAATAAGGTGGTGTTTTTGAAACAAGCCCCGGGGAGTTGGTATTACAATGGCCGCCCTTCATCCTTCTCTTTTTTTGGCCATCAAAGATTAGATGGTTTTTCTACCTAGTGTCAAACGCTATTTATTCAAATCAATTTGATGATTATGTTGCAGAGTTGCTTTTTGCGTGCTATTTTTGCTATTTTACTGAAGGTAAAATATTACTCAAAGAGCACTCAGTCGTTTAAGGGGTTCTAAAGACGGGCTATTTTCTAAAAGCCACTATTTTCCAGTCTTAGTCTGAGTCCTTAGTCTTTTGCTAATTCTGACACCTATGAATTTTAAAAATTACATTTCTGGTTTCTAAATAGAATTATTTTAATATTTTAATTTTTTATTTTAACCGTTAATTTTTTGTTATTTATTCGTTCTTCTTAATTTTTTATTTTTATTGTTTTATTTTTTCATTCCTAATTTTTAATGTTTGTATTTTCCCGATATTTTATCCATATATTATCTTTTTGTTGATTTTTATCAACAAAATAATTTTTGTTCACAAATTATTTTGTTTTCATGTCTTTACGTTTATTTCGATATTTTTGTTGTTTTCTTTCCTTTTTCTATATTTTAATAAATTTTTCTTGATTATTTTTCAAGGCAGTTTTTCCTTTTTTAGTTTTTTTTTATCATTATTTTATATTCTTATTTTATGTCTATCTTTAGTTCATATCTAATTTTAGTTTTTATCTAATTTTTGCTAAGTTTGTATATATAAAAATTTGTTCCTTTATTTTTGTATCTTTTATTTTGGTATCCTTAATTTTTGATTTTTAATTATTTTTCTTTATTTTGATTCTTTTTCTATATTATGTTCAATTTCTATTTTTATATTTTCCCTGTTTTTTTGGTTCTTTTTCGATTATTTTCCTATTTTAGATTATTTGGTCTATTTTTTATATTGATTTCTTATAAACATTTTTTTGCTGGTCCTTTTTAGAAAAAGCTACAAGCCCATGATTTTTTCGATAACTGCGAAAACAGTTTCTTACCATATCTCTTCCCTTCCCTTGAATCTTTTACCTTTTAATGTCAATGTTCCCATTGACAGTCTTGTCTCTAATGATTCGTGAGAGAAAACGAGATAGCACGAGTGCTAGTCTTATATGTCATTATTTCTTCTGACAATTTTGTTTAATTCTAGTCTTGAGTTTGATGTGTTTTAATTTTAAGTTTATTTTTATCTTTTAATGATTTCTTACCTTTTTATTTAACAAAACAATTTTCTACTCAATATTTTCTTTTCAGGTTCATTTCTTTTTCTTCCCTTTCAGGTTTTATTGTCTTAATTTTCAGGTCCTTCCTTTTTGTTCTTTTTCAGGTTCCAATCTTAGCTGTCTTTTTGTCCTGGGACATGTCGCGTTTTTGATTGACCAAGAAGTGGTGCACTGGTTCTGGATTTTAAGATCCTTAGAAAAAAGGACCATTGCGCATCCCCTCCAACCCTTGTGTTGAATTTTTCTGCCTATATTGCATATCTATGTAAAGCAGTGTCCTGTTTTGGGTGCCTACTGTTTGTTTTTGTTACCTACGCTTAGCTATTGTTTTGCTTTGACTTTTTCAGGCCACGTTCATTTCATCTATTTGTGGCTCAAGGAAAACTATGCATTATCTCTTTAAAAAACCTTACAATGCTTGTCGCTTTTTTAATATTCAAAAAACACCTTGGATGATAAGTGTTTCGCTTGCTGAGAAATTTGCTGAAAAAGTTTTTTGTTTTTATGGTTAAGGCATTTTTAAAAAAACCAACGTTTTTGGTTACTACACTTATTGAAGGGAACGATCTTCGGTGCATTTGAAAGTCAATGCATGGATCTTCTTATGCTAAGATTTACCTTAGCTATAGCTGCGTTTAAAATCGGTTTTGACGTAGAATTACGTCTTACAGCGCGGTTTGTATGGGGGTCGTTTTAACAGATTTTTTGAAGGTCATGCAACGTTTTTGGCTAATACTTAAGGGTATACCTACAGCCTTTAATAATTATCGTTCAAAGATAATATATATACTTAAATATCAGATATATCCTGCGCTGAATGAATATCTAATTTTGGATTTTGTCACTATTATATGAAAGTCAGAAAATAGTAAAATATAAAAAGAAAAATGCATGTTCTTATATGAGAAAGTCATCATCAGCTGCTTATAATGTACCTGCTGTGCCTGCTGCTTTCTTTGTTTTTGTTTCGTTGTTTATGCTTGTATTGTTTTTATTTTGCACGAACTGATTGGTTCGTATTAGAGCTTCATCTTCAGAATGATTCTATGGCCAATCGGATGCAGTGGGATTATCTGAGGTCACAGGTGGGTCATTGGCACTTCTATGGGTTCCATGGAACATTTGGACCAAAATGGATGATTCTATGGCCAATCGGATGCAGTGGGATTATCTGAGGTCACAGGTGGGTCATTGGCACATTTATGGGTTCCATGGAACATTTGGACCAAAACGGATGATTCTATGGCCAATCGGATGCAGTGGGATTATCTGAGGTCACAGGTGGGTCATTGGCACATTTATGGGTTCCATGGGACATTTGGACCAAAATGGATGATTCTATGGCCAATCGGATGCAGTGGGTGCACAGGCGGGTTATTGGCATTTTTATGAGTTATGGAACATTTGAACTAGAATGGATGATTCTATGGCCAATCGGATGCAGTGGGATTATCTGAGGTCACAGGTGGGTCATTGGCACTTCTATGGGTTCCATGGAACATTTGGACCAAAATGGATGATTCTATGGCCAATCGGATGCAGTGGGATTATCTGAGGTCTCAGGCGGGTCATTGGCACATATATGGGTTCCATGGAACATTTGGACCAAAATGGATGATTCTATGACTAGGCACTTCTATGGGTTCCATGGAACATTTGGACCAAAATGGATGATTCTATGGCCAATCGGATGCAGTGGGATTATCTGAGGTCTCAGGCGGGTCATTGGCACATATATGGGTTCCATGGAACATTTGGACCAAAATGGATGATTCTATGGCCAATGATGCAGTGGGATTATCTGAGGTCACAGGTGGGTCATTGGCACTTCTATGGGTTCCATGGAACATTTGGACCAAAATGGATGATTCTATGGCCAATCGGATGCAGTGGGATTATCTGAGGTCACAGGTGGGTCATTGGCACATTTATGGGTTCCATGGGACATTTGGACCAAAATGGATGATTCTATGGCCAATCGGATGCAGTGGGTGCACAGGCGGGTCATTGGCATTTTTATGAGTTATGGAACATTTGAACTAGAATGGATGATTCTATGGCCAATCGGATGCAGAGGGATTATCTGGGGTCACAGGTGGGTCATTGGCACTTCTATGGGTTCCATGGAACATTTGGACCAAAATGGATGATTCTTTGGCCAATCGGATGCAGTGGGATTATCTGAGGTCACAGGTGGGTCATTGGCGCATATATGGGTTCCATGGAACATTTGGACCAAAACGGATGATTCTATGGCCAATCGGATGCAGTGGAATTATTTGAGGTCACCGGTGGGTCATTGGTACTTTGATGGATTCCATGGAACATTTGGACCAAAATGGATGATTCTATGGCCAATCGGATGCAGTGGGATTATCTGAGGTCACAGGTGGGTTATTGGCACATTTATGGGTTCCATGGAACATTTGGACCAAAATGGATGATTCTATGGCCAATCCGATGCAGTGGGTGCACAGGCGGGTCATTGGCATTTTTATAAGTTATGGAACATTTGAACTAGAATGGATGATTCTATGGCCAATCGGATGCAGTGGGATTATCTGAGGTCACAGGTGGGTCATTGGCACTTCTATGGGTTCCATGGAATATTTGGACCGAAATGGATGATTCTATGGCCAATCGGATGCAGTGGGATTATCTGAGGTCACAAGTGGGTCTTTGGCACTTTCACGTGAATACGAACTTCACGTGTAGTTCGTGAATAAAATACACGTGTAGTTGAGGTTCGTGTTTTCACTTGATTTTTTTAAAAACACGTGAACACGTGTAACACGTGCTTACGTGAAACTGGAAGTTCTAGTTCGTAGTGGTAGCATTGAAAGCATTGGTTTGCATTGGGTTAATGTGTGCACTACTGTTCTAGTTTACTAAGTGCTCTATTTTGAAACCAGAGGTCATGAACCTCTTTTCAACTCAGTCAATGAACTCAAACTGTTAAATTTAACGAAATGGGTCTGTGATCCGGTTAGATTTAACTCTTATGAAAAAAAACGAGTTGGATCGTATTTCGTTTAACGCTTTTACCCAATAGATGGCGTAAAATTGTAATTTTTGTTTTTAATGCAAATTAATTTGGATCTCATGTGTAGCTCGCAAACTAAATATTTGACAGTGACGAAAGTGGCGCTAATGGAAAGGGCATGTGCTCAGCGTGAAATATAGTTACCATACGATTTTTAAAAATCGGGATCTTCATTTTAATTTGAAATAAGTAGTTAAACTGAGTGTAGCTGGCAAACTAAATATATATCGGGCAGAGACGAAAGTGGCACCAATGGAAAGTGCATTTGCTTCGCCCTCTTTTCAACTAAGTCAATGAACTCAACCTATCAAACTTAACGAAATGATCGAAAAAATTTGAAATTATGGTTTTCTTTTTGCTTGCTCATTTAATCATACTTTCTTTTTAACTTTTTCTTTGTTTTGGCCTCGATAAGTAGTCCATAATTGAGTGTTATTCAATTATTTGTTTATTTTTGGAAGATCAATAAAAATACGTGCAAAATGAACAAAACAATCGGACCAAAGAGACAAAGTAGAAGAGGTTACAATTTAAACGGAATTCTACGTCTACACTTACGATACTATCGAAACTGTTTCTTTTTTTTTATTCCTATTTGTATTTCGATGTTTTTTTGTCCAGTACTACTAGAGTAGTTTTTCTCAGTTAGTTTTTCCGATCCTTTTCTTTTGGTAAATTTCTTTTCTTTTCAGGTACATTTCTTTTCTTTTCAGGTCCTTTTCTTTTCTTTTCAGGTATTTTTACTTTTCTTTTCAGATCTTTATATTTTCAGGTCATTTTACTTTTCTTTGTTTTTGTCATTTTTTATGTCATTTTTTTCCCCTGCCGGTTCCTGTTTCTATTTTTTAACATAAGCCAAAAAGTTTTGTTTAGTAGAAAACCCTTCGTCGAAGAATTTTGAATAAAAAATTCCAACATTTTGTTAATTTTATTGAGCTTTTTTATTTAATTTAGTTTTTTATTTTATTACTGGTAAAGTTGGATTCTGTTGTTGTTAAGTTTTATTATGACAAAACATTATCTTGTTACTTTCAACCTTCTGCTTTTTGTGTATAATAGTTTTCGTGCGGATTTTCATGATTAGATAAAAGGATTCCAAAGATCTTTGGTCCTACCACACACGCATTTATCTAACCAATCAGATTACTTTGTGAAAGATTCTTTAAGGTTGTTTTGTTTGGATTATGTCATGTTTTTAGGAGCAAGAAGGTCCTTATTATTTAGTTGGACCTGGTGTGTGATAATTTCGTGTGTATTTGTTTTATATCTATGTGTGTACGTATTGATGCGATCGTATAGGTGTGTTTATAATTTGTAGATACGTGTGTGCTTATTGATGTGATCGCATACGCCCTTATGTGCTAACCAATGGTTTTTATTATGGTTTTATCTGGTTGTGTAAGAGAAGGCCAATGTTTTTTAAATTGGATAAGAGAATTCTTTAATTGAATAAGCAGAAAAAACCGTGATTGCTAATTGGATATTTGATGATTTTAAGAAAAACATGCTAGGTGTTATATGTATTTTGGTTATGATTTTAAGGAAAACATGCTAGGTATGATTATGATATATAATTTTGGTTATGATTCTAAGGAAAACATGCTAGGTATGATCAGTGGCGTAGCTAGGGTGAGTCGCACCTTGGGTGGAAACTAAATTGTGCACCCCTTTAGAAGATTTTTTTTTTTATAAAATAAGTCGATGAATCTTACTACATATTTTCGAATCAACCTCTACAAAAATTTCATATTTTAGAAAAGATTCAAAAAATTAACAAAACTATGCTCTCCATGAATATTTGATTAAAGAATTAAGAATTTAAAATTTTCAGAAACTTAAAGAATTTTCTCTGAATTGTTCCAATATTTTTGTCTACCGGGCTTATAAGTTGTGAGAGAAAAATTTACTATCAATAAACCACACAATATCAGTTTTAATATAAAAACTTAAGTTAGTTTAATATAGAAAACATTGAAAAATTTACGAAAAATTTTTCATAATTGAAATAAAAATAGGACCTGGAAGCAAAACGTTGACAAATTTTCCCTAGTGACCCTGAATAACTATTAATATAAATATTTTTTTCGAAATCAACCCCCATTTTCTTCACAAAATTTAAATGAAAAATAATATAAAATATTAAAATTCATTTATACATTCATTCATTAGTACACTGAGGAAAAAAATGTGAGCGAAGGAGGTCTGCGGATATCGTCTATTTACATCAACTTATAACGGGTGTATTCGATTGTCCGGAATTTCTTTCTCTTATTAACTTTAACTCTAACCGTAGAAGTAGTAGAAATGCTAACAACTTAATTTATCTACCATTTAGTAGAACAAATTACATGGCTACTGCTCCTTTAAACCGCATGAGTGCTTCTGTTAACAACTGTTCATTTTTTTATGTTAGTCTGTCGAAAGGTCAACTCAAAAGTAGATTGAAAACTATTGTGTAATCAGATCTTTATTTATATATGCATGGTTAGTTGTTATGTCCTGTGTTGTCCCTGAGCCCAATCCATTCTGTGGTGGGTAAATTTTTCCCACATTTACCTGTTTTGAGCCACTTGAATTCATTGCATTGGAACATTTCAATGATATCTGGATTGTGGCTTCAAATAGATTAATGCTGGGAATGTGCGAAAAAGCTGTAGTAGCTGAACTCTATTGTTATTGCATGTTAATGTGTTAAAATTAAATGAAATTATGTTCATATCTAACGAATCTGTTTTTGAAATAGAGCTTGAAACAAATTCATTAAAATTAAACAGAGCTGTTTTTAAAGTTAAATTCAAAACAAAAGTTTTTGTTTTAAAAACAATGTTTTTGCTATGAAAACCAAATTTAAAACACAAATTTTAAAATTAAAAAAACATGTTTTAAAGCATATTTTTTTCGAAGCCATTTTTAAATTTTCCGAGTTTAAGCACCAGATTCAAAACCAGCTACCCCCGGGACCTTCCGAATACCAAATGTTAACTTCATTCGATGAAGTTTGCATTTGAAATATTTTAATATTTAATTATTTAGTTTTTATTTTATCATATCGATGGTTAAGCGCACTTTTGTGATAAGTGAAAAATTTTAAATATTCAGAAACGTCGATTTTATTTTTAAATTTCAATACATTTCAGTACAAAACACTGATTTCAACTGTATACTGAGCAGCATCCATTGGTTATGCATTTTCAAGAAATTTACACAAGGTAGATATTATACCGATGATTTGGAAAATGCAGTAAACCTATTTTTGTCAAAAGGTTACTTATCACTTTAGTGAGCTTAACCATCGATATGTTCGATTTTTGTCAAACCAATTCAAAAAATTCAAAAATTGTCATTGAATTCAAATTTTTGTTTGTTTTTTCAAAAAAATAATAAGAGAAAAATTAAAAAAGAAAGGAGTTTATAGGTGAGTGAAAATTAAACGCACTTGTTTTAAATATTATTTTGTAGAAACGCAAAGGCGTTTAATTTCTATTTAAATAGTTTTTGTTTAACTTTAAAGTATGTTTTTTTCTCAGTGTATCTATATTAATCTCCGTTTGGACTTTTATAGACAAGATTGAGGTCTGTTTCATTTGACTGCTTAATAAATATCACCATAAATACCACCATAAATATCTCAGTATCACAATATTACAGTGATACCAAATAGATATCAGAAATTATTTTCATTCTCATTATTTACATAATTCCCAAAGCAAACTTGCCCAGGTTGGACAAGGTGAAGAGTCATGAATGGCTCAAAAAAAGCTGGCAATTCCAAGAAATCTGTTGATTCTTCACATTCGGTGATTGAGAACAACATTTAATTTAAATGATTAGAATAA
The DNA here is from genome assembly GCA_958299015.1 of Tetanocera ferruginea. NCBI lineage: Eukaryota > Metazoa > Arthropoda > Insecta > Diptera > Sciomyzidae > Tetanocera > Tetanocera ferruginea. The sequence continues at coordinate 66,873,027 of OY282641.1, forward strand.
TTTTTAAGGAACTGTGCAGTCTCTTAAAACTGTATTTTTGATAGTTTTTGTTGGTTGATTTGAACATAATAATAATTATTTTAGTAAAATAAAGGATTCAGAAAACCATCTTAAAGTTTTTAAAAGACATCTTCAAAATAAAATAAAAAAAAGTCAGACCGCCATAAATTGTCATTAAATAAAAAATGTAATAAAATTTTTTGAGGAAGTAAAAAGTTTATTAATGATTTTTAAACTAGTAGTTTTATGTAACAGTGTACCCAGAACATATTCAGAACTATTCAAAATTATGTTCTAGCAGGTTAAAAGCTGTAAATGAGGTTTGTTTCATTAAAAAAGTCTCAGAACTTAGTAATCACAAAATCATAAAGTATATTTTTATTTTTGACATTTATGACATGAACATATTTTTCTGAAAAGTTCTGGAGAAATGTATTGCTTACAAAATAACTGACGCCTCCATTCATCATACTCTGAAAATCATGCAGGTTTTCGAAACTTAATGGTTTAAGAAATGTCTGCTCTGCTAGCAAGTTTGAACTCTTCTTAACATGAATATAAGATGTAAAAAAGTGTTTTTTTATAAAACTTAATGGAATATAAAAAAAAGTTTTTACATTTTTACTTTTGTACTCCATCTTAATATCATGAAAATTTTAATATAATTTGTTTAGAAATTGCACCCCTAACCAATGAAAAATTACATATGGAATTGACTAGGGTTTTAGTGTGAGCGTTAATATTGAATAAAATTTAATATAAAGTTAAAGTTATTAAATATTCATTCACTTTTGCACCCTCTTGATATTCAAATAAAACCGAAGTGATAGAGGTGTGTTCTTTTTATTAAAAAAATCAAAAATTATGTGGTAAAAAGTTCTTTTGCCAAATTTTACACCCCATTTTGGCGTGCAAATTGCGTGCAATTTGTGGTGACCGTGGCATGCAGGTTAAGTGTGTGGCTTAGCATGCTTGGAGCCCGGGTTCGATCCCAGCCGCGGCGAAAAGTTTTTTTCAATAAAAAATTTTTTCTGATCGGTCACCGCCTCTCTGCAGACAATGGCAACAGGGAGCTTACCGGTTATGGTTGTTATCGAAAAAGTCACATATTAACTGTTATCTTTTAACTTTTATTTTTTCCGACAAAAATAAAAGTTATTTTGTGCCTTATATTTTTTCGGGCAAATACAACAGTTACTTTCGACTTTTATTTTATCGGTCAAAAATAACGGATATTTTTTGCCTTTTATTTTTTCGGTCAAAAATATCAGGCAATTTGTATTTTCTCAAAGGCCGTTTTACCGACTTAAACACTATTGATATCATTATTTTCGTCCCATCGGTGCGCACATTTTACACATGGTATCAATAATTTTTTAACCGGTCAAGCGGTCTTTAAACAAACACAAATTGCCTGATATTATTGAACGAAAAAATAAAAGTCACAAAATAACTGTTATTTTTGACTGATTAAATAAAAGTTAAAAGTAACCGTTATTATTGCCCGAAAAAATAAAAGGAAAAAAATAACAGTTTAATTTTAACTTTTATGGAATCAGTCGAAAATTTAAAAAGCACTTAATATTCGTGAAACTGAGGCCATTTTTATCAGAATGGTTTATTTGAAAAAGTCCTTCGACAATTTTTCATAATGTCTTTTTCATTTGAAAATAGTAAAATAACAGTTATTTTCGGTCCCTGAACGACAAACCTCAGAGAGTAAATAATGCCATGTAAAGCTTCTTGAGAACATGAACTTTAGCCGTTCGGAGTCGGCATAAAACATGTAGGTCCAGTTCTCGGCCAATTGTGTGCAAACATTTAATAACACATACAACACAATTGATCATAAGAAGCTCGGTCAAAGTCCTTTTAAGGGCTGAAATGGCCTATTTTTTTTTTTTTTTTATATATTTTGGGGTAATTATTTTGAGGTAAATATTTTGCTGGGTTTTTTGAAGTTAGTATTTTGAGGTAAGTATTTTGAGGTAAATATTTTGGGGTAATTATTTTGAGGTTAATATTTTTCTAGGGTTGTTCAGGTAAGTATTCTGAGGTAAATATTTTGAGGTAAGTATTTTGAGATAAATATTTTGAGGTAAATATTTTGCTAGGGTTATTTGAGGTAAGTATCTTTAGTTAAGTATTTTGTTGGGTAATTTCTCTTTAGGTTTAATTGAATTTTAGGTAAATATTCTGTTGAGTGATTTCTTTTTAGGCTTAATTTAATTTTTTACATACAACACAATTGATCATAAGAAGCTCGGTCAAAGTCCTTTTAAGGGCTGAAATGGCCTATTTTTTTTTTTTTTTTATATATTTTGGGGTAATTTTTTTGAGGTAAATATTTTACTGGGTTTTTTGAAGTTAGTATTTTGAGGTTAGTATTTTGAGGTAAATATTTTGGGGTAATTATTTTGAGGTTAATATTTTTCTAGGGTTGTTCAGGTAAGTATTCTGAGGTAAATATTTTGAGGTAAGTATTTTGAGATAAATATTTTGAGGTAAATATTTTGCTAGGGTTATTTGAGGTAAGTATCTTTAGTTAAGTATTTTGTTGGGTAATTTCTCTTTAGGTTTAATTGAATTTTAGGTAAATATTCTATTGAGTGATTTCTTTTTAGGCTTAATTTAATTTTTTAGGTTTAATTTAATTTTAGGTAAATATTCTGTTGGTTTATTTCTCTTTAGGCTTAATTTAATATTTTAGGTTTTCTTCTCTTTTGAACTGTTAAAGATTTCCTAGCTGTTTTTTTTATTTATTGTCTTTTTAAAGCATTAGCGGTCCCTCATATTTTGACTGAAAAATTCTTTTAAGTATTTGCAAGAGATAGTTTGGTTTAAGTTTTTAAGTCTGTTTTTGGTTGAAGTTTTTTAATATTTTTGTAAACCTATTTCTTGTCAATTCAGAGTTATTTTTTGTAAATTTAATTTTATGTCAATGTAGTTTTTATGTTGAAGTTACTAATTATTTTTTGTCAATATAATTTAGGTTAGTATAGTTTTTAGAGAATCGTAGATATTTCTAGATACAGGGAAACATTTTTTTGTTGGTGTATATATATATAGCTCTTTCTATAAACAATGAAAAAAATTCTTTTCGACTCACATTTCTTTTGTTACTTTTGTACCTCGGTGCTTCTTAATTTTTTTCCTATATTTTTTTTTGATTTTCCTGGTACCCTGTCTTGTTTCTTTTTAACCTTCATATTCCCTTTCCACCTTGATTTTTATATTATTTTATTTCCTTAGGAAAAACATGATTTGTTCATGTTCACACTTTCTTATGAAAAAAACTGATTCATATCTCACTTTTTTCTTATTTTTAAACTTTTTCCCAAATAATTCCTTTTCAAATTGTATATCCCATCACATTTTCTTTTCAATATTTTTAGTTACTACTCTAACCCTCCTTATGATCACTATTTTAATTTTTTAGCATTATTTTATTAATTTTTGTAAATTTCTGTCATCTTTCTTAAATGTGGTTTTTAATTTTCTTTGGGTTGGTAACTACTCGTTGGTTATTATGTGTTTGTGTGAATTTTAAGAGTGGTTATATTTTGTGAATTTTAAGAGTGGTTTTATTTTCTTTGGTCTTTTCCTATTTTGCTTTTGAGTGTGAGAGTTTTAAGTCTGCACAAGGGGTATGGGATTTTTTTGATCGCAACAGGTCTCTTATTTTGAGTAGTCTAACTTTTGAGTAGTCTAACTTTAGGATTTATTGTTGTTATCCTCTACCATGAGCACTGACGAATTCTGTGGACACTCTTGAACAAAATGTCCCTTTTTCCCGCAGCGGAAGCAGGATCCTCGTTCCCTTCGTGGCTTGGAGCAATTTTTGGCTATGTGCCCAACGTCATTACAGTTATAGCACTTACTGACCTTTTTTGTTGGCGGAACTATGGCAGCTGTGGTTTTGCTGGTGAGCGGCATTGACTGTACCTCTGAACGCATTTTTTCATATTTCCGGAGATTGGTCTTTAAATCCGCAACTGTACTGGCTGTAAATAAGAGTTGTTTGTTGAATACAGATTCTGGAATACCTTTGATTATATAATTGATTAGGTCTGGTTCTTCAATCTCAGCTGCACTGGCGATTTCCTGCATTATAAGCACATACTGCAAATAACTTTCATCTCTATGTTTCTTTCTGCTGCGCAGGGTATTGTGAACGTCAGAAGCTGTCACATATTTATGAAATTCTTCAAGCAGGGCTGCTTTCAACTCACACCAAGACCGACAAGTAGTTGACCGCTGAAACAATTTTGCTGTACCGGTGAGCAATCGCTGGGCAAAAATAAAACACTTTGTATCGTCAAGTTTGTAGATGACTTTCGATTCCTCAATAATTTTTATCCATCTAGCAACAGGAAAGTTGTCGTCACCAGAAAACTTCGGTACGGACTCTTCTATGTCTTTAAAATTTGCTCCACTTGAACAAGGCTCCATATCATTAGTCAACTCAGCAAGTTTTCTCTTCAAAGTCGCCATTTCCTCCCTTTTTGCGACGATTTCTCTAAGTTGTTCCAGCTCTTGTGATACCCGCTCGAGCTCAGCAGCGTTTTCTGTGTCGCAGTTGATATTGGTTTCGACTTTTTCTGGAAAAAGTTCTTCCACCTGTTGTTGGCTCAAACTTTCCAGATGCTGTTCAAGCCGACACTTCAAAGTATTTTTTGCACCAGTAGTCGCCAAGCCTATCTCCGCAAGTTTATTTTTTAAGTCTTGCAAACTTGCATTATTAATAAAATTTTCAGCACGCAAGGCCATCGCAAAATTATAAGTTTAACTTAAAATAATTTTCGAAGCACGTGTGCACAAAATCCCACTTCTGATTTTCTGTAAGAAATTGATCTTAGCAACAAGTAAAATAAATTAGAACAAGTAATTTGTCTATGACTTCTTTATTGCGACTGTCCGTTTTACCGAACTTAACATTATATTATAAACTTGAACATAAGAACGGCTATGCTGTACATAGATTAAATAGTGCAGTTACAAAATAAGTAATTTCAATATGAGAGTATGCGCTTATACATTATTGTACATACTTTTATACATACATACAGATTATTGAGAGTTGCACAAGGTGTACGAGTTAGCATTAACCCTTACAACTCGTCCATCCTGACAACTTTTTTATCGACCCCGATTGATTATACTTTTTAATCGAACGTGTAAAAAAACACTTAAAAACAAAATGAACATAAATTTTCACATCTATAATAAACATAATTTAAAGTTAAAAAGAACGAAAAGTCTAAATAATAAAATTAAGACTATGTTAATATTACAAGTTTACATATGGTTTCATATTTTCTGGCGAGGCAACACCTTCATAAGGAATGCGTGAGACCTGCATATTGTCTAAATCTTTAATAATATAACGATCATTTGGTAAAAGTTTTGTAACCTGATATGGTCCTTTGTATTTCGCTAAGAATTTTTTATTGACTCCTGGAGTATTGACGACGTTTTTTATCATGACAAGATCACCAACTTTATACAAATGTGGTTTTTTGTGTCGTTTATCAAAATACTCCTTATTTTTAGCTTGACTGCGTAAAGTTCTAGCCTTTGCAACCTGTCTTAATTCGTCTATATTTCTAGACTCAACTGATAAAAGATTTTGTTCGAGGTATTCTTGTACTTTATCGTTCACTGCACCCCTTTGTCTAATACCAAACAAAAGCATGCTTGGACTTAAGCCCGTGCTTTTGTTCTCTACATTATTTATAGCAAACTCTACCTTTTTCAAATACTTTGACCATTCGCCTGGATCCAATTCAACTTCTTTTGCCAACATTGGGGTAATGCTTCTATTTATTCTCTCAACCTGTCCATTGGATTGGGGTGAATTGGTGGCAACTTTAATATGTTGAATAAAATTATTTTTACAAAAATTGGCAAACTCACCAGAAGTAAAGCCACTGCCTCTATCAGAAACAATGCGGAGAGGCTTGCTATAATTCGAGAAATATGATTCCAAACAAGTAACTGCTTCTGTAGTGCCTGTGCTTTTAACCGGATAAAGTTTTGTAAATTTTGAAAAACCGTCAACCACAACGAGTATGTGCTTTTTTAAGTTTTGTGTTCCACATGGAAGCGGCCCATAATGGTCAATGTGAATTGTTTCAAAAGGATTTTCACCTTTCGGAATATTGTGCAAAACACCTTCCTTTTTACCAGCAGATGGAGAAAAATGAACGCATTTCAGGCAGCAACTTATGTAATTCTCAATTTTTTGTTTCATATGAGGAAACCAATATGTTTTCTTCAAAAAATTATAACACTTTTCAGTTCCAACATGGCAAAGTGCATCGTGATGCGTTTGAATAACACTTCTCTCCATCTGTGATGGAACGTAAAAAAACACATTTCCCTCTAGTTTACGATATACAAGACCGTTGATTAGTTCGTAAGCTGAATTCTCTTTTTCTTCCAGTTCTTTCGCTAATTTTCTTACAACCGGATCCTTTTGCTGACTTGCAGCGAGAACATGTTCAAAAGAATCTGACTCAATAATTAAAACATTATGACACCTACTTAGGGCGTCAACATGTCCCATTTTTTTACCTTCCCTGTGCTCTATCAAGAAATCAAATTCTTGCAGCTCTAAAGCCCACCTAGAAATTCGTGGATTTAAAACTTGTTTATTGAGTGTAAGTGTTAAAGCTTTACAATCTGTAATAATCTTAAATTTCATCCCAGTTAAGTAAATTTTGAATCTACGAGTAGCATAAATAATTGCCAACGTCTCTAACTCATATGAGTGATACTTAGATTCCTGTTGAGTTGCACGTTTTGAAAAAAAGAATACAGGATGAAAAGCTTTGTCATCTTGCTTTTGTAATAACACACTTCCAAAACCCAAGCTACTTGCGTCGCAATGCAACTCAGTCTCCGCATTCGGATTGAAAATGCGTAAAACAGGCGCATCAAGTAACTTTGATTTCAACAGCTCAAAAACTGACAATTCCCTCTCGCCAAAAACAAAAGAAGCATCTTTCTTAATAAGATCATATAAAGGTTTGGAAATAATTGAAAAATCTCTTATAAATTTTCTAAAATATGAGCATAATCCCAGAAAAGAATGAACATGCTTAACATTAGTAGGTATAGGAAAATCAGATACAGCTCGTAAGCCTTCAGCGTTTGGACTTATTCCATGCTTTGAAACTTCATAACCTAAATATGATATTTGTTCAAACATAAATAAACATTTATCATAACGTAAATGCAAATGATTTTCTTTAACGCTTATCAAAACTCGTTTTAAAATTTCAAAATGCTCATCCCTTGTTTCGGTTGCAATAAGCAAATCGTCAATATAGATTAACAATTTTTCCTCCCTTATAAGATCTTTAAAGACGGAATTAATGTACCTTTGGAATACGCCAGGAGCGTTTTTGAGCCCGAAAGGCATCCGTAAGTACTCGAATTGGCCTAAAGGTGTCACGAACGATGTATATTTAATAGATTCTTCGGCCATTTTAACGTGGTGAAAACCGCTTTTTAAATCCAATAGAGAAAAATATTTTTTGTCCCTTAATCTGTCCAAATGGTCTTCAATAAGAGGAAGGGGAAAATTATCTTTTAATGTGATCTTATTTAAGTGTCGGAAATCGACACAAAGACGAAATTCTCCCGTTTTCTTTTTAACAAGGACAATAGGCGATGCAAATGGAGAGCTGCTTTCGCGAATAATATTTTTCTCAAGTAATTCATCTAAAATTTTCCTCAACTCAAGCTTGTGCATATATGGCAAACGTCTGGGTGTACAATTAAAAACGCTTTTTTTATCGCTCAACACTATCTTCATTTCAAACGACTCATCCATACTGCTACCTATAGGAATATTTTCAGACACTATACTGTGCAGTTTTCTTCTATCTTGAAAGCTTAAATTTTCATTAATTTTTAAATTTAGTTTTTCATCACGTTCGTCATTTACTTCAATGCTTAAAATTTCTTTAATACAGTCGTCAATACTCTCAACATTATTTTCATAATCAAAATTTACCGAATCATAATTTTCGTTTTCATAATTTTCATAATCATAAATTTCGTTGTCATAATTTTCATAATCATAATTTTCATAATTTTTTCTTGCCGTTTCAAATCTTAACTTAATATTTGTTTTTTGTAAAAAGTCTCTACCCAAAATTATTACATTTTTCATTGAATTATTTTTTACGACATAAATACATAAACTTACGCAATAATTTTCAAATTTTACGTCACAAAATACTTGGCCTAAAATAACCAACTTACTGTTGTTAATTCCCACAAAGTCATGCATATTCGGCTGTAGAGTAGTCATCAGGTATGATGGAATGAATTTCTCCTGAATGAAACTTATAGGGCTTCCTGTGTCGATCATCGTCATCGCATTCATCTTAATGTTGATAGCATTGGGCTCCACACCTTTGAACACGAACTCAAATACGCCATGGAAATCTTCAAGAAATGTCGAGGATTTATTGTTGTTATCCTCTACCATGAGCACTGACGAATTCTGTGGACACTCTTGAACAAAATGTCCCTTTTTCCCGCAGCGGAAGCAGGATCCTCGTTCCCTTCGTGGCTTGGAGCAATTTTTGGCTATGTGCCCAACGTCATTACAGTTATAGCACTTACTGACCTTTTTTGTTGGCGGAACTATGGCAGCTGTGGTTTTGCTGGTGAGCGGCATTGACTGTACCTCTGAACGCATTTTTTCATATTTCCGGAGATTGGTCTTTAAATCCGCAACTGTACTGGCTGTAAATAAGAGTTGTTTGTTGAATACAGATTCTGGAATACCTTTGATTATATAATTGATTAGGTCTGGTTCTTCAATCTCAGCTGCACTGGCGATTTCCTGCATTATAAGCACATACTGCAAATAACTTTCATCTCTATGTTTCTTTCTGCTGCGCAGGGTATTGTGAACGTCAGAAGCTGTCACATATTTATGAAATTCTTCAAGCAGGGCTGCTTTCAACTCACACCAAGACCGACAAGTAGTTGACCGCTGAAACAATTTTGCTGTACCGGTGAGCAATCGCTGGGCAAAAATAAAACACTTTGTATCGTCAAGTTTGTAGATGACTTTCGATTCCTCAATAATTTTTATCCATCTAGCAACAGGAAAGTTGTCGTCACCAGAAAACTTCGGTACGGACTCTTCTATGTCTTTAAAATTTGCTCCACTTGAACAAGGCTCCATATCATTAGTCAACTCAGCAAGTTTTCTCTTCAAAGTCGCCATTTCCTCCCTTTTTGCGACGATTTCTCTAAGTTGTTCCAGCTCTTGTGATACCCGCTCGAGCTCAGCAGCGTTTTCTGTGTCGCAGTTGATATTGGTTTCGACTTTTTCTGGAAAAAGTTCTTCCACCTGTTGTTGGCTCAAACTTTCCAGATGCTGTTCAAGCCGACACTTCAAAGTATTTTTTGCACCAGTAGTCGCCAAGCCTATCTCCGCAAGTTTATTTTTTAAGTCTTGCAAACTTGCATTATTAATAAAATTTTCAGCACGCAAGGCCATCGCAAAATTATAAGTTTAACTTAAAATAATTTTCGAAGCACGTGTGCACAAAATCCCACTTCTGATTTTCTGTAAGAAATTGATCTTAGCAACAAGTAAAATAAATTAGAACAAGTAATTTGTCTATGACTTCTTTATTGCGACTGTCCGTTTTACCGAACTTAACATTATATTATAAACTTGAACATAAGAACGGCTATGCTGTACATAGATTAAATAGTGCAGTTACAAAATAAGTAATTTCAATATGAGAGTATGCGCTTATACATTATTGTACATACTTTTATACATACATACAGATTATTGAGAGTTGCACAAGGTGTACGAGTTAGCATTAACCCTTACAACTCGTCCATCCTGACAACTTTTTTATCGACCCCGATTGATTATACTTTTTAATCGAACGTGTAAAAAAACACTTAAAAACAAAATGAACATAAATTTTCACATCTATAATAAACATAATTTAAAGTTAAAAAGAACGAAAAGTCTAAATAATAAAATTAAGACTATGTTAATATTACAAGTTTACATATGGTTTCATATTTTCTGGCGAGGCAACACCTTCATAAGGAATGCGTGAGACCTGCATATTGTCTAAATCTTTAATAATATAACGATCATTTGGTAAAAGTTTTGTAACCTGATATGGTCCTTTGTATTTCGCTAAGAATTTTTTATTGACTCCTGGAGTATTGACGACGTTTTTTATCATGACAAGATCACCAACTTTATACAAATGTGGTTTTTTGTGTCGTTTATCAAAATACTCCTTATTTTTAGCTTGACTGCGTAAAGTTCTAGCCTTTGCAACCTGTCTTAATTCGTCTATATTTCTAGACTCAACTGATAAAAGATTTTGTTCGAGGTATTCTTGTACTTTATCGTTCACTGCACCCCTTTGTCTAATACCAAACAAAAGCATGCTTGGACTTAAGCCCGTGCTTTTGTTCTCTACATTATTTATAGCAAACTCTACCTTTTTCAAATACTTTGACCATTCGCCTGGATCCAATTCAACTTCTTTTGCCAACATTGGGGTAATGCTTCTATTTATTCTCTCAACCTGTCCATTGGATTGGGGTGAATTGGTGGCAACTTTAATATGTTGAATAAAATTATTTTTACAAAAATTGGCAAACTCACCAGAAGTAAAGCCACTGCCTCTATCAGAAACAATGCGGAGAGGCTTGCTATAATTCGAGAAATATGATTCCAAACAAGTAACTGCTTCTGTAGTGCCTGTGCTTTTAACCGGATAAAGTTTTGTAAATTTTGAAAAACCGTCAACCACAACGAGTATGTGCTTTTTTAAGTTTTGTGTTCCACATGGAAGCGGCCCATAATGGTCAATGTGAATTGTTTCAAAAGGATTTTCACCTTTCGGAATATTGTGCAAAACACCTTCCTTTTTACCAGCAGATGGAGAAAAATGAACGCATTTCAGGCAGCAACTTATGTAATTCTCAATTTTTTGTTTCATATGAGGAAACCAATATGTTTTCTTCAAAAAATTATAACACTTTTCAGTTCCAACATGGCAAAGTGCATCGTGATGCGTTTGAATAACACTTCTCTCCATCTGTGATGGAACGTAAAAAAACACATTTCCCTCTAGTTTACGATATACAAGACCGTTGATTAGTTCGTAAGCTGAATTCTCTTTTTCTTCCAGTTCTTTCGCTAATTTTCTTACAACCGGATCCTTTTGCTGACTTGCAGCGAGAACATGTTCAAAAGAATCTGACTCAATAATTAAAACATTATGACACCTACTTAGGGCGTCAACATGTCCCATTTTTTTACCTTCCCTGTGCTCTATCAAGAAATCAAATTCTTGCAGCTCTAAAGCCCACCTAGAAATTCGTGGATTTAAAACTTGTTTATTGAGTGTAAGTGTTAAAGCTTTACAATCTGTAATAATCTTAAATTTCATCCCAGTTAAGTAAATTTTGAATCTACGAGTAGCATAAATAATTGCCAACGTCTCTAACTCATATGAGTGATACTTAGATTCCTGTTGAGTTGCACGTTTTGAAAAAAAGAATACAGGATGAAAAGCTTTGTCATCTTGCTTTTGTAATAACACACTTCCAAAACCCAAGCTACTTGCGTCGCAATGCAACTCAGTCTCCGCATTCGGATTGAAAATGCGTAAAACAGGCGCATCAAGTAACTTTGATTTCAACAGCTCAAAAACTGACAATTCCCTCTCGCCAAAAACAAAAGAAGCATCTTTCTTAATAAGATCATATAAAGGTTTGGAAATAATTGAAAAATCTCTTATAAATTTTCTAAAATATGAGCATAATCCCAGAAAAGAATGAACATGCTTAACATTAGTAGGTATAGGAAAATCAGATACAGCTCGTAAGCCTTCAGCGTTTGGACTTATTCCATGCTTTGAAACTTCATAACCTAAATATGATATTTGTTCAAACATAAATAAACATTTATCATAACGTAAATGCAAATGATTTTCTTTAACGCTTATCAAAACTCGTTTTAAAATTTCAAAATGCTCATCCCTTGTTTCGGTTGCAATAAGCAAATCGTCAATATAGATTAACAATTTTTCCTCCCTTATAAGATCTTTAAAGACGGAATTAATGTACCTTTGGAATACGCCAGGAGCGTTTTTGAGCCCGAAAGGCATCCGTAAGTACTCGAATTGGCCTAAAGGTGTCACGAACGATGTATATTTAATAGATTCTTCGGCCATTTTAACGTGGTGAAAACCGCTTTTTAAATCCAATAGAGAAAAATATTTTTTGTCCCTTAATCTGTCCAAATGGTCTTCAATAAGAGGAAGGGGAAAATTATCTTTTAATGTGATCTTATTTAAGTGTCGGAAATCGACACAAAGACGAAATTCTCCCGTTTTCTTTTTAACAAGGACAATAGGCGATGCAAATGGAGAGCTGCTTTCGCGAATAATATTTTTCTCAAGTAATTCATCTAAAATTTTCCTCAACTCAAGCTTGTGCATATATGGCAAACGTCTGGGTGTACAATTAAAAACGCTTTTTTTATCGCTCAACACTATCTTCATTTCAAACGACTCATCCATACTGCTACCTATAGGAATATTTTCAGACACTATACTGTGCAGTTTTCTTCTATCTTGAAAGCTTAAATTTTCATTAATTTTTAAATTTAGTTTTTCATCACGTTCGTCATTTACTTCAATGCTTAAAATTTCTTTAATACAGTCGTCAATACTCTCAACATTATTTTCATAATCAAAATTTACCGAATCATAATTTTCGTTTTCATAATTTTCATAATCATAAATTTCGTTGTCATAATTTTCATAATCATAATTTTCATAATTTTTTCTTGCCGTTTCAAATCTTAACTTAATATTTGTTTTTTGTAAAAAGTCTCTACCCAAAATTATTACATTTTTCATTGAATTATTTTTTACGACATAAATACATAAACTTACGCAATAATTTTCAAATTTTACGTCACAAAATACTTGGCCTAAAATAACCAACTTACTGTTGTTAATTCCCACAAAGTCATGCATATTCGGCTGTAGAGTAGTCATCAGGTATGATGGAATGAATTTCTCCTGAATGAAACTTATAGGGCTTCCTGTGTCGATCATCGTCATCGCATTCATCTTAATGTTGATAGCATTGGGCTCCACACCTTTGAACACGAACTCAAATACGCCATGGAAATCTTCAAGAAATGTCGAGGATTTATTGTTGTTATCCTCTACCATGAGCACTGACGAATTCTGTGGACACTCTTGAACAAAATGTCCCTTTTTCCCGCAGCGGAAGCAGGATCCTCGTTCCCTTCGTGGCTTGGAGCAATTTTTGGCTATGTGCCCAACGTCATTACAGTTATAGCACTTACTGACCTTTTTTGTTGGCGGAACTATGGCAGCTGTGGTTTTGCTGGTGAGCGGCATTGACTGTACCTCTGAACGCATTTTTTCATATTTCCGGAGATTGGTCTTTAAATCCGCAACTGTACTGGCTGTAAATAAGAGTTGTTTGTTGAATACAGATTCTGGAATACCTTTGATTATATAATTGATTAGGTCTGGTTCTTCAATCTCAGCTGCACTGGCGATTTCCTGCATTATAAGCACATACTGCAAATAACTTTCATCTCTATGTTTCTTTCTGCTGCGCAGGGTATTGTGAACGTCAGAAGCTGTCACATATTTATGAAATTCTTCAAGCAGGGCTGCTTTCAACTCACACCAAGACCGACAAGTAGTTGACCGCTGAAACAATTTTGCTGTACCGGTGAGCAATCGCTGGGCAAAAATAAAACACTTTGTATCGTCAAGTTTGTAGATGACTTTCGATTCCTCAATAATTTTTATCCATCTAGCAACAGGAAAGTTGTCGTCACCAGAAAACTTCGGTACGGACTCTTCTATGTCTTTAAAATTTGCTCCACTTGAACAAGGCTCCATATCATTAGTCAACTCAGCAAGTTTTCTCTTCAAAGTCGCCATTTCCTCCCTTTTTGCGACGATTTCTCTAAGTTGTTCCAGCTCTTGTGATACCCGCTCGAGCTCAGCAGCGTTTTCTGTGTCGCAGTTGATATTGGTTTCGACTTTTTCTGGAAAAAGTTCTTCCACCTGTTGTTGGCTCAAACTTTCCAGATGCTGTTCAAGCCGACACTTCAAAGTATTTTTTGCACCAGTAGTCGCCAAGCCTATCTCCGCAAGTTTATTTTTTAAGTCTTGCAAACTTGCATTATTAATAAAATTTTCAGCACGCAAGGCCATCGCAAAATTATAAGTTTAACTTAAAATAATTTTCGAAGCACGTGTGCACAAAATCCCACTTCTGATTTTCTGTAAGAAATTGATCTTAGCAACAAGTAAAATAAATTAGAACAAGTAATTTGTCTATGACTTCTTTATTGCGACTGTCCGTTTTACCGAACTTAACATTATATTATAAACTTGAACATAAGAACGGCTATGCTGTACATAGATTAAATATTGCAGTTACAAAATAAGTAATTTCAATATGAGAGTATGCGCTTATACATTATTGTACATACTTTTATACATACATACAGATTATTGAGAGTTGCACAGGGTGTACGAGTTAGCATTAACCCTTACAACTCGTCCATCCTGACAACTTTTTTATCGACCCCGATTGATTATACTTTTTAATCGAACGTGTAAAAAAACACTTAAAAACAAAATGAACATAAATTTTCACATCTATAATAAACATAATTTAAAGTTAAAAAGAACGAAAAGTCTAAATAATAAAATTAAGACTATGTTAATATTACAAGTTTACATATGGTTTCATATTTTCTGGCGAGGCAACACCTTCATAAGGAATGCGTGAGACCTGCATATTGTCTAAATCTTTAATAATGTATTTCGCTAAGAATTTTTTATTGACTCCTGGAGTATTGACGACGTTTTTTATCATGACAAGATCACCAACTTTATACAAATGTGGTTTTTTGTGTCGTTTATCAAAATACTCCTTATTTTTAGCTTGACTGCGTAAAGTTCTAGCCTTTGCAACCTGTCTTAATTCGTCTATATTTCTAGACTCAACTGATAAAAGATTTTGTTCGAGGTATTCTTGTACTTTATCGTTCACTGCACCCCTTTGTCTAATACCAAACAAAAGCATGCTTGGACTTAAGCCCGTGCTTTTGTTCTCTACATTATTTATAGCAAACTCTACCTTTTTCAAATACTTTGACCATTCGCCTGGATCCAATTCAACTTCTTTTGCCAACATTGGGGTAATGCTTCTATTTATTCTCTCAACCTGTCCATTGGATTGGGGTGAATTGGTGGCAACTTTAATATGTTGAATAAAATTATTTTTACAAAAATTGGCAAACTCACCAGAAGTAAAGCCACTGCCTCTATCAGAAACAATGCGGAGAGGCTTGCTATAATTCGAGAAATATGATTCCAAACGAGTAACTGCTTCTGTAGTGCCTGTGCTTTTAACCGGATAAAGTTTTGTAAATTTTGAAAAACCGTCAACCACAACGAGTATGTGCTTTTTTAAGTTTTGTGTTCCACATGGAAGCGGCCCATAATGGTCAATGTGAATTGTTTCAAAAGGATTTTCACCTTTCGGAATATTGTGCAAAACACCTTCCTTTTTACCAGCAGATGGAGAAAAATGAACGCATTTCAGGCAGCAACTTATGTAATTCTCAATTTTTTGTTTCATATGAGGAAACCAATATGTTTTCTTCAAAAAATTATAACACTTTTCAGTTCCAACATGGCAAAGTGCATCGTGATGCGTTTGAATAACACTTCTCTCCATCTGTGATGGAACGTAAAAAAACACATTTCCCTCTAGTTTACGATATACAAGACCGTTGATTAGTTCGTAAGCTGAATTCTCTTTTTCTTCCAGTTCTTTCGCTAATTTTCTTACAACCGGATCCTTTTGCTGACTTGCAGCGAGAACATGTTCAAAAGAATCTGACTCAATAATTAAAACATTATGACACCTACTTAGGGCGTCAACATGTCCCATTTTTTTACCTTCCCTGTGCTCTATCAAGAAATCAAATTCTTGCAGCTCTAAAGCCCACCTAGAAATTCGTGGATTTAAAACTTGTTTATTGAGTGTAAGTGTTAAAGCTTTACAATCTGTAATAATCTTAAATTTCATCCCAGTTAAGTAAATTTTGAATCTACGAGTAGCATAAATAATTGCCAACGTCTCTAACTCATATGAGTGATACTTAGATTCCTGTTGAGTTGCACGTTTTGAAAAAAAGAATACAGGATGAAAAGCTTTGTCATCTTGCTTTTGTAATAACACACTTCCAAAACCCAAGCTACTTGCGTCGCAATGCAACTCAGTCTCCGCATTCGGATTGAAAATGCGTAAAACAGGCGCATCAAGTAACTTTGATTTCAACAGCTCAAAAACTGACAATTCCCTCTCGCCAAAAACAAAAGAAGCATCTTTCTTAATAAGATCATATAAAGGTTTGGAAATAATTGAAAAATCTCTTATAAATTTTCTAAAATATGAGCATAATCCCAGAAAAGAATGAACATGCTTAACATTAGTAGGTATAGGAAAATCAGATACAGCTCGTAAGCCTTCAGCGTTTGGACTTATTCCATGCTTTGAAACTTCATAACCTAAATATGATATTTGTTCAAACATAAATAAACATTTATCATAACGTAAATGCAAATGATTTTCTTTAACGCTTATCAAAACTCGTTTTAAAATTTCAAAATGCTCATCCCTTGTTTCGGTTGCAATAAGCAAATCGTCAATATAGATTAACAATTTTTCCTCCCTTATAAGATCTTTAAAGACGGAATTAATGTACCTTTGGAATACGCCAGGAGCGTTTTTGAGCCCGAAAGGCATCCGTAAGTACTCGAATTGGCCTAAAGGTGTCACGAACGATGTATATTTAATAGATTCTTCGGCCATTTTAACGTGGTGAAAACCGCTTTTTAAATCCAATAGAGAAAAATATTTTTTGTCCCTTAATCTGTCCAAATGGTCTTCAATAAGAGGAAGGGGAAAATTATCTTTTAATGTGATCTTATTTAATTGTCGGAAATCGACACAAAGACGAAATTCTCCCGTTTTCTTTTTAACAAGGACAATAGGCGATGCAAATGGAGAGCTGCTTTCGCGAATAATATTTTTCTCAAGTAATTCATCTAAAATTTTCCTCAACTCAAGCTTGTGCATATATGGCAAACGTCTGGGTGTACAATTAAAAACGCTTTTTTTATCGCTCAACACTATCTTCATTTCAAACGACTCATCCATACTGCTACCTATAGGAATATTTTCAGACACTATACTGTGCAGTTTTCTTCTATCTTGAAAGCTTAAATTTTCATTAATTTTTAAATTTAGTTTTTCATCACGTTCGTCATTTACTTCAATGCTTAAAATTTCTTTAATACAGTCGTCAATACTCTCAACATTATTTTCATAATCAAAATTTACCGAATCATAATTTTCGTTTTCATAATTTTCATAATCACTAATTACGTTTTCATAATTTTCATAATCATAAATTTCGTTGTCATAATTTTCATAATCATAATTTTCATAATTTTTTCTTGCCGTTTCAAATCTTAACTTAATATTTGTTTTTTGTAAAAAGTCTCTACCCAAAATTACTACATTTTTCATTGAATTATTTTTTACGACATAAATACATAAACTTACGCAATAATTTTCAAATTTTACGTCACAAAATACTTGGCCTAAAAAAACCAACTTACTGTTGTTAATTCCCACAAAGTCATGCATATTCGGCTGTAGAGTAGTCATCAGGTATGATGGAATGAATTTCTCCTGAATGAAACTTATAGGGCTTCCTGTGTCGATCATCGTCATCGCATTCATCTTAATGTTGATAGCATTGGGCTCCACACCTTTGAACACGAACTCAAATACGCCATGGAAATCTTCAAGAAATGTCGAGGATTTATTGTTGTTATCCTCTACCATGAGCACTGACGAATTCTGTGGACACTCTTGAACAAAATGTCCCTTTTTCCCGCAGCGGAAGCAGGATCCTCGTTCCCTTCGTGGCTTGGAGCAATTTTTGGCTATGTGCCCAACGTCATTACAGTTATAGCACTTACTGACCTTTTTTGTTGGCGGAACTATGGCAGCTGTGGTTTTGCTGGTGAGCGGCATTGACTGTACCTCTGAACGCATTTTTTCATATTTCCGGAGATTGGTCTTTAAATCCGCAACTGTACTGGCTGTAAATAAGAGTTGTTTGTTGAATACAGATTCTGGAATACCTTTGATTATATAATTGATTAGGTCTGGTTCTTCAATCTCAGCTGCACTGGCGATTTCCTGCATTATAAGCACATACTGCAAATAACTTTCATCTCTATGTTTCTTTCTGCTGCGCAGGGTATTGTGAACGTCAGAAGCTGTCACATATTTATGAAATTCTTCAAGCAGGGCTGCTTTCAACTCACACCAAGACCGACAAGTAGTAGACCGCTGAAACAATTTTGCTGTACCGGTGAGCAATCGCTGGGCAAAAATAAAACACTTTGTATCGTCAAGTTTGTAGATGACTTTCGATTCCTCAATAATTTTTATCCATCTAGCAACAGGAAAGTTGTCGTCACCAGAAAACTTCGGTACGGACTCTTCTATGTCTTTAAAATTTGCTCCACTTGAACAAGGCTCCATATCATTAGTCAACTCAGCAAGTTTTCTCTTCAAAGTCGCCATTTCCTCCCTTTTTGCGACGATTTCTCTAAGTTGTTCCAGCTCTTGTGATACCCGCTCGAGCTCAGCAGCGTTTTCTGTGTCGCAGTTGATATTGGTTTCGACTTTTTCTGGAAAAAGTTCTTCCACCTGTTGTTGGCTCAAACTTTCCAGATGCTGTTCAAGCCGACACTTCAAAGTATTTTTTGCACCAGTAGTCGCCAAGCCTATCTCCGCAAGTTTATTTTTCAAGTCTTGCAAACTTGCATTATTAATAAAATTTTCAGCACGCAAGGCCATCGCAAAATTATAAGTTTAACTTAAAATAATTTTCGAAGCACGTGTGCACAAAATCCCACTTCTGATTTTCTGTAAGAAATTGATCTTAGCAACAAGTAAAATAAATTAGAACAAGTAATTTGTCTATGACTTCTTTATTGCGACTGTCCGTTTTACCGAACTTAACATTATATTATAAACTTGAACATAAGAACGGCTATGCTGTACATAGATTAAATAGTGCAGTTACAAAATAAGTAATTTCAATATGAGAGTATGCGCTTATACATTATTGTACATACTTTTATACATACATACAGATTATTGAGAGTTGCACAGGGTGTACGAGTTAGCATTAACCCTTACAACTCGTCCATCCTGACAACTTTTTTATCGACCCCGATTGATTATACTTTTTAATCGAACGTGTAAAAAAACACTTAAAAACAAAATGAACATAAATTTTCACATCTATAATAAACATAATTTAAAGTTAAAAAGAACGAAAAGTCTAAATAATAAAATTAAGACTATGTTAATATTACAAGTTTACATATGGTTTCATATTTTCTGGCGAGGCAACACCTTCATAAGGAATGCGTGAGACCTGCATATTGTCTAAATCTTTAATAATATAACGATCATTTGGTAAAAGTTTTGTAACCTGATATGGTCCTTTGTATTTCGCTAAGAATTTTTTATTGACTCCTGGAGTATTGACGACGTTTTTTATCATGACAAGATCACCAACTTTATACAAATGTGGTTTTTTGTGTCGTTTATCAAAATACTCCTTATTTTTAGCTTGACTGCGTAAAGTTCTAGCCTTTGCAACCTGTCTTAATTCGTCTATATTTCTAGACTCAACTGATAAAAGATTTTGTTCGAGGTATTCTTGTACTTTATCGTTCACTGCACCCCTTTGTCTAATACCAAACAAAAGCATGCTTGGACTTAAGCCCGTGCTTTTGTTCTCTACATTATTTATAGCAAACTCTACCTTTTTCAAATACTTTGACCATTCGCCTGGATCCAATTCAACTTCTTTTGCCAACATTGGGGTAATGCTTCTATTTATTCTCTCAACCTGTCCATTGGATTGGGGTGAATTGGTGGCAACTTTAATATGTTGAATAAAATTATTTTTACAAAAATTGGCAAACTCACCAGAAGTAAAGCCACTGCCTCTATCAGAAACAATGCGGAGAGGCTTGCTATAATTCGAGAAATATGATTCCAAACAAGTAACTGCTTCTGTAGTGCCTGTGCTTTTAACCGGATAAAGTTTTGTAAATTTTGAAAAACCGTCAACCACAACGAGTATGTGCTTTTTTAAGTTTTGTGTTCCACATGGAAGCGGCCCATAATGGTCAATGTGAATTGTTTCAAAAGGATTTTCACCTTTCGGAATATTGTGCAAAACACCTTCCTTTTTACCAGCAGATGGAGAAAAATGAACGCATTTCAGGCAGCAACTTATGTAATTCTCAATTTTTTGTTTCATATGAGGAAACCAATATGTTTTCTTCAAAAAATTATAACACTTTTCAGTTCCAACATGGCAAAGTGCATCGTGATGCGTTTGAATAACACTTCTCTCCATCTGTGATGGAACGTAAAAAAACACATTTCCCTCTAGTTTACGATATACAAGACCGTTGATTAGTTCGTAAGCTGAATTCTCTTTTTCTTCCAGTTCTTTCGCTAATTTTCTTACAACCGGATCCTTTTGCTGACTTGCAGCGAGAACATGTTCAAAAGAATCTGACTCAATAATTAAAACATTATGACACCTACTTAGGGCGTCAACATGTCCCATTTTTTTACCTTCCCTGTGCTCTATCAAGAAATCAAATTCTTGCAGCTCTAAAGCCCACCTAGAAATTCGTGGATTTAAAACTTGTTTATTGAGTGTAAGTGTTAAAGCTTTACAATCTGTAATAATCTTAAATTTCATCCCAGTTAAGTAAATTTTGAATCTACGAGTAGCATAAATAATTGCCAACGTCTCTAACTCATATGAGTGATACTTAGATTCCTGTTGAGTTGCACGTTTTGAAAAAAAGAATACAGGATGAAAAGCTTTGTCATCTTGCTTTTGTAATAACACACTTCCAAAACCCAAGCTACTTGCGTCGCAATGCAACTCAGTCTCCGCATTCGGATTGAAAATGCGTAAAACAGGCGCATCAAGTAACTTTGATTTCAACAGCTCAAAAACTGACAATTCCCTCTCGCCAAAAACAAAAGAAGCATCTTTCTTAATAAGATCATATAAAGGTTTGGAAATAATTGAAAAATCTCTTATAAATTTTCTAAAATATGAGCATAATCCCAGAAAAGAATGAACATGCTTAACATTAGTAGGTATAGGAAAATCAGATACAGCTCGTAAGCCTTCAGCGTTTGGACTTTTTCCATGCTTTGAAACTTCATAACCTAAATATGATATTTGTTCAAACATAAATAAACATTTATCATAACGTAAATGCAAATGATTTTCTTTAACGCTTATCAAAACTCGTTTTAAAATTTCAAAATGCTCATCCCTTGTTTCGGTTGCAATAAGCAAATCGTCAATATAGATTAACAATTTTTCCTCCCTTATAAGATCTTTAAAGACGGAATTAATGTACCTTTGGAATACGCCAGGAGCGTTTTTGAGCCCGAAAGGCATCCGTAAGTACTCGAATTGGCCTTAAGGTGTCACGAACGATGTATATTTAATAGATTCTTCGGCCATTTTAACGTGGTGAAAACCGCTTTTTAAATCCAATAGAGAAAAATATTCCAGTTCCATCGTTAACAACTTTTTTTTTTTTTTTTTTTTTTGGATTCGCCAAGGGAGTGTGAAATCTCATGAATACGTATAGCCCGTACTATACGCATGCACGACTTACATTCTACAACAGGCCGGATTAACCGGAAAGATAGAATGCATCTACGTACTAAAACACACTACCAGTTGGCGAAGTATGAATTTCCACTAAGCACATTAATTGGCTTTTCAGCGGAACTTAAAAATTTTATACAGAAACACGAATTTATTAAGAATTTATGAATTTGAAAAAGTAAACAACATCAAATAAGTAGTAAACTTTACATAAAACTCTAAAACAAAGAGACCAAAGTAACTATAAATAATATGAATATTAGTAAGTTTGCGGCAACTATCCAACCCAAGATCCTACGTGGAAAAGAGAGTAAACTCTTAAACACCAAACCAATTCCAAATATAACGGAGATATATACGTGTAAATATGTACAAACATATATGTGTATATATATACGGGTCACTATGTAATTTTGGAACACCGTGCTAATGTTATTAGTTGGATATGTATTTGGGCCAACGCAGGCATAAACTTGCATGGAAAAGAGATAAACTCTTGCGCACCAAACTAAGTAACTAATAAGTCAACTGAATAAGAAAAATTTTAAAATTTTTTGATTAAAAACAAACAAGTTTAAGCATACATATTGTATTCGATGGTGTATACTTCATCAAACGCAATATTATAAAGGAAAAACAACTGAAACGGTCTCGAATATATGGAATAACTTCAGCCAACATTTTAACAGAATATAACAATATTATTAACCGAGTTAATGTTTGAAACAAAATTCTTAAATGTATCAATTATTTAAATGTAAAATCATTTCCGTTTCAAGGCATACACCGAATCACAAAAGTTAATTAAGTTGTAGCTATTGTTGAAATCACTACACATACATCGTAAAGGGTCATGAAGGGCAAAATTTGAAGTGCACTGGCTCAACTTAAAAAGCACAAAATGTCTAGATCCTCTTCTTGGGATGTTAAAGTTAAGAGATGAGAGAATATATTGGGAGTCAATTTCACCACAAAATTTATATAGGAAGGTGACATTAAGCACCATCCTTCTGCTTCTCAGGGAAGGCAGTAAAATTTGTTTAAGGCGGGTTTCATACGAAGGAAGAATAATATCTGGGTTCCAACGATGATGACGTAAAGCAAAAAGTAAAACTGTTTTTGAACCGATTCTATTGCATCAATGAGGACGTGATATTGAGGGTTCCATACTACGGAAGCATATTCAAGAATAGGTCTTACGAGAGATATATATAGTAATTTAGTTGTGAAGGCATCATTGAATTCTTTCGCCCATCTTTTAATGAAACCAAGAACTCCGCTAGCCTTATTTACAGCCAAATTTATGTGGAGATTGAAGCGAAGTTTTGGATCCACAATTACACCAAGATCAACAAAACTATGAACAATCTCTAAATGGATGTTATTTATAGTGTAATTTGTGCTGTGAGCAGTTCTACGTGAGAAGGTCATTGATTTACATTTTTTTGAGTTAAGGTTTAATAGGTTGAAGTTACACCAATCCACTTGTCTGTTTAAATCAGATTGTAAAAGGTGTTGTTCGTCGAGTGACTTGTAGGTAAGAAAAAGTTTCACATCGTCAGCATACATTAAGACGTCACAATGTTTAATTGCCGAGGAAAGGTCATTAATAAATAGTAAGAATAAAACCGGTCCAAGATGACTTCCTTGCGGAACACCAGATGTAACCATAATATTTTGTGATAGAGAATTTTTATATAAAACTTTTTGAAAACGTCGCGATAAATAAGATTCTATCCAATTTAGCAATTTTACAGGAAATCCAATTAGCTTAAGTTTATTCAATAGAAGATTATGATTGACACTGTCAAAAGCTTTGCTAAAGTCCGTATAAATAACGTCAGTCTGTTTTCCCAAAGTAAAACCTTTTATTACACGAGCTGTAAACTCCAAAAGGTTTGTTGAAGTTGATTTACCCTTTAAAAAACCATGCTGAGTGACAGAAATGGAAGATGAAACGAAGTGGGTTAGTTGTTCAGTTATGATTTTCTCAAATAATTTAGGGATTGCGCTTAATTTGGCGATGCCTCGGTAGTTAGTGACATCAATTTTGGAGCCAGATTTATGAAGGGGTATAATATATGAATCTTTCCATATAATGGGAAAATGACCACTTTGCAGGGATATATTAAATATGTTTGATAGAGGAGCACACAGGTTGCTAGCACATTCCTTTAGAATGCAACTCGGAATTTCATCAGGGCCAGTCGAAAAAGAGCATTTAACTTGACGAAGGTTATGCATAACAATAATTGAGTCTATTACTGGAGTTTCAAAAGAGCTAACTGGAGGTAAATAAGGATGCTCAGAACACATATTAAATGGTATGTTGGAGTAAGTTGATTTGAAGAAGCTTGCAAACATGTTAGAAATAACATTGTCACAAGACGATTCCTCTTGATTGAATCTCATAAGGGGTGGAAAGTTGGAAGCCTTACGTTTTGAATTAACAAAAGTATAGAAGAGTTTCGGATTATCATTAAATTGAGATTTGATGTTGGCTATATAAGCTGTATAACACTGTTTATTTAATAGCTGGTATCTGCAACGACAAGATGAATAACAAGCAAAGTCAATATTAGAACCAGATTTTTTATATTTTTTAAATAATCGATTTTTTAAATTTTTTAGTGACTTAAGTTCACTTGTTAGCCAGGGTGGACTTAAGGGTTTAGAATTAATTTGCTTTGTTGGGACGCACAATAAGAAGCACCTTTGCAAAGTATCATTAAAAAACTGTACCGAGGTTTCGACGTCATAATATGAATACGGTGGTTTAATAGATAGAATCGGTGACCAGTCAGTCTGCGAGAGTAAGGTGTTGAGTTTAACATAGTCTGTACTTTTGAAATTATATATTTTTGTATTTCGCTTATCAGGTGTAAGTTTATTTTCATTTTCATGAGCAAGTAAAACTGTTATTTCAAGAGTTGGATGATGTTCATCTTCCGGAAATGATACAGGGTTTGAGCGATTGAGATATACAGTAGTGCATCTATCTACAAACACAAGGTCCAGCGTTCTATGGTTTTTATTAAAAGTATTATTGACTTGTTGAAGACACAGGTCAGATAACTTATCTAAAAAATCATTTATCCAATTACTAGTGGAAACAGGTGTAAGAAATTAAGAGTCATCTGTCGAATTCCAAGACACAAAGGGTAGGTTAAAATCGCCCAACACAATAAGAACATCATTATTTTTTAACATATTATGAACTTTCTCGATGGCGTTTATATGTCTTAAGTAAATTGATATGTCACAATTTGGAGGAATGTAAGAACAGGTAAGATAAGCAATGCAATTATTTAATTTAACTGAAACACAAATAAAACTCTCTACTCTCTCTCTCTCTCTACTCTTCTCCCTTGCCAGAAGAGTAAAGTAGGCAGGCACAATAAAACAGCACTCAAGGCCTATGTTAACCCTAGTGAAAGGTTTGAACATATTAATATTGATCTGGTCGGTCCGTTACCGGTATCTCGGGACAACCGTTATTGCCTTACCATTATTGATAGATTTACCCGCTGGCCTGAAGCCATTCCAATTTCAGATATGACTGTCGAGACAGTTGCACGAAATTTAGTATCGGGATGGATAGCACGCTTCGGTATTCCAGTCAGAATAACAACGGAACTATGTCATCAATTCGAGTCGGATCTGTTTCGTCAATTAAACAATATGCTGGGCATCAAGCATTTTCGCACAACGCCTTATCATCCACAGGCCAACGGGATGATAGAGAGATGGCATCGAACGCTGAAAGCAGCAATTACGTGTCACGACAATGAGCGTTGGAGTGACGTGTTGCCAATAGTACTACTCGGTCTACGTTCAGTTTTCAAGGAAGACCTCGCAGCAACACCGGCTGAAATGGTGTTCGGCACAGCTTTAAAATTACCCGGTGAGTTTTAAGCCCCATCTCAAAAGAAGTTAGGTGAGGCCGACTTTGTTGCAGCGCTGCGGGAAGCAATGCTGAATGTAAGTCCAGCAACCGTAGTTCACCATGATCACCCAAAAGTTTTCGTGCAGCCTGAGTTAAAAACCTGCACTCACGTTTTTGTAAGATGTGATCGAGTGCAACTCCCTCTGCAGCCAAGTTACGATGGACCATCTGAAGTCGTGGAACGAAACGACAAGTACTTCACCATCATCATAAAAGAAAAACCTGCCAAGTTGTCGGTGGATAGATTGAAAGCAGCCTTTTTAGTTAACCCTGACGACGAACTAGCTAGTCTAATGGCGCATTCAACCAACATGGGTCCTTCTGCCAGTATTGGTGACAACAAGGCCGTGTCAACTTTTACCAGCCCACCGATGGACATCGTGGAACGAAAGCCAATAGAGAGGTTCCATAAAAATAGTGGTAACAGCAGAGCCGTCATAACTTTTTCCGGCACACCATTGGACACCGTGGGATCAAAATTAAACAAGAAATCTTCACGTAAGTGTAGCAACAAGGCCTGTGTCAACTTTTACCAGCCCGCCGTTGGATATCGCGGGACCTAGTGAAACTAGTTAGAAAATGGCGGCGATAAAGAAGACCGTGACTTTTTCCGGTCCACCGGTGGTTATCGTGGGATCGAATCAGGGTCGCTCTCAACGCACATGCCGTACCAGTATAGAGTCATCAAGGCAGCCACCAACGCCGGTCCTTACTAGGAGCGGTAGAAGATTCAGATTTCCTGTCAAACTACGTTAATGAATAATTAATAATATGTATTAACTGAAACACAAGGGTGGGAGTATTGTGGCGGTACACTTTGTCCCGTCACCCCCTATGAGTATAGTTTCGTGTTTCGGCTCTTCTAGCCAGCTGGCAACACTTTGTCGCATACTAAATATATTATCTTAATATTTATATTTGCTAACAATTTTGAGCCACTTTTATTTTATGTCTTGGGCGCTGGGTATAGTGTGACTTGATTTAACAGAACCGTAAATCAAGCACATTCCTATCCTCAGCAGTCAGAGTGCCGTTGCAAACATTGTAGCGGCAACCTGACACCCCTAACTTAAACACTAGCACTGACTCACAAGTTTGTATATACAACAACAAGCGTTGGGTTGTCTGCGCGCTGGTTAAGCTACCCAGCGAGCAGGCAAGCAAGCACTCAATACATTGTCTTGGTTGTTGCTGAGTCAGTTCGTCGCACACACCCCACATACACGCGCACATACCGCTTGCCACCGCAGGGGGGATCAATTTTCAGATCCTTCGGGCCTAACAACCCCGCGGACCCCAGTTAAACAAAACCAGGCGCGTCTGTCACATATTGGGCGGCTTCCTGGTCTGCGTCGGTACCGCATCGGTCGGCAGTCTTTTCAACCTGTCCGGAGGTTAAAACGGAATTATGCTAAGAAAAACAAAAAAATACGAAAAATACGAAAAAAAATAATAAAAAAAAAAATAAATTCAAATAATAATATAAAAAATAATAAAAAAAAAAAAAAAAAAAAAAATAGAGCAAAAAAACAATATACAAAACAAAAAAACGAAAAATAATTAAAAGAAAAAGGAAAAAAAAAAAAAAAACCCTTCAAACCCAAGAGCGTCGGTCCCAAATTGGGCGGCTCCTTGGTCTGCGTCTGTACCGTAGCGGTCGGCAGTTTTAAAATCCTGTCCGTAGGTATAAAAGGATATGGATTGGTCCCCTGAAAATAAACCAAAAAGCATTAATGTCGGCTAACAACAAAATTACTCCAGGTGTCAGCCA
This sequence comes from Tetanocera ferruginea, assembly GCA_958299015.1. Classification (NCBI taxonomy): domain Eukaryota; kingdom Metazoa; phylum Arthropoda; class Insecta; order Diptera; family Sciomyzidae; genus Tetanocera; species Tetanocera ferruginea. The sequence goes on from OY282641.1 coordinate 66,900,648, forward strand.
CAGTAGTGGAAATCCACCCGTGGAAACCCCCACGGTAGAGGCAAGGATTCTGGAGGCCTCAACCAACATTTTGCACACGACAGCAGTATCGGTGACTGTAGGAAGTGAGCAAGCGGGCTTCCAGTCATCGTCATTTAATGACCGCAATGCTACGGCGTTGGCTAACTTGGCTGCCGTAGCAGATAATGCTACAAGGAAAAATAAAAATGAAAATCAAAAAGGTGGTACTCCCGGTTCATCATATGGATGGGAAACTCAGAACCCATTCAAGGGAAACCCTAGAGTTGCGCGTTCTCCCCAGAAGGCGTCCGAAAGACCGATTGAACGGTCACGCTCGTCGCTTCCATCACTATCAGAAAAAAACCATGCTCAAGATACGGCGGAAAGTGATCTACTCACCGTCAAAATCCAGGAGTTGGTAAAAATTATGGCCCTCCCACCAAGAAGCATCCACCAGCCTCTAAGAGACCTCGTGGACGAAATTGCAGCATTGCACCAAAAGGCGTGCAAGGTGCGGCATGAACGGGACTCCGCCGGGACTCAATCAAAACCGGAGCCGCCAGCAAGAAGAAATGTGGAAACACAAACAGAGCCGACACTAGCCCCCATGGAAGGTGCTGGCTCTACAAAGAGACCAAGGGGAGAACAGCGCGAACCTCAATTGCCGACTCCATCCGCTAAAAAGAGGAAGCATAAAACGCCCCCTCAAGGCCAATCAGAGGCTAAGATTTCTGAGGTAAAAGCCAGCCAGGGCCAATCAAAAAAGAGTGCAACCGCGCCCAAGAGCAAAAAGCTCCCACGTGAGGAGATGGTGAAGCTGGGTTCAAATAACGAATCCAGCTCAAAGAAACAACCAGCAATGGAGAATATTCACACTCCAGTTGAAAGAACAGTCCAAAACAACAAGTGGACAAAAGTGCAGAGAAAACCTAGGAAAAAACCTAAGAAAACAAGGAAGAGACCACCTCGAAAGGATGCAATCGTTATAAGAACGACAGGCACAGTTTCCTATGCTGATATCCTTAGACAGGTGAAGACTGAACCCCAACTAAATGAGTTGAGTCAAAACGTCTGTGGCGTAAGAAAAACTGCTAAAGGAGAGCTATTACTTCTCCTAGAGAAAACCTCAGACCCTGCATCCGGAAAGCTCCAAAATGCAGTCCAAACGGTGCTCGGAACCAACGTCGAAGTCAAAATCCTAACCGAAATGGTGCAAATAGAGATAAAAGACATCGACGAGGTCACCACGAAGAAGGAAGTACTCGATGCACTACAAAACCAATTTGCTGTGCAGAAAGTGTTGCCATCCAACATACTCAGCCTACGCAGAGCATATGGGGGCACCCAAACAGCAACAATAATTTTGCCACCCGAAAACGCCTCAAAGCTGACTAAGGCTGGCAAGATAAGAATTGGTTGGGTTGTGTGCCGCATACGACATAAAACAACCCCCAAGAGATGCTTTAAATGCATGGACTTTGGTCATGTAGCATCAAAGTGAAAGAGTGAAGAGGACTGCACAAAGACCTGCTTTAGGTGCGGCAGCTTGAACCACCGAGCCAAAGAACGCAAAAACGCTGCAATATGCACGCTCTGCCTAAGGAAAAAGAAGCCTGACACAAGGCATGCAACAACAAGCACTAAATGCCCGTTCTATCAGAAAGCTTTACGAGAGACTAAGGCTAGATGAGGTTTTATCAGCTTAACCTCAATCACTGCGAAGCTGCACATGACCTCTTGAGGCAAAACGTACGTGAAGAAAACGCTGATGTAGCCATACTCAGCGAACCATATCGTACTGACACCTCTGGATACCAGATCAGTGATAGATCCGGGAAAGCATCCATATGGAGTTGTGGCCGACGACAGCATCAAATTAGAGAGACAAAATCTATGAACTACTTCGTGAGGGCCAAACTGGGCGGATTCTATGTCTATAGTTGTTATCTTTCCCCAAGCCTTACTCTACAAGAGGCCACGAATGTTCTAGAAGAAATAGCAGAGGATGCCGTCGGAAAACTCCCACTAGTAATTGCAGGTGACTTTAATGCATGGTCAACTGACTGGGGATGCACAAGGACAAATCCGAGAGGTCAAGCACTTCAAGAGGCGTTTGCGATCCTAGATATCGCCACGCTTAACTCTGGACGGCAACACACCTTTGAAAGAGCTGGGTATGGTTCCATAATTGACCTTACCTTCGTAAGTAGCAGCTCACTACCAAAAACTGCCTGGAGCGTAACCGGACACTATACCGAAAGCGATCACCACGCAATTATATTCAGCATGGGAAACTCCGACAGAAGAAGGGCAAGCACAAACCAGAACAAATATAAAGAAAGCACCCTGGACACTGGTATCCTAGAAGTCATGTTTTCAGATATGTCCGTAACGGGCTCTGCAAGTGACAAAGTTTCGCAAGTGATGGCAACTATTAAAGCAGCATGTGACGCCGCGATGGTTAAAAAGGGAAGAGGTAACAATCGCCGGGCTCCAGTCTACTGGTGGACTGAGGAAATTTCCAGCCTGCGAAGGTGCTGTATAAGAGCGAGACGAACATACTACCGCTCGAGACGTACTGATGAATTTCTACCAAACCAGTTGCTTTTTAAATCCGCTAGAATGGAACTAAAAAAAGCTATAAAAAGCAGCAAATCCCATTGCTTCTATCAAATCTGTAACGATGCTGAGCAACAGCCATGTGGCTTTGCGTATAAGCTTGTTATGAAGAAGCTTTCGGTGTTTAGACAACCAACACCCCCGTGTCCCGTGCTGATGAGGAATATAGTTCACACACTATTTCCACAATAGTCCAACACGCCAGCAATAAACAGAGAATGTGAAGCAGAGTTACAAAATTTTCAAAATGTAACCAATGAGGAGCTCCTAAAAATAGGAAAAGAAGTTGTGGATAAAAAGGCCCCCGGACCTGACGGAATCCCAAACAAGGTGCTTAAGTTTGCGATAATGCAGAAAATAGAGGTGTTTGTTAACCTGTACAATGCGTGCCTAAAAGAAGGAGTATTTCCACAATTGTGGAAGCGGCAAAGACTGGTGCTAATCCCGAAGAATACTAGTTACTAAGAGGACCCATCGGCGAACCGTCCGCTTTGTATGCTCGATACTGCCGGCAAAATCCTAGAACGGTTGATAAGCAATAGGCTCCAGTCGTCTATTAAAGATGCTGGGGACCTTTCTAACCAGCACTTCGGATTCTGCAAGGCCCGATCAACTACAGATGCCATTGGAGCCGTGAAAAAAATGGCGCTTAATGCAATAGCTGGCACTCGATGGATGCACGGTGATAAAGTGTACTGTTTAGTTACAACACTCGATATCAAAAAAACCTTTAATACTGCTAGCTGGACCAGAATATTGGAGGTGCTTGCTCACTTTGGTGTCCCTTTCTACCTTCGTACAGACGGAGTCCTGCGTCTACAGCTGCCGGATAGAGCCCACATTATCGGGTTTGCAGATGACATTGCCCTCGTAGTCGTAGCAAAGCATTTGCACGAAGTGGAGCATAAGTGCAACCAAGCGGTAATGGTAGTACAGCAGTGGCTGAACACAGCGGGGCTCTGTCTGGCAGAGCACAAAACGGAGACAGTACTAATAAGCAGCCAGAAAGTCGTTGAGTCCGCTAAAATATCGGTTGGTGACCATACAATTGTATCGAAACCATTCGTTAAGTACCTTGGCGTCATGATTGACCATAGGCTGAATTTTAAGCAGCATCTTACATACGCAAGCGAAAAAGCGGTAAGCGTTGCTGCAGCGTTAACAAGGATTCTATCGAATACCAGAGGCCCGAGACGAAACCGTAGAAAGCTTATTGTCACTGTCATTAGATCAATACTCTTGTACGCAGCCACCATATGGGCCGAGACTACCAAATCTAGCTCCTATTTACGAAGCATAGATTCGGTTTATCGCATCTGCGCACTAAGAGTATGCTGTGCATTCCGAACTGTCTCTTCAGACGCAGCACTCGTTGTGGCGGGAACTCCCCCTCTAGATTTTCTAGCAACTGAGAGCGTGATATATGGCTCACTCCCAAGCAACTTGCCTAAATCCTCAAACGTTGGATAACACGTGACCGCAGTGTGGCGATGAGGCAGATGCGCTGGGTGGCATCACACAAGGGACGATGGACGCAACGTCTTATTCCAAATTTGGAACCATGGCTGAATAGACGACGCGGCGAGATAGACTACTACCTCACCCAAATACTTACTGGGCACGGCTGCTTCAAATCGTACCTACATAGATTCAAGCACGAAGAAAATCCTTTCTGCAGTTTCTGTACAAGAAATGTTATTGAAGATGCAGAGCATGTTTTCTTCGACTGCCCAAAGTTTAACCCAGAAAGACTAGAGCTAAGCAATTAAGTAGGTAGGTCGCCAACAGTGGAATTTTTGGTGAACATTATGCTTACCTCAGAAGGAAACTGGACCTCAGTTTGCAACACGGCATGTGCAATAATGAAAGAATTGCGCCGAGTAGAAAGACTTCGTAACGCTATAAGAAGTATATAGGAGTAAAGAATACTCAACCTTGCCAGGGGGTTTGAACATAAACGTTCATCTTGCTAGGGACCGTAGTCGACGTTGCGTTTACGTCATCCCCTTACAAGAAGACACCGCAGGGGTCAGACCATGCGCCTGCGTGTAGGGATCAGCTCCCGAAGCGGTCTCCCCCCGTAGAATAAACATTCTAATTTGGAAAAAAAGAGAGCAACCAATCAGCATGGCCGCTTAGCTAGTGGACGGTAGTTCTTGTTTAAGATTAGTATTGGGTGTCTGTACCAGAGTGCAAGTATCCTACACGGATAATAGAAGGGGTACATAGAAACATGACAATACTAACGACAGCTGACTAGTGAGCTATAGGTGTTCGGTCCTCCCTCCTTCCGAAGCAATACTTAACGGTAGTCCCGGGAGGATATAGGGGTCAGGTGCAGAGGTGTTTTTAGCGGATTAAAGTCCCTTACTCAGGCTTTCGATGCTTTTCATCTCGCGAAGAAAAAAAAAATAACACACGCAGATGTTTTGCGCGACTTATTGTTTCACAATGGAAATAAACAAAGTTGCACTAAAAATTATTTGTATGTGTGCGGCCGCTTGATGGTATGTGGCCATCAAATATATTGTTAAGGTTTTGTGGTGGCAGGGAATATGGTCCCTGCTGCCTTAAGTAAAAATGAGTAGAGTTTGAAGATTGGTTGATGATAGACGTCGCGCGCATTGTAAATAAATTTTAAAATAGAATAATCCTAAAGACTTTTTTATGTAAATCCCTAACATCCACATACCCTACACGAAAAACTTATTGATAATTTGAGTATTTTTAACTACTGCTGCTTCGTTTGCCAATCGAATTCTCTTGTAGTCAGCTCCAGAAGGTTTTTTCATTTTCCGAATTAATTTTGAAAACAAATAGGGTAAACTGGGGTACCCTTGACTTTGGGGCACATTTGACTTTGACGTTTTCGGTATGAAAAAACCGTTATTTTTCAATAATTTGTTTTATAAATTTTGCATCATTGTATTTCAGTAATCGTCACGAAGTTTGACGATTCTTGTATTACATGAAGAAAAAAAACAGGTGTTTTTGAGTTTTTGCGCTCGTAAATGTTATTTTCCGGCATTGATACCATGATACAATAATAAGGTAGGCTCATATTGGTATGGCTGCTCAAATGTCTAATTTTACACTAACAAAACTGTGAGTGATACAAATGTCAAACGACAAAGGCAACTACAAAAATCAGAAAAACTTAAATTCGAATAGCTGGCTTTGACATCTAGCTCACTTCCTCTCCAATATTCGCCTACCTTGTTATTCTACTATGGCAAAAAACCACTTTTGTCGTTTATTTAGCAGCTCTCTCAGCTTCTCTCTAAAAATGTTGCCATATTATAACAAAATTTGAAGAATCTGTCAATCAATGTAACGAGTAAACAGTGTTTCTACTTACTCTTATTATTAAAGGAGTAGTCTTAAGTTAAAAATGCAGTAAATTTATATTAAGAGTATTGCAAAAAGGAGTGAAATTAATGCAAGTGGAGTGTGTAATGAAATATTGACATAATTTACTATCCGTAAGCGCTCTTGTGTTTATATTATTTTACTGAATAAAAAACAAGGCAAGAATAATAAAAACTTTATTCTAATAAAAACTTTATTCTAATAAAATCGCGCTCGAGCGCCCCCCAGAAGCTCGCGCCCGGGTACGCCGCACTCCTTGCACCCATGTTGGGACAGGCCCTGAGTATATGTTATAGGACTGCTTGCACAACAGCTGTTAACTATATTTCGTCGAAGTATTATTGCCGAAATCAATCAAGGTATGTGTTCTTTGATATTTTTTATAATATTTAGATTTAGAGTTTCTCAATTTTCTTAATTCATTGGTATACCACACAGGGCCTGAAATTATAGAAGCTTTTTTTTGCGGAATAGATCTAATGAAGCAGTCAATGAGCGTTGTATTAAACGCACAGACCGCAGCATCCAGATTCTGTAATGATAAAGCTTTTGCATTTAGATGCAGTATAGATTACCAATTTATACTGGACAAACTATTTTTAACATAACATAATTAGTTTTTTTAAAGTTGAATTCTATGAATGGTTGACTAGCACGATTCTGTATAGATGGTTGAGGAAAATTAAGACTAATTTCAATGGTTGGATGGTGAGAATCTTCAGGAGTCACCAGAGGATCGGACCTTGACACTGAAGCAATGTTGCTTTCATCAAAAAATACCAGATGGAGCAAACGATTATTCTTATTCAAGTGATAGTTTAGTTGGAAAAGACCTTGACTTGAAAGCTCATTTAAAAAGTAATTATCAGATGAACTTTCAGACGTTGTAAATATATTCAAGGGTTTTCAGAACAAAAGTTCCAAGAAACATTGGGTAAGTTAAAGTCACCAGTTATTAAGATGTGATCATTAGGATGTATCAATAGGAAAACTTTACTAATAGAAGCCAAATGTTTACTATACACTTCTAAGTTAGAAAAGGGAGGTATATATGAGCATGTAATATAGAGACTCAAAGAACCGCACTTTGCATGCACACAACAGAATTCTATGTCTGCAGCTTCTAGGATAACTATTTCTTGAGAGAAATGTGTTGATTTAACCGCAATCAGCACACCCCTACCATTAGAGCAATTACCAGGAATAGAGTTTTTATCTCTACGATAAATATTAAATATGTTACACAGAATTTCAGAATTCAAAGTGTTAGGTCTAAGCCAAGTCTCACTGAAAGCAATTATATCGTAATGAATGTTGTGACTCATAATAAATAAATTAATCAATTAAGTATTAATACCAAAATATTCAGGTTTGTATTTAAAAAGTAAAGGATATCATCCTTAGACGTATCAGCTGCAAATCGCAAAACAAATATAGATCTTGCAGGCGGAATTACTACAAGATTTTTGTGCACTGGCTGATTTGAGCTTCTTACCGAAATTAGTTTAGGTATTGCACCTGAAGTAGAAGAAGAGTTAGTGCTAAAGTTAATTGAAGGAATACCAGCAGTAAACTTAGCCAAAAGTAAATTGGGGTCGACAAATGCTGGAGATTTTGCAGTAGCCACATCATTAGTATTATGAGCTATGGCTACAGTCTCTATTTCAGTTGCTTATGTTTCACCTGAAGTATTTAAGTTGGGTAAAGGCTCAATATTACACCCAGTAGTAGCTTGTGGAGTTACATTGGTAGACGAAGAGGCTGCTTTAGCAGTAGCATTGGCCAGGCTTCAGAGATGTTTTTTGCTACGTTTGCGCTTAGGAGAGACAAAAGCCTCATCCATGCACTTAAGCGATTTAAACAAATTTTCATACTCCGACAATCTATTCTGAGTCGCCTCTAGGTCCTTTGAGACCTCCAAGAAGCCCTTTCTTGATTGCCTAATAAGCTTTAAATCATCAACATCCGTTGCTCTGCATTCTTCGCATGCCCAACGTAAACCTTTGTTTTCGTTAAGAGCATCGAAAATACGAGCATTTAGTACTGAAAACTTAAAGTGAAAAAAGGATTCACACAACCAGTAATTCACAACACGGTCGGATTCTCCTTTAACAGAACTGTTTCGGAATTTGCAGTACATAATAACTTTTATTAAATTTTAATTTAAGTTTAGTTTTAAAGTTATATTCAATTAAATTTTTAGAATCAAAAGTAGCTTAGGCAACCCTGTTTGAAGAAATTTGATAAGCACAGAAAAGTACAGGTTTGTGTACTAGCTAAGAAGAAGTAAGAACTTAGATGTACACAAATGTCGAAACAGCTGATAAGAATAAACAAAAAAACTTGCACTCTCTGGGAACAAATGTTTTGTTAAAGCAGAAAGCAAAATAAAAAAATAGCATATAGTATATATATGTAAACCAATTTGATTTTATATAAAAAGGATAATTTCAGCGCATTCACTGAATAACTGCATAAATCCAACGACTATCCTCAACAAAATACAGCAAGTTAAATTAGAATTAATTTAAAAAGTTAAAACCCGTTCAAAGAAAGAATTTCAAATAAAACAAGAGTCGAAGTAAAATACGACTTGCAGCAAGAGTTGCCAGAGGGCTATTACTTGCTTGAATAACACTCGTATAAGACTATAATTTTTATCCTATAATACTCCTGAGAACATTTTCAACAAGAGATTAAAACACAACATTTCCTGGTATAATCATGATATAAGGCAACAAAGGCGCACGTTATAGCAATGATTTGAAATGTGTTTATATAAAAAAATCAAATGTGTTGTTTCTTTCCAATCGCTGTCATTTCTCGCTTCGTTGTATTTGCTGCAAAAGTAACAAAAATAATAAATTATAACAAAATATAAAATTCGAATAAAATAACTTTCTACAAATGCTGATAGTGATAAAGATTTCGAGCAAAAGAAAGATAAGCACTCGGGGCTTGAAAAATGCATTATCAAATCATGGATTTATGTTTAAATGCTGAAATAATCAGGCCTCGGCCACATGGGAGGAATGGTTCGTCGCTGGTGTTACTAAGAGCGGAGTTTTCAAAAACACAGCCACAATTCGCCACATCTTCTCTGCTGCCTTATTCTGCATCAGCTGGTGGGTGAAGGCGAGTATTTATTCATGAACAACATCTCAAAGGTGACGCAAAAAGTTTATACTTGACATTGCAGTGTATATCTTTATGTTAGAAGAACAAAATGTGTTTTTCCTTTTTCCACACGCAATAATTTATAGCTCCATCATTTTTTTATTTTAGCAAATAAAATTTAAAATAAAACTGAAAAAATTTATATTTTTATTTATATTTTATTAAAAAAACAAAATTCTCTTGGCACCCGTAAATTTCGAACCACGGATATTCGTGTTGCAATTTAGACACACTAACTCGCGAACTATTTGACAAACGTAAAAAAACGTAATAATTTCTAAAATAAATAGCCAGTGTACCGTCAACTGTAGTTAAAATATTTATGTCGATTTTAATTATTAGTGAACATGCTAAGTGTTTATTATTAAGACTTATTATTGAGCTTACTGGTCCAGTAATTATAATTATTTTAATTATAATTACAAGTTTTAATGAAGACAACAACTTTAACAGCAACAACAACTCTGTATAGAGCAAATCACATAGCATTGACTAGACTAGTGATGTTCAGCTTATCGGCTCGCGCTGCCAGCTTCGTGCTAGCAGCAGCTCATCACATAAAACAATAACAAAGAAGCGTGTACGTAAATTTGTATTCGACAACATTGCACAGTGGACAAGAGCGAAAATATGCGGCTTATAGTTTTGCAGATTCATAAAATTAGTGCAAAACTTATGTTATACCAGGTAACATGCTTGGTATAATTTATTTTTATTATTATTTTATTAATATTACTTATTATTATTATTACTATTATTACTTATTATTATTATTTATTATTACTTTTTAAAATTTAATAAAAATTGTTTTTTATAGTTCTTTAAATAGTTGAGTAGTATATTTGGGAAAATAAAGTGTTAAATTAGTGTTAAAGCTAAAAGCTTTTTTTTAATATTAAACTTTCTGATGACATTGAATTAGTTATATGAAAAAAATTTATCAGTTAAATATATTTAAAAAATTTTGAAGGGTTTCCACTCAATTCAAACACTTTTTGTAAAAACGTTGGAAGCCAAATTTGATTGAACAAATTTTGCAAAAGATTGTATTTATTTTTAAAATTTTAAAATCGTTTTTATAAATATTCTGGATTGAATAACACCAATTTAACAACTTCAAATGTTAGCACAGCTCTTAACGCTTTAATTTTAACAAAATACTCACTTCATTTTTTAAAACTTATTTCAATTAGCAAAATTTTATCTTACGCACTTATGTCAACACACTTCAAACTGACTTTACATATTAAAATAATAATATTAAATCGAACTAATTTCAACGAAATCTATTGTGCAGCTGCATGGTCTGAACTTCTGACAAATAACAAAATTTCCTCTGTACTTGCTTGGTATCGAATTCAACAACCAAATCTTAAAACTGCTCCACTGTAAGGAAAGCAAATACACATAAACATCCCAGCAAGAAATATAAACTGTAACCGAGTACATGAATTTGATAACATGAATTTGATAAGCATATAAGCGTTTACATGAAGCATAATGCTTTATTTAATTTATTGTGCAGCTGAATTGTCTCCACATTTCAAAAATAATGCTTTTTCCTGTTTGCATGCTTAAACTGCCTTAAACTTAACATAATCAAACTTCAAAATTAAAATCAAAATTATATGTTAACTTTTTGCATTGACTTATATATTTACATATATAAATTGCAACTAACTATATTTTAGGAAAAAGGTTATTGTTAAACTAAAAAGTTTCAATATGAATGCATTTTGTATAACAGCTGACTACATTGAAATAAATTTCTGACTGGGTTTTTTGTTCAAATAAAACATACACACAAACACACAGCGAGCTCGCCGTGCACGCGGTCAGCTCGTAAGTGCAGAAAGCTCGCAGGAGCTGAGTTGAACATCACTAGACTAGACAGTCTGTTTCGTGGCTGCTAAACCAACTCAACAGTAGTATTGCGTGATTTTCGCTGTGGTCCACTCAGTTGCCTAAGTTTTATTTGAACACAAGAACAGCTGAAAAAGTGTATTTTTTACTTTTGTATACACAATACACAAAAGTGTATTCATGTTTTTGTTATGAACAAATCCAACTTATTCTATTTTTAACAAAAAGAGCTTTTTTCTACCATATTGCTTCTTCGAATTCGAATGTAGCTTTATTTCGAAAGTAGACCATAGCTTGTTCTTCTATCAGAGTTTTTTGTCGTTGTGTTTATTGTTGTTGTTCTACCTATTCACAGAACCAACTAGGCTTCAGCTAATCTAGCTGATGTTAAGCCACGGTGGTGTGAAAGCATTTGTTCTTCTTTAAAAACTGAATTGTTTGTATTGTGTGTAAACACAACGCATCAAATTTTTCTGTATAGGCCGTGTTCTACCAGAAATTATAATTGATTTTTTTTACATGCAATAACAATAGAGTTCAGCTACTACAGCTTTTTCGCACATTCTCAGCATTAATCTATTTGAAGCAACAATCCAGATCTCATTGTAATATTTCAATGTCATGAATTCCAGTGGCTCCAAACAAATTAATGTGGGAAAAATTTACCCACCACAGAATGGATTGGGCTCAGTGACTACACAGCAAAACTTACCATGCATACACAAACACAGATCTAATTACACAAAAGGGGTATTCACGATGTGGTGTATTTGCCCTTGTATTGTGTATTTTTGATAAATTTGATATTTGAAGTAAAATTACAAAAACAAAATGTACAGTGTTCAAAATACAACACTGTAGCAAAATACAATGGCGAAACCTTATTGTATTCTTTGTAAATTTCGTTCTATATTTGATCAACTGATCACAAAAACTTTTTGACTCAGCGTGGATGAAGGAACTGGCTGGGTTGTGTGTTTATTTAATAAAAGTTAATTTAATTCAGTGCTTCGTTTCAATTCTTTTATTTTCTCGTACTGCTAAATGATGAACTTCCCAGACTTTAGTGAAGGTTTGTTCACAATGTGTTGTAAATATTGTAAATTTTGTAAGAATTTATCAAAAACACACCACATCGTGAATACCCCTAATAGCTTTTAATATACTTTTGAGTTGACCTTTTGACAAACTTACATCAAAAAATGTACAGTTAATAACAGAGGCACTCATGCTGTTCAAGGGAGCAGTAACCATGTAAATTGTTCTACTAAATGGTAGATAAATTAAGTTGTTAGCATTTCTACTACTTCTACGGTCAGAGTTAAAGTTTATAAGAGAAAGTAATTCCGGACAATCGAATACACCGGTTATGAGTTGGTGTAAATAGACGATATCCGCAGACTTCCTTCGTTCACTTTAAGATTAGGCTTGTGCTAAACCGTTCCAGAGCCGGAATGAACATGGAACGTTTCTTTTGTACAGCGGAACTAGTTCGCGGAAACATGTTCGCGGAACTATGTAGTTCCTTTGCACTTTTCAAGAATGTTGGTGTACCTAAATTTATGAGGAAATCTGCTTAGATATGAATGTATATTATTAAATTAAGTATTCATAAATGCGATACTCCTTTCAATAATATAACAAACATTATTCTACAATCCTTGCCTGCAATTTATTCGACATATTTTAATTATTTAAGCAGATTCATGTGCAGCAGTTGCCTCGAAAGCAAAACATATCCCGGAACTATCTAGTTCCGCCCGTTCGAATGTTCAACCAAATGAACAAAACAATGCGCATAACTAGAACGACAATATATCGTCCAATAGCTCTTTTATCATGTCTTTTAATCAGATTTATACATGTCCGCGGAACTATCTAGTTCTGCTAGTTCCATTTGATTGAACGAAAGCATGTTATGAACAGAGCATTGCACACAACAAGAACAACGAATTGTCATCTTTTATTTCATACATTAGTTCTTTCGTTCGCTCACAAACATCATCTTTGCACTTGAAGGCGATCACAAAAATCGTGTAAGACTTAATATGTAAGAAAGAGATGTTGTATTGATGTTCATATTGCGTAAGAAAAAAAAAAACATTCATTGCAGCCGGAACTGTTTGAACATGTTAAAAATAAATCGGAGGAACGATTAGAACTAAGTCCGACAGTTAACATAGTTCCGGGAATTATACAGGTTCGGAACGATACATCTCTTTTTAAGATTGCATTATTAAAAGTTTAAAACGATCCTCGTAAGGAGGAAGGTTCAAAAAATCAATCCCACCTAAGCCCCTAACAGTAGACCCTAATCGAATGCGTGTTGCGTTGCGCTTCCTAGCGACACGCAAATTTTGTATACGCTTAGCCTAAACAAAAGCGCTGCGTACAATCGAAAACATATATGTTCCCAGTCGGAAAAATCGTAAGGTGCTTACTAAATAATTCATGCTTAGCTTATGGTGGTGAAAACAGGATCATGCTGAAGTAAGTATGTTGTTTGTTACATAAGGAGCACCTTACATCTTCACTTACGACTGCAACTGCAAAAGGAATGCACGTTTAAGCCGATCATGTCTTCGTGTGATCATTTCCATATGTACACTATTGCGTAAAGCAAGAGACATGCAGTGGTATGATGACATAACGGTATTTGACTATCGTTACGAAGATGTTAAGTGTAGCAAAAAACCAAAAAAAAAAAACGAATAAAGAACACTCTTATGGTGAACGGCGGTGTAGTAAGATCATTCGTCGTTGCGCATACAAAAATGGCTATGTGTAAAAATACGATTTTTATTTATTTTACTGTTCAATAGCCATATGTATGTACAATTATATATCTTCTCTATAAAAATAACGATTTAACCCTTCATTTAAACCTTCTTCGCAACGGAAATTGTAAGCACTGCTTCCGTTTACACTTACAAAAAAAAGGTGAACGTAAGGCCACAGCTTACAATTTACGTTGCGAAGAAGGTTAAAATGGATTATATTCACGTCGTATATCAAGACAGTACGGGTGCCTTACGCTGTCTTGCATACATCCTGCTTATTAAATAAAGTGCATAAGCATGGAAGCCCGTTGATTCCGATTGTCGAAAGTACATTCCCTGCACTTTATTTTAGTAACAATAGAGTTCAGCTACTACAGCTTTTTCGCACATTCCCAGCATTAATCTATTATAAGGGTTACGTAAGCACGTATGATGCATATCATACATTACAAAAGGAAGCTTATAGTGTCGATCATGCCTGTGTAAAAGTAATGGGCATTTGGTATTGAAGTTTTCATGCCCTGCGGATGAAAAATAAGTAAAGAATAATTCATTATGTAAGGATGGATTTTCCCACTGGGGTGTCCTTGTTGCTTTTATGTGTTTGTTGCTCTCTGTTCGAATATTTTTGTTTTATGCAGCCAACTTCACAACCGAACGCACTGTCAAAATAGGAAATTCGAATCGAGTTGCGCTAGTGCGTTGCGCATTTCGGTAGGCTTCATATAAAATGTATGTGCATGAACCAATTCTGATAGAAGCGCAACGCAACACGCATTCAATTAGGGTCTACTGTAAGAGCAAACCGAACAAAACGTTTTTTGATTCTCTCCATTCGTTCAACATGCACACTATAACTTGGGGACCAAACTTGACTAAAATTTAAATGAAATTTTACTTGAATGATTTTAATTAATCGTGACCGTGCAAAGTGTTTATTATTAAGACTTATTATTGAGCTTACTGGTCCAGTAATTATATTTATGTCAATCACAAGTATTGTTAACACAAATAATTAAAGTAGGGAGTTTTTACCATTGGGATTTTTTAATTCCGCATGCCTTACAAGCCCATGTGTACTGCCTAACGGTTATATAAACTTTGTCACGATGACAAATAAAATGTCGACAGATTAAAAATAAAATTAAAAAACCGTTGTTATAGATAAGTACCACGTTAGAGTAAATCACACAACTTGTTAGTTTTGCGTTCAGTTTTTGACTGCTTGTTTATTGAAAAAATTCTTTCTTATAATTATTAAACTTAAATAATGATAAGCAATAAAAGTAACTTAACCTAATTAGGCCAGCGATATGCATTGGCATTATAGCTGACTACGTGGTGACCAAATGTCGCATAGGGACAAGGGTAATGTGAGTGCACTTTTAGTGAGTCAGTTACGTTGGAATGCCATCAGTGCATTGAACTGCTGATTGGCCTGAGTCATTATGCATTACATTATATTACAAAACCTTTGTCCATGACACCTCCCGTTTTTCGGAAAAAAAAATTTTTTCCATTAACTTAAAATTTTTTTTTTTTTTTATATATTAGAATGGTTGAATTATAATAAAAAATTATTATTAATTATAAACTAGACTGTATCTATAGAATAATTGTATGTATGCTATCGGCCGATATTATTTTTATATTACATTCGTCTTTTTTTTAGTATTACATGCAATAACAAAAGAGTTCAGCTACTACAGCTTTTTCGCACTTTCTCAGCATTAACTCATTTGAAGCCACAATCCAAAGCATCAAAAATTTTTAATGAATAAGATTCTAGCGGCTCCAAGCAAAGTCAATGTGGAAAAAATTTACCCACCAAAGTTTGGGTTGGGCTCAGGGACAACATAGGACGTAACTACTAACCATGCACACATAGATCTAATTACAGAATAGCTTTTAATCTACTTTTGAGTTGACCTTTTGACAAGTTAACATCAAAAACGCTACAGTTGTTAACAAAGGTACTCATGCGGTTTAAAGGAGCAGTTAACATATAGTTCGTTCTACTAAAAGGTAAATAAATTAAAGTGTTAGCGTTTCTACTGCTTCTACGGTTAAAGTTAAAATTACAAAATAATGTGGAAATCCCATTAACTTTAGTTTGAATAAGATTAAATCATGAGGTAATTTATCAAATGCTTTACTAAAGTCAGTGTAAATACGACTTGGTTACCAGATTCCATTGAATTTAAGCAGAATGTTGTAAAATCGAGAAGATTAGACACAGTGGATCTTCCATTAACAAAACCATGCTGACGAGTTGTTATGACTTCTCCACAATGAATTTTAACACGATCGTACACAATTCGCTCAAAAAGTTTGGGAATAGACGAAAGCTTAGCGATGGGCCTATAATTATTAACATCATTCCTGCAACCTTTTTTATATATAAGACTTATAAATGATTTTTTCCAAAAAACTGGAAAATAACTTTCTGTAATTGATTTATTAAACAATAAAGAAAGTGGTTGACACAAAACGGATCCGCATTGAGTTAACACTGCGGCAGGAATTCCATCAGGTCCAGCGCCAAAATCCTCATCGATTGTCCCAATATACTTTAAAATATCCTCAGAGGTAAAGGATATTGATTCCAAAGAGACCGTGGGTCCAGAATTCATGTATTCAAAATAATCTTCATCAGGATTAAAAGAATCAGAACAAAATGATTCTTTGAAAAGATTGGCGAATAAGCCACAAATAATAACGGGATCGTCACTAAATCCATCAATGGTTTTGAATGAAGAGGGAAATCCATCAGATTTCTTCTTTGTGCTTATGAATCCCCAAAATCTCTTTGGATCAGACAATATTCTCAGCTTAATATTGTCTAAATATTCATTATATAAAACAGCTGAAAGATTTTGAAATTCCAGAAACAAACGTTTGTAGATTTCTAGGTCATTTGAGTCCAAACTACAGACATATCTCTTCCATGCCCTATTCCTGTTATTGCGAAGTGTTTTCAACTCTTTTGTGTACCAAGGGTACGCCGAGTTCTTTGCAAATTTGAGGCTATATGGTACAGACTGAGAAATTACAGCAAAGAGTTCCAAATAAAAAAAATTAATGGATTCATCAAGATTATGTTCATTTATATATTCTAAAATAACGTTAAGTTTACTGTGAAGTAAATGATTCAACTTCAAAAAGTCAGCTTTTTTAAAATTGAATTCATAAACCTTGTCCATTGAACTCGAATTAACTATATTCTCCCTATCCGATTTATACCAAATACTCAAAGGTGGATGATATGCATCAATAGTAGTAAGAGCATGGAAGGCCCTCTTAACAATGACATTGTTACTGTCCGTAGTTAAGACCAGGTCAAGAAGTCTTTCCAGACTATTATAAATACAACTCACTTGTTGTAAGTCAGAACATATACTGTCAACGAATATATGCTCTCCAAGAGTCTTCGCATTAGATGCACAAAAAAATGTATCATCGTCAGAAGAATGCCATTTTAAGTTGGGCAGGTTAAAATCGCCCAACAATAAAATGTCGTCATTAACGTCAAGAATATTAAAAATAAAGTCTAGACAATCTGCCAGACTTGTATATACCTCTGCACTACTGTTTGGAGGAACATATGCATTAATTATGTATACATTTGAACTACAATGTATAACCCTAACGCATATTAGTTCAATATTAGAAGCACAAGGTATATCAACAAAGGAACTGACAAAGCAGTTCCTTACAGCTATAAGAACACCACCACCAACAGAAGAAATATTGCTGGAGTATCTGTCCTTTCTAAATACTTGGAAACTATTGTCAAACAATTCCAAGTCAGTAATGCTTTCATTCAACCACGTTTCAGTAAAAGCGATAATGTCCTCAGAACAATTCTGAGTAGAAAGAAATAAATCTCGCGTTTTGGAGCGCAATCCCCTTACATTTTGATAGTAAAGGGATCAGAGAACAACTTGAGTGCATTCAAATGGCGTTTTGAATGTGTCGTCAAAATACGAGCTAGGAATGTGCCTTCTGCATTAAAATTAATGCGCAAAGCCATGTACCAATCGCTGTGGCACGAATGCAGTAGAGTACGAGCGATGACGAATACGAATGCCTGCGAAACATGATGTCCGACGAAGCCAGACATTCGCAACATTCGCCAAAAGCAGCGAATATTGGTGCTTTTATTTTTATTCGCAGCAAGGAAAAAAATGTTAACTGCAGTCTGCAGCAGCGCTCACCAGCGCCTCACTCTTCATTTATTTTATTTTTTTTTTTCGTTGAACGAAACACACAAACATAATAAGCATCAGCGCTCGTGCATATATTATAAAAAAAACAACGCCATGCAAACACAACAAAGCAACGAGTGTGAATTTTGTTTTTGTTCTTGAACACATAAACAACAGCAGCCGCTGAGTCGGCGCACATGATAGAGTAAGGCTGCGATTATAGTGAGCGCCGAGTCAGCAAGGCAGGCTGAAATCTGTGTGAAAAAACGAGATGCAGATAGCTATCTATCTCGCTTGTTCACATTGCCTGCCTGCCTGCCTGTCTGACTCGGCGCTCACTATAACCGCAGCCTTAGGGTTGTTTTTTTTTGACAAATGCGTGGAATCGACAGCGAGTTACTTTTTTGTGTTTTTTCAATAAGCCAAACGGAACTGATTGGCATAAAGTCAGTAAAAGCAAAATAAAAAAAATTCAATCATTCTGATCTGATCTGAACAATTTATTTTAGCGCAAGGAAAACACACACAAACATAGTAAGCATCAGCGCACGTGAATATTTTATGATAAAAATACAAAAACAACACCATGCAAATACAACATAGCAACGAGTGCGAAGATTGTATTTCTTCTAGTGCATCTATGTTGTTGCTGTTGTTGGTGATCGTCATCTTTTAAGTGCAAAAATAATCCAAACAACAGAAAATAGACAACATAAACAACAGAATAGATACGAAGATATCACCGAAACAAATAACAGCAGCGGCTAAGTCGGCCGTTATAAAGTTTATATTTTATAAGTTTCTGTTATAAAGACTTTTTATTTTAACCTTATTTAAAAAAACAAAATATCTTAACAATATTATATTATTGTTATTTTAAGAAAATCTTCAATTTAATTTTAAATGACACATTTTAATTGTTTTTAAGTCTAACTGAAAGAAATAATGTTATAAAATATTGAACTGGTATACATAATAAATAAGCATAAATTGAAAAAAAAAATATTAAATTTGTTTCTTCTTTAATAATGAAAACGTAGCAAAAATGTACATTAAAAGCAGAAGATCACGCTTAGCGCAAAGAAAGCATAAAAAACACTGCGCACAAACAAAACGCCAGGCAAAAAAAAAACAAAGAAAACAAAAATAAAATTCCACTCGAGCTCGAGTCCAGCATCAAACACTCGAGCTTCCAGCGAAAAATTCGAATGTCAGCATTATCTGGATGCTGCCTTTGTATCGATTTGCAGTCGTCACATACTGTGCTAAGCAGCAATAGTTGTTTACGAACTCGATTGGTATGCATGCATTTTTTTTTTGTGCGATTGTGGCTGACGACGATTGTTATTCGAGTGGCAAAAAATGACGAATGGTCTCAGGTAGTTCTCTGAAAGGGATAGCCTATTTAGTTTTTTTGGTTCCGACGAGCTTTATTATTTGAGCTCCTTGACTTGTTTTTAGGTATAAATTCTGAAACGAGGATATTATCGGCCCACATATTAGAATTGAGAACAGTTGAAAAATCTTCGGCTGCAACTGTGAGAATAAATGAGGCGTGGGTTATTGCCAATTTTCTTACATGAGCGGAAAGCATTTTGGGATATCAAACTACATTGTTCGACAAACGTCAGAATATTATTAGTTGATGTGTCGGGTTGTAATCTCGAAATGAAAACGTTCTTAGTCCTCGAAACTGCTCTTAGAGTAGTTGGCTCAGTTGAAGGTTGAAGTGCAATGGATGGCGCAGTAACCAAATTATTTATGATAGGAATATCTGAAATTTCAGATACAGCATTATCATTAGTCACAGAAATAACTGGCACTTCAGATAAAGGGGCAATCAACTGAGGTACTACAGTAATATTATTATTACTAACATTATTTTTATTGTTGTTTTCGTTATGATTATTATTATCATTATTATTATTATTATCATTGTTATTATTATTATCATTATTATTATTATTATTATTATTGTTATTATTATTATTACTATTATTATTATTATTATTATTATTATTATTATTATTATTATTTTTATTATTATTATTATTATTATTTTTATTATTATTATTATTATTATTATTATTATTATTATTATTATTATTATTATTATTGTTTATACTTTATGATATATATATATATATTTTATAGATTATATTGCATTGCACAGAAATAAAAACAACAAAAAGTAAACAATAAGCAATAAAACAATTTGTTTATAAAATCAACTGCACATAAAGCGCAGTTTGTTGACACCAGCATATTTGTAGGCCAACGACATGCATTTCAGCATTGTTAAATCAGCTGAATTGCAACCAAAACAAAATTGTAAATTAAGTCACAAATTTAAGTGCAATAACCTGCGGTCAAGAAACTGCATTCTTATAGTGCAATACAGCAATTTTATATTTGTTGTTTTTATTATTGTGCAATGCAGCAATTTCATATTTTAATTATTCATATTTTAGTCTTAAGTATTTTCCTTTAAATACTCCTAATTTTAGTTTATGAGGGGTTAGTTCTATAAAAAAAGTTTAAGAATAAAGTCTGCATTTTTGGAACTAAAAACTGTTGTGTGGTGTTTTCTTTGGTCATTCAACTGAGTATTGGTTCATGTACCTATACTCAGCCAACATCTGATTTGGTTTGTACCTAATCAGCTAACAATTATTCATTGGTGACCCCGACGTGATCAATACGAAGGATAACTGGTTCAAGTGCCAAGTATCCATCAATCTATTGATCACTAATCAAACAATCGGCCGTAATAAAGTGACAAAGACGACACCACACAAGTTCTCCACCAACATCTGATTTGAAGACAGCAATCAACTAAGTGATGGAGGAATTGTACACAGCACAGTCTCAGCTCGGAGACGAAATCGAAAGGATCATCCGGAACTACAAAAAGGATCCAGAAGTTCGGAGGGATCTTAAATATTACAAACTTCGGCTAAGCCAGCTTGAAACCATACATGCCAAATTCAAGGCAAATCATGTAGAGCTTAGTAATACAAAGGATCGCAGTCACGAGTATTTTGTTAAGGACTACTACATGCAGCTGACAGTGCTTTGCGAAAAATACGTAAAGCACTTTAAGCAAGAAATCAAAACTTTGGATTCAGCGATTGATGAAGACAGTGGTGACGACAATATTCAGACACCGGAACAAGGTGCATTAGGCGAAGACATCTCAAACATGGAGAATCTAACTAATGGCCTGATAAGAAAGGCCCACAGAAAAATGTCTCTCCTAGAGTCAAGGCTCTCTAACATTAGAGTCTTGGAGGGACAATCATCACCGTATTATGACCTCAAGGCGGAATTTGTGAACCAACTATGGCACGACATAGCCATATTTGACGAACAAATTTGGGAGCAACACTCCAATCCAGTAGCTTTAGGCTATGATGCAGAGAAGTTTCAGTCACTTGAGCAAGAAGTGCATCTAAAATTAACAGAGATCACTTTAATGCTTAATCAACCCGTTCAACAGCATGAGTATCACCCTTCAAAGGGCACTTTACCAATTCCAAAGGTACAAATTCCGAAATTTGATGGGGATTACTTAAAATGGAGCCAATTCCACGGTTTGTTTACTGAAATCATCCATAAACAACCATTGTCAAGCGTGGAAAAAATGTGGCATCTAAAAACACAGCTTACAGGAGAAGCATCAAGTTTAATCAGTCACCTAGCTATTACTGATGAAAACTATGTCGCAGCATGGAAGCTACTAGAAGAGCGCTACAACAACAAAAGAGTATTGACATCAACACTTATAAAGAAACTGGTAGATCAACCATCCGGAACTTCAAATATAACAGCAGTTAAACACCTGCACGACACAACAAGGGAATGCCTACTTGCTTTAAATAATTTAGGCATCAAAACTGATTCATGGGATCCATTGCTGATTCACCTTCTGATCAAAAAATTCGATCGAAGCACATACATTCAATATGAACAATCAATTGTGAGGCCTAAGGAAATTCCTAAAATGTCAGAATTGTTGGCTTTCCTGGAATTACAATTCCAAACCATGGAAACTATTGGACAACGAGAAAAACCAAAGGCGCCAGCAAAGGTCTTAACATCATCAGCCGCACAAATTGACATCAAACTCTGTTTGTCATGTGGAAAGAAATTCCATCCGCTCTTTGCATGCGACAACTTTCTAAAGCTCAAGGTGCAAGATCGTATAAAATTTGTGCAAAAATACAAATTATGCCTGAATTGTCTAAAGCCAGGTCACGCAGCAGTACAATGTGTGTGGCGACACTGTCCAAAGTGTTCGAAAAAACACAATTCACTACTTCATCTGCAGCAACAAGAATTGTCATCAAATGGAACAAGGAATGAAGCAAAAGAAAATTCACCTGCAACTGTGGCAACAACTAATCATGCAACGAAAAACAACAATTATGTACTGTTGGCTACAGCAAAAATTCGAGTTGTAGCAAACAATGGACAGGTATGCGAAGCACGTGCACTACTGGATTCCGGTTCACAAATCAACATGGTGACACAACGGCTCGTCAACAAGTTATCATTAACCACTACAAGGTCCCAGCTTTCCATTGAAGGAATCGGACAACAAACTGGAATCTCAACTTCAAGAGTCAACGTTGCGATTCATTCACGAACAGAAGACTTTTCAACTAGAATAGAAGCTTATGTTATGCCGAAACTTATTTCCTCACAACCAACAAAGGACCTAGAAGTCTCAAATTGGAACCTTCCAGGTCATCTAAACCTAGCCGATCCCGAGTTCTTCAAGTCAGGAAAAATTGACATGCTTATTGGTGCTGAGCTTTACCATAGTCTAATCCACCCAGAGCAGCTTACACTAAAAATAAATCAGCCACTCCTACAAAACACGGTTTTTGGATGGATTGTCATTGGAAAAACTGAAGTGTCAACAGAAGCAACTGCAGCATGCGCCGTAGCTACCACAGAAGATGAAAACTTGGACTCTATTCTAGAAAGATTTTGGAGAATCGACGATTTGAACACAGTCAGCCAGGTCATGACCCCAGTTGAAAATTGGTGTGAAACCCATTTTGCCAATAACATAAGAAGAGATAATGATGGCCGTTTTATTACCCGTTTACTGTTTTCTGAAAGTCCAACAGCTCTTGGAAAATCAAAGGACATGGCTATTAACAGATTTTTATCGCTCGAAAAAAGATTGCAGAGAGATCCGACCATACAATCGCAATATATAAAGTTCATGGATGAGTACGAATCGTTGAATCATATGGAAAAGATATGGCCGAAAGATGTTCCCGATGTCCATTATTTCATTCCTCATCATTATGTGCTAAAACCAGATAGCAGTACCACAAAGCTCAGGGTCGTATTTGACGCATCAGCCAAAACGTCAAGTGGCCAGGCTTTAAACGATATATTGCATAAGGGCCCTACTGTTCAAAGTGATCTATTTTCAATGCTGTTGCGATTTAGAACATACAAATACGTATTCACAGCCGATATTGAAAAGATGTATCGACAGATTGGCATGCATGAAGAGGACACAGCTCAGCAGCTCATTGTGTGGCGGAAGGACCCAAGTGAACTTATTCAATACTATCGACTTAAAACAGTGACGTACGGAACAACATCAGCACCTTATTTGGCTACCAAATGTCTGCAACATCTGGCAAAACAGAATATGAGTAAATACCCACAAGGTGCACGAACTTTGCTTGAAGATTTTTATGTGGACGATTGTCTCAGTGGTGCCAATGACATCGCATCAGCTTTAGAATCTCAAACCCAACTTACACAAATTCTTCAAGAAGCTGGCTTCAAACTCCGGAAATGGTGTTCTAACAACTTAAGGCTACTAGCAAATATACCCGTGGAAGATCAAGAAGTTAATTTGGATTTGGATGATAAAGCTACAAAGACACTAGGTCTCATTTGGCATCCAAAAACAGATCAACTGTGCGGACGAGCAAACCTGTCGCCAGTTCAACCGATTACAAAACGGGTAGTAGCTTCAGACTTAGCACGAATCTTCGACCCATTAGGAATCTTTGGGCCTGTAATCGTATCCGCAAAAATATTCATGCAAAAGCTATGGAAGCAAGAATATGGATGGGATGAAAGGCTACCACATCAAATTCAACAAGAATGGCAACACTTCAGAAAAAATATATTGGAACTCAATAACTTAAAGGTACCCCGACACATCCTTCATTCAAAACCTCAAGTAAAGGTTCAGCTACACACCTTCGCCGATGCCTCAGAACGAGCGTACGGAGCAGCTGTTTATGTGCGAACAACATACAAGGATCGAACCATAACATCGAACTTGCTCTGCGCAAAATCAAGGATAGCACCCTTAAAACTTCAAACGCTTCCTCGATTGGAATTGTGTGCAGCTGTTCTAGGAGTCGAGCTTACAGAACGAGTGAAGCAGGATCTGAAATATCAACATGTACCAGCATTTTTTTGGTCAGACTCAGAAATAGTTTTATCATGGATTAAAACATCAGCATCTTCATTACACACTTTCGTCGCCAACCGAGTAAGCAGGATTCAAGAAATATCACATATCAATCAATGGCATCATGTCTCATCAAAAGATAATCCAGCCGACATAATTTCAAGGGGGATTAATCCTGAAAAATTCACCTTGTGTACCACATGGTTTTTCGGACCTTTGTTTCTACATGGCAGCCAAGAATCATGGCTCATACCAACACCAAAACCTGCCGATACACCCAATGACATCGAAAGAAGAAAACCGATTACTGTAGTGACAATGGCAGTATCATCGGAGGCGCCGGCTTATGAAAATTTTGAAATCTTCGATGACAAACAAGGAAGAGAAACAAACACTGCATCAATAGTAACTTCGTCGTCAGCATCATCGGAGGCGCTAATTTATGGAATCAACCACAAAAACTCATTTCGAGCTTTGCAACGCACAGTTGCCTACATGCTACGTTTTATTGAAAATCTTAAGAAACAAACAACAGCTCGGCCAAATCATCTATTCATATGTGCATCAGAAATGAATAAGTCCTTGGCAGTTATAATCAGGACTATTCAAATGGCAGATTTTAAAAGTGAAATTAAAGACTTACAAAAATACAAGCAAGTGAGCAAATCAAATCAACTTGCCAGCCTATGTCCTTTCTTAGACGATCAAGGTTTAATGCGTGTGGGAGGCCGATTAGAAGCATCATCATTACCCTTTGATGAAAAACATCCAATCTTGCTACCATACAATGATTCAATAGTAAAATTGTTACTTATCATGGTTCATCAAGACAACAAACATTGTGGCCCGCAGGCCTTATTAGCAGCCTCGAGGCAGAAATTCTGGATTGTAAGAGGAAAAACAATGGCACGCAATATTGTACAAAACTGTGTGCGTTGCGTCAGAGCAAAACCAAAGCTCTACAGTCAAATCATGGGCAATCTACCAGCGGATAGAGTAACTGAATCACGGCCATTTCTAACAGCTGGTGTCGATTACTGCGGTCCAATATGGATCCATTACAAAATCCGCGGAAAACGACCTCAAAAAGCATATATTGCAGTATTTTGTTGTTTTGTCACGAAAGCGGTACATATGGAGATTGTTTCGGACCTCACTACTGACGCCTTTATTGGAGCACTAAAACGTTTTATCAGCCGCCGTGGCAGGTGCCAGACATTGTATTCTGATAATGCAACAAATTTTGTGGGTGCAAAGAATCAATTGAATGAATTGCAACAAGCTGTTTTCTCTAATTCAGCTCAAGAGAAAATTATTAAAACCTGCAGTGACAAGGGCATCGAATTTAAGTTCATTCCGCCTAAAGCCCCTCATTTTGGTGGACTCTGGGAAGCTGCAGTCAAATCTGCGAAGCATCATTTGTGTCGCAGTGTCTCTACTGCTTCTCTTACATATGAAGAACTAGAGACTGTTGTAGTTGAAATAGAGGCAATTCTAAACTCTAGGCCTCTCACCCCGTTGTCTTCAGACCCAAATGATATAGGAGCACTAACACCAGGTCACTTCATCATAGGAGAACCACTCACAACCCCAGTCGACTCAAGGGTATCAGAAACTAGAAGATCACTTAAAACAAATTGGAAATATGTGTCAGATATAAAACATAGATTCTGGACAAGATGGCACCACGAATACCTGCACGAGCTCCAACAAAGGTCTAAATGGAAGCATCCAACACCAAATGTAAAGGAAGGAACATTGGTCATCATAAAGAAGGATAACGTTCCAGTCCTTCAATGGCCCCTTGGTCGCATTATTCGAACCTACAAGGGAAATGATGGCTTTATTCGGGTCGTTGATGTTAAGACAGCTTCGGGCATATCCAAACGACCCATACACGAATTAGCTCCATTATTCACTGAAGAAGAAACAGAAAAAATAGAACCTGCAACAAGTGTACTGACAAATAATCACAAACGTAAATGGCCACATCCACATGAAGATATCTCAAAAAACAAGTCGACATCAAAGGGTCTTGCTCTCTCAGTAATGCTGGTTGCATTACTGATGTTGCCATTAGCAATGACCTCTCCAATAAATACATCAAGATTTCGTAACAAGCCTGGCATTTACTTCGAAGGAATAGGTGCCGCACGGCTATCAACAGGTATCTGGAAAATCATCATATACTATGACCTTGCGCCATTTCATTACCAAATAAATTCACTATCAGATGGAATCACAACACTCAGGAAGCTCTGCTTACACCCGACGTCGGACATCTCATGCAGTTCACTCATCGATTACTTTGAAGCTACTGTTAACAATCTGCACCAGGAGGAAACCTTATTGTTATCAAATCGTCCCAAAAGAGGTGCATTTAATGTCATCGGAAACGTGGCTCACACTTTGTTTGGTGTTCTCGACTCAGACTATGCCGAACAGATGTCAAACACTATAAATGAAGTCAAATCCAACGAAGAACATCTTTTAAGGCTGTTGAAGAATCAAACGTCAATTATTGATTCCACAATCAACATAATAAAACAAGATGAAGTGGATACATCCTCACGTTTGACTGAAATACAGCGTTTGATCAACGTGGACATAAACAAAATTGAAGACACAGCTGCTCAACTACGGCTGACTCAGCAACTGACAGTTTTAATTACTCAACTCTCTATGGTTAGCACAGATTTGCAGCACACACAAGCAGATTTGATAAACATCCTAACGCACACTAAACATGGAAAAATAAGTCCACAGATCCTTACACCAAAACAACTTGCGAAAGAAATCCTGACTATCAAAGGACACTTACCTACTAGTTGGGCTCTACCAGTCGAAGACCACAACCTGCTGGACCTTTATACCATTATGAGTGTTAAGTCTGGATTAACAAGGAATCACGTCATCTTTGAATTAGCTGTACCACTAGTTGATCATAATAAACTAGACCTATTTCTTATACACCCGATTCCAATAACAGTAAATAACACGCTTGTGGCAATTAAACCCACCACCGAAATTCTAGCAGTCAGCGGCCATCGGGATCAATACATTGCACTTAGCCGAGCCGACGTTGAAGCAGCAACATTGACTAGTGATGACATTTATTTAATAAGCAGGAAGCAAGCTACCATTGGAAGGCAATCAAAGAAACTTGCTTGCGAGATTCAACTTTTTAACAACAAAACGTCCCAAACCTGTGACCTAACAAAGTACTCTGATCAGTTAACATTTACATCATTGCATCTTGCTAATAAATGGATTTACGCTTCGACAATTCCAACTGAAATCACAGCAGTTTGTAATCACGAAACCATTCAACTAACACTTATAGGGTCAGGAATACTCACAATTGACCAACACTGCAGCTTAAAAAATGATGACATCCAGATCCAAGGTTATATTGAATCATCCAGTCGAGTATACACATCATTTGCTGGTATCGGAAATATCTCGTCCATCAGTCAACCTAACGCACTACAGGGCTTATTAACACCAAACTTCAAAGATATTGAAACAAAACTAGAACAACTCACTGATCTTCAGACGAAACTATCCAAAGAAGATTTTGACCAGCTACCGAACCAACTCGAATCCAATAAAATCCATCATCATGTAATCAGTTATTCAGCATTAATTTTAGCGATATTTGGTATCATAACCTACAGTACTTGCAAGATAAGAACACACTACCAACGAACATCCGCAACCAAGGCTAGCACATCTCCTCAACCGATGCCACGTCAGCACAAGTCACCATTTGATGTAGACATTTCTTAAGTTGAGTTAGACACTCAACGGGGGGGAGAATGTTTATACTTTATGATATATATATATATATTTTATAGATTATATTGCATTGCACAGAAATAAAAACAACAAAAAGTAAACAATAAGCAATAAAACAATTTGTTTATAAAATCAACTGCACATAAAGCGCAGTTTGTTGACACCAGCATATTTGTAGGCCAACGACATGCATTTCAGCATTGTTAAATCAGCTGAATTGCAACCAAAACAAAATTGTAAATTAAGTCACAAATTTAAGTGCAATAACCTGCGGTCAAGAAACTGCATTCTTATAGTGCAATACAGCAATTTTATATTTGTTGTTTTTATTATTGTGCAATGCAGCAATTTCATATTTTAATTATTCATATTTTAGTCTTAAGTATTTTCCTTTAAATACTCCTAATTTTAGTTTATGAGGGGTTAGTTCTATAAAAAAAGTTTAAGAATAAAGTCTGCATTTTTGGAACTAAAAACTGTTGTGTGGTGTTTTCTTTGGTCATTCAACTGAGTATTGGTTCATGTACCTATACTCAGCCAACATCTGATTTGGTTTGTACCTAATCAGCTAACAATTATTCAATTATTATTATTATTATTATTATTATTATTATTATTATTATTATTATTATTATTATTATTATTATTATTATTATTATTATTATTATTATTATTATTATTATTATTATTATTATTATTATTATTATTATTTTTATTATTATTATTACTATTATACTTTGTAAGAGATATTACAATTTATTAAATCAAAATTTATTAAATAAAAAATAAAAATAATTATACTCTTATGCTTATTTTAATCTGTTTTTATGTATAATTATGGCTTTTGATTTGATGTCGATTTTGCAATTCCCTAAACAATCACATTCGACCTTTGGTAAAAGGTCAAATGGACCTTTGTAAATGCCGTCTAATTTGTGGTTAGCTTCATTTTTTATGTAGACCATATCGTTTTGTTTAATAACTTGAGGTTTTGAAGTCTTGTCATATATTTCTTTTGATTTAATTTTTGCCTTTTCTAATAGGTTTTTGCTCGTTTTTGGGCTGTTTGTAATTTAAATTTAAGTTCTGATTTGTAATTATCTATGTTATATATTGGGTCAATGTTTCCGCTTAGCATAAAGTCATATGGGGCAACGGTCTTTCCGTATACTAATTCGAAAGGTGTGTAGCCATGTGTTGTCGATGGTGTCGTATTGTAACAGTATGTAAAGTATTTAGGGTCGTTTTATTCACTATTATAACTCGAGAGTTATCAATAACTTTAGAATTTTTGTATGGAAAACTTGAAAGTTATTCAAAACTTTCGAGTTATTAAAGTGAATAAAACGGCCCTTAATCCAGTGGTCCCAGTCTAATTTATCTATGGAAATATAAGATCTTATGTAATCGTTAAATGTTCTATGAGACCGTTCGACTGTACCTAACGTCTGATGGTGATATGGGGTGGAGGTTTTATTTTGGATGTTTAGAAGTTTACAGATTTCGTTAATTGTTTCATTTTTATATTCGGTGCCCATATCTGTTAAAATTTGCTGTATGGGTCCGTGTACTAATATGCAGTTTTCTACTATTGATTTGGCTACTATGTAAGCTGATTTGTTTGGAATAGGTACGGTTGCAAGGAATTTTGTTAAATCGCAAATTATTGTTATTGCATATTCGTTTCCATTAAACGATTTAGGGAGTGGACCTATTGTGTCAATTTGCACGACATCAAAAGCCTTGGCTGGCGTAGGTGTTGTAATTAAAGGCTCTACATGGTTAATACCTGATTTGTTTTTTTTACATTTTTCACAATCTCGGATGTAGGACTTCACGTCTGAAGTCATGTTCGTCCAAAAATATTGTCGTCTTAGCTTTGACAGTAATCGTGTGACTCCGGGGTGGCCTCCAAATACCGGGTCGTTCATTTTTGTGTGTGGGTGAAGTAATTTTGATGATTTTTGGTGTTATTGCAATAGTTACCTTTTTTAATTTTTTGTTGCCTATATTTTTAAATTCCTCAACGTCGACGTATTTAAATAAATTATCATTAATCGCGATTTTAATGCTTTTTAAGTTTGCCTTGCCAACTATTGTTTCAAGTTTGGGAAACAATTGCGCTAGTTCAATCTTCCCATAAGCAATAAAAACTTAAGCATTTATTTCAAATATTTTTCTTTTTCCATGGAATAAAATTAGTTTTGAGGAATCATTAAGTATTTCAATATTGTTTTCATTATAGGTGCACCTTTTTGTTATAAGTTTTAGGCACGGTAACTTTTTTACTTCGTGTGTCGTAATAGTATTGTAAACTTTTTGGTTTACCGCGTTTTCTTTGGATGTAGTATTTGTATGAAGAGGTGAATTTTTAGATTTGGATCTCGTAACTACTTGTATAATAGCAGAGTTTTCTTGCCTAAGTTGCTTGATTTGCCCAAAATCAATGCGAGATAAAGCATCTGCACCGCAATTGTCCTTTCCTTTGATATATTCAACCTCAAAATCAAATTCCTCGAGGTCTAGCCTCATTCTTGTTGTTTAGAGGAAGGGTTTTTCATAGCAAAAAGATAAGTAAGTGGTTTATGATCACTTTTGATCAAAAATTTAGTACCATAAATAAACGGTTTGAAAAAGTTTATTGCCCAATGGATGGCAGTAAGTTCCTGTTCTATTACAGATTTGTTGCTTTCCCCTTTTGTAAAGGTTCTAGATGCAAACGCTATTGGTAGTTGAATACCGTTGTGATCTTGACTTAATACAGCACCACATGCAATTTTGCTAGCGTCTGTAGTTATGCAAAAAGGTTCTTCGAAATCAGGGTATTTTAATATTTTTGGTGAAAGTAAACAGTTTTTTAAATATTGGAAAGCTTTTTTGCATTCAGTCGTCCATATGAATGGTGTTTTCTTTCTTGTTAATCTAGTTATATATATTGAATGGTATGCGAAACTGGGTATAAATCTTCTATTGTAATTTACAAATGCTATGGATCGTTTGGCCTCATCCGGGTTTGTTGGTTCGGGGTAAGATACGATTTTTTCGTACTTTGAGTTGTCAAGTAGAATGCCTTTGTCAGTGCATTTATGACCGAGAAAAGTAACTTGTGAATAAAAAAATTTACATTTGTCTGGGTGCAGTTTTAGGTTTGTGTTTTTGCATATTTCGAACACTGATTTAAGATTTGTAAGCATTTGATTTCCTGAACATCCCACGATAATAAGATCATCCATATAAACAAATGTCCTACTTGGTCCTAAACCAGAAAAGGCTATGTTCATCATTCTTTGAAACGAGTTGGGGGCTATTTTTAAGCCAAAAGGCAATCGTTTGAATCTGAAAGAGCCTTGTTCGGTCGAAAAAGATGTTATGTTTCTTGAACTTTCTTCTAACTCTATTTGGTGAAACCCAGATATTAAATCAAGACATGAAAAGTATTTTGCACGACCTAGTTCGTCAAGGATGTCATCGATTCTTGGTAATGGGTATTTGTCGGATGAGAGTTTTTTATTCACTTGCCTATAATCTATTACAAGTCTCCATTTCTTCTCCGAGTTTGTTGAGGATTTTTAGGGACGAGGAGTATGGGACTGTTATATTCTGAGACTGAGGGTTCAATGATATCGTCTGTAATTAATTTTTCTATTTGTCTATTTATTTCCTGCTTATGGGTATGGGGAATTCTGTAATTTTTAATGTAAGTTGGCCTTTCATCTTTAAGATGCAATTTTTGATTATAAAAATTGTTAAAAGAGCATGAATCGGTTTCCAAAGCAAATACGTCGCAAATTTTTTGTCGCCTATATTTTTAAATTCCTCAACGTCGACGTATTTAAATAAATTATCATTAATCGCGATTTTAATGCTTTTTAAGTTTGCCTTGCCAACTATTGTTTCAAGTTTGGGAAACAATTGCGCTAGTTCAATCTTCCCATAAGCAATAAAAACTTAAGCATTTATTTCAAATATTTTTCTTTTTCCATGGAATAAAATTAGTTTTGAGGAATCATTAAGTATTTCAATATTGTTTTCATTATAGGTGCACCTTTTTGTTATAAGTTTTAGGCACGGTAACTTTTTTACTTCGTGTGTCGTAATAGTATTGTAAACTTTTTGGTTTACCGCGTTTTCTTTGGATGTAGTATTTGTATGAAGAGGTGAATTTTTAGATTTGGATCTCGTAACTACTTGTATAATAGCAGAGTTTTCTTGCCTAAGTTGCTTGATTTGCCCAAAATCAATGCGAGATAAAGCATCTGCACCGCAATTGTCCTTTCCTTTGATATATTCAACCTCAAAATCAAATTCCTCGAGGTCTAGCCTCATTCTTGTTGTTTAGAGGAAGGGTTTTTCATAGCAAAAAGATAAGTAAGTGGTTTATGATCACTTTTGATCAAAAATTTAGTACCATAAATAAACGGTTTGAAAAAGTTTATTGCCCAATGGATGGCAGTAAGTTCCTGTTCTATTACAGATTTGTTGCTTTCCCCTTTTGTAAAGGTTCTAGATGCAAACGCTATTGGTAGTTGAATACCGTTGTGATCTTGACTTAATACAGCACCACATGCAATTTTGCTAGCGTCTGTAGTTATGCAAAAAGGTTCTTCGAAATCAGGGTATTTTAATATTTTTGGTGAAAGTAAACAGTTTTTTAAATATTGGAAAGCTTTTTTGCATTCAGTCGTCCATATGAATGGTGTTTTCTTTCTTGTTAATCTAGTTATATATATTGAATGGTATGCGAAACTGGGTATAAATCTTCTATTGTAATTTACAAATGCTATGGATCGTTTGGCCTCATCCGGGTTTGTTGGTTCGGGGTAAGATACGATTTTTTCGTACTTTGAGTTGTCAAGTAGAATGCCTTTGTCAGTGCATTTATGACCGAGAAAAGTAACTTGTGAATAAAAAAATTTACATTTGTCTGGGTGCAGTTTTAGGTTTGTGTTTTTGCATATTTCGAACACTGATTTAAGATTTGTAAGCATTTGATTTCCTGAACATCCCACGATAATAAGATCATCCATATAAACAAATGTCCTACTTGGTCCTAAACCAGAAAAGGCTATGTTCATCATTCTTTGAAACGAGTTGGGGGCTATTTTTAAGCCAAAAGGCAATCGTTTGAATCTGAAAGAGCCTTGTTCGGTCGAAAAAGATGTTATGTTTCTTGAACTTTCTTCTAACTCTATTTGGTGAAACCCAGATATTAAATCAAGACATGAAAAGTATTTTGCACGACCTAGTTCGTCAAGGATGTCATCGATTCTTGGTAATGGGTATTTGTCGGATGAGAGTTTTTTATTCACTTGCCTATAATCTATTACAAGTCTCCATTTCTTCTCCGAGTTTGTTGAGGATTTTTAGGGACGAGGAGTATGGGACTGTTATATTCTGAGACTGAGGGTTCAATGATATCGTCTGTAATTAATTTTTCTATTTGTCTATTTATTTCCTGCTTATGGGTATGGGGAATTCTGTAATTTTTAATGTAAGTTGGCCTTTCATCTTTAAGATGCAATTTTTGATTATAAAAATTGTTAAAAGAGCATGAATCGGTTTCCAAAGCAAATACGTCGCAAATTTTTTGTCGCCTATATTTTTAAATTCCTCAACGTCGACGTATTTAAATAAATTATCATTAATCGCGATTTTAATGCTTTTTAAGTTTGCCTTGCCAACTATTGTTTCAAGTTTGGGAAACAATTGCGCTAGTTCAATCTTCCCATAAGCAATAAAAACTTAAGCATTTATTTCAAATATTTTTCTTTTTCCATGGAATAAAATTAGTTTTGAGGAATC
The DNA here is from genome assembly GCA_958299015.1 of Tetanocera ferruginea. Lineage (NCBI taxonomy): Eukaryota > Metazoa > Arthropoda > Insecta > Diptera > Sciomyzidae > Tetanocera > Tetanocera ferruginea. The sequence goes on from OY282641.1 coordinate 66,934,721, forward strand.
ATTAAGTATTTCAATATTGTTTTCATTATAGGTGCACCTTTTTGTTATAAGTTTTAGGCACGGTAACTTTTTTACTTCGTGTGTCGTAATAGTATTGTAAACTTTTTGGTTTACCGCGTTTTCTTTGGATGTAGTATTTGTATGAAGAGGTGAATTTTTAGATTTGGATCTCGTAACTACTTGTATAATAGCAGAGTTTTCTTGCCTAAGTTGCTTGATTTGCCCAAAATCAATGCGAGATAAAGCATCTGCACCGCAATTGTCCTTTCCTTTGATATATTCAACCTCAAAATCAAATTCCTCGAGGTCTAGCCTCATTCTTGTTGTTTAGAGGAAGGGTTTTTCATAGCAAAAAGATAAGTAAGTGGTTTATGATCACTTTTGATCAAAAATTTAGTACCATAAATAAACGGTTTGAAAAAGTTTATTGCCCAATGGATGGCAGTAAGTTCCTGTTCTATTACAGATTTGTTGCTTTCCCCTTTTGTAAAGGTTCTAGATGCAAACGCTATTGGTAGTTGAATACCGTTGTGATCTTGACTTAATACAGCACCACATGCAATTTTGCTAGCGTCTGTAGTTATGCAAAAAGGTTCTTCGAAATCAGGGTATTTTAATATTTTTGGTGAAAGTAAACAGTTTTTTAAATATTGGAAAGCTTTTTTGCATTCAGTCGTCCATATGAATGGTGTTTTCTTTCTTGTTAATCTAGTTATATATATTGAATGGTATGCGAAACTGGGTATAAATCTTCTATTGTAATTTACAAATGCTATGGATCGTTTGGCCTCATCCGGGTTTGTTGGTTCGGGGTAAGATACGATTTTTTCGTACTTTGAGTTGTCAAGTAGAATGCCTTTGTCAGTGCATTTATGACCGAGAAAAGTAACTTGTGAATAAAAAAATTTACATTTGTCTGGGTGCAGTTTTAGGTTTGTGTTTTTGCATATTTCGAACACTGATTTAAGATTTGTAAGCATTTGATTTCCTGAACATCCCACGATAATAAGATCATCCATATAAACAAATGTCCTACTTGGTCCTAAACCAGAAAAGGCTATGTTCATCATTCTTTGAAACGAGTTGGGGGCTATTTTTAAGCCAAAAGGCAATCGTTTGAATCTGAAAGAGCCTTGTTCGGTCGAAAAAGATGTTATGTTTCTTGAACTTTCTTCTAACTCTATTTGGTGAAACCCAGATATTAAATCAAGACATGAAAAGTATTTTGCACGACCTAGTTCGTCAAGGATGTCATCGATTCTTGGTAATGGGTATTTGTCGGATGAGAGTTTTTTATTCACTTGCCTATAATCTATTACAAGTCTCCATTTCTTCTCCGAGTTTGTTGAGGATTTTTAGGGACGAGGAGTATGGGACTGTTATATTCTGAGACTGAGGGTTCAATGATATCGTCTGTAATTAATTTTTCTATTTGTCTATTTATTTCCTGCTTATGGGTATGGGGAATTCTGTAATTTTTAATGTAAGTTGGCCTTTCATCTTTAAGATGCAATTTTTGATTATAAAAATTGTTAAAAGAGCATGAATCGGTTTCCAAAGCAAATACGTCGCAAATTTTTTGTCGCCTATATTTTTAAATTCCTCAACGTCGACGTATTTAAATAAATTATCATTAATCGCGATTTTAATGCTTTTTAAGTTTGCCTTGCCAACTATTGTTTCAAGTTTGGGAAACAATTGCGCTAGTTCAATCTTCCCATAAGCAATAAAAACTTAAGCATTTATTTCAAATATTTTTCTTTTTCCATGGAATAAAATTAGTTTTGAGGAATCATTAAGTATTTCAATATTGTTTTCATTATAGGTGCACCTTTTTGTTATAAGTTTTAGGCACGGTAACTTTTTTACTTCGTGTGTCGTAATAGTATTGTAAACTTTTTGGTTTACCGCGTTTTCTTTGGATGTAGTATTTGTATGAAGAGGTGAATTTTTAGATTTGGATCTCGTAACTACTTGTATAATAGCAGAGTTTTCTTGCCTAAGTTGCTTGATTTGCCCAAAATCAATGCGAGATAAAGCATCTGCACCGCAATTGTCCTTTCCTTTGATATATTCAACCTCAAAATCAAATTCCTCGAGGTCTAGCCTCATTCTTGTTGTTTAGAGGAAGGGTTTTTCATAGCAAAAAGATAAGTAAGTGGTTTATGATCACTTTTGATCAAAAATTTAGTACCATAAATAAACGGTTTGAAAAAGTTTATTGCCCAATGGATGGCAGTAAGTTCCTGTTCTATTACAGATTTGTTGCTTTCCCCTTTTGTAAAGGTTCTAGATGCAAACGCTATTGGTAGTTGAATACCGTTGTGATCTTGACTTAATACAGCACCACATGCAATTTTGCTAGCGTCTGTAGTTATGCAAAAAGGTTCTTCGAAATCAGGGTATTTTAATATTTTTGGTGAAAGTAAACAGTTTTTTAAATATTGGAAAGCTTTTTTGCATTCAGTCGTCCATATGAATGGTGTTTTCTTTCTTGTTAATCTAGTTATATATATTGAATGGTATGCGAAACTGGGTATAAATCTTCTATTGTAATTTACAAATGCTATGGATCGTTTGGCCTCATCCGGGTTTGTTGGTTCGGGGTAAGATACGATTTTTTCGTACTTTGAGTTGTCAAGTAGAATGCCTTTGTCAGTGCATTTATGACCGAGAAAAGTAACTTGTGAATAAAAAAATTTACATTTGTCTGGGTGCAGTTTTAGGTTTGTGTTTTTGCATATTTCGAACACTGATTTAAGATTTGTAAGCATTTGATTTCCTGAACATCCCACGATAATAAGATCATCCATATAAACAAATGTCCTACTTGGTCCTAAACCAGAAAAGGCTATGTTCATCATTCTTTGAAACGAGTTGGGGGCTATTTTTAAGCCAAAAGGCAATCGTTTGAATCTGAAAGAGCCTTGTTCGGTCGAAAAAGATGTTATGTTTCTTGAACTTTCTTCTAACTCTATTTGGTGAAACCCAGATATTAAATCAAGACATGAAAAGTATTTTGCACGACCTAGTTCGTCAAGGATGTCATCGATTCTTGGTAATGGGTATTTGTCGGATGAGAGTTTTTTATTCACTTGCCTATAATCTATTACAAGTCTCCATTTCTTCTCCGAGTTTGTTGAGGATTTTTAGGGACGAGGAGTATGGGACTGTTATATTCTGAGACTGAGGGTTCAATGATATCGTCTGTAATTAATTTTTCTATTTGTCTATTTATTTCCTGCTTATGGGTATGGGGAATTCTGTAATTTTTAATGTAAGTTGGCCTTTCATCTTTAAGATGCAATTTTTGATTATAAAAATTGTTAAAAGAGCATGAATCGGTTTCCAAAGCAAATACGTCGCAAATTTTTTGTAGCCTATATTTTTAAATTCCTCAACGTCGACGTATTTAAATAAATTATCATTAATCGCGATTTTAATGCTTTTTAAGTTTGCCTTGCCAACTATTGTTTCAAGTTTGGGAAACAATTGCGCTAGTTCAATCTTCCCATAAGCAATAAAAACTTAAGCATTTATTTCAAATATTTTTCTTTTTCCATGGAATAAAATTAGTTTTGAGGAATCATTAAGTATTTCAATATTGTTTTCATTATAGGTGCACCTTTTTGTTATAAGTTTTAGGCACGGTAACTTTTTTACTTCGTGTGTCGTAATAGTATTGTAAACTTTTTGGTTTACCGCGTTTTCTTTGGATGTAGTATTTGTATGAAGAGGTGAATTTTTAGATTTGGATCTCGTAACTACTTGTATAATAGCAGAGTTTTCTTGCCTAAGTTGCTTGATTTGCCCAAAATCAATGCGAGATAAAGCATCTGCACCGCAATTGTCCTTTCCTTTGATATATTCAACCTCAAAATCAAATTCCTCGAGGTCTAGCCTCATTCTTGTTAGTTTAGAGGAAGGGTTTTTCATAGCAAAAAGATAAGTAAGTGGTTTATGATCACTTTTGATCAAAAATTTAGTACCATAAATAAACGGTTTGAAAAAGTTTATTGCCCAATGGATGGCAGTAAGTTCCTGTTCTATTACAGATTTGTTGCTTTCCCCTTTTGTAAAGGTTCTAGATGCAAACGCTATTGGTAGTTGAATACCGTTGTGATCTTGACTTAATACAGCACCACATGCAATTTTGCTAGCGTCTGTAGTTATGCAAAAAGGTTCTTCGAAATCAGGGTATTTTAATATTTTTGGTGAAAGTAAACAGTTTTTTAAATATTGGAAAGCTTTTTTGCATTCAGTCGTCCATATGAATGGTGTTTTCTTTCTTGTTAATCTAGTTATATATATTGAATGGTATGCGAAACTGGGTATAAATCTTCTATTGTAATTTACAAATGCTATGGATCGTTTGGCCTCATCCGGGTTTGTTGGTTCGGGGTAAGATACGATTTTTTCGTACTTTGAGTTGTCAAGTAGAATGCCTTTGTCAGTGCATTTATGACCGAGAAAAGTAACTTGTGAATAAAAAAATTTACATTTGTCTGGGTGCAGTTTTAGGTTTGTTTTTTTGCATATTTCGAACACTGATTTAAGATTTGTAAGCATTTGATTTCCTGAACATCCCACGATAATAAGATCATCCATATAAACAAATGTCCTACTTGGTCCTAAACCAGAAAAGGCTATGTTCATCATTCTTTGAAACGAGTTGGGGGCTATTTTTAAGCCAAAAGGCAATCGTTTGAATCTGAAAGAGCCTTGTTCGGTCGAAAAAGATGTTATGTTTCTTGAACTTTCTTCTAACTCTATTTGGTGAAACCCAGATATTAAATCAAGACATGAAAAGTATTTTGCACGACCTAGTTCGTCAAGGATGTCATCGATTCTTGGTAATGGGTATTTGTCGGATGAGAGTTTTTTATTCACTTGCCTATAATCTATTACAAGTCTCCATTTCTTCTCCGAGTTTGTTGAGGATTTTTAGGGACGAGGAGTATGGGACTGTTATATTCTGAGACTGAGGGTTCAATGATATCGTCTGTAATTAATTTTTCTATTTGTCTATTTATTTCCTGCTTATGGGTATGGGGAATTCTGTAATTTTTAATGTAAGTTGGCCTTTCATCTTTAAGATGCAATTTTTGATTATAAAAATTGTTAAAAGAGCATGAATCGGTTTCCAAAGCAAATACGTCGCTGTATTCTGAACATAGGTGAATATGTTTTTTTTCTATGCTGTAGTGGGCAATTTTCTGATAATTTTTCTTAATTATTTAGGCTTTCAATATTTATATCATTTTGTGTTAAAAAAATGTTTTTATCTGTTGTGTTAATTATTCTTACATAAGGATTTCTTGCGTTGACTATTGTGTTTGCAATTATTATACCATTTTCGAGTTCCTGATTTGGAATTAGAACTTCGTTTTCAGATGTGACTATATTAATTTTCCTAATGACTTCTGCTCTAGCTGGCAGTGAAATCATTTCTTTTATGGGTGAGTCTAAAATTTCCACCTCCAGTTGGCCTTTCATTGAATAGGGTCGTATTATGAACCAACTTGAATCGCAATATTGATAGTCTTATACACAATTGAATTTTTTTATGAAATCTAACCCTATTATCCCTTCGCATGGTATGGGGAATGTTTCATAGACAATTTGGAAATCGTGATGGATTTTTTGAGTTATTTATGAATAGTTTAGCTGTGATGAAACCTATTGTTTTGATTAAACCGTCTCCTATACCTCTTAGATTGTAGGTTTGGTTTTTGTTTATCTGCGTTTTTTCATTTGAGCGAATTTTGAAAAGACTTATTTCTGACCCTATGTCTAATAAGAATGTTGATTCTGAACCATTTAATGATGTGCTGAGGGTAATAAAGTTACTGAATGATAAATTTACATGTAATATTTTAGAATTAGTTAATTTGGCATATCCTCCAGTTGGGCAGACTGGGGGTTTCCCTCGTTTTCCGATGCTTCCGTGTATGTGACGTTTCTATTGAGGTTATAACATCCTCTATTGCTGTTGTTGTTATTCCTCTATTCCAGCCGTTTCTGTTACCTCGATTTCCATTTTTTCCCCTAAAAAACTATTTCATCTATATCCACTATTTCCATGGCTCCTTTGTGTTCTATAGTTTTTTGCTCTATTTATATAATTAGTTTGAAGGGTTCCCGAACTTTCTGCACCTAATTCTATGAATTTTGTTACTGCCTCCTCTACTGAGGCAAACTGACCTGCTCGCATAAGCATTTTAACCTCGTCGGATTTTGCATTTGTTTTAAACGCTTTTACTGCTGACTGTGTGGAGTAGCTTTTTGCAAGGGTAGGCGGCATGCCGTCTGCTATATATGCTTGCTCCAGTCGCATAGTAAGTGCTTCTACTTCTTTAGCGAAATCATTATCGCTTTTGTGTTGTTGCTTTGTATTGGTAATATTTGCTACAATGCTTTGCGGTGATTCATGTTTTATGTGGGTAATAAGTGTCGTCTTGATCGCTTGAATTGTGGTTTCGTTAGTCAGATATCTACCTGCTGTTTGCGTTAATTTTGTTTTAATCAAAGATATCACTTTTGTTTCATGTGTTTCCTTTAGGGTGTCAAGTAAGTCTAGGGCATTAATAAATTTATGTAAATTTTCAATTTTGCCGTCAAATTCAGATAGCAATTTTGTTGCTATATTAATGAACTCGACGGGCGTCATTGTGTTATAGTTTTGTTGTACGTGTTCGTCAATTTCTGCGTCTGAACTTTCGCTACATTGAAATATTAATATTAAGAATTTGTTTATGTCCGTTGGTATTTCTTCTGAAATTTTCAAATGTTTAAACAGGCATTCTAGCCGTGCTTTTATGGATGTGAAATAGGAAATAAACTCTGTTTTTTGCTCTGCTGTCAGTAACGGGGATATTGATTTACTCAAACCCGATATTGTATTATGCAGATCCACAAGGATTCTTAGATGTTTCGTCTGTGTCGTATGGGTTGGTGTTGGGGTTCTATATAAACACTTATAGGATCTATCGAATTCTAGTTTAATGTCCCTTAGTTTGTTGATTATGCAATCCCATGTTACAGTATTTGACATACTTTTGCTCAATCGACAAAATATGTAATAAACGTTTTTATTTAAAAAAAAAATAGCTTATAAATTTATGGTTAAATATTTAATAAACTACAGTATTTAGTAAATATATATATATATAATATAATACTTAAGTAAAATTTAATGCAATTCTTCGTGAAGGGCGTTCATATCCGTGTTCCGTTCCGTATCCGCTCCATGTTAGCAGTTGTTTTTGTAGTCATTATCTTCATCCCCCAGTCCCAATCGTTGGGGAGTGTTGGGCCACTGGATTTGAGGCACTTTCTTCTTTCTATTGGATCGGAAAGGGCTTCGCTTATTCCAAAAGCGTGCTGTTTTATATTTTTATTTTGTCTTTTTCACATGTTTATACCAAATTCTTCCATGGAAAAAAATCTCACAATTTCACATAAACAATTTGTAAATTCACATGAAAACAAAGAGACGAAAAAGTGAAAGAACAATTCAAAATAAATTTTTTTCGAATAAAATTAAAAATTTTTTTTTCGAATATTTATTTTGACATATTTGTCAAGGCTATAAAACTTACATTTTTTCATTATATAAATATTCTCTCATGCTCTCTATAGCAAGAAACACTGATATAAGACTGAAAACATGATATAAAGCTCCTATTAAGTAATGATAAGAATATGTTCAGCAGAATCGATTACATGAACTAAAAAATGAAAAAACAGCTTATTATTTGATAAATTTTATGTCACAAAAAGCGATGAACATTGCCTATGGAATGCAACAAAGTATTTAAAGCGCCCTGTTTAAAGAAAAATACCCTTAAAAGATGCTAACAATAAATGGTGCAGATCATCTAAAAGCAAGGCAGTTGCATTTGCGACTCATTTAGAGCAGCAATTTTCGCCGTTTTCTTCAACCAGTCCTGACAGTGATTCTGATGAGTAACGATTTTTAGATGCTCCGTGTCAAATGGATTTGCGAATAAAACATATTACGCCTCATGAAGTTCAAGCTGAAATAGCGAAACTTGGCAAAAGAAAATCTCCTGGGTTCGACAAAATTGATACCAAAGTAGCTAAGAGTTTGTCCAAAAAAAGCATTTTATTTTTGACGCTGATATTTAACTGATATTGGAAATGCGCCGAGATAATAATAATTCCTAAGCCAAATAAGCCTGAAAATGTACTAACGTCATACAGACAAATAAGTTTACTGCCAGCATTCTCAAAAATATTCGAAAGAATGTTTTTAGGAAGAATGAAACCAGTTCTGGAAATGTACAACATTATTCCCGAATATCAATTCGGATTCCGTAACCAACATGGTACACCCGAGCAATGCCATCGTATTATAAACATTGTAACTGATACCCTGGAAAACAAAAAATTTTGCTCGGCAGTGTTTCTAGACGTGAAACAAGCATTTGATAAAGTTTGGCACCAAGGCTTACTATTTAAAATAAAATCTTTACTACCGTCTAATTTCTATTTAGTGCTGAAATCGTACTTGACCGATAGATGCTTTTATGTAAAAGTTGATCAAGACTGTTCCCACATTTGTTACATTCAGGCTGGAGTACCACAAGGAAGCGTTCTTGGCCAAACGTTATACACAATATTTACCTCAGATATGCCAACTACTGAAAATGTTACAATTGCTGCATATGCAGATGACACAGCGTTACTAGCTTCGATGCACGCACCATGTGATGCTTCTAACCTTATCCAAACTGAATTAGACAAGCTGCAAAACTGGTTAGAAAAATGGAAAATAAAAATTAACACTTGAAAATCGGCGCACATAACATTCTCAATGAGAAGAGGGGATTGTCATGATGTGAAATTATACGGAACTCAAATTCCAAAAACCAACAAAGTAAAATACTTAGGACTTCATTTAGATAGAAGGTTAACGTTGAAAGAACACATTAAAGCAAAAAAACAACAGTTAAATATTAAATAAAAAAAAATGTATTGGCTTCTTGGCCCAAAATCACAACTGAATTTAAATAATAAACTAATTCTATACAAAACAATCCTAAAGCCAGTGTGGACTTATGGAATACAACTCTGGGGGACAGCATCGAACTGCAATATAGAAATTCTGCAACGATTTCAATCAAAAACATTAAGGCTTATTACTAATGCACCCTGGTTTGTTACAAATAATGCGTTACATAGAGATCTCAATATTCCTACTGTTAAAGAAGAAATAAAAACTTTTAGCAATATATATCTTAAAAGGCTTAGTAATCATCCCAATCCCTTGGCGATTAGTCTGCTAGATGAAAGTGAAGATGTAAGAAGACTTAAGATAATGCATATCTTAGATTTGCCATTTAGACTATAAAGAACTATGTAAACTATATAATGTGTATGAATTATTAGTATTAACCAATCATTGTTATTAACTTGATTATATTAACTTGTATTATTTTGTACGTAGGCTTATTGTGTACATTGGTGCACAGTAAAATATGTTAAGTTTTGTTTTTATATTCTATATAATTTGCTTAGTGTTTGTAACAGATTGCAAATAAAAATATACAAAAAAAAAAAAAAAGAATATAATTTAAGTGACGTAGAGTTTAATACAAGAAAAAAACGTGCGTTTGTTTTTGTCTTATACGAATATTATTCAATAATTATATCCGTAAATGTTGTGTTTTAATATGTTGTTGAGAATGTTCTTAGGTACTTCATACGAGTATACACTAAAAGAGGTACTTAGATGGGCGAACTCAGTCGGCCTCAGAATAAACGCAGAGAAAACAGATCTGGTATTGTTTACGAATAAGTTCAAGATACCACCATGGATTCCACCAAGAATAAACAACACTCAGCTCATCCCGAAAACTCACACGAAATACCTGGGAGTTGTACTCGACAGCAAACTGACGTGGAGACTCAATGTGGACGAGAGGGTTAGGAAGGCTACCAATGCGCTATATGCATCCAAGAAGATGCTGGGCAGCACTTGGGGCCTTTCACCCTTTCTAATGCAATGGATCTACACAATGGTTGTTCGTCCAATTCTACTCTACGGAATCATTGTGTGGTGGCCGGCGGTGAATAAGTCAATATATCTCAAATACTTGGAAAAACTCAGCGACAAGCTATGCATATCCGGCGCGCTGAAGTCAACTCCTACGAAAGCTCTTGAAACCATTCTATGTCTGGATCCTCTGGACATATATGCAAAACTAACGGCTAGTAAAACGGAACAGTGCCTTACGGCAGCTGGCAACTTCCGCAAACAAAATTTTGGACACTGTAGAATTGGCAAGGATGCAATCAGTAGCACAGACTACATGATCCCTAGCACAACTCTCGAACCCAAAATACCCACACTTCTAAGACCAACCGACTGTCGCAAAGGTATCAAACAGGCCCAGAGGGCGGTCAATATATTCAGTGATGGCTCCAAAATGAATACGGGAGTAGGTGCGGCAGTGTATTGCGCAGAGCCCGATATAAGGCAATCATACAAATTACCGGACCAGTGCAGTGTCTTCCAGGCGGAAGTTTTTGCCATAAGGAAGGCTGCAGAGATAGCTCTTAGTACAAACACTCAACACTCTTTAATTAACATCTTTGTTGACAGCCAAGCGGCAATCAAATCCATGCGTTCCGATAGCGTCAAGTCCAGAAATGTCCTAGCAAGCAAGGATGCACTAGATGCATTGAACACTTCAAAGAGAGTGTGTATCTTTTGGGTTCCAAGCCACAGGGGCATTGAAGGAAATGTGATGGCAGACGAACAAGCAAAGGAAGGTGCCGGGCTGGGATCAGAGTTCACAGAACACGTAGCTATTCCACTGCAGGAATTGTACAAAAACCACGAAACCGTAGCCAAACAAGCAGTGAGTCGCAGATGGAGAGATACGACAACATGCAAGATCTCAAAAACCATGTGCGATGCAGCATGCGGAAAACAAACGTCGTTTATCCTGGCTCGCACCCGAAGGGACAGCAGGACACTGGTGGGAATTCTCACAGGTCACTGCATGGTGCCGGCCCACACTTAAAAGCTGGGTATAACCATGGATGACAACTGCAGGAAGTGCAAGGAACCAGGTGCCCAGGAAACCCTGGAGTACCTTCTTTGCACATGTCCCGCCTTACTTAGATCGAGACTTAAATACTTAGGCTCACCGACTTTATCGTCGCTTAAGGATGCAGCCAAAATTCCCCTAGAATCCCTCCTAAGATTTGCGAATAAGGCGCAAATCTTTGAAGACTTCCACTAATTCCCTCAAGGATTTCATAAACCGGAACCACTAAGAACCATATGGTCTATGTGGAACTCCAATGTGAGGCAACCGGACTAACCTAACCTAACCTATGATCTACACTAAGTCCTGTTGTTTACGTTAGTTGATTATGTTCGTAGTAGTTTTATTGCAGATTATCTCTACCTAATGTGTTATTAAAATATCTCCCTCCCCGCCCTCAATTCTGTGACGAAAATTCCTCATCTATCTGCCAATAAATGTCCAACCATCTAACAAGAAAGAATTACATTCATTCAGAATTTGTACGCGTAGATGTTTTCGTTGCAAAGTGAGCGGGATTCATCTTGGAGGGCACCCATCTCCATTGAGTTACATTTGAAGCCTCGATAATTTCGCCCACTCGATGCATGGCGTACTGCGGGAAGTTTTTAGGGTCCATTTGTAGCCAACTCAGCACTGTCTTTGAATCTGTCCACCAAAATTGCTACGTTGTACGTATGCGACTTACGTTCTTTGTGCGCTAATCGTATTCCAACTACTGCCGCCTGCAGCTCTTAACGTGGGATAGATAGAGGTTTTATTGGTGCCACCTTTGATTTTGCGGCCACCAGAGCAACAGTAAATTTATCATCATGTTCAACGTGCAGGTTGCATACGCCTACGTAGGAATTTTCACCAACGTCGACGAAGGTGTGCAGCTGAACATCAAGCGCCTCTTTCAGCGCTGAGGAGTAACATCGAGGAATTTGAACAGCGGTAATAAGCTCGTCAAACTTCCATTGACACCAGTTTTCAAACAGAGTTTCAGTCAGTGGTTCGTTCCATCCTATACCAGAGCGCCATTTATTTTGTAGGAGAAATTTAAGCCCTATGGTGTAGCACGATAAAAATCCGAGAGGATCAAATATTGACATGAGAACTTGCAGCGTCTCCTTCTTTGTCGGCACCACGAGCTCGTTTATGACGTCACGACGTAATTTAGCAAATCTGAAAATATACCCTAACTTATCATTAGTGGGGTCCTAAAACATACCTAAAATCTTTGTAGCGGAGCCCATTCCTTAGAATTTTGCACCGTTGATGGATCTTCTTCGAGTTGTCGAAACAGATTGGTAGAATTTGACAACCAATTACGAATTTTGAACCCGACTGCTGCATGGATTTGCTTAACACATTTCGCCAGCTCTATTGCTGCCAACTCGTCGGCCTCACTATCGATGAAATCGTGCACATAGAGGAATTTTTGTATGCCTCCTATTGCTCGAAGAAATTCGATTTTAAATTGTTCAGCATTTCTGTTGCGAATAAAGTGTCTATACATAGGACACAGCTTACACCAAACGTCAACGCGCGCATCACGTAGACCCTTGGATGAGGCAAATCATCATTTGCGTCCCTCCAAAGAAAACGTTGAGCGTGCGCATCGCTTTCTCGCACGTTAATTCGGTGGAACATATCTTCAATATCGCCGCATATAGCCACTTGCCCTACTCTAAACGCCAGCAAGACTTCCATGAGTGGATTAAGAAGATCCGGGCCAGTTTGGAGAAATCATTTAGTGATGCACCATGTGATTTAGCAGCGGCTTTTTGGGGAGTTAATGGGGAGTTAATGGGGAGTTTTTCAGCGTAGCCTTTTGAGACAGGTATTTGTAACTGCTCTGTTGTTAGTGACGGCCGCAACACACCCAATGCAATAATTATTTTTCTTTATTTAAACTTTTGTCCCGCTTTTTTTAAGTTTTTGATAAATTGGCAGTTATTTATGCGACAAATTTAATTTTTTATATTTTTTATTGATTTCCTATTATATAGAAATAATCTGCATTCTGACATATGAGTTAAAATGCTTCCTTATTTGTAAATGGGATTTTTTAGAGGTGTATGTAAACTTTAGTCCCTGACTGTAAATAAGATTATGCTTTCAAATGAATCAGCTTGTGCAAGAAAATGCAGTTTTGGAAACTTAGGTAGTTTTGTAAATCACAACCAAGAATGCTTTTTTTCTCAGATATGTGTTCAAATTTGTGAAGGCCATATACATTAAGGTGGGTCACCCAGGTGCGCAACCAGGAATTTTTTTTTGGGGGTTTTATCAAATGTAGGGCTTATATATGAAAACAATTTTATGTTGTAATAGCGGCTGTGATGTAGCGGTTAATGCGTCCGATATTTGAACTTTTACTTGCAACTTGTGCAAACTTTAGGCTTTGTTTTGCTCATACTCTTTTTTTCAAAGGCTTCATATCATAGCATAAGTTTCAACAATGTTCAAACAAAGCATATGTTTACTTATTTTTTTTTTCTTAAAATATGGTGATTTTTTGGTATTTTTTTTAGGGTAACAAACAAACAGCTTTTGCAAATCAATGAATTTTATTCACCGAACTGCTGTATCGGCCAGTGTCAATGAATATCGTGATTTGCAATTCGTCGCCGTTCCTTGAACATTTTAAGTATGGTTCTCGGTATGAAACCATTCAAAAGTGCGTACAATTGGTGCAAGAACTGAAGCCGGGTGACTTACCAAAACGTCGTTTGTTTGGTGAATGGGCCTTAAAAAAGTTGGATGAAGATCTACTTTTTTATCCAAAAATTGTCTTCAGTGACGAAGCTCTTGTTGGCCACACGGCACGCGATTCCATAGATCTACGTAGAGGCAAGTTTGGTAAGAAATCAATCTCACGTTTTCGAACAGTCCAATGGCCGCCAAGATGATGCGATTTTACCTTTCTACCCACTATTCTATTTTTAGTTGGGCTACGTGAAGTCTCTCCTTTACAGAGAAAACCAGCCACAATTGCAGTCCTGGAAAACAACATCACAGATGCCATTTGTGAGATACCAGTCGAAATGCGGAAAGAAGTATGCCAAAATTACATTACGGATGGACCGTAATGGTGAACGTAACTAACATGATGGACGGATACATGAAATTATTTTTAAAAACTAAATTACTGGCATTGATGTAGCGCTCCGAATAAATATTTTATTCGCTATGCAAATATACCTTTATATAAACTGAAATATTTCGGTCAATATGGAATAACGGAATCTTGTCCGTTGTAAACATTTGATCTCTCCCCGAATAAAAATATAATTTGTTCACTCATGTCGTCACTGTTCGTGCAACGGCTGAACTAGAACAAAACTATCGCTTTTACACTGTTCAACCTCTGTACGGTCAAAATTTCCTTCATACTGCCGTTTTATTTTGATCAAAATCCCTATTTGAAAAAGTGTCGTGAAGACCTATCGTCAAAAATATATTATTTCGATAAAAGTCAGTATTTGCTTATTCATGTTTAATGATATAACTTTAATATATCACTAGATATAAACGGATGAACGGAATAAAAATAAAACCAAAATTGTTTTTCTAATGAGCCCTTATTTCTTAAAATCGGATAAAATTTGGTAATTTAGAGAAATTTTTATGAAACAGATTAGAAAAAGTATGATATAGAATGATGAATTCTAAATTTTTTTCTCCAGTTTCGGAAGTTAATCGGATTTAATAATATTTTAATATTTTTTTACTGAATCACATAACTTTTAAAGAAGAATGAAGAATGGTAATTTTAGAGGAAATTTCTCTAATAATACTGGTTGGCAAGGGACTCAACCGATTGTCCTCAAATGCAGGCTTTATTATTTTGTCATACTTTTGAATTACATTTTTCCCAAATATTTCAGCCGCCAAACATTTTGTCGAAAAAGATTGTCAACTAAAATTACAAGACAATATTTTCTTTTAAGTTTGTAAATTCATGCATGCTTCATGATTAAAGCGGTCAATTTTAATACGAACCTCGCTTAATAAATTTGTCCTGTTTACAAAATATACTTTTTACTTAATTTAAATAAAATTTCGATACATAAGCGGTTAAAATCAAATTTTTAATTATTTATTAAACTGGTTGCAACCCTTTTCTGCTTAGCAAAATACGATGGCGAGCGCTCTCTCTCAAGTTTAGAAAAGTAAACGAAAGTTGAGAAACTGAACGAAAGGAATGTCTGCGCACAACTAAGCCGGCTCCATACAATGGCGAGCAAGCATGTTCTTTTGTTATCTTATTTTTTTTTTTTACTTACGTATAACTTGGTTGAGCCCATAGTTGGATAAGTCTCAATTAGTACAATAACCCGTTCTGATTACATTTTTGCTTACGAATCCATCTTTGACTAAATATTTAAATTTTTCATCGTATTTCCTCAGTACCCCAAAACTTTACATTTTTTTAAGATAATAAAAGTTCATAAGAAATCATTAAACGTTTGTGAAGACACAATTTAAATTCATTCGTATGAAAAAAGTTATTGCTGTAAATGCAAACGTTTTCTGTTCCAAAATGTTGTGACCCACCTGAATATACATATCGAATGCCGTGATTGAATGCCAGTTGAAGCTTTAGTTGAGAACTAGAATCCAGCTTACTGTAAACTAGCTCCGAATAAGTAATTATAATTCAGCAGCCACTCTCAGATTGGGCAAAACATAATGTACTTTTCGTACCACGTTATTTATGTGGACAGCGCATGTCAGTGTAGAATTTATAAAAAAACCAAGATTTTTTGTACAACTCGTAAACTTTAATTTCCCAGCGTCTATAAATAAATCAGGGATATCCTCGTAGTATCTTTCGCTACATGTAGCACAACAGATTTCAGACCAATAAGCTTTAGACAAATCTAAAGCTATTCAAGATAGCCCACATTTTTATAGAGTCTAACGCTGCGTCTTCACGAAACAATTATAAATTATAAAAATTATTTCAATCCATATTAGTTGTCAAATTTTGTCAACTGCAAGAAATCTAAGGCGGATCTATCTAGGGCTTTTTGAGCCCCGTGGATACAAAGGGCCACAGCCCAAAAATGCTTAAAACTCTTATGAAAATACGTCATTGTGCGATTCAAAACATTTTTACTAAAAAGCAGTTAAAATCTTAACAACTACAGTCTAATCAAGAGTCTTACGCCCCTTGCAGTGAAATTTTAATGCTTATTTACAAAAAGAAACTTGTTGATGTTTTCCCAAATTGGTACACCATCATTAAGATTTTTTTAACATTGCCAATCACATGGTGTGAAACTGAGCGCTCTTTTCTAGGATGTCGTATATTAAAAACAAATATAGGACAACAATGTCGAACTAATGACTACATCATTTATCAGTTCTTTCATAAATTTTGATTTAACAATGAACTTATGAAGCTGCAAATTCTTTTATTTAATAATCACAAAAATGTAGAAAAGTTGCTTTATAATTTATATAACATACAAAAATATAACCTATAAATTTATTCTATAATGTCGTGTAGTCAAGTTTCTCTCCAATTTCAAAACGCAACTCCAAAAATTGTCAGCCTACGTCGAAATCGTTGTAAGTTTAATTGTCTGCCTAATTGTTGAGACAATTGAGCTGCCGACTGAGAAAATATCTGTGTATTAGTAAAAAATGTGTTAGGGTATTGAAATCGTTATTACAAATTGCTTCGTGTAGACCTTAAGTAAATCCTGATTAAGTCTGTAGGCTAAGTCTGCTAAAAGTACAAACTGTACTGGATATATAAATTTGCACTTCATCTGCATGCATAATTATATTATTATATTATTATAATATATATATTATATTATTACAGCAAAGTTACAACCTAGTACCGAGCCCTGGAGTACACCACTAGACAGAATTTTATACTCGGATAATTTATCACCAACCTTGACTCCTTGAACCCGATTGTGCTATCACTAAAACCTAACATACACTTAAGTTTCCGACAAAGCAAAGAATGATTGACTGTAACGAATGATTTTGAAAAATCCAGTAAGCAAAGGAGTGTGAGATGCCCTTCATCATAAAATGATCTGAGATCATCAAATATTTTGACAGTGGCAGTGGCACAAATGCGAAAAGCCCTAAAACCGGACTGCATTGGTGTTAATAAATTAATAGCATTAATATAGTTTTCGATTTGAGCTGCAATAAGAGCCTCACACACTCTTGCCAGACAAGATAAGATGCTGAAAGGCCTAAAGTCATTAGGTTAATTTGCAGTTGGTTTTTTTGCCACCGGTATAACAAGAGCAACTTTCCAAGAAGAAGGAAACAGTGACGTAGTGATACAGTGGTTTACGATGTGTGTAATGGAGCTGAGGACATGCGCAAATATAAGTTTTAAGAATGCAATAGGTTAAGAATATGATCCTAACCTATTGCATTCGATTTAATTTTTACTATTGACTTTCTCACATCATTTACACTTCTACAAACCAAGCATCATTACAAACGTTTGACATGAGTCTTTGTGGAGAGCCCAAAAAACTGATTGATTTAAAGTCACGAAAGGTGAAGATAACAAAACAAGAGAACGTGATCAGACGAAAAAAATAGTTGATCATATAATAAAAGAGATCCAAGATCTGACACAATAAAGCAATCTAAGAGACTTGGACAAGCATTGCAGGGACATTAAGGATTGTTCACATTTTTAAAATGCATTTATTTTATACCACGTTTCGATATGCACGAAATCTTGTGATTTTGCGATATTTCGTTAAATCTACATTGAAATCCACCAACATTTCCATACAAGTTGAAGATTTATAAATCTTGTATTTTAACAAAATGTAGTACAAAATCTCATAAAATTCAATCTCTAATACACATATATGGTATCGATACCATGGTATTGAAACCATGAACGATTGTATACTATATGGTATAAAAGTAGTGACACACATATCGAAATAGTTTTGATTGACAATAGTGTCAAATAATTATTTAAAAACAAATCACAAATTTTTCAGCTGCTTCAATTTACATATCTTGTCGAAAGATAGATCCCGCAATAAATAGCCAAGCAAACAGCTTTTAAATATATGGTTATATATTTCGTTGGTCGCGCAAATTGCATGTTTTACTGTGCATAAAAAAATAAACATAATATATACATTAGGCTGGGTCGGTTTTTAAAGCGATGTTGCCTGGGCGATTTTCGGTTCGGGCATGAAAAGTTATGAAACAAAACACAAAAAAAAGGGGACTGGGGGTACACTTAACCCCATCGCACCCTCAATTTTGTGAATTTTTTCTATAGGAATTTTTTTCAAAATTTGTTTTTTTAAAAACGTGCACAGCTAGGGCAAAACTAACGCCAGATATGAAATCCTCACACCCGATTCAACCAAAAAACGGTCTAACATGTATACGTTGTCATACAAAAATTTACTGTAACAAATTCCTAAAGAAAAAATTTCAGTAAATTCAAAGTATATTCTTATCGTTGGTGCGTACGTAATTGTGACCATCACGGCTGAACCACTGCAGATATCCACCTTATATTCACACCATATCTTTGTGCACGTTTTTAAAAAAAAATATTTTGAAAAAATTCCTAAGGAAAAAATTCACAAAATTGAGGGTGCGATGGGGTAAAGTGTACCCCCAGTCCCCTTTTTTTTGTGTTTTGTTTCATAACTTTTCATGCCCGAACCGAAAATCGCCCAGGCAACATCAGATTTTTTGCCTCCATACAAATCGACCCAGCCTAATATACATACATTAAAAAATTTCACAATTTGAAATAGCTTTTTTAATTTTTTTTAACTGCTTTTTTTTAAATTGAAATTTTTTCAAAAATTAAAATTTTCAATATTATGACATTAATGTTGTTAAAAATTTTAACGTTCTCTCCCATTGGCGCTGATATCAGATAAAATATAGCAATATCAGGGCTGAAAGTCGAAAAAATGTATGTTAGCATGGAGAAACCATGACAATTTATTGTGTTTTGTATACCATGGATAAGACGCTATACTAGTTTCAGAAGCTGGTTTATAGCTGGTATACCGTGACACATATGTGGTATACAATGTAGTATATCTACTTTGTAGTATCAAAACCATATGTGTGTCTCCAGTATAAAAGTGTTTATAGCACTAATCAGCTTGTGACCAAATTGGAAATGTTGACAACTGAATGATTGAGTATTGGAAAAAAATCCGCTTCATAATAAATAAAATCAACTGAATGAAGTCTTTATTGTCATATGTAATCAAGATGTCATATCATGCCAGGTGGAAACACTTTCAAATCACCCATCAGCTTGTGGGTCAGAAAATGGTCTTATATCTTCCAGTCTGGCTCTGAGGAATTGTCAGTTGTACTTACATACCAAGGTGGCCATGACAACCCGTGGTCGGTTTATGGCCGACTTGACTTCATAAGATTTTACGAAGAACTTTCCTCTCGAACACCCCAACAGCGGCTGCATCTGTTTGCGATATCACCCATGCCTCAGCGTCATAGAGAAGCACAGGCATGATGAGCGTCTTGGCGAGTGTTTATTTTGTCGATCGAGAGAGGGCTCTGGAATCTAATTGCTTACTTAGCCCGTAGTATGTAATGGTATTTTCCGACACGAAATGTGCACTGGTATTGGTGCACCATCAACAAATCATTCAAGAATTATTTTCGACCCAAAGTAGCATAGCGGGTGCACGTAATGGCAAAGGCTAGGACTCGTCGGCATTGGAGGTGAGTTTTTGCTACCTTGCCATGGAAGTCTTGAAAAAACTACGTGCAAAACAGAATTTAAAATGATAATGAAATAAAAAACTGAATGAAGAAAATGAAAAATACTAAATGAAAATGAACCGAAAACTATACTGAAACTAAAGCCAGACCCATTTTACCAATTTTCACTGCTTTGGATCGGAGGTTTTAATCCCACTTTACCCGCCTAACCATGGTTTTCAAACGATTCGATCATGATTTAAAAAAAAAATTGTTATTAAAAACCCCACAATTTATGTGCCCTTAGTTAGGTCAAAAAATAAATTATTGAGTCCGCATTATTTGATTACAATAAAAAATTACTTAGAATTTAAACCAATTTTGAGCTAATTAATTTAAACAAAATATAAAAAAGTTTATTAGAAATAAAAATACAGAAGTTTTTAAATTCAAAATATATACAAAAAAACAAAATTTGTTAAAAATAAATTTCAAAATATTAGTGTTACAAACTTGTTTACAATTTTTGCTTTATTAACTGGTTAATAATTAAAATAATATGTGCTAGCATAAAAGAAAACCCCTCTGATAGAACAACTGGCATATAGTCGAAGCGAAAAGTCAACGATGTGTCTCTATTTACTTATGTAAGGTATAAGTGAAATTAGAATATTTTTGGTATTAAAAAAAAAAGGTAAATCGTGTGTGTGAGTGTTTTTTTCTCTTCCCATACTTTAATTTTCACTCAAGTTAGTTAACAGGCGCTCAGTCGCAGGAACGATGGAAATGAGCCATTACCTTCTCATATCTAGGTACCTTTGTTTATTATTCTCATATTTCGTTCCCTTTTTTTTCTTACTTTTCAATAGGAACGCGATGGAATAGGAACACTCGCGTTAAGGCTTGAGAGAACGGGCTCGCACTTTTACCATTGAGTGTAATCTTTTTCATAGGAACGCGATGAGTCTGAACTAATTATGTGTAATTATAGAAACACATTAGAATTGACATTAGTCCAATACTTTATCGAGAGAAAGACAAAAATGAAACAAAAATAACAAATTTTACTTGAAACATGGCATATTTATTTTTCTAACACTAAGTCACTTAATTCAGTGATATCGCCCAGCAGCAAGCTTTTACTTCATGCAACCCTCCGCGGCCTTGCTCGCGATATGTTTTAATAAAAGAAGAAATGTTTTATGTGATTGTATTATTGTTCGAAAAGACTTATTTATTTAATGTATTCAAAATTCAAATTATTTTAAAACTTATATAAGTACATTTTTTTTTGGTTGTTTTTCTGATATAAGAAGAATAAATTGATTGGATGGATTTCCTATCCTAAACAGACCAAAATATTTAGGAAAAACAGTTCAGCATTAGATAATCACGGACGATTTAAAAGGATTGATCTTGTGCTTGTTTTATTGTCATAGTAAAAAATGTTCGTACAGGAATTGTAATCGCTTAAACTGGAACGGTAAATCTCAGGGGATCAAAAGGATTCGAGGCATTGAAACATTTTCTCCTTTGCTGGACCAGTCAGAATAATACCTTAAAACAAATCTATATAAATAAAAATCAAATGTCGTTCGTTGGTAATTGCATCAGTTGAGAACGGATGGACCGATTTGGATAATTTTTTTTTTTAAATGTTCGTCGTAGTCCAACTTAGGTTTTTACGGAAAGAAAAATTGACCACGCCTTAAAATCGGAAAACGGTTGCGCTGATTTGCTTTATTCTTTTTTAAAATAATCGCAGTAATCCAATTTAAGTTTTTACGGAAATAAAAATTGACTACTCCCGCTTTTACGTCCATTTTTTCAATTTATCTAAAATCGGAAAACGGCTACACTGATTTGGTTAATTCTTTTTTAAATGTTCGAAGGAATCCACTGTTTTGATATATATATCTAAAATCGCAGAACGCCTGGGCTGGTTTTGCTAACTTTTTTTTTAAATGTTTGTAATAGTCTACAAAATTTTTTTACATAAAGAAAAATTGCCCACTTCCAAGGTAATACACTTGGAATCAATCGTCAAAGAAATTTCAACGGCGGAAACAAGGAAGTCCAGTTCCAAGTTACCCCAATTTATTTTCCACTGGCTCATTAGGTGGCATTTACACAGTCCATCCAAGACACGATGAGTCAACGTTCGTGGCTCAACATCATTCCAAGATTTGCGAACTATAAATGGTGAACTGTGTGACACATATAGAGAAGCGTGTCAACGTTTGCGTTTGTTATAAAATGACACTCATTGGATATACGCCCTCGGAGATGCTGCGCTTTCGTCAAATCTTCAACAAAAACAAACACTGTTTTCGATAATTATCTCGACATGCTTCCCATCCAAACCAACTGATGTGTGGAGCAAATACAAAGATGCCATGTGTGATGATATTTTGCACCAGATGCGTATTAGAACATCAAATCCAAATTTGCAACTGAGCGAGGAAATTTACAACGAGGCTTTGATATTAATTGAGGACATGTGCTTGATGATGTCAAACAAGGCATTATGTGACTTAGACATGACAGCTCCCAATCGTCCGATGCACGACGCATTCAATCAAGAGTTGCGACGCGAAAAGCAATATGATTGCGATGCCTTGAGGGAATTAGTTCGAACGAGCGTTCCACTGTTGAATCGACAGCAAAAATATGCGTATAACTCTCTTATGAAAGTTGTGAACGATTTAACTGGAGGGAATTTTTTGGACGCTCCCGGTGGAACTGGAAAAACTTTTTTGCTCGCGTTGATTTTGGCAACGATACGCTAGCAGAATGATATTGCACTTGCACTTGCTTCATCAGGAATTGCAGCTACGTTGTTGGAAGGCGGTCGAACTGCTCATTCAGCACTCAAGTTGCTATTGAATATGCAAATCAATGAAAATCCAACATGCAACATTTCCAAGAACAGTGCGATAGCCAAAGTGTTAGACAAAACGATGCAAGATTTACGAAACAATCAAAACCAGTTTGGTGGTGCGATGATTTTGTTGGCAGGTGATTTTCGTCAAACATTGCCAGTGATTCCACGATCAACTCCAGCCGATGAACTTAATGCGTGTTTGAAGTCGTCCGTTTTGTGGAAACACGCCAAGAAACTCAAATTGACTGTGAACATGCGTGTCAAGCTGCAGAACGATCAGTCTGGAGAAGTATTTTCAAAACAATTGCTGGACATTGGCAACGGCAAAATCCCGGTTGACATTTCGACCGACTGTATTCAATTTCCCGTCGCTTTCTCCCAGTTCACCGAATCAAAATCTGAACTCATCCGAAAGGTTTTTCCAAACATTGCACAAAATTACAAAAATCATGATTGGTTGAGCGAACGTGCTATAGTGGCTGCGAAAAACATTGATGTCGACGAATTGAATTTGAAGATTTAATCTGAAATAGCTGTCGAATTGATGACGTACAAATTGGTGGATTCTGTTACTTCCCAAGATGATCCAACGGATTTGGATAGTTGCTTTCAAGTCAACTATCCAACGGAGCTTTTAAACTCGCTGGAATTACCCGAATTACCGCCTCACAATCTCCAACTGAAAGTCGGGTCGGTAATCATAATGTTACGAAACATAAACCAACCACGTCTTTGTAATGGCACCCGGCTTGCGGTACAAAACCTGATGAATAACGTCATCGAAGCAACAATACTTAAAGGAAAGTACAAAGGTGAAGACGTTTTGATACCACGGATCCCAATGATTCCGACCGACATGCCATTCGATTGTAAACGCTTGCAGTTTCCGGTAAGGCTTGCATTTGCAATGAAAATTAACAAGTCTCAAGGGCAGTCATTGAGTGTTTGAGGCATTAACCTTGAAAATCCAAGCTTCTCGCATGGTCAATTGCCACCATAAACACCATCAGCATTATTTGTTTTCGCTCAAGATCACAAAACAAAAAATGTCGTGTTTCATAGAGCATTGCAATAAACGAAATTATGTTATCACATTTAAGCAATCGCAAAATATTTCTTTTTTTTAATTGGAAATTTAACACCATAAGATTCATTGTACTTATTTTCAAATCAAGTGTAAATCAAATATACCCAAACCTATTTGAATAAAATTATCATTAAAAAAAACGTATTTTCCCCATTTTTAACTATTTTTACACATTTGCAAAAGCTTTTCACAAATTCACAAAACAAACACACATTTTTTTTATTATGACAGGACAACGTCTCTCGGGTCAGCTATCAAAAATAAAAAATACTTTATTTCAGCTGCGGTTAACGGTTTTTGAAAAATATTTGATATGTCGGTTCAGTGTTGCACCTACCATTCTTCTTCTAAATATCAATCCGCCACGACTTTGCAACGGAACCACACTTTCAGTGAAATAAAAATTGAAGGCTAAACAACGTTTGCCGGGTCAGCTAGTTTTTAATAAATATGGTAACACGCAACCGAATTCCATTGCATAAAAATTCGAAATTAAGTCATATTTTGTTTTCGGCGCAATGTGCAAGCATGAAGTAAGCTTTATGCCATTATCCAACTGTCAGAACTGTTGAAGCAAAGGTACCAGCTTTCATGTTACCGCTAAGTTGCACTCTAATATTCGTGCGCTATTGCACAACTTGCACTTTATGCCAAAACAATGATTTTTAAGAAGCTTTTTTAAAATCGCCCGAAATCGCCGGAAAAAAACAATATTAATCGAGCATTACTTCTTAAAATGAACGAATATATCTTTCGTTAAGAATATTAATTCGTTGTTTTTATTCTCGATGTACATAAGTAAGTTCTGTTACTGTACAAACCTTAAAAAATAACCTACAAAGCTTTTTAAAATAACTCATACTGACCCTGTGTAAAAAAAAAGTTATTGTGTGTTTACTAGCTGGCCTGGTCACTAGCTGACCCGGCAAACGTTGTTTTGCCTTCAATTTTTATTTTCACTGAAAGTGTGGTTCCGTTGCAAAGTCGTGGCGGATTGATATTTAGAAGAAGAATGGTAGTTGCAGCACTGAACCAACATATCAAATATTATTCAAATACCGATAATTGCAGCTGAAATAAGGTATTTTTTATTTTTGATAGCTGACCCGAGAGATGTTGTCCTGTCATAATAAAAAAATATGTGTTTGTTTTGTGAATTTGTGAAAAGCTGTTGCAAATGTGTAAAAATAGTTAAAAAGGGGGAAAATACGTTTTTTTTAATGATAATTTTATTCAAATAGGTTTGGGTATATTTGATTTACATTTGATTTGAAAATAAGTACAATGAATCTTATGGTGTTAAATTTCCAATTAAAAAAAAGAAATATTTTTCGATTGCTTAAATGTGATAACATAATTTCGTTTATTGCAATGCTCTATGAAACACGACATTTTTTGTTTTGTGATCTTGAGCGAAAACAAATAATGCTGATGGTGTTTATGGTGGCAATTGACCATGCGAGAAGCTTGGATTTTCAAGGTTAATGCCTCAAACACTCAATGACTGCCCTTGAGACTTGTTAATTTTCATTGCAAATGCAAGCCTTACCGGAAACTGCAAGCGTTTACAATCGAATGGCATGTCGGTCGGAATCATTGCGATCCGTGGTATCAAAACGTCTTCACCTTTGTACTTTCCTTTAAGTATTGTTGCTTCGATGACGTTATTCATCAGGTTTTTTACCGCAATCCGGGTGCCATTACAAAGACGTGGTTGGTTTATGTTTCGTAACATTATGATTACCGACCCGACTTTCAGTTGGAGATTGTGAGGCGGTAATTCGGGTAATTCCAGCGAGTTTAAAAGCTCCGTTGAATAGTTGACGACATCATCTTGGGAAGTAACAGAATGCACCAATTTGTACGTCATCAATTCGACAGCTATTTCAGATTAAATCTTCAAATTCAATTCGTCGACATCAATGTTTTTCGCAGCCACTATAGCACGTTCGCTCAACCAATCATGATTTTTGTAATTTTGTGCAATGTTTGCAAAAACCTTTCGGATGAGTTCGGATTTTGATTCGGTGAACTGGGAGAAAGCGACGGGAAATTGAATACAGTCGGTCGAAATGTCAACCGGGATTTTGCCGTTGCCAATGTCCAGCAATTGTTTTGAAAATACTTCTCCAGACTGATCGTTCTGCAGCTTGACACGCATGTTCACAGTCAATTTGAGTTTCTTGGCGTGTTTCCACAAAACGGAAGACTTCAAACACGCATTAAGTTCATCGGCTGGAGTTGATCGTGGAATCACTGGCAATGTTTGACGAAAATCACCTGCCAACAAAATCATCGCACCACCAAACTGGTTTTGATTGTTTCGTAAATCTTGCATCGTTTTGTCTAACACTTTGGCCATCGCACTGTTCTTGGAAATGTTGCATGTTGGATTTTCATTGATTTGCATATTCAATAGCAACTTGAGTGCTGAATGAGCAGTTCGACCGCCTTCCAACAACGTAGCTGCAATTCCTGATGAAGCAAGTGCAAGTGCAATATCATTCTGCGAGCGTATCGTTGCCAAAATCAACGCGAGCAAAAAAGTTTTTCCAGTTCCACCGGGAGCGTCCAAAAAAATCCCTCCAGTTCCATCGTTAACAACTTTTTTTTTTTTTTTTTTTTTTGGATTCGCCAAAGGAGTGAGAAATCTCATAAATACGTATAGCCCGTACTATACGCATGCACGACTTACATTCTACAACAGTCCGGATTAACCGGAAAGATAGAATGCACCTACGTACTAAAAAACACACCCAGTTGGCGAAGTATGAATTTCCACTAAGCACATAACTGGCTTTTCAGCGGAACTTAAAAATTTTATACAAAAACACGAATTTATTAAGAATATTTGAATTTAAAAAAGTAAACAACATCAAATAAGTAGTAAACTTTACATAAAACTCTAAAACAAAGAGACCAAAGTAACTATAAATAATATGAATATTAGTAAGTTTGCGGCAACTATCCAACCCAAGATCCTACGTGGAAAAGAGAGTAAACTCTTAAACACCAAACCAATTCCAATTATAACAGAGATATATACGTGTAAATATGTACAAACATATATGTGTATATATATACGGGTCACTATGTAATTTTGGAACACCGTGCTAATGTTATTAATTGGATATGTATTTGGGCCAACGCAGGCATAAACTTGCATGGAAAAGAGATAAACTCTTGCGCAACAAACTAAGTAACTAATAAGTCAAAATGAATAAGAAAAATTACAATTTTTTTTTGATTAAAAACAAACAAGTTTAAGCATACATATCATATTCGATGGTGTTTACTTCATCAAACGCAATATTATAAAGGAAAACAACTGAAACGGTCTCGAATATATGGAATAACTTCAGCCAACATTTTAACAGAATATAACAATATTATTAACCGAGTTAATGTTTGAAACAAAATTCTAAAATGTATCAATTATTTAAATGTAAAATCATTTTCCGTTTCAAGGCATCCACCGACTCACAAAAATTAATTAAGCTGTAGCTATTATTGAAATCACTACACATACATCGTAAGGGGTCATGAAGGGCAAAATTTGAAGTGCACTGGCTCAACTTAAAAAGCACAAAATGTCTAGATCCTCTTCTTGGGATGTTAAAGTTAAGAGATGAGAGAATATATTGGGAGTCAATTTCACCACAAAGTAATTTATATAGGAAGGTGACATTAAGCACCATCCTTCTGCTTCTCAGGGAAGGTAGTAAAATTTGCTTAAGGCGGGTTTCATACGAAGGAAGAATAATATCTGCGTTCCAACGATGATGACGTAAAGCAAAAAGTAAAAACTGTTTTTGAACCGATTCTATTGCATCAATGTGGACGTTATATTGAGGGTTCCATACTACGGAAGCATATTCAAGAATAGGCCTTACGAGAGATATATACAGTAATTTAGTAGTGAAGGCATCATTGAATTCTTTCGCCCATCTTTTAATGAAACCAAGGACACCACTAGCCTTATTTACAGCCAAATTAACGTGGAGATTGAAGCGAAGTTTTGGATCCATAATTACACCAAGATCAACAAAACTATGAACAATTTCTAAGTGGATGTTATTTATAGTGTAATTTGTACTATGAGCAGTTCTACGTGAGAAGGTCATTGATTTGCATTTTTTTAAGTTAAGGTTTAATAGATTGAAGTTACACCAATCCACTAGTCTGTTTAAATCAGATTGTAAAAGGTGTTGTTCGTCGAGTGACTTGTAGGTAAGAAAAAGTTTCACATCGTCAGCATACATTAAGACGTCACAATGTTTAATTGCCGAGGGAAGGTCATTAATAAATAGTAAGAATAAAACCGGTCCAAGATGACTTCCTTGCGGAACACCAGATGTAATCATTATATTTTGTGAAGAGAATTTTTATATAAAACTTTTTGAAAACGTCGCGATAAATAAGATTCTATCCAATTTAGCAATTTTACAGGAAATCCAATTAGCTTAAGTTTATTCAATAGAAGATTATGATTGACACTGTCAAAAGCTTTGCTAAAGTCCGTATAAATAACGTCAGTCTGTTTTCCCAAAGTAAAACCTTTTATTACACGAGCTGTAAACTCCAAAAGGTTTGTTGAAGTTGATTTACCCTTTAAAAAACCATGCTGAGTGACAGAAATGGAAGATGAAACGAAGTGGGTTAGTTGTTCAGTTATGATTTTCTCAAATAATTTAGGGATTGCGCTTAATTTGGCGATGCCTCGGTAGTTAGTGACATCAATTTTGGAGCCAGATTTATGAAGGGGTATAATATATGAATCTTTCCATATAATGGGAAAATGACCACTTTGCAGGGATATATTAAATATGTTTGATAGAGGAGCACACAGGTTGCTAGCACATTCCTTTAGAATGCAACTCGGAATTTCATCAGGGCCAGTCGAAAAAGAGCATTTAACTTGACGAAGGTTATGCATAACAATAATTGAGTCTATTACTGGAGTTTCAAAAGAGCTAACTGGAGGTAAATAAGGATGCTAAGAACACATATTAAATGGTATGTTGGAGTAAGTTGATTTGAAGAAGCTTGCAAACATGTTAGAAATAACATTGTCACAAGACGATTCCTCTTGATTGAATCTCATAAGGGGTGGAAAGTTGGAAGCCTTACGTTTTGAATTAACAAAAGTATAGAAGAGTTTCGGATTATCATTAAATTGAGATTTGATGTTGGCTATATAAGCAGTATAACACTGTTTATTTAATAGCTGGTATCTGCAACGACAAGATGAATAACAAGCAAAGTCAGTATTAGAACCAGATTTTTTATATTTTTTAAATAATCGATTTTTTAAATTTTTTAGTGACTTAAGTTCACTTGTTAGCCAGGGTGGACTTAAGGGTTTAGAATTAATTTGCTTTGTTGGGACGCACAATAAGAAGCACCTTTGCAAAGTATCATTAAAAAACTGTACCGAGGTTTCGACGTCATAATATGAATACGGTGGTTTAATAGATAGAATCGGTGACCAGTCAGTCTGCGAGAGTAAGGTGTTGAGTTTAACATAGTCTGTACTTTTGAAATTATATATTTTTGTATTTCGCTTATCAGGTGTAAGTTTATTTTCATTTTCATGAGCAAGTAAAACTGTTATTTCAAGAGTTGGATGATGTTCATCTTCCGGAAATGATACAGGGTTTGATCGATTGAGATATACAGTAGTGCATCTATCTACAAACACAAGGTCCAGCGTTCTATGGTTTTTATTAAAAGTATTATTGACTTGTTGAAGACACAGGTCAGATAACTTATCTAAAAAATCATTTATCCAATTACTAGTGGAAACAGGTGTAAGAAATGAAGAGTCATCTGTCGAATTCCAAGACACAAAGGGTAGGTTAAAATCGCCCAACACAATAAGAACATCATTATTTCTTAACATATTATGAACTTGCTCGATGGCGTTTATATGTCTTAAGTAAATTGATATGTCACAATTTGGAGGAATGTAAGAACAGGTAAGATAAGCAATGCAGTTATTTAATTTAACTGAAACACAAATAAACTCCAGTTCACTAGTGTCGAGAATTGTTTATTCATCAGATGCAAACGAGATATGAACAGCTATCAGAACACCACCACCGATCTTATTATAACGGTCTTTACGGAAAATTTGATAATTTTTACACATTATTTCAGAATTTAGAATATTAGAGCGAAGCCAAGTCTCCGTGAAAATTATAATGTTATATTCGAAATCAAAACTGTTAATGAACATTGCAGAAAGTTTGGAATTAAGACCCCTTACGTTTTGATACACAAGTTCTAATTTAGACTTACGATTTGTTAATCGTTTTTTGGATGAGATTGCGGGCTATTTCGCGGGCGAGGCAAGTGTACAACATTTACTAATCGCGGATTATTTTTGAATTTGAATTCGCGTACGATTGTATTTCGTGGCCAGAAACTTACATCAACAATAGTATTAAATAAATTTTCTGGAACTGTCAATCTAAAGGAAGTAGTCAGACGTGCGTTTACATATTTGAATTTATGAATAGAAATAGAAAGAGTCGATGAACATTTCAACTTTGATTTAATGAAAAAATCTATATCATTATCTGTTGTATCAGATGCTAAGCGCGAAACAAAGATTGATTTAGTTGGAGGAATAGCAATCAAAGGTTTAGGATCAGAAATGTCAGAAGTAATTGCAATTTGTTGGACATCAGCAACAGTAGGAGCCAGAGAAGCAGCTTGTGCATACGTTATTTCACGCAAAGCGAGAGGTGGAGCTGATAATGGAAAAGGAGCAGACATAGACAAATTTGCCGAAGAAGAAAGAATAGGAGGAGGAGCATCCGTGTCCATGTCGTCAACGTTGTCTTGTTCTATAGAAGGTTGTGTTGGTGTCGAGTCAGTTTTCTGTTTGCTTCGAAGGGTCATATGTTTCTTTTTTCGCTTTGGTGAAGGAATTGACTCATCAATATATTTAAATTCGTTGAAATGAGTTTGATATTTTAAAAATTTATCAGAAAGTGAAGAAAGTTCTCTACTTATTTCCGAGAAACCTTGCTTCGTTTGCTTAAAAAGCTTATACAAGTTAATGTCGGCCAACCTACACTTCTCACAAGACCAACGCAACCCTTTACCTTCTTCAATGGCATCTGCCACTCGACCTGACACTCCTGCACACTTGATGTGAACGATATTGTCACATAACCAACATGACAAACATCGTTCATTTTCACCTTTAGTGGAGCAGCCAGGCTTAGCACAAACCATTGTTTTTTTTTTTTTTTTTTTTTTTAGTTTAACAATGTATTTAATTTAAAGAAAGAAAAAGAAAACAATAAAGTAAAAAGATATGAAAATAAATAGTGGCGAAAGTTTAAAAACAAAGAGAAAAAAACTCTGAGACACCCTGTGGGAATAGCTTAAAGAAGTGCCTACAGGTATGCAACGCTATTTTACTTAACTTAAGAGAAGCTAAGAAAAAGAAATAAATAGCGAAATGTCAAAAAATAAAAAGAACAACAAGAACAGAATTTAAAGAATAGAAATAAAGCACAACTTGTTGTTTAATGTTTGTATGTTTTTGTTTTGTTGATTTTTTTTTTTTTTTTTTTCACTGCTTATAAAAATAAGCACAAGTGTCAAGCACTTTAAACTTATGCACTTATATATATATTTTGAACGCGCAAATTATCGCAATTCGCGGAAACTGTGCACAATTATTGAAGGCACAGAACGCTCAATTCTATAAACGAATTAAAATATCGAAATAACGTATTTAAACCGTTTATTTAAGAACACAAATCACAAATTGAAAAACAATTAAAACACGAACAGAAATTTTCGATGCTGATAGTTCGACGGAGTTGCCAGACGTGATGCCAGTTGGTTTTGATGGGAAGCATGTCGAGATAATTATCGAAAACAGTGTTTGTTTTTGATGAAGATTTGACGAAAGCGCAGCATCTCTGAGGGCGTATATCCAATGAGTGTCATTTTCTAAATCCAAAAAAGTGGGCGTAAAAGGTAGGCGTGGTCAATTTTTCTTTCCGTAAAAACCTAAGTTGGACTACGATGAACATTTAAAAAAAAAGAAACAGTTTCGATAGTATCGTAAGTGTAGACGTAGAATTCCGTTTAAGTTGTAACCTCTTCTTCTTTGTCTTTTTGGTCCGATTGTTTTGTCCATTTTGCGCGTATTTTTATTGATCTTGCAAAAATTAAAAAATAAATGAATTACACTCAATTTTGGACTACTTATCGATGCCAAAACAAAGAAAAAGTTAAATAGTAAGTATGAGCAAGCACAAGGAAACAAGCAAAATTTCAAATTTTTTCGATCATTTTGTTAAGTTTAACAGGCTGAGTTCATTGATTTAGTTGAAAAGAAGGCGAAGCAAATGCAACTTTCATAAGAGAGTTATACGCATATTTTTGCTGTCGATTCAACAGTGGAACGCTCGTTCGAACTAATTCCCTCAAGGCATCGCAATCATATTGCTTTTCGCGTCGCAACTCTTGATGGAATGCGTCGTAAATCGGACGATTGGGAGCTGTCATGTCTAAGTCACATAATGCCTTGTTTGACATCATCAAGCACATGTCTTCAATTAATATCAAAGCCTCGTTGTAAATTTCCTCGCTCAGTTGCAAATTTGGATTTGATGTTCTAATACGCATCTGGTGCAAAATATCATCACACATGGCATCTTTGTATTTGCTCCACACATCAGTTGGTTTGGATGGGAAGCATGTCGAGATAATTATCGAAAACAGTGTTTGTTTTTGATGAAGATTTGACGAAAGCGCAGCATCTCCGAGGGCGTATATCCAATGAGTGTCATTTTCTAAATCCAAAAAAGTGGGCGTAAAAGGTAGGCGTGGTCAATTTTTCTTTCCGTAAAAACCTAAGTTGGACTACGATGAACATTTAAAAAAAAGAAACAGTTTCGATAGTATCGTAAGTGTAGACGTAGAATTCCGTTTAAGTTGTAACCTCTTCTTCTTTGTCTTTTTGGTCCGATTGTTTTGTCCATTTTGCGCGTATTTTTATTGATCTTGCAAAAATTAAAAAATAAATGAATTACACTCAATTTTGGACTACTTATCGATGCCAAAACAAAGAAAAAGTTAAATAGTAAGTATGAGCAAGCACAAGGAAACAAGCAAAATTTCAAATTTTTTCGATCATTTTGTTAAGTTTAACAGGCTGAGTTCATTGATTTAGTTGAAAAGAAGGCGAAGCAAATGCAACTTTCATAAGAGAGTTATACGCATATTTTTGCTGTCGATTCAACAGTGGAACGCTCGTTCGAACTAATTCCCTCAAGGCATCGCAATCATATTGCTTTTCGCGTCGCAACTCTTGATGGAATGCGTCGTAAATCGGACGATTGGGAGCTGTCATGTCTAAGTCACATAATGCCTTGTTTGACATCATCAAGCACATGTCCTCAATTAATATCAAAGCCTCGTTGTAAATTTCCTCGCTCAGTTGCAAATTTGGATTTGATGTTCTAATACGCATCTGGTGCAAAATATCATCACACATGGCATCTTTGTATTTGCTCCACACATCAGTTGGTTTGGATGGGAAGCATGTCGAGATAATTATCGAAAACAGTGTTTGTTTTTGATGAAGATTTGACGAAAGCGCAGCATCTCCGAGGGCGTATATCCAATGAGTGTCATTTTCTAAATCCAAAAAAGTGGGTGTAAAAGGTAGGCGTGGTCAATTTTTCTTTCCGTAAAAACCTAAGTGGGACTACGATGAACATTTAAAAAAAAAGAAACAGTTTCGATAGTATCGTAAGTGTAGACGTAGAATTCCGTTTAAGTTGTAACCTCTTCTTCTTTGTCTTTTTGGTCCGATTGTTTTGTCCATTTTGCGCGTATTTTTATTGATCTTGCAAAAATTAAAAAATAAATGAATTACACTCAATTTTGGACTACTTATCGATGCCAAAACAAAGAAAAAGTTAAATAGTAAGTATGAGCAAGCACAAGGAAACAAGCAAAATTTCAAATTTTTTCGATCATTTTGTTAAGTTTAACAGGCTGAGTTCATTGATTTAGTTGAAAAGAAGGCGAAGCAAATGCACTTTCCATTGGTGCCACTTTCGTCTCTGCCCGATATATAGTTTGCGAGCTACAGTCAGCTTAACTACTAATTTCAAATTAAAATTAAGTCCCCGATTTTTAAAAAATCGTATGGTAACTATATTTCACGCTGAGCACATGTCCTTTCCTCTCGTCTCTGTCTGATATTTAGTTTGCTAGTTACACTTTCTGTTCGATGTATAGTTTGCAAACTACACTCGCTAGTGCTAGTGGGATGTGGAATCCAAATTAATTTGCATTAAAAACAAAATTAAAATTTTACGCCATCTACTGGGTAAAAGCATAAAAATACATATGATCCAACTCGTTTTTTTCATAAAGCCTAGTACTATGCTCGTTCGCGTGAAATTTCGCTGGCAACATCCATTTATTTGTTGCGTGAAAATTTTGACAGAAGTTTTGTTGCGAACGAACAGCCGATGATCAGCTTACAAATTTCAACAAGAAGTAAATAAACAGCTAGAATTTATTAAGTGAAAGCAGAAAATCATTTACGTTCTCTAATTTTAAGTATTTATGATTATAAAAATACAAAATAAATATTTATACGAGTATGTATATGAATGATGTGCTTTGTTGAAGAGTAGAACAAGTCATTGGTTTATGGCAGCCTGCAAGCTGCGAAGTCTTGCAACCGCCAACACCGCGGAAAGATGCATCCGTATTTACAATTTCCAACAACTGCAATTATTAATTGCAAAACTTTAGAAATAGTACAAAAATTATAATTTCAATAAACTTTGTTCTTTTGCTTGCACTTTTTTCTTAAATTTTATGACAACTGTCTCTTTTCACGGCAAAATAAATGGTCGGTTCAATTAAATTGCCGTGACAATAATGTTCCTAAATGCATGTTGCGGAGTATAGTACTAGATTTTCCGCAGCGAAGCATAGTACAGCTTTGATGAAAAAGTTGCGAAATATTCACGCTTGTTTCACAGCTCTCATTTTTTGTGTTTCACAGCTCTCATTGAGTGGAATTTCACGTGAAGCAAAACAGAGTACTATGCTTAAGAGTTAAATCTAACCGGATCACAGACCCATTTCGTTAAATTTGACAGATTGAGTTCATTGACTGAGTTGAAAAGAGTTCATGAACTCTGGTTTCAAAATAGTATACTAGAACAGTAGTGCATACATAAACCCAATGCGAACCAATGATTACAATGCTGCCAAAGTGAACCAATCAGTTCCTGCAAAACAAAACCAATAAGCATAAACAACGAAAGAAAAACAAAGAAAGCAGCAGGCACATAAGCAGCTGATGATTGATTTTCTTATATTAAAACATGCATTTTTCTTCTTATATTTTACTATTTTGTGACTTTAATATAAAAATGACAAAATCCAAAGTTAGATATTCATTCAGCGCAGGATATATCTGATATTTTAGTATATATATTATCTTTGAACGAAGAGTATTAAAGGCTGTAGGTATATCCTAAAGTATTCGCCAAAAACGTTGCCTAATGACCTTGAAAAAATCTGTTAAAACGACCCCATACAAACCGTGCTGTAAGACGTAATTCTACGTCAAAAAATCATCCAAATCGGTCCAGCCGTTTTCAACTGATGCAATTACCAACGAACGACATTTGATTTTTATTTATATAGATTTATTATTTTAAAGTTAAACTTTAATATTCAAAGAATATTTATCGTATATATGCGTTATTAAAATTTGTTGAATTGTTATGTTTTTAAAAGCTTTTAACAAAGAATTAAAAAAAAAAATAAAATGTTTTTTAACATTCAGTTTCGGTTTCGGCCGAATATTACAAAAATGACCGAATTTCGGTTTCGGCCAAAATTTTGGTTTCGGTCGGACACTTATTATTATTGATAATGGAATCAGCTTCCGAAACTGTTAGTAAATAATTAACTTAAATTATTATGTGTTATAATTACTATAACTTAAATTGAATAAAGTAATTATGCTAGTACGGTGATGTTTTAATGCGTGACGTTTAATAAATTGCGTGTATTTTATGTTTTTAAAGTTATTGTGTAGTGATGGGATAAAAACCTTTTTAAGGTTTCTCAAGTCTCGCTGATGCCCTACAGCAGCAGTAGCAGCGATGGTTGCTCATATAAAAACGAAAACGAATTGAGAAATTGTCTTGCTTCTTTCACTTCACCATTAATTTTAAAAATTAAAAATTCCATTTTTGGTTTTTGAATATTTTTCCAACAAAAATTTATTTATCAAAGTTTTTTGCGTAATAAAGAAATTTGTTATGTTTTTTTTATGAAAAATTATAAAAATTAAAAAAAAACGAGAATGAAAACGATTGAAACAAAATTGAACTGACAATTAATTAGAATTTCAAACAAAAAAGAAATGAATGAAATCCTTTGTAAAATGACCGAGTTATTCACTTTCAAAGCCAGCACTTTCATTTTTTAGTAATTTTTTTTTTCTCTATTGCACCAAAAAATAAAATTAGTTCCTAGCAAAAATTTTTTGTTTCAGGTACGTAATAGTTTCATACAGATTTAAGATATCAAATAATTTTGCGTTTAAATTAATTTGCAATTTCAAATGTTTTTAATATTATCATAAGTGCCACTTTTTACAAGCATACTTGCGAAACGTTGTGAACGATATTATCGTATGTGCCAAAAATATGTTTTTTCGGATAATGTATCCTTTTCCACTGGAAAATTTTTTATTTTAGTTGTATAACTTAATAACAATCTAAGCGCATTCCAAATTTGGTTTTGATGTTGCAAGCTAAAGCACAGAAAAGTAGAAAAAACGCTCTCCTGTATAATTTGGTTTTTGCACATACGATAATTTCGCGCAAAGGAAAATGGAAATTAAGCGATTAATTTGATGAAATATATTGGCTTCAGTAAGATTATTGACCAAAAACTTCTTAGCTTTTTAATAAATTTAAATTTGAGGATACAAAGACCGTCTGAATAGTTTATTGTTTGATTAGTGAAAATTTCATTCAAATCAGTAAAGTGGTTCCGGAGATCCCGAATGATAAGATGAAAAAAGCAAATCTTGGAGTTTCACTTTTGTATAATAACTAGCTGACCCGGCAAACTTTGTTT
The DNA here is from genome assembly GCA_958299015.1 of Tetanocera ferruginea. Taxonomy (NCBI): domain Eukaryota; kingdom Metazoa; phylum Arthropoda; class Insecta; order Diptera; family Sciomyzidae; genus Tetanocera; species Tetanocera ferruginea. The sequence continues at coordinate 66,971,628 of OY282641.1, forward strand.
TGCCTTCAATTTTTATTTTCACTGTAAGTGTGGTTCCGTTGCAAAGTCATGGCGGATTGATATTTAGAAGAAGAATGGTACACTCTAAACTATTTCTGTTGAATTTTACGACGAAAATCGTCGGCAACGCTTTTCTGACTTTAAGTGTTTAAATTTACACATCCACAATTTTAAACATTTTTTTGTTGAATAATACATACAAAATGTTTAACGATTTACACAACTGGTGTGTAAAAGTTGAAACTGTCCTATGTCTAAATTAAGATTGTCTCGCTTAGAAAAGCGTTACCGACGATTGGTAGTAACGAAGCATTTATATGTTTTTTAAAATTTTTTTTTTACAGCAAATGTTAAATCAGAAATACTTTCTTCAGAAATAGTAAACTATTAGCCCTTAAATGTCCAGTGTATCTTTTTGGATACAACCGAGAAAATAAGTTATTTATTTCAAAATATTGCAAAAATTAAAATGCTGGATATTAGGCCGAGTCGATTTGTGGGGAGGCAAAAAAATCGCCCATTGCTCTGTGAAAATCGTATTCTAGGGATCAAAATAAGAAACTTTGCAGAAGGATTTTTTAGATAAAAAAACTTAAATTCATACCACCTTGATGAACCTCATAATAAACACTACCAGTAATTTTTTTACTCTAAAACTGTTAATAGTTTAAAAGATGTTTCATGTCAAAAGCCAACATTCCGTAAAAATTAAGAAAAATTTTTTTTTGAATTTGACGGTCAATATTTCCCAAACTAACATAGTTATAGCAATTATTAAATTTTTGTTTTATATTTGTAATTTCCCGAGTGAAACAACATATCCAGTTAAAAATCGCTCAATGCTCTGTGAAAATCGTATTCTGGGTTCAAAATAAGGAACTTTGCCGAAGGAACCATACCTCTAAAACGAATTCTGATCTCCCCCAATTTGGGTGGAACTTTTGGGTAGGGGCAAATTTTGAAAACTTTTGACTTTCAAATAGTAAAAAGTTCTTATAATCTACGTTCTGCTCTGAAAAAATTGTCTCCTTTTTTTTCAATATTTTAGAATGTTTTGCATTTGCAATTTTTTTTTTAACGCTGTCATTTGTCAAGCTTTTATAAGAGGATTTTATCGTTATGGAACGTTTATGAATAATGTTATTGACGTTTTTCTTACAAAGACTATAAGTGACTCATAACTTTTTATGAATACAGCCGTAAATTTTAATTATAATTTTTGTAATGGGAGCATTCTATGGTGATCAGCGCTACATTTGCATGCTTTTGAAAATCAATATTTTAGCATAGATAAAAATATTACAAAAATTTGTCAAAACTCATAATGAATGGCTTATGGTCTCTGGTTGTTGCTTGAGTTATTTTTATTGAATTTTTGTCATAATTGTAAATATGTATATATGATAATAATAAATAAATAAAATATATTCAACAGTGTTGTTTCGGATTAGAACTAAAAATCTACGTTGACAGGTGTATAATTTATGATATAAAAGAACAACAAAACTATTAAAACAAACACAAATTTTAAACTCTCGGTCTTATTCATAAAAATATTTCAAAATGGCATTAGTTAAAATGCTTTTTAAAATGTTATCATTTTTACAACAGTGCCAAAAATGTATTTATGTTTTGTTCTGAAAAAAATTGTCACTTATTATTTTTATTTTCAATATTTTGAAATGTTTTGCCATGTTTTCATATTTTTGAAATAGTTTGAAGTATTTTTGACAATATTTGTGCTCAGATGAAAGTACAAAATTTTAAAATTGCTTTATCAAGGGCTCATTGAAGGTTTATCATTTATGAAGCCTTTATAAGAGGTTTCTGTCGTTATTGGACGTTTATGAATCATGTTTTCGATATTTTTCTTATAAAGGCTTTAAGTGGCTCAAAAATTTGAATGAATACAGCCGTCTGAATTTAAGCATATACAAATTTATTTATATCTTCAATCATTGGGAATCATTGGGATCCGTGGTATCAAAACGTCTTCACCTTTGTACTTTCCTTTAAGTATTGTTGCTTCGATGACGTTATTCATCAGGTTTTTTACCGCAAGCCGGGTGCCATTACAAAGACGTGGTTGGTTTATGTTTCGTAACATTATTATTACCGACCCGACTTTCAGTTGGAGATTGTGAAGCGGTAATCCGGGTAATCTAGTGAGTTTAAAAACTCCGTTGGATAGTTAACAACATCATCTTGGAAAGTAAAAGAATCCACCGATTTGTACGTCATCAATTCGACAGCTATTTCAGATTGAATCTTCAAATTCAATTCGTCGACATCAATGTTTTTCGCAGCCACTATAGCACGTTCGCTCAACCAATCATGATTTTTGAAATTTTGTGCAATGTTTGGAAAAACCTTTCGGATGAGTTCGGATTTTGATTCGGTGAACTGGCAGAAAGCGACGGGATATTGAAAACAGTCGGTCGAAATGTCAACCGGGACTTTGCCGTTGCCAATGTCTAGCAATTGTTTTGAAAATACTTCTCCAGATTAATCGTTCTGCAGCTCGACACGCATGTTCACAGTCAATTTGAGTTTCTTGACGTGTTTCCACAAAACGGACGACTTCAAACACGCATTAAGTTCATCGGCTGGAGTTGATCGTGGAATCACTGGCAATGTTTGACGAAAATCACCTGCCAACAGAATCATCGCACCACCAAACTGGTTTTGATTGTTCGTAAATCTTGCATCGTTTTGTCTAATGCCTCCAAAGACTTTTTATGCGCCATTGTACACTCATCCCAAACGATCAGTTTGCTTTGTTGCAAAACTTTGGCCATCCTAGGGATGTCGGAAAAACATCGATGCATCGAAAATATCGATGTTTTGCTTCGATGCATCGAAAAATTTTCACTCGATGTTTCAATAGCCGATGCATCGATGCATCGATGTTTTTTAAATATCGAAAACTGACATCACTAGTACAGCGAACCGCCATTTATATTTTTCAATTGTGGAAAAAAATAAAGCGAGCATTCACAGCTTTTCTTATTATAACTCTCTCTCAGTAAGTCAAATTGAGAATAGATTTTTAAAATATAGATTAAAACCCTAAAAATTTGGGGGGAGTTTTGGAGGACTTAAAAATGTAAATTTTTATGATTTTTTTGGTTTAACGAAAACGTTTTTGACGTGATTCGATAGTCCATTAGACACATAAATAGCTCAGGTATAGTAATTAATTTGAAATTATGTTCAATTTTGCTAATAACATATTTTGTTGTTTAGTAAAATCTTAAAAATCGTCTACAAATCGATGCATCGATGCATCGATGTATGCCCTCCAATGCATCGAAAGATATCGATGTACATTTCGATGCATCGAATCACAGAAAAACATCGATGTATTTTTCCCACTGACATCCCTAGGCCATCCCACTGTTCTTGGAAATGTTGTATGTTGGATTTTCATTGATTTGCATATTCAATGGCGACTTGAGTGCTGAATGAGCAGTTCGACCGCCTTCCAACAACGTAGCTGCAATTCTTGATGAAGCGAGTGCAAGGGCAATATTGCCAAAATCAACGCGAGCAAAAAAGTTTTTCCAGTTCCACCGGGAGCATCACAAAAAAAATCCCTCCAGTTCCATCGTTCACAACTTTCATAAGATTGTTATACACATATTTTTGTTGTCGATTCAACAGTGGAACGCTCGTTCGAACTAATTCCCTCAAGGCATCGCAATCATATTGCTTTTCGAGTTTCAACTCTTGATTGATCCCGAAAACCCGGGATCCCGGAATTTTCCAGTCCCGAATGTCCCGGGATTATAAGTCCTGAAATCCCTTGATTTTCGGGATCCTGGAATATCCTTTAAATTTCTTGATTTGATTTATTTTTTCGAACTTTTCCATGAATTTAGATAAAATAAAAGAATTTATAAAACTGTTCATTTCAAATTGTCAAAAGTATTTATAAGTAATGCTTGCAACTCTTTTTCGAGGAATGGCAAAGAAAACTAGTAGAAAAAAAATACAACACTTAGTTTGACATTCGAGTAACACCTGTTTACAAGACTGTTGGTTTGTGTCTGCTGGCTGGTTAAAAAGGGATTGTTTGCTGTTTTGCAAAAATTACTGGTAATTATGAATATATTTTGTTCAATACGAAGATTCTTTATTCCTGGGGCCTGTTGCACAATTTACAAATATTACTAGTTTATTTTACAATTCACAACTACTAATAATATTAGGACTAATAATTTGCGTTGCATAATGATTTCTACTGGGGTAATAATATAACGAAATTTTTACAAGTGTTTAAAAAATACAAGTTATCTGTGAGCTTGACGTTATATTTTGAACTAAAAACAAGAATTAGAAAGCATTTTAAGGTGGGACATAATATTCGCGGCAGAGAAAACAGACTTTTTTTAAAATATTCATAACTCAGTAAAAACAAACATTTTTCCAAAAGTTTTTTTTATTAATGTAGAGAATTGAACAAATCACAAGAAAACAAATTCAACAAAATATATTTTTTACTCCAACATGGTTTTATAGAGCTCCAAACTGGCGGCAGAGAAAAAAACGGGGCCTCGTGGTTGCAGCGCTGGGAGTCGCAAAAATTGTCCGATCTGGAAAAAAATTACTTTTAAATCTTAACAAAATTGGTTATCGTATGACCACCGTTAAAGTGCTTTTTTACTCTCATTTTATCTGAAATTTTTTCTTACAACTTTAAAATATCTCTGACAATTCGTGTGTTTGAATTTTAACTTAATTCATTTCTTATCCATTTAAAAAATTCTTTATCGAATTCTAACATAACTTAATATACCTACATCGTAATTACGTAAAACAACAATCTGTTAAAAATAAATTACTAAATGATCCTTTATTGTTGATCACAATTTAACATTTTATCTGACTTAAGCCTCTAAGCAGACTTTTTAAATTTTAAAAAAGCATAAAATCCTAAAAAAATCGAATTTACAAGTAAAATATACTTATATACAAGTAAGTATGTTCTTGTAAAAAAAAATACAAAATATAAGTTCTATCTTGACAACAATAATAATATTAGTGATACGTGAAACGTAAACTTGTAAAACTCACAAATAATACAAGTAAATTTACTTGTATTATTAAAATTTTCATAAATTCATTGTGCAACAGAAATCACAAAATACAAGAAAATTGCTAGTATTATTAACTTGTAAAATATTGTGGTGACCGTGGCATGCAGGTTAAGTGTGTGGCTTAGCATGCTCGGAGCCCGGGTTCGATCCCCAGCCGCGGCGAAAAGTTTTTTCGATAAATATTTTTTCTGATCGGTCACCACCTCTCTTCAGACAATGGCAAACCTCAGAGAGTTAATAATGCCATGTAAAGCTTCTTGAGAACATGAACTTTAGCCGTTCGGAGTCGGCATAAAACATGTAGGTCCAGTTCTCGGTCAATTGTATGCAAACATTTAATAACACACACAACACAATTGATCATAAGAAGCTCAGTCAAAGTCCTTTCAAGGGCTGAAATGGCCAATTTGTTTGTTTGTTTGTTAAAATATTGTGCAACAGGTCCCTGGTCTTTAATTTCACAGATTTCACTGAAAAAGACGATTATATTCTGCACTTAAGCGTTTTTTATTTCTTTGGTCAATTTGATTTTTTGAAAATAATATTTTAACTTTCCAACCAAACATATGAATTTATTTATATATTAAAAAAGTTTGTTGTTTTCTCTATTTTCCAAATCCCGGGACTAATCCCGGGATGTCTAACTAACAATCCCGAAATTTGAAAACAGTCCCGGGACTGGAATCCCTAATGTAGTCGAAGAGCTGTTTTAAATCAAAAGTTTAATTAAAGGAATATAATTGAATTAGGTTGTGGTATATATTTTTTTCTTTTTTTCTGTTTCTCAGTGTTGGTTTAGCTCCTTTGTTTTTTTTTTCTTTTATAATGTTTTATTTTTACGTCTTGGCTTAAATTATTTTAATTTTTGATTTTCTTATTAGTTATAATTATAAAATATGAATTTTTCTTCAATAACTTTTTAAATTCTTCTTGTTTTCATGTTTTTTTTTTTTAAGATGAACATGGAAATATTTTTTTCACCATATTGTCGATGTACACGAATAAGCAATTAGTTTTCGTTAACTTGGCTGGTCTTAGACAGATTTTTAAGTCACTTAAACATTCATTAACGAATAAAGACATTCATAGACACACATAAATATATATATTGATTTTTTCTTTGTTTTTACCTTTTTAAATTTGATTAAGGCATATTTTAATTGTCATTGAGCCAACATGAATCTACGTTTGACTTTTGCTTCTTAACCGGAACACATTTTAATTTTTATAGCCAAATTTCTTTCTATCTTTTTTAAGCCGAATTTCAACGTTTTATATTCATTTTGTTTTCAATACACTTTAGCAACCTTTTGTTTCCACCTTTAAACTGATTTCTTTCTTTGCTATTTTTTCTCTTTTTTTTACAAAATTTGGCAACTCTATTTGGTGACTCACATACATGAATTTTGGCTAAGTGGTTTTTTTGTGGTTCTTTTTTTTTATAAGCTATGCCAATTAAAGATGATCAGGAGCACAGCCCAACTTAAAGAACCCCTAGTAAAATTTTCCATGCCTACGTCCTTCAAAATTGAATTCTTGAAAAAAAACTGCTTCAGCTAGACTTTTGATGATGAAAATTATGAAACTTAAAATTTTGAAAATTTTATTCCTGATCCCCTACCAAATAAATATAAGTTTTTATATAAAAATTTATAAAGACACATTTATTATACACACCAAAATATTTGTCAGAATTTTCACGCAACAAAAAAATGAATGATGCGAGTGAAATTTCACGCAAACGGACAGAGTACTATGATTTACGTGTTTTTTAAAGATTGTATATGATTTATAAGATTTTAAAGTTTTTCTCACTTTTTTCAAATATAGTCGCATATGTTGAAATATTTCTTGTACACTTCTTGTTCAATATTAATAATCACGCTAAGCCGAATAAAATTTCTAATTTTCTTCATGTTTGTTCAACAAATTTTTACATTTGGATGAGTAGTTTTTGCGCTATCATAATTCATAAAAAATTGAAAACTATTTTCATTTTTAGTGGAGAATATAAGCTACCGCCGAAAGAAATGCGTGCAAAAATACGGCCAGGAGATGCATTTGAGTGAAGACGCTTAAATTCGACATTGTACTGTATTTTACATATTTTATTCAATTTTACACTGATTGATACATTGATACTGAAAAAATAATAAGTATTTGAAGTGCTACTCTCAGGTTTGGAAAAACATTCTTTAAATGGATGTTCCATTTAAATCTGTATTAAAAAACTCACCCAAATTTTTACAATTCTTTTTAAGATCGTTGTACGGACGCTTTTCATAACGCCAAATTTTTCGCTTTCTGCGGAGAAGCCATATCTCCAGTCAATTCTCCGCGCATTTGTCGGCGATATTTTATACGGATTGTTGTATCGATTCCCCATTTTTTACATAGATTTTTGGCCTTCGATAACTTTTTCACATATCTCGTTACGAATTTCTGCAAGTTCAGTCGCCAATAATTTCAGATCATGGAACGCTTCTTTAAACTTAATTTTAGGATCTTGTTATCTGAGCTGCACACGATCAATTCTCTCAGAGTTCATGCCAGAAATTGACTAAAGTTATGATATTTAAATTCGGTTTAAGATAAAGTTTGCAGCATTTCTGGTGTACTACTTGTGGCAGTATTTTCATCTGCTAATTTTTCTTATAGTTCTACGTATTCTTCCAGTCCCTCGACAATAACGCTAACTGCTTGCGTTCTGGCGCTCCATCGTGTTACAGATTCTTTAACGGATTTTTTAACAATTTCCATCGTAATGTTGAACGTGGGAAAAAGAGACGTATGTTATCAATTATTCCAAAACATGTTACAAAGATTGAATCATGGTTAGCTGTACTAACTCCTACTAAATTTAATGTGTGGTTATCACAATTTACAAATGTTGCCTTATTATTTTTTTTTTATTATTCTTTGTTGAACGCTAGATATGTGATTTGACATAAGGGCAGCATTATCATAGCATTGTACCCTACAGTTGGCTAACTTAATTATTGAATTAATTAATTAAACAAATTTTTTTGCAAAATGTTGTTTGTCTTGAGAATGATTTGGCGCCCCTCTGCGAGTGGCGCCCGGGGCATGATGACACCCCCTGCCCCCCTCGCTACGCCTTTGGGCAGGAGTCAGCATAGCTGCAGCAATATCTCTGACAAATGACAATAATATGGTGAGCTGACTTCTGGGCAGCGTAGCTTTTTTGATTTTTTCTGCAAGGTCCTCCGAAGGATGCTCCAAGACTTGAGGTGATGTTTTAAGTGATTTTGAAGACTATTCAGCCGATTATATTAATATAAATACAAAATAAAAAATAATTCCTTGAATTTTCAATGAGATAAAATATTCAAATGAAAATATTTATTTTGTTTTGACAACTAAAGCAATTTTACGAAAACTTATTAACGACATAAGCATCAAATTTGTTGCGTAAAGTTGAAAAATATTCGTAACTCAATATGCATAGAAATATTTTTTTGACGTTTTGTAAGTTGTTACGCAATACGAGCTTACGAAGCACTTACGAAGTGACATGAAGCACCTTATTATTTCACTTTTGGACTTTTTAAAATATGCGCGAACAATAACAGCTATTACAACGATTACAGCGACTTACAACGAATTTTTACAAAGTTGCCAAGCTTACATTCATGAGTGAAGAGTTGAAATGACAAAATTTTACTGTCGATTATATGTCCGTATATTTACAAACCTATTCTTTTATATTTCTACGTGTTTGTTGTAAGTTTTTGATTTCAAAACAAAATTTGAAGCTCTAAAAACAAAATTTGCCAATGAAATTCTCAATATATGAAAAGCAGCAGACAATTTTATCAAAATTTATTATTTTTGAGCTTCGAATAGAACTATGAAAAATAATGGTTTACTATTGTCAATTTACAAGAATAGGTCTGTTAATTGACGTGAAAATTTGACATTCAACACCAAAATTTCTCTTGTAGAATTATATGCCAAAAATTTTCGTTCCTGAAGCATACAAAGCTTTAATGAAAAAAATCAAACACTTCTAAAAAACTAAGAATAGTTTTATTTTTTTATCAGAAAAAAACCATTTCTTGAGCGTATTCATCCGGTGGTGGAATAAAATTTTTTATTGTTTGCTTCAACTCATAGATAGATGGCGCTGACTGCTAACCATATCGAAGCGCTCCTTACAATGCACAGTGTGGTAGATCGCAAATCTAGCTGGACAAAATTAATAAATCGCGTTGGGTTCACTTTTCACTTATGAATTATATAAAAAATGAGTTCAAATATATAAATGATTATTAAAAATCAATTTTTTTTTTAAAAAGAAGATTTTTTTTAATAAAATCACTGCCAAAAAAAAAAAATTTTAAGATAAAAAAATTTGTTTCTTAAATAAATCCTCTGAGATTATTTGTAGTTATATATACTAGTATTTAGGTTGAATAGAACTTAGATTTATGATTTATATTTTTATTAAATGAGTTTTAACGTAAGGAGTCGGAGATAATAATTTTTAATATTAAAATAATTTCAATGTTTTTAATAAATATTTGATAATAATTGTTTTCGTTACTTATTTTTGCATTATTACATTAATAATACAGATAATAACACATAAATACACATAGAGATTTTAATTTATTCACTTTTATGATGTTTTAGCCGAATAACATCGTATTGATGTTTCGACAAATTAGCATCAACCATTATAGATAAGGCTTCATCGGGAGAAAGGCTCACTAAAGGAACAGGCTCAGAGCTTTGCGAAACACTATCTCACTAGCTTTAATAATTTCTCGATGGTCAGTTGAATCTAAAAGACTTTGTATCTTTCTTTTTTTCGATTTTTCACTGCAGTCATCAAAGTTTTTCGGTTTTCTTCCAGCTTTTCCACATCGTTTCGGTTGTACACTTTCAGGCAATACATACGGTTCATCAAGCCAAACTGAATTTGATTTTAAAAAACAGCCATGATGTCTTCCACTTTTTACCCATTTTTCGCCTAGCTTAAAACAAATAATATTTATATTTGCCTTAAGATTTGTCTTCACTTCTACTGGTATATCTTGAAGACCATATCTATCCATTATTAATGTCAATAAGGCATCTTTGCGCTGTATTTTGGGAGTTTTTATCCATTCTTCAAAAATTTCCTTTCGCGTCATACTGGAAAAGAGAAAAAAAATGTATGGCGGTCGCAAAAAATCGCAATGGGTTTTTGATTTACCTTAAAGTGAACACTTGAAAGATTAACCCAAATATAGTTTTTTAAACTATGCGTAATAAACAGCTTTAACTCTACTTGAAAAAAGGAAATATTTTATTTTTTTCACTTTCTCAACTTCAAACAAAAAAAAATTGTTTTAATACTTAAAAAGGCAATAATTAAATGAAAATTATAATATATTTCCTTGAAATATCGCTTAATAATAATAAAAAAAAATTATGGAAATAAAGTCACCGTAGCCTTTTCAATCACAAACCAAAGTCACACAACAAATACGCTTCTCTTTGAAATCTGAATGCACGTGTTGACAACAACTGACTTTAAAGTTTAGTTTTTCTAATCAGAGCTAAAAACATACAAAACAAAACATGAATTACAGTTACCTATTGTATTGACAAGCTCATAAAACGATCAGAAGGAATGTTGCCAGACTTTTTTTTTTTTATTTTGTCCAGCTAGATTTGTGATTTACCACAGTGTGCAATGGCGTAACTAGATGATCAAGGGCCCGTGTGCAAAATTGAAAAAGAGCCCCTACCAGAAAAATGAAAAAAAAACCATCTTAAAAAAAAAGAAGTACAGAAACATTATTGTTTTTATTTTATTTTACTATATTTTTTGTCTTGCTTTATCATTAGCAAAAGTTTATATATATTTGCTTAAATCTAATTCAGACGCCTGTTTGTTCTCAATTGCAATCAATGCTAAATTCGACAACCAGGATTGGCTTGTTTTATTTCTAAAATAATTTGTAATTATTTTCAATTTACTAAATGGCCGGTCTGCACTCACGGAGATTACTGGGATTGTGAAGAAGAACAGCATAGCTGAATAAAATTCTGTAATGTCACATTCAAATGCTTCAAAATTTGTTATGATTTTTTGACATAATTGATTAACCGTGTCTAATTCACCAGCTTGTAAATACTGATGAATTGTTGAGTAAAATTTTGGGCTACTATTTTACAGTATTTTGTTTGAAAACAGATTCGTTACCATTTGCTATATGTATTGTCAGCGAAGGGCCCATATCGCTCAAGGGCTCCGGTGCTGTGCACCGTCTTGCACCTATGTAGTTACGCCACTGGCTCCTTAACTTGTAATGTCACTCTGGCCGTAGTTTCTAATGGAAAGTTTGCCACGATTCACGTACCACTGGCAATAGGCCGAGAGGGTTAACATTTTACCTGTTTTGTTTTGGGTCTTTTAAATTTGTAACTTTTTGTGTGACCGATCAAGTGCTGAAAAAACGGAATTGGAAAATATTTTGAAGATGTTCGATATTAGCAATTCCCAGATTTATTCAGTTACTACCGATACTCAAACCTTAATGCAAACAGCATTAAAAAAGCTTCGCTTTAAAAATGCTATTTTCAGATTTAAGGGGCAGTTGCCCCTGCCATCCCCTGGCTACACCCTTGCGTACACCCGCTATGCTAATATAGGTCGAAAATAAGTGTTTAAGGATTTTGTTGAAGGTGCACCAATACCAGTGTACATTTCGTGTCGCCAAATACCATTACAATCATGGCGCCCAACGTGGGGCACGCAAAAATAAGATCGGCGCGCAAAAGCAAAAAAAAAACAGCCGCTGGTATATGATTTTGTTAATGATTTCTGATTGTCGTGTAGTCTTTCTGGAGAAGCATAATTATTACAATTATTAAATGAATAGCTATGGCCGATTGATTTATCGATTTTCATGTTTTCAATTACTTAATTCATCATTTTTGTTTTATCTATTTGTCTGAAACCGTCAGTGCGATAAATAAATTGAAATAAATTTTCGGAATAACGATGTCTGGGGATTTTTAACTAGATTTATCGTCCAAATTTTTTATTTTTTTTTTATTTTTTGTGAGTTTTTTTATATAAATATCAGTTGAAAAACCTTTCAAAACAGAAACAATAAGTTTCAGTAACATATTTTCAGTTCAATAATTTTCTCAGAACTTATATTTTTACACTCTTTTCACTGCTTTATTCTCTAATTTGCCCTAGAAAAGTAAGGTCAATTATGATATTCAATTTATATTTTTTTTTAAATTTTATTTACATTTCCTTCACTGAAGAAGAAGTATTTATTTGTACATTGTATCTATTTAGTTTTTTTATTAATTTACCTTGTTGAACGCTTTCGTTTTTTTGACTCCACGATTTCATGTGAATTAGTTTGGTTAGCAAGACAAATTTTCTTTTGAGGAGGGATATAACATTCGCGGCAGAGAAAACAGACTTTGTTTCAAAAATTCATAACTCAGTCAAAAACAAACATTTTTCCAAAATTTGTTTATTATTTTAGAAAATTGAACCAATTACAAGAAAAAAAAATATTCAAAAAAATTTTTTTCACTCCAACATGGTTTTATAGAGCTCCAAATTGGCGGCAGAGAAAAAAACGGCGGTAACTTTTGAACCCGTAGGAATTTTTCCATGAAATTTTCTTAGAATTTTAAAAATATTTACTAAAATACAAAAAAATATGTCGCTAATGTCATGTCCCCCCTTAATTTTTGATATTTTTTATTTTAAACATGGCCGTTCGACATAGTGGAGTAAATCTACCACTGACAAATATGACCGAATTCGGTGTTTGTGCCATAAGCTGTAAATCTTCAGAAAATTTAACAGAACTCTAAAATTTCTTAAGGCAAAGCAAACTTGTCCTCAGTGCGGTATCGCATGCAAAACGCAGTGAGAGACATTCCAACAGATGTTGTCGATAATTTACCATCGGGATCTACTCCTCAGGGAACTATCCCTTAAAGGATTGGTAGACCTTTAAAACCTGTAAAAGAGCGCATCAAACAAGATCAAAGAGCAGGATTCAAAATCCTTTAGATTGGTCAGTTTCTGGACAAAGTTTACCTTTTTCTAAACGTAACAATTATTTACAAATTCCTAATGAACAGTTTTCTAACCCTTACTTAAATAACATCTCTGTTGCTAATGCAAATATAAAATTTAATGAGACATTTCCAAGGTTGTCGCTTCACAGGTACGTCCAGAGCTGTCTCGAATGGAAAAATTAATTCAATCTCTTACGTCGCAATTCTGAACCGGATTGGCCAAAGGAAAGTTTTCCATCTATCCATCCTAGAACCTCTAGTGCACCACAGGTGTCTGTACATTCGAACCGATCGATTAACCCTATATCAGTTCCCATACCGAATACACCAAGCCGGGGTTTTCAAACTCTCTGTGAAAATGTCCAGATATTGTTTAGCAGTAAGGCAAGTGAATGGTTTTGGAGATGCAGGCGAACTGTACCTTTGGTGGAATGGAATCATTTGTGTGAGGCCTTAAGATCACATTTCCATGACAACTTATCAAATATCGATGTAAGAGAAATTATAAGAGATAGAAAACAAAAGGAATCTGAATCCTTTGGTGAATTTTACAATTCTGTACTTAGCCTTACAGACAGTGTTGCCAGAAATTTTTGAGAGAAGAAGCTAGATGGTCTTTAAAAAATGGCTAGAAAAGCCTAGATTACTTAACAAAAAAAGCTAAAAAGAGGCTAAATTTTTTACGTTATTTTTTATTTACCCTTTCAATGGCTTTGCTAGAATAATCGTGGAAAAATTTTTTTGGGATAATATTCTTATCATTCAGCCCATCAAAAGATTAAAAAAATCCCTTTGATTTTTACATGCGCTGCTTAGCTTTTGTTAAGCTGTCTAATATAATGGACAAAACCATTAAAAGATTGTATTATAATATTAAGGTTTAACTAAAACAACCGGAGACCATTTCAAATTGTTTTTGCAACATTCGTTAACACGCGAAATAAAAAAATTTTAGGCTAATGTTGGCTATAAAATAAAAAATCCAACTAAATTAAACTATATATTTCTCTAAATTTGTGTTTGTCATGTTGGTACAACTTCATTTCATAGTACTTTTCATAGTACACTAATCTTTTTGATTGGACAAATCCATTGAAAGGGTTTAAAATGCTTCTGTGAATATACAATGTACATTCGTTTGTAAATATTTATATACTATAGGAATATGATATAAATAGGAACAATACCAAAAACAAAACATATTTGATTTTAAAAGAATTCAGTCTTTCAAGTTTGAATATATAATAAGCATAAAAATCTTACAGTTGAAAAAACGCACCAACAAGCTTTTAAATAAAAACGATTATCAAAAACCAATTCATTATTTTAATCTTAAAAATATTATTCATTCAAGTTCTTGCCTCGGTTAGTACAAAATCGTTGAACCTCTTTCACTTTTTAAGACTATATCTCAAAAATATTTCCTTCTCTTCAGAAGAATCAGAATTTACTTATTAATCACGATTTTTTTGCAAAATTTATAATATCATCTGTGAATTCAAAATTATGGCAGCATTTCAAAATTATTTATTTTATTTTATCTTCAAATTGGCTTGTTTATTTAATATTTTCTATTACCTGGTCACCTTACGTTTTACTATTTTACACCATTTATTAAGGGTGTCATAGTATGATATAAAGACTCCAAAGTTTAATTCAAAACACTCTTATAGTGATCCTCTTCTGCCCTTTTTCATGTCCCTATTAAATAGTTCGAAAGCATATTAATATGTCCCAAAAAAAACCACGAGGTTCAAACCAAATGGCTGTGAAGTAGGTATGTTTCCAAAAAGTTTAAAGTTTCTCAGTCATTTTGATCAAAACTCCAAGGAAGCCGCTCAAGCAAAATCTCAGCTAAGAATCAGGTAAGTTAAATAAATTCAGAAAGAGTAGTGTATTGTTAAATTTAAACAAGTTGATTTTTAGAAAATTTATTACGGCCAGGATACTGCTAGATATAGTAAAAAATATTTGTGCTGCCATATTTGATCCCTTTTGTTTAAAGGTAAAATTAATTTTCGTAACTAAATTTTCTTTATAAATTTTTATATAAAAACTTATATTTTTTTGGTAGGGGATCAGGAATAAAATTTTCAAAATTTTATATCTTGTATTATCTTATTATATAATAAAACATATTAATATGTTTTCGAACTATTTAATAGGGACATGAAAAAGGGCAGAAGAGGATCACTATAAGAGTGTTTTGAATTAAACTTTGGAGACTTTAAATCATACTATGACACCCTTAATAAATGGTGTAAAATAGTAAAACGTAAGGTGACCAGGTAATAGAAAATATTAAATAAACAAGCCAATTTGAAGATAAAATAAAATAAATAATTTTGAAATGCTGCCATAATTTTGAATTCACAGATGATATTATAAATTTTGTAAAAAAATCGTGATTAATAAGTAAATTCTGATTCTTCTGAAGAGAAGGAAATATTTTTGAGATATAGTCTTAAAAAGTGAAAGAGGTTCAACGATTTTGTACTAACCGAGGCAAGAACTTGAATGAATAATATTTTTAAGATTAAAATAATGAATTGGTTTTTGATAATCGTTTTTATTTAAAAGCTTGTTGGTGCGTTTTTTCAACTGTAAGATTTTTATGCTTATTATATATTCAAACTTGAAAGACTGAATTCTTTTAAAATCAAATATGTTTTGTTTTTGGTATTGTTCCTATTTATATCATATTCCTATAGTATATAAATATTTACAAACGAATGTACATTGTATATTCACAGAAGCATTTTAAACCCTTTCAATGGATTTGTCCAATCAAAAAGATTAGTGTACTATGAAAAGTACTATGAAATGAAGTTGTACCAACATGACAAACACAAATTTAGAGAAATATATAGTTTAATTTAGTTGGATTTTTTATTTTATAGCCAACATTAGCCTAAAATTTTTTTATTTCGCGTGTTAACGAATGTTGCAAAAACAATTTGAAATGGTCTCCGGTTGTTTTAGTTAAACCTTAATATTATAATACAATCTTTTAATGGTTTTGTCCATTATATTAGACAGCTTAACAAAAGCTAAGCAGCGCATGTAAAAATCAAAGGGATTTTTTTAATCTTTTGATGGGCTGAATGATAAGAATATTATCCCAAAAAAATTTTTCCACGATTATTCTAGCAAAGCCATTGAAAGGGTAAATAAAAAATAACGTAAAAAATTTAGCCTCTTTTTAGCTTTTTTTGTTAAGTAATCTAGGCTTTTCTAGCCATTTTTTGAAGACCATCTAGCTTCTTCTCTCAAAAATTTCTGGCAACACTGTCTGTAAGGCTAAGTACAGAATTGTAAAATTCACCAAAGGATTCAGATTCCTTTTGTTTTCTATCTCTTATAATTTCTCTTACATCGATATTTGATAAGTTGTCATGGAAATGTGATCTTAAGGCCTCACACAAATGATTCCATTCCACCAAAGGTACAGTTCGCCTGCATCTCCAAAACCATTCACTTGCCTTACTGCTAAACAATATCTGGACATTTTCACAGAGAGTTTGAAAACCCCGGCTTGGTGTATTCGGTATGGGAACTGATATAGGGTTAATCGATCGGTTCGAATGTACAGATACCTGTGGTGCACTAGAGGTTCTAGGATGGATAGATGGAAAACTTTCCTTTGGCCAATCCGGTTCAGAATTGCGACGTTAGAGATTGAATTAATTTTTCCATTCGAGACAGCTCTGGACGTACCTGTGAAGCGACAACCTTGGAAATGTCTCATTAAATTTTATATTTGCATTAGCAACGGAGATGTTATTTAAGTAAGGGTTAGAAAACTGTTCATTAGGAATTTGTAAATAATTGTTACGTTTAGAAAAAGGTAAACTTTGTCCAGAAACTGACCAATCTAAAGGATTTTGAATCCTGCTCTTTGATCTTGTTTGATGCGCTCTTTTACAGGTTTTAAAGGTCTACCAATCCTTTAAGGTAGAGACGGGCAAAAGTCGCACATTTGCACAGTGCGACAGAGCGTGCTGACTGCGTGCTAAGCGTGCTACGAGAGGGGGGTTGTCATAGCACGGGTAAAGGAGAGAAAAATTGAGCGAAGAGAGAGAAAAAGAGAGAGCAACAGAAGCAAGTCGTTCACATTCCCTGATGGAAATGTGCGAGTAATTGGAGAAAAGCAGAATAATGACGCGTTATATTTATATTAAATGGCATAATAAAAGCTTATTTTAGAAAAATTAATGAAAAAAATGTATTTTTATATTGATTTACTACAATTAGTCCTCAAAATAAAAAAATATAATCATTACCAGCATCCAATTTCGCTATTAGTTAGAGCTTTTTTCCTAGTGGGGTTCCTTTCTTGAATGCCGGAGAGTAATATTAAAAAACCCGCCTTTCCTGTAAGTTTGTTGACGAAGGGTACTTAAAATAGCGTTGCCCTCGCAGCTGCAAAAGTGCAGCTCTGCTGCCCGTCCCTACTTTAAGGGATAGTTCCCTGAGGAGTAGATCCCGATGGTAAATCATCGACAACATCTGTTGGAATGTCTCTCACTGCGTTTTGCATGCGATACCGCACTGAGGACAAGTTTGCGTTGCCTTAAGAAATTTTAAAGTTCTGTTAAATTTTCTGAAGATTTACAGCTTATGGCACAAACACCGAATTCGGTCATATTTGTCAGTGGTAGATTTACTCCACTATGTCGAACGGCCATGTTTAAAATAAAAAATATCAAAAATTAAGGGGGGACATGACATTGGCGACATATTTTTTTTGTATTTTAGTAAATATTTTTAAAATTCTAAGAAAATTTCATGGAAAAATTCCTACGGGTTCAAAACTTACCGCCGGATTAGTGAGAGCGCATTTTCATTTTTCCTTGCATTTTTCTTTGTTCACAAACTTTGAACGCGTTTATCTCGAAACGATGTTTTTCGTACTGGTTGCGGCACTAGCAGGTTCATTTTTTGACGAAATTTTTTTTTTTTGTATTTTTTTAAATAGCGAACCTATCGTATGACACGAGTTTTTTTTAAATTTTTTATGAATTTTAAAAGTCAATATTTTTTTCGAAAAAACACACTTTCAAATTTAGAACATCACCAAAACTTGTAAAAAAATTTAAAAAAAGCTCGTTTCATACGATAATCAATTTTGTTAAGATTTAAAAAAGTCATTTTTTTTCCAGATCGGACAATTTTTGCGACTCCCAGCGCTGCAACCACGAGGCCCCGTTTTTTTCTCTGCCGCCAATTTGGAGCTCTATAAAACCATGTTGGAGTGAAAAAAAAATTTTTTTGAATATTTTTTTTTCTTGTAATTGGTTCAATTTTCTAAAATAATAAACAATTTTTGGAAAAATGTTTGTTTTTGACTGAGTTATGAATTTTTAAAACAAGGTCTGTATTCTCTGCCGCGAATGTTATATCCCTCCTCAAAAGAAAATTTGTCTTGCTAACCAAACTAATTCACATGAAATCGTGGAGTCAAAAAAACGAAAGCGTTCAACAAGGTAAATTAATAAAAAAACTAAATAGATACAATGTACAAATAAATACTTCTTCTTCAGTGAAGGAAATGTAAATAAAATTTAAAAAAAAATATAAATTGAATATCATAATTGACCTTACTTTTCTAGGGCAAATTAGAGAATAAAGCAGTGAAAAGAGTGTAAAAATATAAGTTCTGAGAAAAATTATTGAACTGAAAATATGTTACTGAAACTTATTGTTTCTGTTTTGAAAGGTTTTTCAACTGATATTTATATAAAAAAACTCACAAAAAATAAAAAAAAAATAAAAAATTTGGACGATAAATCTAGTTAAAAATCCCCAGACATCGTTATTCCGAAAATTTATTTCAATTTATTTATCGCACTGACGGTTTCAGACAAATAGATAAAACAAAAATGATGAAGTAAGTAATTGAAAACATGAAAATCGATAAATCAATCGGCCATAGCTATTCATTTAATAATTGTAATAATTATGCTTCTCCAGAAAGACTACACGACAATCAGAAATCATTAACAAAATCATATACCAGCGGCTGTTTTTTTTTTGCTTTTGCGCGCCGATCTTATTTTTGCGTGCCCCACGTTGGGCGCCATGATTGTAATGGTATTTGGCGACACGAAATGTACACTGGTATTGGTGCACCTTCAACAAAATCCTTAAACACTTATTTTCGACCTATATTAGCATAGCGGGTGTACGCAAGGGTGTAGCCAGGGGATGGCAGGGGCAACTGCCCCTTAAATCTGAAAATAGCATTTTTAAAGCGAAGCTTTTTTAATGCTGTTTGCATTAAGGTTTGAGTATCGGTAGTAACTGAATAAATCTGGGAATTGCTAATATCGAACATCTTCAAAATATTTTCCAATTCCGTTTTTTCAGCACTTGATCGGTCACACAAAAAGTTACAAATTTAAAAGACCCAAAACAAAACAGGTAAAATGTTAACCCTCTCGGCCTATTGCCAGTGGTACGTGAATCGTGGCAAACTTTCCATTAGAAACTACGGCCAGAGTGACATTACAAGTTAAGGAGCCAGTGGCGTAACTACATAGGTGCAAGACGGTGCACAGCACCGGAGCCCTTGAGCGATATGGGCCCTTCGCTGACAATACATATAGCAAATGGTAACGAATCTGTTTTCAAACAAAATACTGTAAAATAGTAGCCCAAAATTTTACTCAACAATTCATCAGTATTTACAAGCTGGTGAATTAGACACGGTTAATCAATTATGTCAAAAAATCATAACAAATTTTGAAGCATTTGAATGTGACATTACAGAATTTTATTCAGCTATGCTGTTCTTCTTCACAATCCCAATGATCTCCGCGAGTGCAGACCAGCCATTTAGTAAATTGAAAATAATTACAAATTATTTTAGAAATAAAACAAGCCAATCCAGGTTGTCGAATTTAGCATTGATTGCAATTGAGAAGAAACAGGCGTCTGAATTAGCTTTAAGCAAATATATATAAACTTTTGCTAATGATAAAGCAAGACAAAAAATATAGTAAAATAAAATTAAAACAATAATGTTTCTGTACTTCTTTTTTTTAAGATGGTTTTTTTTTTAATTTTTCTGGTAGGGGCTCTTTTTCAATTTTGCACACGGGCCCTTGATCATCTAGTTACGCCATTGTAAGGAGCGCTTCGATATGGTTAGCAGTCAGCGCCATCTATCTATGAGTTGAAGCAAACAATAAAAAATTTTATTCCGCCACCGGATGAATACGCTCAAGAAATGGGTTTTTTCTGAAAAAAAAAATAAAACTATTCTTAGTTTTTTAGAAGTGTTTGATTTTTTTCATTAAAGCTTTGTTTGCTTCAGGAACGAAAATTTTTGGCATATAATTCTACAAGAGAAATTTTGGTGTTGAATGTCAAATTTTCACGTCAATTAACAGACCTATTCTTGTAAATTGACAATAGTAAACCATTATTTTTCATAGTTCTATTCGAAGCTCAAAAATAATAAATTTTGATAAAATTGTCTGCTGCTTTTCATATGTTGAGAATTTCATTGGCAAATTTTGTTTTTAGAGCTTCAAATTTTGTTTTGAAATCAAAAACTTACAACAAACATATATTTTATATGTTATATTTAGATGGCGCTTACAACCGTTGGTCGGTTTTGGCCTGGTCTAAGAATTTTCGCCAGCCTCTTTTGTCGTGCGCTTGCTGGCGCCAGTTGGAAACTCCAAGCGTTGTCAGGTTATCCAATGCCTGGTCTTTCCAACGGAGATGCGGTCTTCCTCGTCTGCGTTGGCCACCGCTGGGTACCGAATCCAATATCTTTTTCGCTGGAGCTTCGTCGTTCATTCTCTCGACATGACCTAGCCAGCGAAGCCGCTCAATTTTAATACGCTTGACTATATCGATGTCGGCATATAGCTCATACAGCTCATGGTTCCATCGTATTCGGTACTCGCCATTGACGCAGATTGGACCATAGATCTTGCGAAGGATTTTTCTCTCGAACGCTCCCAAAGTCCTTTCATCAGAGCTGCTCAACGTCCAGGTTTGTGATGCGTATAGTAGGACGGGCATGATTATTGACTTATAGAGCGTCAGTTTTGTTCGTCGAGAGAGAGCTCTGCTTCTCAATTGCCTACTGAGCCCAAAGTAACACCTGTTGGCAAGAGTTATCCTTCGTTTAATCTCAATACTGATATCGTTGGAGGAGTTTATACTGGATCCCAGGTAAACAAAGTCCTTCACTACCTCAAAGGAGGTGTTGTCAACAGTGACGTGGTTTCCAAGACGCTGGGACTGTTTGTTTGTTGACACAAGATACTTCGTTTTATCTGCGTTCACTGCAAGACCCATTCGACTCGACTCTTTTTCTAGCCTGGAGAATGCTGCACTGACTTCGCGCGTATTTTGACCAATGATGTCAATATCATCAGCATACGCCAGCAGCATAACACTCTTATAGAAAATTGTGCCGCTGCGTCTCAGGTCAGCAGCTCGGATGATCTTCTCCATGACTATATTAAAAAAGTCGCACGATAAGGAATCACCTTGTCTGAAACCTCGCTTGGTATCGAAAGGTAGGGAGAGGTCCTTCCCGATTTTCACTGCACTGCTGGTGTTGTTCAGTGTCATCCTGCAAAGACGTATTAGCTTCGCAGGAATACCAAATTCAGACATGATGGCATATAGGTGACTCCTTATTGGACTGTCGAAGGCGGCTTTGAAATCGACAAAAAGATGGTGTGTATCGATTTGTTTTTCGAGGGTCTTTTCCAAGATTTGTCGGAGCGTGAAGATCTGGTCGATGGTGGACTTTCCAGGTCTGAAGCCACACTGATAAGGTCCAATCAGTTGGTTAACGATGGGCTTCAGTCTTTCACACAATACGCTCGACAGGACCTTATATGCGATATTAAGAAGGCTAATCCCACGGTAGTTGGAGCAAATGGTGGGATCGCCTTTTTTGTGGATTGGGCAGAGCACACTGAGGTTCCAATCATCTGGAATGCATTCTTCCGACCATATTCTGCATAGAAGTCTGTGAATGCATTTAAACAGAGCTTCGCCACCGGTCTTAAACAGCTCAGCCGGTAGACCATCGGCTCCTGCGGCTTTGTTGTTTTTAAGCCGAGCTATAGCTGTTAAGACCTCATTATAGTCGGGCAGCGGAACTTCAACGCTGTCATCCATAATTGGGGTTTCCGGGATATCATCTCCACTGGCGGGATTGTTGACAGCGTCGCCATTTAAAAGTCTAGAGAAGTGCTCCCTCCATAACATCAGTGTACTCTGGATATCTGTCACTAGATTCCCATTTTCGTCCTTGCAGGAAGAGGCTCCGGTCTTAAAACCATCGGCCAGGCGTCTTATTTTTTCGAAAAATTTTCGAGTCTCATTCCTGTCGCCATGCATCTCAATTTTCTCTTACTAACAACAAACACATAGAAATATAAAAGAATAGGTTTGTAAATATACGGACATATAATCGACAGTAAAATTTTGTCATTTCAACTCTTCACTCATGAATGTAAGCTTGGCAACTTTGTAAAAATTCGTTGTAAGTCGCTGTAATCGTTGTAATAGCTGTTATTGTTCGCGCATATTTCAAAAAGTGCAAAAGTGAAATAATAAGGTGCTTCATGTCACTTCGTAAGTGCTTCGTAAGCTCGTATTGCGTAAAACTTACAAAACGTCAAAAAAATATTTCTATGCATATTGAGTTACGAATATTTTTCAACTTTACGCAACAAATTTGATGCTTATGTCGTAAATAAGTTTTCGTAAAATTGCTTTAGTTGTCAAAACAAAATAAATATTTTCATTTGAATATTTTATCTCATTGAAAATTCAAGGAATTATTTTTTATTTTGTATTTATATTAATATAATCGGCTGAATAGTCTTCAAAATCACTTAAAACATCACCTCAAGTCTTGGAGCATCCTTCGGAGGACCTTGCAGAAAAAATCAAAAAAGCTACGCTGCCCAGAAGTCAGCTCACCATATTATTGTCAGTTCGCAGAGATATTGCTGCAGCTATGCTGACTCCTGCCCAGTGGCGTAGCGAGGGGGGCAGGGGGTGTCATCATGCCCCGGGCGCCACTCGCAGAGGGGCGCCAAATCATTCTCAAGACAAACAACATTTTGCAAAAAAATTTGTTTAATTAATTAATTCAATAATTAAGTTAGCCAACTGTAGGGTACAATGCTATGATAATGCTGCCCTTATGTCAAATCACATATCTAGCGTTCAACAAAGAATAATAAAAAAAAATAATAAGGCAACATTTGCAAATTGTGATAACCACACATTCAATTTAGTAGGAGTTAGTACAGCTAACCATGATTCAATCTTTGTAACATGTTTTGGAATAATTGATAACATACGTCTCTTTTTCCCACGTTCAACATTACGATGGAAATTGTTAAAAAATCCGTTAAAGAATCTGTAACACGATGGAGCGCCAGAACGCAAGCAGTTAGCGTTATTGTCGAGGGACTGGAAGAATACGTAGAACTATAAGAAAAATTAGCAGATGAAAATACTGCCACAAGTAACTAGTACACCAGAAATGCTGCAAACTTTATCTTAAACCGAATTTAAATATCATAACTTTAGTCAATTTCTGGCATGAACTCTAAGAGAATTGATCGTGTGCAGCTCAGATTACAAGATCCTAAAATTAAGTTTAAAGAAGCGTTCCATGATCTGAAATTATTGGCGACTGAACTTGCAGAAATTCGTAACGAGATATGTGAAAAAGTTATCGAAGGCCAAAAATCTATGTAAAAAATGGGGAATCGATACAACAATCCGTATAAAATATCGCCGACAAATGCGCGGAGAATTGACTGGAGATATGGCTTCTCCGCAGAAAGCGAAAAATTTGGCGTTATGAAAAGCGTCCGTACAACAATCTTGAAAAGAATTGTAAAAATTTGGGTGAGTTTTTTAATACAGATTTAAATGGAACATGTTGTATTTAAATGGAACAATACAACAATCTTGAAAAGAATTGTAAAAATTTGGGTGAGTTTTTTTATACAGATTTAAATGGAACATCCATTTAAAGAATGTTTTTCCAAACCTGAGAGTAGCACTTCAAATACTTATTATTATTTCAGTATCAATGTATCAATCAGTGTAAAATTGAATAAAATATGTAAAATACAGTACAATGTCGAATATAAGCGTCTTCACTCAAATGCATCTCCTGACCGTATTTTTGCACGCATTTCTTTCGGCGGTAGCTTATATTCTCCACTAAAAATGAAAATAGTTTTCAATTTTTTATGAATTATGATAGCGCAAAAACTACTCATCCAAATGTAAAAATTTGTTGAACAAACATGAAGAAAATTAGAAATTTTATTCGGCTTAGCGTGATTATTAATATTGAACAAGAAGTGTACAAGATATATTTCAACATATGCGACTATATTTGAAAAAAGTGAGAAAAACTTTAAAAATCTTATAAATCATATAAAATCTTTAAAAAACACATAAATCATAGTACTCTGTCCGTTTGCGTGAAATTTCACTAGCAACATTCATTTTTTTGTTGCGTGAAAATTCTGACAAATATTTTGTTGTGAAGAAATTGAAAATTTGAGAAAGTCATGCTTTACCCTTCAAAATAGACCAGTCTTATTCATACAAAAATTCAATATATCTTTAGTTCGTGTTTGTAAGAGTAAAATAGAGTTAAAATAAAGAATTTAACATGATCAGTTTGATACAATTGATGTCAAAATTAAATATAGTAAAATTTACCATACATAATAATAATTTATCATACAAAAGTTAGAAAGCAAAAGAACGCACTTTCTCAGCAATATATTGAGTCGCCCAAGTTCTGCGTAAGCAATTTTTCGTTCAGTTTCTCAGTTTTAGTTTACTTTTCAAAACTTGAGAGTGAGCGCTCGACACCGTTTATTGCTAAGCAGAGAAGGGTTGCAACCTAAACCTAAATAAATAATTATAATTTTGATTTTAAACACTTATGTCTCGAAATTTTATTAAAAATCAGTAAAAAATATATGTTTTAGACAGGATTAATTTATTAAGCGATCTATGCATTTGCACTATTTGAATTGTTTTAGTTTCATTTTCAATGACAAAAAAAGATCAATTTAATGAAGTATCATATAAGGTCTGTTTCCGTACGCACTTCAAGTAAAGTTCGAGCAAAGTTCGAGTAATAGAGAGTTTTAAGTTATCTGTCAAAATGAGAACATTTGTTAAAAAGTACGGAAATGGTTTCAATTAAGTTTCAAGCACAACAGCTGTTTTTTGAAAAACATAAAATATAATTGCCTTTAAAACACATTCGTAAGCTTTCATTTTGGTTATTTTAACTATTTTCACTAATTTGCTTACCAATTGCATACCTTTTTTTTAAAACACTATTCAAAAATTCAATTTTATCACTTTGCAAATTAGCTGTTTGGAGCTCGAGTTTCGTTCTCGAAGAAATTTTTCAAGTAAAGTTTGAGTAATAGAGAGCGACAATAAGTGACATTTTGCTTGTTCTTCTTCTCTCTCGTGCTGGAAAAATGTGTAAAGAAACGCTTTCGAGAGACTTCAAGTTAATTGAAGTGCATACGGAAACAGACCTATAGCCTTTAGTTAGCATGCGCACTGAGTTTTTGGTTTTTATCTTAATTAAAAAGTGGGTTAAAATCCCAGCGTTTCCAAATTTTTTTGATATTTGTGCTTATTTTTTTGTTGTTAATTTTTCCTTGTTTGTTCTTTTTATTTTTTTTTAACAATTTAAATCTATATTTATAATAAAACTCTCACGACACACCCATATGATAAAGAACTTTCCATAAAGTTTAAAGATTTTATCAAGTTTTCAAATCCAACATTTTTTAAAGGTATTTTAATGGATTTGTGGATTAAGCTTCGCAAGATCCACTGATTAAATATGTTTCCACACGATATCTTGTTTTTTAAAGTTTTATCTTATTAATATTAAAAGCGCACTGCATGTGCAATAGACAAAGAACAGAAAACAAAGAATAAAGAATTTAAGAACAATGTTGTCAGACTATTATTAATTATAGAGAATTTTTAGAAATAATGGAGTTGCCATATTCAAATAAATATTAATTTAGAAAACTCAAACAAATGAAATTATATAAATAAAATATTAATAATAATAATAATAATAATAATACATAAATGTGATGTGAAAAGCATTACCGCCACATATACTCCCCCTTCAATTTCATTGTTGAATGAACTGCACGAATCTCTTTGGAATATTGACTTCTCGTCCACTTCTGGAAGTTGTCTTTAAAGAACTTCTCTTCTGAGTTGGCGCCTGTGTTAAGTTGTGGGTTCTTTCTGGTGACTGGTGACTTAATTGTGGAATTGAGAGTTGTGTGTTTTTTAAGGCTGCAGCATCAGTCAGATTGTCGTCAGTAGCAATGAAGGCGGCTTTAATGCGATCGATACTAATTTTGCATATTTTGTTATTGACTTTTATATCAAAGTGTCTGTCACTACGCGTGACAACCTCAAATGGTCCATCGTATGGTGCTTTTAAAGGCGGCCCAACTGTATCATCCCTTACGAAAACGTGCGAACAGTTCTTTAGTTCTTTTTGAATGAAAATTGTTCCTGCTGTGTGGTTGGATGTAGGTACTGGCTTAATATCTCCCATAATTTTTCGCAGATTGATGACAAAGTCACTTTCTACATAATCTTCGGATTGCTTATCAAAAAATTCTCCAGGGAGTTTTAATGTGGTTCCAAAAACCATTTCTGCCGGACTTGCATTTAAATCTTCTTTTAAAGTTGCACGCAAACCCAGAAGCACTAGTGGAAGACTCTCGATCCAACTGCACGAAGAGTGACATTTAAGAGCACTTTTAAGGGTTCGGTGCATACGCTCTACTATGCCATTTGCTTGCGGATGGTATGCAGTTGTCCGAAAATGCTTTGACCCTGTTAGCTGTGCCAACTCTTTGAATAGTTTGGATTCAAATTGCCTGCCCTGGTCGGTTGTAATGGCATATGGCATTCCGAATTGAGCTATCCATCCATTTAAAAAGGCTTTTGCGACAGTTTGAGCTGATATATCTTCAATTGGAATCACCGCCGGCAACGAATGAAACGATCTACGCAGGTGAGGCAGTACTTGAATCCATCTGCAAGAGGTAATGGGCCAATTAGGTCAATATTAATATGTTTAAAACGCTGATCAGGAACTGTAAAATTTTCAAAAGCTGCTTTGTTGTGCTTACCAACCTTTGCTTTTTGGCACGCAATGCACGTTCTTACCATTTCTGCTATGTCGCGTTTCATATTCTTCCAAATGAATCTATCGGTGAAAAGTTTCATTGTCGAACGCGTACCTGCATGAGACAAGGAGTGGATAGAGTTGAACACTGGCTTGCGAAATTCAGCTGTGATATACAGCCGCACTTTGTTCGTGGACACGTGGAAACTCGATAAGCTTAAGCTGAAGGCTGGTATCGTTTAAGAGTTCCTTCAATTCTTTGTCTGATTTTTGGCTTGCAGCAAGTTTTATAAAATCGATTTGTTCTTCACCAACAATGGATTCGACGCGTGATAGAAGATCAGCCACTATGTTTTCCTTGCCAGCTACGTGTCGAATATCGGTGGTGAACTCACTGATAAAGCTGAGCTGTCGAGTTTGCCTTGGTGTTGTTTTCTCGGGTTTCTGCTGGAAAGCATATGTAAGAGGCTTGTGGTCAGTCAGGATTGTGCAATTTCGACCATCAATCATAAATAAAAAATATTTAACAGCTTGAAAGATTGCTAACAGCTCTCGGTCATAGGTACTTAACTTTTTTTGTGATTCTGACATCCTCTTCGAAAAGAATCCTAGCGACTTAAGAGTGTTATTTTTAAATTCGTGAATTGCTGCACCAACGCAAAAATTGCTTGCGTCCACATGAAGAACTAATTTTGCATTAGGCGAAGGATGAGTCAAAATAGCAGCGTTTGCAAGGTCGTTTTTGCACTTAGCAAAAACTTCTTTGGCTTCAGCGTCCCAATCGACAAGAGCTGTGTCTTTCTTTTTGTTACCTTTTATCAATTTTTGTAGCTTTCCCTGAGTGAATGCAGCATCTGGCAAAAAACGCCTATACAAATTTAACATTGCGATAAAACGTCTGAGTTCATGTGCGACTGTTGGTTTTTTTAAATTCAATATTGCTTCAACTTTCTCTTTCTCTTTAGTAGGAGCGATGCCATTTTTAGAAATACGATGACCCAAAAAAATTTACTTCGGTTTGTCCAAAGACACATTTTGAAGCGTTTATTTTAAGGTTGTTTTCGCGAAGTCGTTGCAAAACAATTCTGAGATGTTGTTCATGTTCAACAAGGCTCGATGAAGCGACACAAATGTCATCAATGTAAACTATTACAAAATTTAAATCATTGAATATTTGGTTCATAAAACGCTGGAACGTCTGGCTTGCATTGCAAAGCCCAAATGTCATTACATTAAAGTGAAACAGTCCAAACGGTGTAATAATTGCAGTTTTTTCTCGATCCTCTGGTGCTATAGGGATTTGGTGGTATGCCCTTTCTTAATCGATAGTTGTGAAAATAGATTTTCCGCACAACTTTTGGGAAAAATCGTGGATGTACGGAATGGGGTACCGATCTGGCTTGGTTATTGAGTTTAATCGCCTATAGTCGCCACATGGTCTCCATTCACCGGCCTTCTTTTTTGGCGCCATGTGTAATGGGCTGGCCCACTGGCTGCTGCTTGGACTGCATATTCCCTGTTTAACCATATAGTCGAACTCTTTTTTGGCTAACGCGTGTTTCTCAGGATTGAGTCGTCTAGCTTTAGAGTAAACTGGTTGGCCATGTGTTATTATATGGTGTTGAACGACGGTGTTTGGGTTGTAAGGATTTAAAAGGCTGAGTCAAATCGTTGACGAATTGTAACGTATGTTCTGATTGGAGTACCGTTTGGTGCATATAAGTTGCTCGTACATGGAGAAGTTCGATCGAGCGGGGGTACGACTGAAAATCAGCACCCATATCGATTTGATATCGTAGCTTTGTCTTTTTATCCATGAGGAATAGGTGGCGACTTTCAGTAGCCACCCTGTGCACCGCTGACAGAGCAGCTCCTAGTTTTCCGATTTTAATTTTTTGTATTGGCAAGGTTCAATACATTTTCTTGCTTTATCGCCAAACTTGTAGTGATAGCGACAAAATGGAAAGCGCACCTTGCACTTACTGCGGCTACGCGACCATCTTTCATTAGCATGCGTATTTAAACCATCTGCTTTTAGACTTTCTATTTGCTTTCTGAGCTCCTCAACTTCTGCATTTTGCTGCACGGAGGAGATATTAGAGAAACTTTGCACTTCCATCATTTTGTCGGCTTGCTGTGCCATTTTAAATGAGTCTCCATCAACAATTGAGATGACCGCACGAATGTTTTCAGGCAAACGCTCCATCCATAATGATTAGAGCATCATCTGTTACAGTATTGCCTGCTAGGTCTTTCATGCGCTTCAACAACTGTGTAAGCTTGAGATCGCCTAGTTCAATCTCTTTAATAAGACGGCGAAATGTTCGCTGGTTCGAATCAGCATATTCTGAAATGAGCGCTCTTCGTACCGCTTCGTACTTTCCTTGAAGAGGTGGATTCCGAATGATGTCTGCGACTTGAAGGAGATACTGTCCTGGCTGCTCCTTGCAAAATGTTGGTGGCTTTACTCCCACTCGAAAAACCTCGCGGCAAAATGAAAGAACTGATTCTGTACTCAACGGCAAAGCATCTGTGGCCGCTGAAGTGCTTGCGTTCTTGTGCTCGTCGTCAGGCATTTTTAAGGACAGCACAAATTTAAAACCAAACGGCTGCTATCACTTCTCTTTTCGTTGTGATTCGTTTTCTTTTACATGTGTGTGTGTGTTGGAGTGCAGCCAACGTTGGCACAATGAAACTCGTGTGAAATCCAATTAGATCCTTTATAGGATCACGTCGGGGTCACTAATGTGGATTAAGCTTCGCAAGATCCACTGATTAAATATGTTTCCACACGATATGTATCTTGTTTTTTAAAGTTTTATTTTATTAATATTAAAAGCGCACTGCATGTGCTATAGACAAAGAACAGAAAACAAAGAATAAAGAATTTAAGAACAATGTTGCCAGACTATTATTAATTATAGAGAATTTTTAGAAGTAATGGAGTTGTCATATTCAAAGAAATATTAATTTAGAAAACTCAAACAAATGAAATTATATAAATAAAATATTAATAATAATAATAATAATAATAATAATAATAATAATAATAATAATAATAATAATAATAATAATAATACATAAATGTGATGTGAAGAGCATAACCGCCACATATACTCCCCCTTCAATTTCATTGTTGAATGAACTGCACGAATCTCTTTGGAATATTGACTTCTCGTCCACTTCTGGAAGTTGTCTTTAAAGAACTTCTCTTCTGAGTTGGCGCCTGTGTTAAGTTAAGGGTTCTTTCTGGTGACTGGTGACTTAATTGTGGAATTGAGAGTTGTGTGTCTTTTAAGGCTGCAGCATCAGTCAGATTGTCGTCAGTAGTGTTGTGTGGGGTTGTCCAGCGAGATCCTACCGGCTGCGCCATAATGTTGTGTGGGGTTCTCCGTTGAGCCCACACAACTCTGTTGTGTAACGTTATATGTATTACCCGTTACATCATTAAATGTATACTGACCAAATGTTTTTCTGCGCTGGTGGTACCTGAAAGTTTAAAATGAGACTTCACTTCTTGATTGCTTAATTAACTCTCTTCTTTCTTTATTAATTTTACTCTTATTTATATCACAGATTTGAATCTTAAAATCTACTTGGTCTCAAGATCATTATATTAACTTCCGTAATGAAACTTGATGACAATTACATAATAGTTACATATATACAATTAACCTAGACATTTTTGCTAAACAACATACAAATATACATACTTCGTATTTTAAATATACAAACAAACATATTACAAATATACATTCTTTGTTTACTTCCGCAATATAATTTATAAGCTATGGTAACAGAAGCTCAGCTCAAGTAGCTGGCCCGTGCTTACTTGCTGTTTTAAGCTGACCGTTGCACTTTTTAATTGTTGGGTGCTTGACCGTAAACTTAAATTGGCAAGCATTACAAAAACGCTGATCGCTTCATTATTATTGAGGAAGGTCAGTATTTGTAGTTTATAATATAAAAACAACTCAACTTCGCTTGTGACGAATGAGTCACAACATTCCTCCCCCCTCTGACAAAGAAAAATTATTCTATTCATTTAGCAATAATTTTTCGTCACATGAATTTATCAGAATTTTGCATAATGTAAGGTTCATTTTTATCATTAATACATTAATATTTAATTACTTTTTCGAATAAAGATTTCTTTGAATTTTATATGCAGTCTTATAATAATAATTCTCTTAATTTTGTTTTTAATAAAAATATTTCTTAATAGCAATTTGTATCTTATATTTTCCTTTTATATATTTATTTTTCTTATTTTTTACACTCTTTTCTATTTATTTTTTGTGTATTTTCTCTTAAATTTAGGATTTTTGATTATTACGTGACAAAGTTATTGTAGGTTTCCTTCCCCCATCTGAAAGAAAATTTTTACCTTGAAGAGGTTTAATTTTCTTCAATCTTAAAGTACTTATATGTGAGAAGAGACAGGCATCATTTTACAGTTAATTTTTTAAAATTCCTTGCATGTTTACATTGTTTAGTAATTTTGTGTGCTAAATAAGTTTTGTATAAGCTATCTAATATTCTTTACTTTATTTATGTGTATCTGTTCGTGGGTCCTAGTAATTTTGATGATTAGTTTTTTGATTTTCGATAAAGTTGTTCTTCTTCCTGGCATTATTATGAGGACTCTGCTGATGTTCTGTTTTATGATGATCATTGATAACCGTTAGTGACAAGTATATGTCTCCCCTTTTCTTCTCTATTGAAGTATTTAAACTACTTTATTTCTTGTGAAGTCTTGAAGTTGAAGTCTTGAAGTTGGTGAAGTCTTGAAGTTACGAAAAATATGCCAAATTTCGTTTTTATTTCGTGTTTTGTGTTGTTCATATTTTCGTTAGTTTATATTAAAGTTTGCTTTTAGTTTTGACAAGCTATGTTTGCTAGTATTGTTAATTGGGAAGCGACTCTTTATATTTATCAAACACTTTGGTTTCGTTCTGGTTAAGCGTTTTCCTAGAAAGGTATGAACTAAATGCAGGTATTTCACATTATAGACGTACTTTCGTGGTTTTCTTAAACCAGAATGCATTTTGTAATAACAAATTATGCATATCCGAATTCATTTTTAATCGTTGTACTTGTAAGCCTTTCAATCATAAAGAAATCTTACGACTTAATTGATTTTCTCGTTTAAATGGAAAATTGTTTGATTCGTTGTGTATACAATCTGTCGCTGTAATTTCAAATTTTTAATAACACTTTGTAACCTTCCACAAACATTTAAAAGCCTGATATTTTCTTGTTGTATTTTTTCTTTTTTTTTAAATGCTTTCTTATATGTTTTACTTGAAACATGTTTTGCTTCATTACTTAGCCTTTGATACTTTTAACTCATTAACGTCTGAGGCCTCGAACTTCGTCAGAATAGCTCCTTTCTCTTGTATAGCGATGTCCACCTGATCGACTCAGTTTTATTGCTGCTACGGCCAACTCGAACCAGAACTAGGACCACGATTATTGATACGGAAAAGTTTCGTGTAATAAATGTGTAGTTTTGATTTTTATAAAAATCTTATCGTAAATATTAATTTTTATCTTGTAGTATGGTAAATTAAATTTGTGAGTTTTCTCTTGTATAATTTTAATTTAGTTTCTTAAATATCTCTTACAACTTTTTAATCTTTTGTATTTTAACCCTCTATTAACATATAATTAATTTGAAATTGTTTATTGATTAAAACCAATTTTCTTTTTATTTAATGTTTGAAAACTTCTTTTCAAAAATTAAAAATTTAATTTTCAAATGCCTTTGTTAAATTAAAAAAATTAATGAATACCTTTATCTCAACGAATTTAAAAAAAAAATTTTTTTCATCTCAAAAAAAAAAATTCAATATCTCTGTTTAATGAAACTTGTTTAGTTTCGTTTGATTTTATTTTCATATTTTTGGTTTAATTTAATGTTTGATTGAATTTTTTAATGTAATTCTAATTTTAATTTAATTTAATTTTTATTTTTATAACATAATTTAATTACTGTGAAACAACTTCAGTAAATTATTATGTATTGTCTTAGCTTTTCCTTTTATTAAAATCTCAGTGGTAACCGGAATTTTTATTGCTATGACCTCATATGGGCCTATCCATGTTGGTGAAAATTTATTTTTTCTAGCCTGATTTTTCAGCAGTACTTTGTCACCAATTTTAAATTCTACAGGATTTAAAGAGTTATCATACTGTATTTTTGATAATTCTTTTGCTCGCTCCTGGTTCTGTCTCACTAGTTCGTGAGTTCTTTGGATTTGGTATTTAAGGATTTTTGAAGGATCTTCGGTGTTATACACCGGACTACATTTACGTTTGAGATTAGTTGGCATTTCTGAATTCAACCCATATAAAGTTTTGAACGGAGTTTGTTTGGTGCTCATGTGCGGTGTGTTATGTGCACATGCATGGCAGATGTTAACCACTGGTCCCAATTTGACCCATCTTCTTTTGCAAAACTTCGTAAGTATCCTGCTAATGGACGATGGCTTCTTTCCAATGAGCCATTAGCCTGTGGG